>CM070875.1:151204702-151804702 GCA_036365515.1 Torymus aiolomorphi | reverse complement strand
CTGTGATAAGGGTCGGCCTGTTGAGCGTCTCTTATCTCCTCCACCAAGGTGCGTGATTCGATGACGTAAAGGCCTGTATCGAGCTCCTTTTCCGGTGATCGCACTGCTTCGTCACTGGTTGGCGGGAGAAGTCGCTCCTGGTCGTCCAACTCTTCCGTGACTTCTTCCACCGGGTTGCGAGAGAGAAAGTCGGCCAATTGATTCTCCTTTCCCGGGCAGTGCTCGATTTTCATGTTGAATTCCTGGAGAAGTAAGGCCCAGCGCTTTAACTTGTCCCTCGTCTCCTTGAATCGGTGTAGCCACGTCAACCCCTTGTTGTCTGTTTTGAGGGTGAACGGACGATCTTCCAGAAGGTGATGGTACTTCTTCACTGCCCAAACGACAGCTAGACACTCCTGCTCGTTGCTGTGGTAGCGCGTTTCGGCAGGCTTGAATTTTGCACTGGAGTAGCTGATGATATTCTTCCCTCCATCCGTTCGAGGTTGATATAGGGCTGCGCCCATCCCGGTAGCGCAGGCATCGGTGTGAAGAATGCAGGTTTGGATCGGGGCGAGAGAGCTTCAGAGGTTGATTAAAAGCTTCCTTCAGCCTTTCGAACGCCTTCTGAGCCTCTGCATTCCAGCGAAACCCGGACTTCTTCACGGTGAGTTCACTCAATGGTGCGGTGATCTCAGAGTAGTGAGGTATGTACTCCCGCAGCCAGTTGCACGTTCCAAGGAAGGACTGCAGTTGTCTCTTCGTCTTTGGTGCCGGAGCCTCGATGATTGCCTGGACGTACTCTGGATTTGCCTCGTTGCCGTCGGTGGTGGCAATATGCCCCAGGTACTCCAAGCGTTCCATCCCGAATTGACATTTTTCTAGAGACGCTATCAAGTTATGGATGTGTAAGCGTTCTAGGACGAGCGCAAGATGATGAAGATGCTCTTCGATGTTCTGGGAGTAGATGATGATGTCGTCTAGGTAGACGATGGAGAACTTTCCAATGTAGCTGGTGAGAACTTCTTGGCTCATTAGACGTTGGAACGTTCCAGGAGCTCCTTTCAGTCCAAACGGCATCAGTCGGAACTGGTAAGATCCCCCTGATGGCGTAGCGAAGGCTGTGTACTTCTTTGATGCAGGTTCCATAGGGATTTGTCAGTAGCCGCTCTTTAAATCGAGTGTTGAGAAGACCTTGGCATTCCCCCAGTCCTTGAGTGCGTCTGGTATGTTCGGAATCGGCTGGGGGTAATCCTCCGTGATGCTGTTCAATTTTTGATAGTCCACACAGAAACGCGATCGGCCATTTTTCTTCTTCACGAGGACGACGGGAGAGCTGTATGGCGATGAACTCGGTTCCGTGATTCCAACAGCCAGCATCTCCTGAATGTGCTCTTCGATGAGGGCTCTCTTTTGATCGGAATATCGATAAAAAGGTCAGCGAAACGACTGCTCCGACATGATTCGGATTTCATGACGTACGGTGCGCGTCTGAGGTAGTCCCTGGCACAGCGGAACGAAAACTTCCACATATTGGCGAAGCAACTTGAGCAGAGCCCCCAAATTATGACCTGTTAACCCGTGTTTGATTAGTCCTTCGTCAATCGTAGGGGTTTTCGCTTGTCGTTGCGGAACTCGGATTAACGGGACTGTCACTCGATTTTTCTGACCAAGGTAGAGCACGTTGCGGGTGAGGTCCAAGATGGCTTGTTCTTCTTCCAACCATGGAAGACCGAGGATCAGTGATTGACGAATCTGGGGGGCAACGAGTAGTTGAGCCTCAAAATCTCTTCCTTGGATGGAGAACCGAAGACGAGTTTTCCCTGAGATTGAAAGCTGCGCTCCCTCAGCTGCTAGATTTAGTTTCTCGCTGTGGGGCCGGACACGTTGATTCTCGGACAGGTAGGATGGATGGATTAGATTGGCTGTAGCGGCTGGATCCACCAGTGCGACAACCTCTCGTTCGTCGATGAACACCTTTATTTGTGGAAGTCTGGAAGAGGCACCGTAGGTGTTGCAGATCTCCGGCCCTCGTTGCTGTTGGCGGCGCCGGTGGCCGGTGCTCCCGACGCCTGACGCCAGTTTTCCGATCTCCTTTTCTGTTGTGCCTTATAAACCTCGCAGTCCCGGTTGTAGTGTCGGCCTGGACAATGCCAACACTTTGGTAGATATGGCTCATTAATAGAGGCTGCTGGTTTTCCGTTGCTCGGTTTGCCGCTACCGCCCGATCTTTCGTCCCTGCTCGTCGGAATCGCTTTTGGAGCCTTGCTCTGTTGCTCGTCGTTGTCGTCCTTCTCTGCTTGTAACGCCTTAGTCGTCAGGCTAGCAAAGTCATTGATGTTCATTGGGCGAAGAGCCTTCCGTAACGAAGGCTTGATTAAGTTGAGTAGTAGCTGCACCTTCTGCTCCTCTGGCTCGTTAGGCTGCACCCGTTGAAAGAGCAGGTATTTCTCCTGAAGAAAGGCTCCGACGCTCTCCTTCTCTCCCTGCTTCTTTGAGTACAACGAGGTCGTTAGTTCGCTCTTAACTGTTCGGCTGTTGAAACGATCGGTGAGCAGCTCTCGGAATCGTGGCCATTCGAAATCCAGCGCCTTGTAGGTCTGCCACCATTTTTCTGCATCGCCTCGAAGTCCCTTCTCGATCACCTTTGTCTTCTGTGACAGGGGTAGCTGGAACGCAGTGATGTATTCCTCACAACGTTGTAAATAGATAGCCAATTTAGTTATTTATTGGACCTACGAGATTTTTTTTAACAATTTTGTAACTTCTATTAAAGTTTGTTAACTATTTTTACAGAAGTAATACTTTAAAATTACATCAATAATAGATATTACTAAAACTTTCTTTCGTAAAAGCTTAGTATAAATAAATCATTGAAAAAAATTGTCTTTCAATAAAATTCGTATCGTTGTTAGTATTATAGTTATTTACGATAAACTGCGTTTTACGCGAATAACAAAAAACAAAATGTTTGACATAAATTCGCTAAATTTCAGCAAATTTTGATATTTTTCTATGAAAATTGAATACAACAATATTCTTCAAGGTAGTTCACGCATTTCCAGTACGTAGCAAAACCTTCAAAAACTATTAAACATAGTTTTTAAACTATAAAAAAAATATATCTTGAAAATGATACATTTTCACAATTACAAAAGTTGTGTTAGGTACAAAATTTCAAAATTAAAAGCTTTTACACACACTGAAATTTTTATAAAGAACTTGTAGAACTTTTTAAAAAAATTAACTCGATATCTTTTAACGGGGTGGCATGCTCCTACCATTACCGACAGAGCAATTGACACAGTTTAAAGCTTATTAAAAATAAAATATGTAGAATAACGAAAAATTAAGAAAACACTTCTGTGGTTTTGAACGTACTAACACTCTGTTCACCGCGACCTTGAAAACGTGTGATCATCGAGCGGTAGGAAATGAGTAGTAAAGAACACCAGTGGTTTAACTTGATTATTCAATTTGATAACGGAATTAGATTGTCAATTGAATTTTATATAATAATAACACAAATTCGTAAAAAGTTCAAAAGAACGACGTACAAATGAATATTAGAGTATTTCAACCTGTTTAGCTTTAGCTGAAATTTCAAACTTATTAAACGCAAATTAAAACATTAATGTTCCTTATCAGATTTTGCTACTACTAATGAATTTGAAGAGATAAAGTTCTGAGAAACTGGTATAGCGTTTGCGCCGAACTTTGTTGAATTAAACAAATTAAATCATTATAAAAATGAATTCAAAGACTTTGCTGATTGTTTGCAACAGAAAAATGTCTCGATCATCTCGCACTTATCGACTATCGCGAAAATTGCCAAATACCTTGCGCATTTTCACGCTTTGAACTAGGAAGAGTTCGTACCTATCCATTTTTATAAAGAACTTGTAGAAGTTTTATTATATTGTATTATTTGAATTTTATTATTTAATAAAGAATATGCTTTTCTACCTTTATATAAAAAAAAATTCTTTATCTTATTTTATACCAAGTCATTTAATAAATAAAAATAATGTGATTGATTAAATTATTTTTTGTATATGAGGCGTTTCATGTCAGCTCTCCAGGCGCGACGCGCGAGCGCGAAATCATGCTGTTTTCAGCTTGTGTTTGAAGGGCTAAGATGTATCTAAAAAAAATAATCCCCAAGTAATTTCGATGTATTTTTTCCTCAGCTTTCCGATGGTGCTATTAGTTTCTCAAAATTTTTCAATTCTAAGTATTTCTTGAACTCTCCCCCTCACTTTCCCTTTTTCTCTTCATCTCCTACCCCCTCCACCTCTCTCCCTCTTTCACCCGATCTCTCTCCATCCCCCTGCTCTCTCTCGCCCTCTTTCTCTCCATCTTATTATCCCCCCCTATGTCCCCCTCTCTCTGCTCCTTTCCAAAAGAATATAGTTTAAAACGAACACATGAAAGAAGTGGAATCAATTAATAAAACTTTCTACGAAAGTATAAAATAGGGCAAGTATAAGGTGTTTCTGTAATATATAAAACTCGTGAAATCTCTCTAAAATAACACTTTTAGAAAAGTAAAACTTTGTCGAGTTAAGTGTATTTGTAACTCTCTCAGTCTCCTGCTCTCCCTCGCCCCTCTCTCTCTCAACCCTCCTCTCGTCATCCTTTCTCTCCCTCTTTCTTTCTATCTCTCTCTTTCTCCCCCTCTCACCCCTCTCGCACCCTGTCTCTCTTTCTCTCTCTGCTCCTTTCCAAAAGAATATAGTTTAAAACGAACACATGAAAGAAGTGGAATCAACTAAGAGAACTTTCTACGAAAGTATAAAATAAGGCAAGCATAAAGTGTTTCTGTAATATATAATAAAAATATCAATAATAAACTTATACTTTATTAAAGGGAATTGTACCAATAAATAATTTTTTTTCCTACAATTTTATCCCTCTTGCTCCCTATCTCTCCCCCCTCGCTTTCCCTTTTTCTCTACATCTCCCCTCTCCTCCTCTCTCCCTTTTTTTCCCGATATCTATCCTTCCCCCTGCTCTATCTCTCCCACTTTCTCTCTATCTTCTTATCCTCCCACCTCCTTCCCTCTCTCTCTGCTTCTTTCCAAAAGAATATAGTTTAAAACAAACACATGAGAGAAGTGGAATCAATTAATTTGTAGACAAGTACATTCTTATTATTAAAAGGAATTCTACGAATAAATAATCAAATTGTTCACTGCAAATCAAACAAACGAAAGTTGTGAAATCAATTATCAATAGTCAAGTAATGCAAACAACTCTCGGAAACTACTGTATGACTGTTCTCAGAAATGTATTCAAATTTGTTCATCTTTCTATACAAATTAAACACAAGAAAGTACTGAAATAATATAAAACTTTCTACGTAAGTATAAAATAAGGCAAGTATAGACGTTTTTTCTGTATAATCTAACCAGTCAAAAAGTCTTTCACTTCTTTGAGTCATTGTATGCTGAACAAATTATATGCAAGCATTCAAATTGTTTACTGCAAATCAAACAAACGAAAGTTGTGAAATCAATTATCGATAATCAAGTAATGCAAACATCTCTCGGAAACAACTGTAGACTGTTTTCAGAAATGTATTCAAATATGTTCATCCTTCTATACAAATTAAACACAAGAAAGTACTGAAATCAATTTATTGTAGTCAAGTACCCATAAGATAACTTGACTGACATAATAGAACTTTTCGTACCTTGCGTGTAAAATTACATTTTATGCTGACGTTGTAACTTCAAAAATATTCAGCCAGTGGGCATAAAGTGGTACTTAACGCCTAAGCGACGCAATTGCTCACATACTCCTGTACAAAACCTTATAGAATCTACGCACTTTACGCCCGTGTGGCTGAAAATTATTTTATATCTATTATGCATTCTTTTCATTTCTAAAATTCATAAGAATTTTTTCAGATATTTACGAAAAGTCAAAGTTTTGAACTTTCTATAATATTACGCATCTTGGGAGGACAAGAGAAGTATAGAGCTGCTCTAGCAGGGGTGGTTCTCCAATCTCCCACACATACTTGGCGGGCCCTACGGTTTGCAGTTCAAGGTGTGGACATGGTCATTTTCATATGTAAAGATCAGATAAAATCTATAAATGGGTTGCATTTACATATTAAATACTCGATCCCTGAATGTATCACTCTGTTTTTAAATAGAAATTGCAAACCCGCGTGAAAATATATGAGATCTCATATATGTGAATATCGGACATCAGATCTCATATGAGATTTCATATGAGATCCCACCCTGGTAGCATGTCCATTGCAATGTTGATGCAATTCTGACGCAATTTACAGAAATTTAACGGAAATTGCAGCAGACTATGTGTTACCGATTTCGTACATATTTCTGCATTTTCAGTAAATTGCGGAAAAGTTACAACAGAATTGTAACATATTGCAGCAGAATTGCAACAGAATTGCGCAAGCCGCGCGAGGCAGATTGTCTTTCCAGGGCATAATATATAAAATTGCAGATAACAATATATATATATATGAGATCTCATATGATATCCTGATGGCTAAAATACTCATATGAGATCTTATATGATATTTACTAGTGGAAAAAGGATAAAAAATAGGTGGCTTATAAAATGGTTAGTAAAATCTAAAGCACTTTTGAGTAGATTCTTTAGTACAATTTATATGCATTTTTATTTCATTCCTGTTAAAAATCGACGGACACAAGGAAAAATATTTTGGATAATGTAAGTAAATCATGATATTCTGCACATATGTAGGGATTATATATTTGAAAAGTATCAATTAAAAATTAGAGTCATTGTAATTATTTATTAATTATAGTGCATTTATAGGTATAAACATTTTTAATGATCTTATGCAAAAATTTAGAATTCTACATTTACAAAGCCTGTACCGATAAACTGCAAACCGTCGGGCCCGTCAAGTATGTGTGGGAGATTGGAGAACCACCCCTGCTAGAGCAGCTCTATACTTCTCTTGTCCTCCCAAGATGCGTAATATTATAGAAAGTTCAAAACTTTGACTTTTCGTAAATATCTGAAAAAATTCTTATGAATTTTAGAAATGAAAAGAATGCATAATAGATATAAAATAATTTTCAGCCACACGGGCGTAAAGTGCGTAGATTCTATAAGGTTTTGTACAGGAGTATGTGAGCTATTGGGTCGCTTAGGCGTTAAGTACCACTTTATGCCCACTGGCTGAATATTTTTGAAGTTACAACGTCAGCATAAAATGTAATTTTTCTATTATGTCAGTCAAGTTATCTTATGGGTATTTGACTACAATAAATTGATTTCAGTACTTTCTTGTGTTTAATTTGTATAGAAGGATGAACATATTTGAATACCTTTCTGAAAACAGTCTACAGTTGTTTCCGAGAGATGTTTGCATTACTTGACTATCGATAATTGATTTCACAACTTTCGTTTGTTTGATTTGCAGTAAACAATTTGAATGCTTGCATATAATTTATTCAGCATACAATGACTCAAAGAAGTGAAAGACTTTTTGACTGGTTAGATTATACAGAAAAAAACGTCTATACTTGCCTTATTTTATACTTACGTAGAAAGTTTTATATTATTTCAGTACTTTCTTGTGTTTAATTTGTATAGAAAGATGAACAAATTTGAATACATTTCTGAGAACAGTCATACAGTAGTTTCCGAGAGTTGTTTGCATTACTTGACTATTGATAATTGATTTCACAACTTTCGTTTGTTTGATTTGCAGTGAACAATTTGATTATTTATTCGTAGAATTCCTTTTAATAATAAGAATGTACTTGTCTACAAATTAATTGATTCCACTTCTCTCATGTGTTTGTTTTAAACTATATTCTTTTGGAAAGGAGCAGAGAGAGAGGGAAGGAGGTGGGAGGATAAGAAGATAGAGAGAAAGTGGGAGAGATAGAGCAGTGGGAAAGATAGATATCGGGAGAAAAAGGAAGAGAGGAGGAGAGGGGAGATGTAGAGAAAAAGGGAAAGCGAGGGGGGAGAGATAGGGAGCAAGAGGGATAAAATTGTCAGAAAAAAAATTATTTATTGGTAGAATTCCTTTTAATAAAGTATAAGTTTATTATTGATATTTTTATTATATATTACAGAAACACTTTATGCTTGCCTTATTTTATACTTTCGTAGAAAGTTCTCTTAGTTGATTCCACTTCTTTCATGTGTTCGTTTTAAACTATATTCTTTTGGAAAGGAGCAGAGAGAGAAAGAGAGACAGGGTGCGAGAGGGGCGAGAGGGGGAGAAAGAGAGAGATAGAAAGAAAGAGGGAGAGAAAGGATGACGAGAGGAGGGTTGAGAGAGAGAGGGGCGAGGGAGAGCAGGAGACTGAGAGAGTTACAAATACACTTAACTCGACAAAGTTTTACTTTTCTAAAAGTGTTATTTTAGAGAGATTTCACGAGTTTTATAGATTACAGAAACACCTTATACTTGCCTTATTTTATACTTTCGTAGAAAGTTTTATTAATTGATTCCACTTCTTTCATGTGTTCGTTTTAAACTATATTCTTTTGGAAAGGAGCAGAGAGAGGGGGACATAGGGGGGGATAATAAGATGGAGAGAAAGAGGGCGAGAGAGAGCAGGGGGATGGAGAGAGATCGGGTGAAAGAGGGAGAGAGGTGGAGGGGGTAGGAGATGAAGAGGAAAAGGGAAAGTGAGGGGGAGAGATAGGGAGAAAGAGGGATAAAATTGTCGGAAAAAAATTATTTATTGGTAGAATTCCTTTTAATAAAGTATAAATTTATTTTTTTTATTATACTATATTTTTAATATCATTATTAAATGGTAGTATTGTTATTCACAAAAGTTTTAAATTTGAATGTTTCTTCAAGGAGCTCGATAAAGTGATTACATTGTAAAATGTTTTGAAATAATATAATCGAACGTGTATTTTCTTAGGTATGATGATTAATTAACAATACTATTAATTGTAAAGTCATATATGATTAATAAATTAAAGAATTTTCAAGGAATGATAATGTATACTTGCCTATAAGTTATGAATTTCGTAGAATAGTTGTAGATTTCACAATTTTTTAAGAGACTATAAGAATAGAAAAATTAAAAATAAAAAAAGGAAAACATTTTTTCAAGTTTTTGTAGAGACTTTATACTTAAAATTATTGATATTTAATTTACAAGTGCCATGGGGAGTTAATAATCAATGCTTATAAATTAGCTTCCTACCGTGTCATTAAATTTACTGTTATCTTTCTGGTACAAAAGCCGAGACTCGAGAAATGAAATAATGAAAATAATTTTTTCATATGCAGGAGAATGGAAAATAAATTCTGCATCTTAAATAGTTTTTTGTATAAATATATTTTATTTGATACATCATTATTAAAAAAATATTGTCGTGATAATTTATTAAAACTATATTTTAAAAAATATTGTCGTGATAATTTATTAATTAATTAAATAAAACAATGAAGTATGTCGAAAAAACATGAAAATTGAATTTCGATAATTGACGATGGTAATAACTAACATTGATTCTAATTAAAATGTTTTTTGTAATGAATGTTTTTGAAAATCTCAGTTACATACATTATTTTTCTATAGAATGTCTCGTGGGTTGTTAAAAAAAATATTAGGTAGGAAATTTCTTTTTATCAATTTGTCGATTTCTTCTTTTAAGGCCATGTGAAACCGTGAAATTCAATATTTTGTTAAATCAACCTTCAAGCGTTTCTTTGGAAAAAAATTCGCCAAGCGCTCCGTACACATAAACACTATATTCAGGAATTTTTTTGAGTGGTTCTATTAGCATTTTCGTTAGCTATGCTCGTTTGAAAAGTAGATCAATTGCAGATTCCTACTTACCGACAGTACGGTTTTTATTTAATTAAATACTCATCATTTTTTTGGGAAAACACGTTCGTCAAGCCCTCCGTATATGGTAATACTATATTCAGATTTTTTTTGGACGATTCTTTTGGTATTTTCATGAGATGTACTCGTTTGAAAATGATGTCGGTATTTTACATCACCTTAATTTGATGACTTCATCTCATTGAATTTTTCCATGCATACCTTCGAGATCAGATTCAAATTTTGACACTAGTTCCCTAAAAAGCCAATAAACATGTTAATGTTGAAACATTAATATTACAAATATATTTGTATTGTAAAGTTGTGATAAAATTTACCTGTAACCTTCTATTGCATATTCTAAAGCTGGAATTCGCTCGCTAAGTGAATTGCGAGTTTCATTATATTGGTATCCAGATATTTCTTTTCCATATGTATCAAGCTGTTGCCTGTGGCTATCTCTTTTTCTAACAGCATATTTGTTTGTAGCCTATTTATAAATCTAGATAGTCTGTTTAGACCTTAAGTTATCTTCTTCAGCTGTTAACAGAGCTTCTAAGTGTTGTCATAGATTAATTTCTCGTTAAACCCCAATAGAAGCGTCACTAATTCCAATGTCTCATATACAGCTATTTTTGACAAAAATTCAGCTTTGGTCATTTTCAATTGCGAAATTTCTTGCTCCAAATTTTCAGTACGTTCTAATCTACAAATCAATTTAAATCGAAAATATTTATTATAAATTATTTAATTAAGAGATAACTAAAATTCTTTCTTACTTATGTTGTAAAGTTGCCATCAATCCCTCTAACAATAATGTCCCTTTGACAGATTCTCTTAATGATGTTCTCAGTTCAGCTGCTTTATGCAGTTCTCTTTCAAGTTCAGGTGCTTTATCTGCTTTAGTCTTAAAATATTTCCCTTCTTCCATCATAGACTTTTCTGATTCAAGAGATTCAAGTTTGAGTTTTAAACTTTGCAGATTGATGCTTTATAATCCACATTTGTGTTGTATAGTCCTGCTTCTCTGAGATTTTCTTCAAGTTCACCTAATATGGTATATCACATTCACAATACTATATTCATAAAATCATATAGGAAATTTCTTTTTATTTGTAGAGTGTGTTTATTGAGAAGATGAGTTGAAAGAGATAATAAATATTTAAAAATTCTGTTTTTAGTCATTCAATTAAAACTGAGACATTCCATCTGAAATGGGCTTAAAAATATAAAAATTTGTTAAGTATATTGACTAGAAAAATGAAAAGACTGTTTTGACAGTATATATTCCATATCGTTTAAAAAATCATAAATTTGTTTTTTGGTATTTACAACAGTCACCACTGTACATATAAGATTATACTAAGCTGACTTAAAAAATACGGGATATCACCGTCACAGTTCGTTCATACTTATGCTTATTATATTGATTCTATAACAGAAAATAATTAACATCTATTGATAATTTTATATACAAATGTAATAAATGTAGTATTTGAATCAATAATATCAGTTAAAATCACAGCTGACTTAAAAAATACGATATATGACAGACACAGTTCGTTCATACTTATACTTATATATTCATTCTATAACAGAAAAATACTTATATTCATTATATGGCCGAATCCATCTCAAATCAGACAGCCCGCGTATGCCTATTTCACCTATCATGTTGAAATAAAAATATTTATGTTCTACTCGAAAAAATATTTTACACGTGTTTTTTTATTTTTTTGTTTCATCAAAATTTCATGCGTTCAGCGATACCGAAAAATTCCGAGAAAATTCTTTCATTGAGAAAAAAAATTTTCAATGTGATTTTCAGACTGCTATTGTTTCAGCAGTTTTTCAAGCTTTTAAACGTGTAACACATAATTTCACTCAGTTTTGAGCCCTCTTTAACGGCCTTAATGTCATTTTCAAAAAAAAATAAAAGATCCACGAGCTATGCACTTTTTACTGAAAAATTCATTTTTTAGAGAAGTGCCTTTTTCTCGAAAACCCCATGTTTTTTTTGCACAATTTTTGTTGTCGTGATAGAGGACGGTAATGCCTAGCTAGACGTATTTGTGAGATTCGGTACTTTTTCCCTGGGATAGCGATCACTAATGAGATAACACACAAACGCTTATATATAGTCAATGATATTAGAGTCAATGTAAAGGTATTTGTCTTTGTGCGTATGTAATATACATGTACGTGCGCCTACTTATAGGAGTATATGTACTAGTACATTTGTCCGCTAGATGGATATGGTTTGACTTAACATTTACAAAGAAAAGTTCGGTTTCTGCTATATATCACACATCTCGTCTTATTTAAAACCATCATCTTTTGGAAAATTATTACATATTTACACCTTATCAACTCAACTACGATGTCTCAATATTACTCAACAGAGAGAATCAAATGTGCAGACTTTTTAGACAAACACAAACAAATTATTTACAAATCTAGTTCCGTACGTTTAAAACAACTTGAGAATCTTGCTCATCCATTGAAGCACCTCTATCCTCATTTACCTTTGACACCTTCTACATATCTGTGTCAACATTGTTACAATCGTGCTTTAGAATTGGTGAGTAGTACTGACAATGAATTTATAACGGATAATGAAGTTACCGATAACGTAGTTGATAGAGATGAAGATTTTTTACCAAGTACTCCAGAACGCATTGAAGAATTTAATAATGAAATAAGTACATCTTTCTTAGGTTCTGTATCGCCTCTTAAAAGAAAAAAATCTTATACATGAAAAATCAATTGAAAATTACGTAACAAAGAAGAAAAAAAAATACTTTCAACATTGTCTAATACCCTTGATGTGAAGTTGAACAATGTTTATGACGTTTCTATAACAGCAAATGAATCAACCGTATGCCATTGTACAGAATGGATACAAAATCTTGGTCTAGCCTTGCAAAAGTGTTCTACGGTATCAGAAAAAATAAAAATTCTGACTTTGCTACCTTCATCCTTTACAAAACATGAAATTTTATCTTTATTTCCAGAAATAACAATGTATATGATCAACAAATCGAGAAATCTTGTTAAAGAAAAAGGAATTTATTCAGAACCAGATGCATATTCAGGCCATCCGATTGATGAAAACATGGAAAAAATTGTTATGGAATATTATTTAAATGATGATTTTAATTGTTCAAGACAAAGTCCTAATAAATGTGACGTTGTTACAATTAAAGTTAACAATAAAAAGAGAAAAAAGTTAAGCGTTTTCTTACTCGAAGTTTAAAAGAGACGTATAAAGTATTTAAAAATGATTATCCAGAATTGAGAATTGGAAAATCGAAATTTTATAGTTTGCGACCAAAGTATGTCTTACTTAGCCCCATCAAAGAAGTTTGTCTCTGTATCTATTGCGCAAATTATGATTTATTTCTTACGAGCTTAATTAATTTTAGAGGGAGTAACGTCACAGAGTTGGATGAAAGTCGGTCACAAATAATAAATGCAACAATGTGTCCTGAGCAATCTGATTTATGTTATTTACAAGAATGTAAAGTATGTGCAGGGATTAAGGGAATTACGTTTCATGTTTTAAAACTGCAAGATGTAGAAGGCACAGAAGAAATTACATATGCTTTGTGGGATAATGGAAACCTGATTAAAAAGACACTATCAATTTCTGCTTTTAAAGATGAACTTTCGGTTTGGACCATGAGGGTTATACTCACATGTATGTAAAAAATATACAACGCAAAGCTATAAAAACAGAAAGAGAAAGTGCTAAAAAGACTCACATCATTTAGTTCTTCAAATAGACTTCGCTGAAAACTGGGCTGTGATTCATAATAAAGCTGTTCAAGGAAATCATTGGGTTAATGATCAAATTTCTATTTTCACAGCAGTCTCTTATCAAGGGGATTCGACACAAAGTTTCGCAGTTATAAGTGATGACCGAAAACATGATTCAGCGTATGCTTTGCTAGCAGTACAAAAAATTATAAAATTCTTGAAAGAAAATTGTTGTGATTCAATTAAAAAATTACCATCGTATCAGACGGTGCTGCGAGTCACTTTAAAAATCGCTTTCAATTAGATGAACTAAAACGAGCACCGTGTGATATAAAATGGTTGTTCTCTGCTACTGGGCACGGCAAAGGAGCTGTAGATGGTGTGGGTGGACTTATAAAGCATTATGCTACTTCGCATAATCTTCGAGAGCCCCTTGAAGAAGCTATTCAAAACGCAAATGATTTTGCAATACATGTTCAAAAATATACTGATGCTATTAAAATAATACATTTACAAGATGCTGAAATAGAACAATTCAGAAAAGAAAAAAATATTGATTGGCTTACAACTCCAAAGTATCCTGGAATTCAAAAAACTCATATATGGGTTAAAAAAACATGTGACGATAAAATACATTGTTTGACAGCAAAGACCGCTGATCGTCCGCTTACTGGATTAAGAACAATGAAGCAGAAAAACAAAGGTAGTAAAATAGGTATACAAATGAAAAAAAGGTATAAAAATAAAAAATCAAAAAGACGCAAATAACAAATAAATACATAGTTATGTGTACCTGTATATTACATACACACAAAGACAAATACCTTTACATTGACTCTAATATCATTGACTATATATAAGCATTAGGCGTGAAAAATTTGTTTGTGTGTTATCTCATTAGTGATCGCTATCCCAGGGAAAAAGTACCGAATCTCACAAATACGTCTAGCTAGGCATTACCGTCCTCTATCACGACAACAAAAATTGTGCAAAAAAAACATGGGGTTTTCGAGAAAAAGGCACTTCCCTAAAAAATGAATTTTTCAGTAAAAAGTGCATAGCTCGTGGATTTTTTATTTTTTTTGAAAATGACATTAAGGCCGTTAAAGAGGGCTCAAAACTGAGTGAAATTGTGTGTTACACGTTTAAAAGCTCGAAAAACTGCTGAAACAATAGCAGTCTGAAAATCACATTGAAAATTTTTTTTCTCAATGAAAGAATTTTCTCGGAATTTTTCGGCATCGCTGAACGCATGAAATTTTGATGAAACAAAAAAATAAAAAAACACGTGTAAAATATTTTTTCGAGTAGAACATAAATATTTTTATTTCAACATGATAGGTGAAATAGGCATACGCGGGCTGTCTGATTTGAGATGGATTCGGCCAGATAAGAAAAATGATTTTTGTAAGAAAAAGAAAACATTTTCATAGCAAATACATACAAACAAATATTGTAAAGAGATTAAGAGATAATTTAAAAATGAGAATAATTACTTCTAATAGCAAAAATCAGTTTTGTGAGATATAGAAAATGTTTTTATAGGAATTATAGAAAATACTTTAAAAAATAGTTTTTAAAAGTGTTTATTATAATTGTTTCAAAAAAACATTTAAGCTTTCAGTCAAGTTCTTTTGGTAGAGAGTTGGACAGTTGTTGAGAGCAAGATTGTTTGGATAAAAACATTATTAAACTTTTATCAAGGAGCGCGGGAGCGCTCCGAAGGCAAGTAGCTGTCCAATGTAGAAAGAGCCTGAGAGACGACCACACTACATATACTTTGAAATGGGCGCCCGAGAAATTGAAATATATATATATATATATATATATACTATGTTGTACAAAAAGTTTCATGTAAAAAGATGTTCTCATTTTAGAGATATTAAATAGTGGAAAATTTTATATGTGGTATCCGATTCTAAAATTTCTTCATGTTTTTCCATTCGATCCGACTTCCGGTTATATATATATATCGTTTTCTTCCGATTTCCGGTTATATATATATATATACACACACACACACACACACACACACACACACACACACACACACACACACACACACACACACACACCCGTATCTGGTAGACCTAACCTTATTACACATAATAACATGTCAGTATTTTTTACATATAGAACATATACAGATTATTTCATTTTGCATTTGATTGGAAAAATATAACCTATATAAGCAGCTGTGAATATCAATGGGCAATAGCAATGTATTACAATCAGATAAGTAGCAAACTTTTATTATAAAGTTAAATTAAGTTTTAAATCAATAAAGTTTATATAAGTATTGTTACTTTGTGAAATCTTGTTTTTATTTTTACAGAGTATATCAGAAAATGTAAGGATTATTACCAAGTAAATCGATCACTGTTAAAAAATAGTTTTTAACAGAAGAGTTCATTAATTATTATTAATTATTCAAGTTCATCGAAAAAGTAGAGTAGGCTAACCGAATCTTCTGTATGTCCATGAGTCTCAAGAAATTTTTAAATCTTAAAGTGCTTGGAAAATAACCTATATAAGCAGCTGTGAATATCAATGGGCAATAGCAATATATTATAATCAGATAAGTAGCAAACTTTTATTATAAAGTTTTAAATCAATAAAGTTTATAATAAGTATTGTTACTTTGTGAAATCTTGTTTTTATTTTTACAGAGTATATCAGAAAATGTAAGGATTATTACCAAGTAAATCGATCACTGTTAAAAAATAGTTTTTAACAGAAGAGTTCATTAATTATTATTAATTATTCAAGTTCATCGAAAAAGTAGAGTAGGCTAACCGAATCTTCTGTATGTCCATGAGTCTCAAGAAATTTTTAAATCTTAAAGTGCTTGGAAAATAACCTATATAAGCAGCTGTGAATATCAATGGGCAATAGCAATATATTATAATCAGATAAGTAGCAAACTTTTATTATAAAGTTTTAAATCAATAAAGTTTATAATAAGTATTGTTACTTTGTGAAATCTTGTTTTTATTTTTATAGAGTATATCAGAAAATGTAAGGATTATTACCAAGTAAATCGATCACTGTTAAAAAATAGTTTTTAACAGAAGAGTTCATTAATTATTATTAATTATTCGAGTTCATCGAAAAAGTAGAGTAGGCTAACCGAATCTTCTGTATGTTCATGAGTCTCAAGAAATTTTTAAATCTTCAAGTGCTTGGAAAATAACCTACATAAGCAGCTGTGAATATCAATGGGCAATAGCAATATGTTATAATCAGATAAGTAGCAAACTTTTATTATAAAGTTATAAATCAAGAAAGTTTATAATAAGTATTGTTACTTTGTGAAATCTTGTTTTTATTTTTACAGAGTATATCAGAAAATATAAGGATATTACCAAGTAAATAGATCACTTAAAAAATAGTTTTTAACAAAGAAGAATCCCTGGTAGAAATTGTAACCAACCGTACGCCATCCGTTCGCCAAATCGCAAGGGTTTGGCCAACCGTTTAACCAACAGTTAGCGATAAATACCGCTTATTTCGTCACGGAATCACCCTTGCGCTTGGTCAACGAATGCTTAATATTAAAAATCTTAAATAAAAATCATTTACACAACTTATTATTTAAATAAAACTCTCAAAATTTGTATTATTCATAGAATAATAAAAAACCACATATTAATAGTATTTTTATTCAGATAATATTAAATATGGTTAAATCGGTAACGGGTAAAGTTTTGTTTGTTCAAATTGAGGTTAGGGCGTGTTAATGTGTAGTGTGCTAGTGTAGGTAGAAGTCTTGGTTTTAAGATTTTTAAAAGTTTGTCCACATGCACATAAGGTATTTTGTTATTAACAGTCCACTGTTTCAACTCCTCTGTTTCTTTAATCCGCACTTGACAATATTACTTGATTCACTTTCACTTTCTTCCTCAGTGCCATTTGATTCACATTCAGCAATATTATTTGACTCATTTTCTTTCTTAAATTCTATTATACTTTCACTTTCTTCCTCACTTTCAGTTACATCATCAGTTGAACTACTTTGGAATGTATTTACTTCTGGTAAATTTTTAAGCAATTCAACAGCATATTTACTTTTTTCTTGCATTTCCTTAATTTTCTTTCTACGCCTATATTTTTTAGAACGGTTCTTACTTCCACTCATGTTGAAAATACAATACACAAAAACGCAATAATTTGTATTGCTCCGTTTTCTACTCGGTGCTCCGTTACCATCTGACCTTTACAGTGAAGCAAAACCACGCGATCCCGGCGATGCCGTCACGTGACTCTTATGAGTCTGCGCAGTTAAATACTTTTACCTGTACATAACACATGAGCCTGCGATCGCACTCGTGTGTATGTAATATGTGTGTTTATGTGTATGTGTGCTTGTCTTGCGGAAAGCGAGATGCGGACAGCAATTTCGGAGCATAGTCCACGTTCTATGCTGTCTACTTAACCTTCAAATAAATTTACTCCCAACTTAATTCAAATATTTTTTTAATGCATTACAATCATTTTTATTATTGTTTATGTATCAAAATCTTTTTGCATATCTATATTTCTTATTAATTTCTATTATTGTTTTATGAGTTACTTAATGTTTTATTATTGATTGATAGTCCACCAACCGTTGATTAACCGTTGGTCAATATTTTTCTTATTCGGTGGCCTAAATTATTGGCCAACAGTTAGTAGATAAGCCATCCGAGTTGGTTTATTTTCTATCAGGGATTCATTAATTATTATCTTACAGATATTATACGAGAAGATTTTTTTCGATTCATTTTGGAAATATGGAGATATACGTAATATAGCCAATAATGTTGACTTCTAATTAGGTACTGTCTGAAAAATCTAATTTTGAATTAGCAAAAATGAACGAGTGCCCTCATGACCCTGGTCGTTATTTTATTATTAATGGACAAGAAAAAGTTATTTTAATACAAAAACAGACGCTTAGGAATAGAATAATTTATATTAAAGAAGATAGTAAGAATATAGTACTACTCAAGAAAGAAAAGCCAAACCAATATTATTATGGAAGAGCAGGCAAATACTATTTACGAGACAATATTTTTCAAGATGTATCTATATATTCTCAAAATGAAAATTTTTCATATAAGATATAATTTTAGAAGAATATTAAAAATTTGTCTTCATATTTGACAGGGCAAATAGAGTGCGTGGATGTCAATGAAGAAAATGACAGTTTCATTGCTTTCAATGAATCACACATAAAACAAACAACAACTAAGATGTTTATTTAGACAGTATTGGATTCAAAGTACGAAAGAAGTATTATGTTTTGAAGTAAGTTTTTCAAAATAAGAAAAGAAAATTGTGATTTTCATAGATCGTCTATCTAGTCGAAAATTATATTGATAATAAAAATCTTGTGATTATTAGAAAATGACATCTAATCAGTGTTGTATGTAATAAATAAAATAAAATACCAGTATGATGTGTTGCATGAAGTGCACATATAATCAAATATTATACATAACAAATAACATAGTGATTAAAAAATGGCATCTAATCAGTATTTTGCGTAATATAAAAAAATAAAATACCGGTAAAATGTGTTGCATGAAGTCTTATATCAAATTTTAAAACTTCTACTTAAAATCAGTTTGAAATGTTTTGAAAATAGCTCACGTATGTGTTAATAAGTAATTACGTGTTATGAGGTTCATAAACTTCATAATACACTTTTTTTGCATAGAAGAAAATATTGCTGAGTGATACACGAGGTTATAAATAGACAATATAATTTTCAGTGTTTTGTGTAATAATAAATAAAATATAGTATGACGTTTACATGAAGTGTTTATAATCAAATTTTAAAACTTCTATTAAAAATCAGTTTCAAATGTTTTGAGAATAGAACAAGTGTTTATTGAATAATTATGTGTTATGAGGCTCATAATCTTCATAATAAGTTTCTGCATAGAAGAAAATATTGCTGAGTGACATGTGAGGTTATAAATATACAATATAATTTATGATGCCGATTTGAAATATTGGTCTGAGCTTTGGTTTAAAAAGCATTTGTCATCTTCAAAAAACTTAGTCGATATCAATGCTGTGCTGTTGTACATATATATTCAAGTGTCAATAAAAAGATTATGTCTAATGAACATGGGAATACTGAAAAAAGTAAAAATCATATGTTATTGTGAAAATTTCAACGAATAAAAGTGCTCTCAGTTAATCTAATATGATTTCTCACCATGGGAGACGTCAAAATGTTTCAGAGTTCTTACAAGGAAAGTACCCGAACTGTCAAATTAAAATAGGAGGAAGCAAAAAATTCCAAACCCATATTAAAAAGTAGACCTCCATGCGAGATTCACGAAACCATTTTTTTTATCGGCTGAGAAGCGCTTTATAAGGGTTAAAATCACCCCTAAAGTTTACCCCCAAGAAATGTTTTGTTGATATATCTCGGCTTCTACTTAACTTTTTTTAACGAAACAAAATGGAAAGAGTTTCTTATTAAAAAGCCAAGAAATCCGTGGTAGTATGAACATTAAGGGTTGCATCCCTTATTTTTTAGAGGGTGAAATTGTGTTTTTTTAAGAATAATTTTTGTTGTGAGAATTCATAAAATAATTAAAAATAGGTCAAAACATTATTTTTACCAACTACAATAAATAACAGTTGGTGTTTTTGGGCATTCTTCGCGAAACAACCCCTTAAGAGGTGGTAAACCACCCCTAACACAAATGAATTGGGTATATTTTTTTGGCAATTATTTCTTTCCTTAAAATGGGTTCTTGAAGTCGTTAATCGGAATCCACAGTTAGATCCACAATAAAAATTTGAAAATAGTGAATTCAATATGGCGAAAAATTTTTTAGAAATATTTTAAATTCCACGAAAAATAGTATGTAGACCCCCTAGCGGAAATTATATTATGATATTATGGAAATAAGTGTATAATAATGTAACAATGTTTTGTTATGTTATTCTATTATTTATTATTTTTTTATCATACACTTGTTTATCGTACGATAAACAAACAATAATAACAAAAATTATTACTAAAAAATCTATAGATGATTCAGAAGAATGGTCAGCACAAAAACAGGAATTTCGCAATAGAGTAAAAAATGCCATCATAAAATATGATGCAAAACGTGTTTATAACTCCGACCAAAGTGGTTTTAATTACGAAATACACAGTGGTCGAACCCTCAATCTTAGAGGAGATAAAAGTGTAGAGAGTATAGTGCAATCAGTGCATTCGACAACTCATTCTTATACTATCCAACCTACTGTATCTGCTGAAGGAAAACTTCTATCACCCTTCTTTTTAGTCATGCAAGAACCAAAGGGAGAGTTTGGAACTGTAGTCAAACAAAATTTATTTGCAGTAGAAAATGTTTATGTAATGGCATCGAAATCAGGTAAATTGACTAAAGAACATGTTGAAAGTTGGGCGCAAGATGTATATTTTCCATCAACTACCATAACAAGTACCCTATTGCTTGATTCATGGAGAGGTCACTGCCTAGATATAATTTATAAAGTAAAACCGGAACATAAAACCTTAACGATTCTACAAATTCCACAAAGAACAACAAGTGAACTTCAACCGCTTGATATTTACGGTTTTCGAATGTGGAAGAACTTCGTTCGAACGTTTTCGGATATGATATTTCTAACAAATGAGGATCTCAACTTACACGATAGAAATAATATAATCAAAATGCATTCATTAGTACATAATCAATTATCAAGTCCCAGGTTTCAAAATTTATTTAAATATGCTTGGTACGCCGCCGGTTACATTGATGAAAGGCCAGCAAAAATTGAAAACCCAAAAAAATTTTGCTTCAATTCTAATTTTATTACATGCGATATTTGTGGTAAACGAGCGATTATAACATATTCATGGTGCAAAAAATCGCTATGTTTACAACATTTTTTTCATGAATATCATTATTGTAAAACATATAATCCATGATCGTCAGAATAATTAGCTAGCTTGCCGTCTGCTGTTGGCTGACCCATAGGATTTAAAATTGGTCGTTGTGCTGCTTAGAAATTGGTAGAATTGTATAAGAATTTGTATTAAAAGATAATAAATTGTAAAAATCTGTAAGAATTTGTAAAAATTTAAACTTTTATACAGTAACTTACATTTTGTAACATATATTAATTATATTTCTAATACATAATAATTTACATTTTATTACGTTTTAGTATTTTTTCTTTACATCTTCGAAAATATTTTATTTATAGCTTTATTTAAATAAAAGTACAATTATAAATTATTATAAAAGTATAATTATGAACTATTTGAAAAAAGTGTACAAATATGTGATACGATGTAAAATGTGTATCAAAATTTGTATATATACGTAAAAAGATGTAATTAAAAGTACAAATATATAATAAAATGTAAAAAGATGTACGAAAGTGTAAGAATGCCTATAAAATTTGAATTAAGAGTACAAATTAAAAAGTAATAAAACGTAGACAGATGTAAGGAAAAGTAAGAAATTATTAAAAAATGGTATAAACTGTGGTAAAATGTAAAAGCGTCCGAAATCCAGTAGAAAAGTACAATTTGTTACGTTTTCTTACACTTTTTTACAAACAACTACATTATCATACACTTGTTTATCGTACGATAAACAAGTGTATAATAAAAAAATAATAAATAATAGAATAACATAACAAAACATTGTTACATTATGATACACTTATTTACATAATATAATTTCCGCTAGGGGGTCTACATACTATTTTTCGTGGAGTTTAAAATATTTCTAAAAAATTTTTCGCCATATTGAATTCACTATTTTCAAATTTTTATTGTGGATCTAACTGTGGATTCCGATTAACGACTTCAAGAACCCATTTTAAGGAAAAAAATAATTGCCAAAAAAATATACCTAATTCATTTGTGTTAGAGGTGGTTTACCACCTCTTAAGGGGTTGTTTCGCGAAGAATGCCCAAACACACCAACTGTTATTTATTGTAGTTGGCAAAAATAATGTTTTGACCTATTTTTAATTATTTTATGAATTCTCACAACAAAAATTATTCTTAAAAAAACACAATTTCACCCTCTAAAAAATAAGGGATGCAACCCTTAATGTTCATACTACCACGGATTTCTTGACTTTTTAATAAGAAACTCTTTCCATTTTGTTTCGTTAAAAAAAGTTAAGTAGAAGCCGAGATATAGCAAAAAAACGTTTCTTGGGGGTAAACTTTAGGGGTGATTTTAACCCTTATAAAGCGCTTCTCAGCCGATAAAAAAAATGGGTTCGTGAATCTCGCATGGAGGTCTACTTTTTAATATGGGTTTGGAATTTTTTTGAATTTGACAGTTCGGGTACTTTCGTTGTTAGTAAATACTTTTCTAGACAAGATTCAGGTAATAATTTCAAAAAGTTTTATCTATACAAGAATGTCAAGAAAGCTTTTATTCTCGGTGATCCTTAGTTCATAAGCTGGTTGCATTTTTAATTTTACAAGATTATGTGTGGCAATGATGGGTTATTAATTTAAGTAGTTTCAATAATAATTTCAAGAACTTATATCTCTACTAAAAAAGAATATCGAGAAAGCTTTTTTTCTCACATTTTACAAGTCGTGTAGCAATGATGGGTTATTAATACAAGTGGTCTAATCTAATCTATTGAAATCTGTGTAAATCCTCCCGGATCCAGCTGGATTTCCGATGTGACATGGATCCAACTGGGTTTCCTAGCTGGATAATTTTGACCAGGTTCTAGTGATAATTTCAACAAATCCAAGTGTTGAGAATAATATAATTAATTATTGGCTCATGGTGCCAATAATTAATTGCGAAGCTACAAAAGTAATTAATGATATTATCATATAGCAGTCTTATAGTAAAACTAATTTAAGGCTTTAATAATCAATTTCTAGTACCAAAAAATGAAAATACTTATAATATGATCTGAAAAAAAATTATAAAAATATGAACTTAAAGCTTCGTCTTAAGATCTAATTTGTTCAAAAAAATATCGATCCCTTTAGTATTTATGTAATTTGTCTTCTTAATAATAATCTTTGAAAGTATAAAGTAAGGTATGTATATATAAGTTTTTCCTGCAAACTGAAAACATAAAAATAATTATATTTTCATATGACTTTACAATAATTAATAGTATTGTTAAATTATCATCATACCTACGAATATACACATTTGATTATATTATTTCAAAAAATTTTACTAATGTAATCATTTTATCGAGCTCCTTGAAGAAACATTCAAATTTAAAACTTTTGTGAATAACAATACTATCATTTACTAATGATATGAAAAATATACTATACTATAATAAACCCTCATAATGTTATCACACTATGTAATTATTATTTTCTCTTAAAAAGTTGTGAAATATATCTAAAAAACATTTTACAAAAGTTTAAACTAAGACAAGTCTCTCCCGCCCTCCTTCCCTTTATCTCTCTCTCTCTCTCTCTCTCTCTCTCTCTCTCTCTTTCTCTCTCTCTCTCTCTCTCTCTCTCTCTCTCTCTCTCTCTCTCTCTCTGTCTCTCTCTCTGTCTCTCTCTCTCTCTTTCTCTCTCCCCCTCTCTCTCTCTCTCTTCCGCTTCCCTCTTTCACCCTCTCTCTCAACATCTGTGAAACTGAGTACCAAAAACTTTAATGAGAGCTTAAATATTTTTTTAAAACAATCAACACGTTTTTTAAAAGCTATTTTTTAAGTATACGTTAAATTCTAACAACACAATTTGTCTAGTCCTTTTATTTCTTTTAGTCTCATCTATTAAATAAGGATTCTCTACAAATGGTAATAATTTTTTTCATGACTGTATAAACTCTCTCCCTCCTTCTCTTTTCCACCCCACTCTCTCTCCCTCCCTCCCTCTCTCTCAACATCAGTCAACCTGAGTACCAAAAACTTTAATGAGAGCTTAAATACTTTTTTTAAAACAATCAACACGTTTTTTAAAAGCTAATTTTTTAAGTACGTTCTATAACAACATAATTTGTCTAGTCCTTTTAATTCTTCTACTCTCTTCTATTCAATAAGCACTCTTTACAAATGGTAATAACTGTTTGTATAAATAATAATATTGTTAATATAAAACTTTCTACGAAAGTATAAAATAAGGCAAGTATAGACGTTTTTTCTGGATAATCTATAAAAAACAACACAATTTGTCTAGTCCTTTTATTTCTTCGAATCTCATCTATTTAATAAGCACTCTCTACAAATGGTAATAGCTTTTTTCATGACTATACAAATAATCTATAAAATAATAATATTTATGATTTTGTAAAAGAAATCAAATAAATACGAATGAAAAAGTCTTTTAATTCTTTGAGTCATTGTAAGCTGAACAAATTATATGTAAGTAAGTACATTCAAATTGTTCACTGCAAATCAAACAAACGAAAGTTGTGAAATCAATTATCGATAGTCAAGTAATGCAAACAACTCTCGGAAACTACTGTATGACTGTTCTCAGACATGTATTCAAATTTGTTCATCTTTCTGAGCTATACAAATTAAACACAAGAAAGTACTGAAATCAATTTATTGTAGTCAAGTACCGGCCATAAGTTAACTTGACTGACATAATAGAATTTTTCGTATCTCGCGTGTAAAATTACATTTTACGCCCACGTTGTAATTTCAAAATTTTTCAGCCAGCGGGCATAAAATACTTCTTAGCGCCCAACAGGCCCAATAGCTCACATACTCTTACAAAACTTTATAAAACCTACGCACTCTACGCCCGTGTTGGCGAAAATTATCTTAATTATATAACTATAATGCCTTCTCTTTATTTCTAAAATTCATAAGAATTTTTTCAGATATTTACGAAAAGTCAAAGCCTATATAAAAAAATTACATAGTTACCAACACATCACTATTTTTCATTATTCTTTCTCAATTTCCAACTTTCTATAATATTATGCACCTTGGGAGGAAAAGAGAAGTCTAGAGCTGCTCTAGCAGGGTGGTCCTCCGATTTCCCATACATACTTGACGGGCCCGACGATTTGCAGTTCAAGGTGTAAGACATGGTCATTTTCATATTAATATTCATATGTTTAAAGATCAGATAAAATGTATAAATGGGTTGCTTCTACATATTAACTATATAATCCCATAGTATATAAAATTGCAGATGATATTGCATATGAGATCTGATACGAGATATGCGATGCCTAAAATTCTCATATGAGATCTTATATGATATTTACACGCGGGAAAAGGATACATAATAGGTTGCTTATAAAACGATTAGTAAAATGTAAAGCAATTTTAAGTAGACTATAAATTTATATGAATTTTTTATTTTATTCTCGTTTAAAAAGGACGGACACAAAGAAAAATATTGTGGGTAATAAAAGTAAATCATGATTCTGCACATATGTTGTACTTAACGGTACCAATTAAAAATTAAAGCCAATGTAATTATTTATAGTAGACTTATAGGTATAAATATTGTTAATGAATTTATGCAAAAAGTTTGTATTCTATATTTAAGTAGGCCACCGGTAAACTGCAAATCGTCGGGCCCGCCAAGTATGTATGGGAAATCGGAGGACCACCCCTGCTAAAGCAGCTCTAGACTTCTCTTTTCCTCCCAAGGTGCGTATATTATAGAAAGTTCGAAATTGAGAAAGAATAATGAAAAATAGTGATCTGTTGGTAACTATGTAATTTTTTTATATAGGCTTTGACTTTTTGTAAATATCTGAAAAAATTCTTATGAATTTTAGAAATAAAGAGAAGGCATTATAGTTATATAATTAAAATAATTTTCGCCAACACGGGCGTAAAGTGCGTAGGTTCTATAAAGTTTTGTAAGAGTATGTGAGCTATTGGGCCTGTTGGGCGCTAAGTAGTATTTTATGCCCGCTGGCTGAATAATTTTGAAGTTACAACGTGGGCGTAAAATGTAATTTTACACGCGAGATACGAAAAATTCTATTATGTCAGTCAAGTTAACTTATGGCCGGTACTTGACTACAATAAATTGATTTCAGTACTTTCTTGTGTTTAATTTGTATAGCTCAGAAAGATGAACAAATTTGAATACATGTCTGAGAACAGTCATACAGTAGTTTCCGAGAGTTGTTTGCATTACTTGACTATCGATAATTGATTTCACAACTTTCGTTTGTTTGATTTGCAGTGAACAATTTGAATGTACTTACTTACATATAATTTGTTCAGCATACAGTGACTCAAAGAATTAAAAGACTTTTTCATTCGTATTTATTTGATTTCTTTTACAAAATCATAAATATTATTATTTTATAGATTATTTGTACAGTCATGAAAAAAGCTATTACCATTTGTAGAGAGTGCTTATTAAATAGATGAGATTCGAAGAAATAAAAGGACTAGACAAATTGTGTTGTTTTTTATAGATTATCCAGAAAAAACGTCTATACTTTCCTTATTTTATACTTTCGTAGAAAGTTTTATATTAGCAATATTATTATTTATACAAACAATTATTACCATTTGTAAAGAGTGCTTATTGAATAGAAGAGAGTAGAAGAATTAAAAGGACTAGACAAATTATGTTCTTATAGAACGTACTTAAAAAATTAGCTTTTAAAAAACGTGTTGATTGTTTTAAAAAAAGTATTTAAGCATCATTAAAGTTTTTGGTACTCAGGTTGACTGATGTTGAGAGAGAGGGAGGGAAGGAGAGAGAGTGGGGTGGGAAAGAGAAGGAGGGAGAGAGTTTATACAGTCATGAAAAAAATTATTACCATTTGTAGAGAATCTTTATTTAATAGATGAGACTAAAAGAAATAAAAGGACTAGA
The DNA here is from genome assembly GCA_036365515.1 of Torymus aiolomorphi. Lineage (NCBI taxonomy): Eukaryota > Metazoa > Arthropoda > Insecta > Hymenoptera > Torymidae > Torymus > Torymus aiolomorphi. Next base: position 151,777,360 of record CM070875.1, on the reverse strand, counting down.
CAAATTGTGTTGTTAGAATTTAACGTATACTTAAAAAATAGCTTTTAAAAAACGTGTTGATTGTTTTAAAAAAATATTTAAGCTCTCATTAAAGTTTTTGGTACTCAGTTTCACAGATGTTGAGAGAGAGGGAGAAAGAGGGGAGGGGAAGAGAGAGAGAGAGAGAGAGAGAGAGAGGGAGAGGGAGAGGGAGAGAGAGAGAGAGAGAGAGAGAGAGAGAGAGAGAGAGAGAGAGAGAGAGAGAGGGAGAGAGAGAGACTTGTCTTAGTTTAAACTTTTGTAAAATGTTTTTTAGATATATTTCACAACTTTTTAAGAGAAAATAATAATTACATAGTGTGATAACATTATGAGGGTTTATTATAGTATAGTATATTTTTAATATCATTAGTAAATGATAGTATTGTTATTCACAAAAGTTTTAAATTTGAATGTTTCTTCAAAGAGCTCGATAAAATGATTACATTAGTAAAATTTTTTGAAATAATATAATCAAATGTGTATATTCTTAGGTATGATGATAATTTAACAATACTATTAATTATTGTAAAGTCATATGAAAATATCATTCTTCTTATGTTTTCAGTTTGCAGGAAAAACTTATATATACATACCTTATTTTATACTTTCAAAGATTATTATTAAGAAGACAAATTAAATAAATACTAAAGGGATCGATATTTTTTTGAACAAATAAGATCTTAAGACGAAGCTTGAAGTTCATATTATTATATTTTTTTTTAAGAGCATATTATAAGTATTTTCATTTTTTGGTACCAGAAATTGATTATTAAAGCCTTAAATTAGTTTTACTATAAGACTGCTATATGATAATATCATTAATTATATTATTCTCAACACTTGGATTTGTTGAAATTATCACTAGAACCTGGTCAAAATTATCCAGCTAGGAAACCCAGTTGGATCCATGTCACATCGGAAATCCAGCTGGATCGGGGTGGATTTACACAGATTTCAATAGATTAGATTAGACCACTTGTATTAATAACCCATCATTGCTACACGACTTGTAAAATGTGAGAAAAAAAGCTTTCTCGATATTCTTTTTTAGTAGAGATATAAGTTCTTGAAATTATTATCGAAACTACTTAAATTAATAATTAGTATGTCAACAGAGAATTTATAGTTGTTAAAATAGATAACAATAATATATTTTTTCTTTGTAGCTATCACAAGGATAAAAGAAAAAAGTACAAGTTCTCAGAATTACAATTCAAATCTCTGTATCACCTGATCCTTTTGCTTTTATAAAACTCGAAGCTCAAAGTTGGCTGAGAAGTTGAGTTCTTATGTCAACTGCAATTTCCATAGCAGCAGGCGGTACAAAGTTTTTTAAAAACTACTCTTTCGCATCTATTTCTCTGATATCACTTAATCTTCTAGCCTTTACAAAATGCGAAGCTCAAGGTTTGCCAAGCTAACTACCCTTACATAATAGCATCTGATACCGAGTTTTTTCACATAACACTCTTATGCATCCATTTGCTCTTGTTTTTTTGACAAATTATTATTACATTATTAAATTTGTAATAAAATTTACCTCTAGCCTTCTATTGCACATTCTAAAGCTGGAATTCATTTCATTATTTTGGTATCCACATATTTCTTTTTCATAATATTTTTGTATCATCATACACATAATCTTGTAAAATTAAAAGCACAATCAGTTGATGAATTAAACATTATTATTATCTGAATCTTGTATAGAAAAATATGTACTAAAAGCTTCTCTGAAACATTTTGAAATCTCCTACCGTGAGAAAATCATAAAATAGATTAACTGAGCACTTTCATTCCTTGAAATTTTTGCAATAACACATCATTTTTGCTCTTTTCAATACTTCCATGTTCATTAGACATAATCTTTTCATTGGCACTTGAATAAATATGTACAACAGCACAGCACAGCACTGATATGGACTAAGTTTTTTACAGATGACAGATGCTTTTTAAACCAAGTCTCAGACCAATATTTCAAATAGGCATCATAAATTATATTGTATATTTATATCCTCACGTGTCACTCAGCAATATTTTCTTCTATGCCAAAGCTTATTATGAAGTGTATGAACCTCATAATGCGTAATTATTTATTAACCCTACTGAAAAATCTCAAGTGAGATCTCAGGTGAGATCTCAGGTGAGATCTCATCTAATTTCTGGTCTCAACTTCTCATGTGACATTAGTAAAAAAATTTAAACTAACAACTCACGTGAGAATATCACGTGAGTATTAGGAACTTGTATTTTTCACATTTGTTAAATTTCAAACTCGATTCAGATGAGAATACACGTGAGAATCTCACGTGAGTTTTAGGAACTTGTATTTTCTTACTTTTGTATAATTTCGAACCCGATTCAGATGAGAATACACGTGAGAATCTCACGTAAGTTTCGGGAACATCTCAGGTGGGTTTTAGCAACTTGTATTTTTTTACTTTTGTAAAATTTTAACCTCGATTCAGATCAGAATACACGTGAGAATCTCCCGTGAGTTTTAGGAACTTGTATTTTCTTACTTTTGTACCATTTCAAACTCGATTCAGATGAGAATACACATGAGAATCTCACGTGAGTTTCGGGAACTAGTATTTTCTTACTTTTGTTAAATTTTAAACTCGTTTAAGATGATAATACACCTGAGAATCTGAGGTGAGTTTTAGCAACTTGTATTTTTTTACTTTTGTATAATTTCAAACTCGATTCAGATGAGAATTCACGTGAGAATCTCACGTGAGTTTTGGAAACTTGTATTTTGTTACTTTTGAAAAATTTTAATCTCGATTCAGATGAGAATACGCGTGAGAATCTCACGAGAGTTTTAGGAAATTATATTTTTTTACTTTTGTAAAATTTTAACCTTGATTCAGATACTTTTGGCAGTCTCGCTGTTGGACAAGTTAGGAAGAGCACGTGCAATGAGAATACACCTGATAATCTCACGTGAGTTTTGGGAACTTGTATTTTTTTAATTTTGCTAAATTTTAAACTCAATTTAGATAAGAATACACCTGAGAATCTCACGTGAGTTTTGATAACTTGTATTTTGTTACTTTTGTAAAATTTTAAACTCATTTCAGATGACAATGCACCTGTGAAACACACGCAATGTTTAAGAACTAGTATTTTCTTACATTTGAAAAATTTTAATCTCGATTCAGATGAGAATACACGTGAGAATCTCACGTGAGTTTTAGGAACTTGCATTTTTCAACTTTTGTAGAATTTTAAACTCGATTCAGATGAGAATAGACCTTAGAACTCGTGTAAAAAAATTTGTCTGGGAGTGGTCTGGCAATTGTCTGGCACAAATCTAGCTTCAGAAATCTAGTACTTGAGTCTGGCAACGGCCACTTTGCGAGATATATAATTATTCGTTAAAAAAGTCTTGGAAAAGTGCCAGACATTTTCCTAGACTTATACAAAAATTCGTTTGAAAGGTCTGGGAAAATGCCAGACTTTGCCCAGACAAATTTTTTCTTATAAATGTCCCAACTTTGGTCAAACTTTAGCCAAACTTTGTCGTAACTTTACATTTGTCTTGCTGTTGGACAAGTTAGGAAGACGACGTGCAAAACGTCAACGTTACCTAATGTTGTACGTGAGGCCGGCAATGTCGAGTAACCATCAACAGCAATCGGGAACCAGCAGCGCAAGCAACGGCGCGGGCGCATGGCAGACGATGCCCAGTGGATGACGAGAGTCCTGGAAGCTGTAAAACGGCGCAGTGACCGAGCAGCGGCGTAGAAAATTATCGCTCTGCACCTCTGGTTAGGCTATGGGCCTTCTCACGCTAGAGAGCGGCGCGTATTCGACGTCCTCACTGAAGGCGAAATTTAAATCACCTTTACGACTGGATATGAAACTTGTGCATTTAATTCTTGTGGACACTTTTCCATCGTCTCCGTCGTCATCGTTATTGCTGCTCATATAAATATAACATATCATGTAGATCGCCAGCTAAGACAAAAAAATTATCACAAAGCATTTTGTTCCGAAAGAAATTTAATATGTTTCGCAATAAAAATACTTATCTGATAAAATCGCTTCTATTGCGTTTTCCGTTTATACGTAACCATTATTTATAACATTCCATTATTTAAGCCTGTCTGCATTAACTCCGACAAAAGTTTGTAACCAATTGATAACCCCTCTTGTTGTCGTCCGATGAAAATATTTCGAAGTCCAAATAACATGAAACTAGCTAAACAAACTACGTTCACGTCGTTTGGACTACTTAGAAATATTTTCATGTCACGACAACAAGAGGGGTTATAAATTGGATACTAATCTTTTTCGGAGTAAATGCAGAATGGCATAAATATAATGAAAGATGCGTATAAACGGGAAGCTGCAATGAAGGCGATTTGATCAGATAAGTATTTTTATTACGAAAAATATAACACTTATTTTCAAATCAAATGCTTTGTGATAATTTTTTTATCTTAGATGGCGATCTACATGCTATGTTATTTTTATGAGAGCAGCAGCAACGATGACGACGGTGACGATGGAAATGTGTACATAAGAATTAAATGAACGAGTTTCATATCCAGTCGTACGGGTGAATTAAATCTCGCCTTCGATGAGGACGTCGTGTATGCGCCGCCATCGTCTGCCATGAGCCGTTGCCTGCGCTGCTGATTGCCGATTGCTGTTGTTGCAGGGTTCTCGACGCTGCCGGCCTTTCGTACAACATTAGGTAACGTTGATATTTTGCACGTCCTCTTCCTAACTTGTCCGACAGCAAGACTGACAAAAGTATCTGAATCGCGGTTAAAATTTTACAAAAGTAAAAAAATACAAAGTTCCCCAAACTCACGTGAGATTCTCACGCGTATTGTCATCTGAATCGAGTTAGAAATTATACAAAAGTAAAAAAATACAAGTTGCTATAACTAACCTCAGATTTTCAGGTGTATTCTCATCTTAAACGAGGTAAAAATTTAACAAAAGTAAGAAAATACAAGTTCGCGAAACTCACGTATGATTCTCACGTGTATTCTCATCTGAATCGGGTTTGAAATTATACAAAAGTAAGAAAATACAAGTTCCTAAAACTCACGTGAGATTATCACGGGTATTCTCATCTGAATCGAGGTTACAATTTTACAAAAGTAAAAAAATCCAAGTTGCTAAAACCCACCTGAGATTCTCAGGTGTATTCTCATCTGAATCGAGTTTAAAATTTAACCAATGTGAAAAATACAAGTTCCTAAAACTCACGTGTTATTCTCACGTGAGTTGTTAGTTTAAATATTTTTTACTAAGGTCACATGAGAAATTGACATCAGAAATTAGATGAGATCTCACCTGAGATCTCACCTGAGATCTCACTTGAGATTTTTCAGTAGGGAATACACACTTGTTATATTCTCAAAACATTTGAAACTGATTTTTAATAGAAGTTTTTAAATTTGATTATAAACACTTCATGTAACACGTCATACCAGTATTATATTTTATTTATTATTACATAAAACACTGAAAATTATATTGTATATTTATAATATAACCTCGCGTGTCACTCAGCAATATTTTCTTCTATGCAAAAGCTTATTATCAAGTTCATGAACCTCATACATGTAATTATTTATTAATACACAATTGAGCTATTTTCAAAACATTTGATACTGATTTTTAATAGAAGTTTTAAAATTTAATTATAAACATTTCATATAACACGTCATACCACTACTATATTTTATTTATTATTAGACAAAACACTAAAAATTATATTGTATATTTATAACCTCACGTGTCACTCAGCAATATTTTCTTCTTTGCAAAAGCTTATTATGAAGTTTATGAACCTCATAACACATAATTATTTATTAATAGACACTTGTTCTATTCTCAAAACATTTCAAACTGATTTTAAGTAGAAGTTTTAAAATTTGATATTACACTTCATGCAACACATTTTACCAGTAAGGGAAACGTCCCAATACCCGAACATATAAGAAATTGACCTTCAACATTCAACGAAAATAATTACTCCAGAAGGTTTAAACAATAATATTTTCTTTTATATGATCAATTATGACGTCCTTAGTTAAATGGTATCAAAATGAGATTGCTTTATAAAGGTAATTGTTTATTATAAAGATAAAAGCACGATGATGCCTTTGTCCCCTTACCCGAACGCAGAAAATACGTATGTCCCCATTGTTCCATTTTTATGTCCTAATACCCGAACAATCGTTTGTAAATAAACGACTTATTAAATTATTTTTGATTATTACAATGTTCTTTTGTTGTTATAATTACTGGAATAGATGTATAAACACTATATATGTAAAATGTAAGTCATATGAAAAACATAACATAATCTAAAATACATGTAAACTTTGCAATATTGAGGTTACGACATACACCATGTACTGTTCGGGTACCGGGACATGTTATTTAATGTTATGACCCTATACCCGAATACTATCTAATTGAAATATTTTTTTATAAACTGTTTACCGTTTCCTTAATAACTTTAAAAGAATACTAACTAAACTAAAACTTTAAAGAAAATAAGAAAAATAAAAAAAATTTTTGAGATGTTTTAACGTTTATTAACCGAGAAAGAGACGAATAAGTAATATTGTTCGGGTATTGGGCACTGTTCGGGTATTGGGACGTTCCCCTTATTTTATCTTTTTTATATTACACAAAACACTGATTAGATGTAATTTTTTAATCACTATGTTATTTGTTATCAATAATATTTGATTATATATGCACTTCTTGCAACACATCATACCGGTATTTTATTTTATTTATTACACAAAACACTGATTAGATGTCATTTTTTAATAATCACAACATTTTTATTATCAATATAATTTTCAACTATATAGACGAACTATGAAAATCACAATTTTCTTTTCTTATTTTGAAAAATTTACTTCAAAACATAATACTTTTTTCATACTTTGAGTCCAATACTGTCTAAATAAACATCTTATTAGTTGTTGTTTGTTTTACGTGTTATTCATTGAAAGCAATGAAACTGTCATTTTCTTCATTGACATCCAAATCCTCTATTCGTCCTGTCAAATATGAAGACAAATTTTTAATATTCTTCTAAAATTATATCTCATGAAAAATTTTCATGTTGAGGATATATAAATACATCTTGAAAAATATTGTGTCGTAAATAGTATTTGCCTGCTCTTTCGTAGGCTAGTATTGGTTTGGTTTTTCTTTCTTGAGTAGTAATATATTCTTACTATCTTCTTTAATATAATTCTATTCCTAAATGCGTCTGTTATTATATTAAAATAACTTTTTCTTGTCCATTAATAATAAAATAACCAGCAGGGTCATGAGGGCACTCGTTCATTTTTGCTAATTCAAAATTAGATTTTTCAGACACTATTACATATTCAAAATAGAATGAATAAGGCTTTCAACATTTGTCTACGTTGTACAACCATCCAAATCAATTCAAAATCGAATTTCAATGACTGTAAAAAATCTTGTATAATCTGTACATATAAAAAAATTCACACAAAGTATCAATTTTTAAAAAATGATTGTAGCCATTTAACATTTAGCTGTTCAATACTTATCTAATAAAAGTTATTTGCCCCTTTCATGCGCGTAGGTAAATTCTTATTAGTTGACTTTTTTATATCTTTGAATCTTTCGTTATGAATTAGATCTTTCATTATAATTATATTTTTCATGATATATCTTCTAGTATAAAAAAATAATACTTTATATATAAAAGTATACGATGCCATGCCATCAGCTGATTTGAATTATAAAAATACATAAGCATACCATAATTCGAGGTTATTTTAGAATTACAATTGTTGTTGTTCGTTTTATTATATCCTCTCTCTCTCTCTCTCTCTCTCTCTCTCTCTCTCTCTCTCTCTCTCTCTCTCTCTCTCTCTCTCTCTCTCTCTCTCTCTCTCTCTCTCTCTCTCTCTCTCTCTCTCTCTCTCTCTCTCTCTCTCTCTCTCTCTCTCTCTCTCTCTCTCTCTCTCTCTCTCTCTCTCTCTCTTTTCGAGTCGAGTATATAAGACAATGCAACTGCATTGTATTTATACTTTGCTTCAAAGCTTTTTCATGACCAGCACTGAGCCCTGATAACATGCTCAGAAGATTATACATTGGTGTTTTTGGAGTATCCATCTTCTTGTATGGAATAGATTTCTTTCAGTGATTCCGATAACTATTTAATTCTGATAACATCATCTCTATTTTTAACAGCGAATCTTTATTTTGAGATGTCGATGGTTATATTTAAAAATTTGTGCCGTCAGTTACACATGTAGAAAGTCACATTTTTCATAAATTTTAGTTGAAAGATCTACGATGAATCGATATAATTATTTTTTCATTACAAATATCTTATTCGTGTAAATATATATATAGAGTTACCGATTACTGAATGTAAACAGATACAATCGGAATCGAAAGCAGACAGCTGAGCTATTTCTTATGCTATCATCAACCTATATATATATATATATACGCTGATGGGGTCACGTGACGTTATAAATATCACGTGATCGGAAGCGGATGTAGGTCTGATGAAAGAAAAGGAAAAAATTTAAAAATTGGAATCGACCAGTCTGATTCTTTGATACTTAATATCTCTTAAATGAGACAATATTTTTTAATAAAACCTTTAAATTTCTCTAGTTTAATGAACATAGATTTCAACAAGTGTATAGCTAAATATTTATATTCTGTATAGATAAAATACAACGCGATCAAAGTTTTCGCGCACTCATATCAAAGAATATAGGGCACGAGCTCACTCCTTAGGCCTCTTCTGCATTGACTGTTACTTGCCTTCGGAGCGCTCCCGCGCTCCTTGATAACTTGTTCTTGTTTGTAAACGCATGCACCAATACAGTCGCACTGTGGACTATAAATATACGACTGCTCGTTGCGTTTGCGCTTACTGTGACGATATGTGAACTTTATCACACGAACGATATTAAGGTATTTATTGTTTTTTAACCAATTTTGTTTTTTGCGATTGATAGTCATACACAGTTTATGTAAAAATCTTTTTTTCTATTTCAATAAATTAATTAGCCTGAAGAGGTTGGCGGCCAGGCCAACGAAACGTCGCTAAAAATAAAGAAATCATTTGCATTTCTTTGGATTGCCTCCGTCAGATCAATCATATACATTTTCCTGATACCAACGAGAGGGCAATTTGAATTACACATTATCAATTTTGAAATGTTTGAGGTCTTGTTCTAATTAATTACTAATTTCAAAAACATTTTTGGAAACATCTAGTGGATATAATCATTTGGAAATTTAATGAGACGTACTTAATGACATTTTGAGGGGCATGAAAGAACGTTTTTTTCCTAAAACTATTCTTTAGATCTGATAAAAAAAATAAAATTTAGGTGTCGATAAGGTAGGAATCTACGCATGAGTTGAAGATGGCCTTGATAGACTGAACTAATTACTTCATTGAATTCGTACTCTTGAAGATAAAGCATTTATTTGAATTAACTTTATATTTCTTAGAATCAGTAATTATTTTATTATTTTTATTATTTTATATTTTTAGATATATAAATATTGTATTGTGACGTATTTTGTGTCACAGTTCTGCTCCTTGTGGTTTTGCAGTTGCCTGCATTAAACCGGGACGAGCAATGGCTAGTTACTCAATATTTGTATTAGATTGTGGGAAAAATTTATCCTAACTCTATTCCCTCAGTGTAGATGAGTTAGTTTTCCGATCCTTGCTCTTCCGTTTCTTAGGAGGCCGAATGCGAAATTCCAACTCACTCACCGCTCTGATCCGTCGACTTTAAGAGGCCGAATGCAGAGTTAGTAAGCTATGGGACAATTGATCCTATCGTTTCCGACAGAAGAATTCAACGTCCCGGAATTAGGATAGGGGAGGGTGAGGTATAAAAGATGAGATAGAAAAGATAATGATATTTGATACAAACTTACTTTTTATTTCGGTCTTCTCTCTCTCTCTCTCTCTTACAATGCTTCGACTTACAATCTACAGAGCTTGCACGCTCTTTACAAAAAAAAAACACAAATAATTTCCTAAGTCCGTAGTGGTGGTGATGGTGCTGATCTTCCTTGGCTGTGAGTGTTCCGTCCTGCTGGATGGTGGTGGCAGACTGACCTCCGGGGCCGCGTGAGTCCCGTTTGATGCTTCGAGGGTAGTGGGCGGGAAAACTCCCTTCCCTTGATCCGTCGCGATGGAGAAAAACGAAGTTAGCTTCATTTCCCTCATTGGTGTAATCGTCCTCCTCCTCTTTTCTTGTCTAATTTTGGGCCCCTAATTGGTTTGGGGGCGCGAGCGCGGGAGGGCGTGAACTCTAGGGTTCAGATCTTTACGCAAGAGATGGCTCCTCAAGCCGGTTTTCTGTGCCTTCTTATTTTAACATTAATTTGTTGATTTGTATGCGCAAAACTCTGTTAATTTAATTCAAAATGAGTTGAGAAACGTCTTATTAACTATTCTACAATACTTCTAATATGCAAAATTCAATTTTTACGTTTAATTATCCTTTAACTATGATTAATTGAAATTATAATGTCCCAATCATTTTTTAAATTGATAAACAAATGAAAGTACCTAAACGGTAATAGGATTGTTGAACCTCAACGTAAAAATTCAATTTTTCTTAACATTAATAGTATAAAATAAACGTATCGCAAACATTATGTAACGCACGCTTTCTCGAAAGAAAAACAAAAGAAAATCTTAAAATACTTTCCATCAACTCGCTATGGTCTTAGACTAATTATGTTAGAAAATAAAACATCCAAAATTAGGGAAAATCGCAAACATTTTGACTAAGTTTAAATTAAACCTACAGCAATTGCATTGACGAGAGAGATTTTTATTCTTATAATTTTAAAAGTATTATTCGAACTACCAAGCACTATTATCTTATAATTTATTGTTTAGGTTGATTCTTTTAACTTCGAATATTTTCTTCCTAATCGATACAACATGAAGAGTACATCTATTGTTAATTATATAAATTGCATCTCCTAGAGAAGGTCATAAAATATCTTACGTGATTCCGCGGAAATAAGAAAACATTACGCATTATTGTTCGTAGTAAGAAAATTAGGAAAACCGGTGTCGATTTTCCAACTTAGAACAAGCGGCTACGCGCAGGAATTTTTATGACTCTCCCTTTCTCGCTATCTTGTTTGGCTTTCTCAAGTGTACACAGATGTTTTTTTTCGGCGTGGGAGAAAAACCGAGCGAGGGTGACTGCTTTTCCGAGAGAGTCAAGTCGTAAAACGTTTTTTTCTCATATAGTTTTCACTAGGTTCCTTCGTCCTCGTCAGAAACATTCTGCTCGAAAACGCGACTCTGGGTTTCCTCAACGATAATGCGCGGCGACATTCTGGGTGACAATAGTGCTCAACTTATTTTTTTCATAAGAGAACAGAAGGTTCTCAGTTTAAACTACAATATATATTTATTTTTTTTCCTTACTTTAAATTATATAAAAAAAATTAAATTGAAGCATCCGCCGTCACAGTATTTAACTAAATAAATACTCCATGATTCAATGAAAGTTCAATGAAATAAGTAGTCAATTTAAGTATTTAGTTATTTCAAATAAACATTTTGTTTATGCGATTAATTACGTAGTATAATATACTAAATAGTTTAGTTTGTACCAATTAATGTGAAAATGCATCTAATTTTAATTCATAGTAATTGAAAGTCGAGTATATATATTAATTTAAGGAAATGAAGGAAAAAATGAACACTTAATCATATAATTGATTGCTTTATTTATAAAAAACTTTTTATTCTAAAATATACATTTTGGAAGTGCCAATGTTGTCATACTTACTAAATATTTACTTGTTTTGAACAAACATTTTATTAAACCAACAAGACATTTAGTACTGCAACTAACAGGTTTTGTGATCTGAACGAAAATGACTCGTTAATTTTCTTCTCTCATCAATCAAACGTTTCCTTGATTTGACTAAATATTGGTTAGATTACAATAAATAACCAATAAATTTAACTAAATGTTTAGTTAAACAAGCACTTCGATAATGAAATAGTATGTAGTTAAAATGACTACATATTTCTTGGTTTCAAATAAATCTTTTGTTAAAAGGAGTGACTGCGTACTTCTATCTACAAAACTATTTCCTTACCCCAACAAAATATTGGTTAAAAAATTTCTCTCTCGATTACTACGTTACAATTAGTCGACTTGAATAAATGTTTGTTAGATCTGACTAAAAAATTAGTTGAAATGCCAATGTGTATGTAATAAAATACGTCGTCATTCTGACTAAATTTTACCTGCTTCATTAAAAATATTACTTATGTCGACTGCAATTTACTATCAACTGATAAAAAATTTTCCGTCGGTCTTACAGTCTTACAAATTAAATTAAAATAATTAATCTTTATGGCAGTCAGATTGCCCTTGTTTATAATCACCCCCGCAGAATCTGAAATAAAAACTTAATTAAAACCTGGAAAAAACTTTGTTAGCAAAGGACGATCTCACTGCCCCTCACCACCAAATTGCCCAATGTAGTTAAAATGACTACATATTTCTTCGTTTCAAATATAGTAGATTTTCTTACAAGGGGGGAAAATGGAACTTTCACAGGCACGTGATATGACGACCGAGGCGAAGCCGAGTAGGTACGTTAATTAATCAGCCTAGAAAAGTAAAAAATTATCGTCTTTCCTATGGTGACATCAACTCTGCGCAGCCATGTTTTTACTTTCGCCCTATGCTTTGATAGCGTTAGCGACTTCACGTCGTTCTTGTAGTTTGCAGGTTATATTTTTAATTTTATTTTACCTGTCGCAATTGGTTTTTCCCGATGCGCGCGTTTATATGTGTTCGATGCCCGCACAACATTTGCAGCACGAGCATAGCGAGTGCTGCTGGTTGGTGGGGCGGGGGGGGGGGGGGCATCAAAAATACATCGATAATACACGAACAAGCAGATTGTTACATACTCATGTGAGTCAAGAGAAAGAGGGATATAGAGATAGATACACTGAAAAAAATATTTCTTGAAATCAACTAAATTTTCTTAAAATCTAATAAATTATTTATTAGAATACTACTATTTAAATATTTCTTTAACTTAAAAAAATTTATTTACTTATGCTAAAGAAATATTTATCTATATTAAATAAATATTTATTAAATAGTGTCAATAGATTTAGTAAAAATGAGTAATTATTTAGTTAATTTAACAAGTTCTAATAATTGACTTAAGTAAAGATTTATTTGTACTAATTAAATATTTTGTTAATTTAAATGTACGCACTCATTATAATAAATATTTATTTATTAATATAAGGAAAATATTATTTTGATTTGAGAAATTATTTAGTTAATTTAAAATTCTTAATTATTTCAACTAAGAAAATATTTACTTTTATGTATAATATGTTTTGTGACTTTTAATATATGCAAGTATTAAATTAACTATCTATTTATTAGTATTAAAAAAATATAATCTTAATTTAAAAAATTACTTATTTGTTTTAAATTTCCAATTATTAGATTTAAGAAACTATTAATTAACTTACAATAAATATTTTATTATTTTCATGTAAAACAACCAGCAAAATCGTATTAATTAAAATTATTATATATTTATTCATTTAAAATAGATGTGACTTTAAATCAACTAATTATTTAGTTGCATACAAAATTTATTTTATAAAATTTAAGAAGTGCGGAAGAGATCGAAATCTTTTTTTAAATATTAATAATTGTACTTTATATTATACTATTCAAGAGTTTAAAACGAAACAAAGATTTAGTTGTTTTAAATAAATATTTCTTACAATTAATAAAATAATAAAAAAGTAAAATTAAAAATATTTGATGAATTCTATTTCACTCATTTAGTTGGTCTCTCCATGTCAATTACAGTATTATAACTGATTATTTTTATTTGATCTGAAACAGACATGTAATTTATTAAATACAAATATTTATTACTTATTTTTCTATTCCAGTTTGAAATTTTCGCTACCTACCTTATCGACACACAACACACTAAAGTATTTTTCTTTTACAGAAGTGATGAAAACAAATATATGTTGATTTTGTACAGTTTTCTCTAAGAAACGCATTAAGTATAGTACACATTAATTAATGGCCGAATCCATCTCAAATCAGACAGCCCGCGTATGCCTATTTCACCTATCATGTTGAAATAAAAATATTTATGTTCTACTCGAAAAAATATTTTACACGTGTTTTTTTATTTTTTTGTTTCATCAAAATTTCATGCGTTCAGCGATACCGAAAAATTCCGAGAAAATTCTTTCATTGAGAAAAAAAATTTTCAATGTGATTTTCAGACTGCTATTGTTTCAGCAGTTTTTCAAGCTTTTAAACGTGTAACACATAATTTCACTCAGTTTTGAGCCCTCTTTAACGGCCTTAATGTCATTTTCAAAAAAAAATAAAAAATCCACGAGCTATGCACTTTTTACTGAAAAATTCATTTTTTAGAGAAGTGCCTTTTTCTCGAAAACCCCATGTTTTTTTTTGCACAATTTTTGTTGTCGTGATAGAGGACGGTAATGCCTAGCTAGACGTATTTGTGAGATTCGGTACTTTTTTCCTGGGATAGCGATCACTAATGAGATAACACACAAACAAATTTTTCACGCTTAACGCTTATATATAGTCAATGATATTAGAGTCAATGTAAAGGTATTTATCTTTGTGCGTATGTAATATACATGTACGTGCGCCTACTTATAGGAGTATATGTACTAGTACATTTGTCCGCTAGATGGATATGGTTTGACTTAACATTTACAAAGAAAAGTTCGGTTTCTGCTATATATCACACATCTCGTCTTATTTAAAACCATCATCTTTTGGAAAATTATTACATATTTACACCTTATCAACTCAACTACGATGTCTCAATATTACTCAACAGAGAGAATCAAATGTGCAGACTTTTAGACAAACACAAACAAATTATTTACAAATCTAGTTCCGTACGTTTAAAACAACTTGAGAATCTTGCTCATCCATTGAAGCACCTCTATCCTCATTTACCTTTGACACCTTCTACATATCTGTGTCAACATTGTTACAATCGTGCTTTAGAATTGGTGAGTAGTACTGACAATGAATTTATAACGGATAATGAAGTTACCGATAACGTAGTTGATAGAGATGAAGATTTTTTACCAAGTACTCCAGAACGCATTGAAGAATTTAATAATGAAATAAGTACATCTTTCTTAGGTTCTGTATCGCCTCTTAAAAGAAAAAATCTTATACATGAAAAATCAATTGAAAATTACGTAACAAAGAAGAAAAAAAAATACTTTCAACATTGTCTAATACCCTTGATGTGAAGTTGAACAATGTTTATGACGTTTCTATAACAGCAAATGAATCAACCGTATGCCATTGTACAGAATGGATACAAAATCTTGGTCTAGCCTTGCAAAAGTGTTCTACGGTATCAGAAAAAATAAAAATTCTGACTTTGCTACCTTCATCCTTTACAAAACATGAAATTTTATCTTTATTTCCAGAAATAACAATGTATATGATCAACAAATCGAGAAATCTTGTTAAAGAAAAAGGAATTTATTCAGAACCAGATGCATATTCAGGCCATCCGATTGATGAAAACATGGAAAAAATTGTTATGGAATATTATTTAAATGATGATTTTAATTGTTCAAGACAAAGTCCTAATAAATGTGACGTTGTTACAATTAAAGTTAACAATAAAAAAGAGAAAAAAGTTAAGCGTTTTCTTACTCGAAGTTTAAAAGAGACGTATAAAGTATTTAAAAATGATTATCCAGAATTGAGAATTGGAAAATCGAAATTTTATAGTTTGCGACCAAAGTATGTCTTACTTAGCCCCATCAAAGAAGTTTGTCTCTGTATCTATTGCGCAAATTATGATTTATTTCTTACGAGCTTAATTAATTTTAGAGGGAGTAACGTCACAGAGTTGGATGAAAGTCGGTCACAAATAATAAATGCAACAATGTGTTCTGAGCCATCTGATTTATGTTATTTACAAGAATGTAAACTATGTCCAGGGATTAAGGGAATTACGTTTCATGTTTTAAAACTGCAAGATGTAGAAGGCACAGAAGAAATTACATATGCTTTGTGGGATAATGGAAACCTGATTAAAAAGACACTATCAATTTCTGCTTTTAAAGATGAACTTTCGGTTTGGACCATGAGGGTTAGTACTCACATGTATGTAAAAAATATACAACGCAAAGCTATAAAAACAGAAAGAGAAAGTGCTAAAAAAGACTCACATCATTTAGTTCTTCAAATAGACTTCGCTGAAAACTGGGCTGTGATTCATAATAAAGCTGTTCAAGGAAATCATTGGGTTAATGATCAAATTTCTATTTTCACAGCAGTCTCTTATCAAGGGGATTCGACACAAAGTTTCGCAGTTATAAGTGATGACCGAAAACATGATTCAGCGTATGCTTTGCTAGCAGTACAAAAAATTATAAAATTCTTGAAAGAAAATTGTTGTGATTCAATTAAAAAAATTACCATCGTATCAGACGGCGCTGCGAGTCACTTTAAAAATCGCTTTCAATTAGATGAACTAAAACGAGCACCGTGTGATATAAAATGGTTGTTCTCTGCTACTGGGCACGGCAAAGGAGCTGTAGATGGTGTGGTGGACTTATAAAGCATTATGCTACTTCGCATAATCTTCGAGAGCCCCTTGAAGAAGCTATTCAAAACGCAAATGATTTTGCAATACATGTTCAAAAATATACTGATGCTATTAAAATAATACATTTACAAGATGCTGAAATAGAACAATTCAGAAAAGAAAAAAAAAATATTGATTGGCTTACAACTCCAAAGTATCCTGGAATTCAAAAAACTCATATATGGGTTAAAAAAACATGTGACGATAAAATACATTGTTTGACAGCAAAGACCGCTGATCGTCCGCTTACTGAATTAAGAACAATGAAGCAGAAAAACAAAGGTAGTAAAATAGGTATACAAATGAAAAAGGGTATAAAAATAAAAAATCAAAAAGACGCAAATAACAAATAAATACATAGTTATGTGTACCTGTATATTACATACACACAAAGACAAATACCTTTACATTGACTCTAATATCATTGACTATATATAAGCATTAGGCGTGAAAAATTTGTTTGTGTGTTATCTCATTAGTGATCGCTATCCCAGGGAAAAAGTACCGAATCTCACAAATACGTCTAGCTAGGCATTACCGTCCTCTATCACGACAACAAAAATTGTGCAAAAAAAACATGGGGTTTTCGAGAAAAAGGCACTTCCCTAAAAAATGAATTTTTCAGTAAAAAGTGCATAGCTCGTGGATTTTTTATTTTTTTTGAAAATGACATTAAGGCCGTTAAAGAGGGCTCAAAACTGAGTGAAATTGTGTGTTACACGTTTAAAAGCTCGAAAAACTGCTGAAACAATAGCAGTTTGAAAATCACATTGAAAATTTTTTTTCTCAATGAAAGAATTTTCTCGGAATTTTTCGGCATCGCTGAACGCATGAAATTTTGATGAAACAAAAAAATAAAAAAACACGTGTAAAATATTTTTTCGAGTAGAACATAAATATTTTTATTTCAACATGATAGGTGAAATAGGCATATGCGGGCTGTCTGATTTGAGATGGATTCGGCCTAAAATATAATTAATGTTTACGACTCTTATATGAAATTTAACTAATGAGAATCAGTATTATTTACCACTTGTATAACAACACACATCGAGTGTTTTAAATACTTTTAAAGTCTTATTAACAATCTAAATTATTATTAATTTTTAATTGTTATTTATAATGTAAATTTATAAAGTAATGTTTCTTAAACTCAAATAACAGGCACAAATTAATAAAACAATTATTGGAAAGAAATTTTGGAATATATAAATATACATACAAATACGCCACACTTACACACTATATACACATAAATTAGAAAAAAAAAATAAAAAAAAGAATTAGAAAAAATGGAACCGTGATAGTATCGGGGATCGAACTCCGGCCGCTTGAGTGAGAATCAAGTGTCTCTGCAACTTGGCTATCCTTCACACTGCTATTTGCTCTTTCTACTCGAATGATTAAACAGAATGCCGGCAATACCGATTCCATTTATACTCATACACTTTCAAACTTATTCTGTTCATGAAGTTATATTACTTATAATAAAATTTAAGTTGATTTAAACCTCAAGTTATATAAAAAAAACGCTACGAATTAGAAAAAAAAGTTTTTCAATTCAACAAAGATTTTTCAAAAACAAGAACCTAAAGTAACCGGATTTTAACATGCTACTAATAAACTAAAATATTTTACAAGAGACTACTTGATTAAAAATTATCCTGTTTTGATTTCTGATTGTTACAAAGACTTTCACCTATACTACATATACTACAATAAAAATTATACATACTTTTGTGTGCACCTCGTATAATGAATGTACAGTACGGTGTTGACTCCAGTCCAAAAACTTGATATTACACAATAAAATCACTGAACTTATTATTAATTTAATACAATTAAAATTAAGAAAAATTAACAATTTTAATATTTTAAAATAATTAAAATATTAGTAATAATTAAATAGCTATTTATAAAATAAACACATGTATCAAAGATGCTTTGCAAAGGTATAGTAGCTAGAGTCTCGATGGCAACTGTAGTATAAACAGCTGAAAAGACCGTTGGTAGCGTCGCTTTCTCCGTCTTTGACCGCTTCAATCCACGATATACAATAGTATGGTATAGTGGAAGAAAGTGGGGACAGAACAGAGTGGAGCGAATAGCATTACTATACTGTATATACAAGCAGAGGTTCCGAGTGTAAACGTCCTTGATTATATAATACACGCCCGAGTAGATACGCCCCCCACCATTCCACCACTTTCGTGCGCTCGGGCGTTTTTGGTCAACTTTGACAGCTGCTTTCAGGTATAAAACAGTACTTAATCAAAAATCCAAGATAGACGTTTTATAGTTCAACATTTGAACTTTCAAAATCATTTTTGATAATTGAAATCGGATAACCCGTAGAGCATACAGCCTCGCTCAAAAATAGCCTACTCAAAAATTGAAATCGCGATTACGCAAAAACTAATAATCGCACAGTCCCTGGTTTTCGCACACATAAAGTACATGTGAATTACTATCAATTCGCCAGAGATATCCGCCACATCTTTAAAAATGACGGATATATGAATTTTTCAAAAAACGTTCATTTTTTCGGTTTTTCACGTTTTTCTCCGTAACTAATCGTCCGATCGACATCCAGTTTTGTTCGTAATTTCATTTACTACAATTTATCTCATTGGACCATCAAGATCGGTCCATTAGTTTCGGCTATAAAAGCAAAAAACCATAAAAAAGCGCTTTTTTGCATTAAATTGTTAATAACAATATATATAGAACGGAGCTGCTAATCGAGTTTATATACCACTTATACTGTGGATTATTCTGCGTACAATAGCGTTTACCGCTTACTAATAAGATTTATGGCACGAAAACGCTGATTTTTTCTCTATTGACTGGCCTAAGTAATGAAATGGTTAATTTGTAAAACTTCGGTTTTCAATAGTTTTTATAAAACGCAAAATTTATCAAGAAAACTCTCCAAAAAAAACGTAGAGTGAGAGAGATAGGAACATATTTTCTCTCTCTCATCTTCCTTCTTCATCGCACAGTATAGCGTTCTCTCTCGCTCTTGAAAAAGGATACGAGCCGCCGGAAAACACCCTAGAGAAGGGATGAGCGCCCGCTCTCTGTGTTAGAGCATAAGGTTCTCCCCGCTTGACGAAACTGTGGCGCTTGGAAGGAAGATCGCCCCTGCACTATTGGGCTCCGCTTTTCCACACTCTTCACCTCGCTCAACATTGTAAACATAGGAGAAGCTAAAAATACTACAGCGGCCGCCGCACGCATCATCGCTGATTCGACAAGACGCCGACGCCGAGAATCCTGATTTGATACCGCAGTTTTTTGAAGGAGGAGCATTGTCATTAAAACCAGCCGCGCTCCAGTGTACAAACCAAATCAGTCCGAGATCTCGGTCTACCAATAACTTTTGAATAAAAAGTATGTGTAGACCTAAAACATTTTTTGGGTAACCCTTGTCTCTCCCTTCCTTTCCTTGTTGCAGTGGCCTAAGTAGCGCCGATCAATTCTGGTCTAAGCACTACCGGCCCAGCTACTCATCCTAACCCGAATAGTGCAAACCGCTCGCACGCTTTAATCATGGCCTAAGTGTTACTGATCATACGTGGTCTAAGTAGCACCGGTCATAACCTAAGCAAACGCGAACGTCTATGCATTATCCTTTCCATAACCACTCTAAGATACCGTAAAATTTTTTTTATTGTTGGGGTAATTTTTCCTCCCTTTACCTTCTCCTTTTGCATTGGCTTAAGTAGTACCGATCAATTCTGGTCTAAGTACTACCAGTCAGGCAACTCATGTGGGCGTTCTTTACGGCCTAAGCGTAACCGATCATACGTAGTCTAAGTTACTGCCGGTCGTTGGACACAGCGAGCACCTACCTTAATGAGGCCTAAGCTCTACCGATCATACGTGGTCTAAGTAGCGCCTGCCCGATATAGGGTATAGTGATTGTCTGCATGCCACCCTCACAGTAAGTGTTATGAATAGGGCTTAAGTAATACCGATCAATTTTTGGTCTAAGTATTACCAGCGCTAAAATAATACACCACTGTGTTGAGGGACTCCAAGTAAGACGCGGGAATAAAATCAGGGAGGCCGGTGAAATTAAGGATGGGGAATTAATAACAACACCAATATTTAGTTTTTGTATAGTGCTCTTAGTTTTAGTGATTTAACGAAATACTACGGTTGAACATAGATATCTAAGTGTTTCTACCGGGCTTTTATGCTTTCGGGTACGTTTCAAGATTAGTACATGCAGCAAACCGTTAATATCATATGCAACTGCCTTTGAGATTAATCTTTCTAGATTAATACATGCACCAAAACCTCTGAATATTACGCGGTCCTGCCTCTGAGATTAATCTTTCTACCGGGCTTTTCGCTTTCGGGTTGTTTCTACCGGGCTTTTATGCTTTCGGGTTGTGTCTACCGGGCTTTACGCTTTCGGGTTGGTTTTACCGGGCTTTTATGCTTTCGGGTACGTTTCGGGATTAGTACATGCAGCAAACCGTTAATATCATGTGCAACTGCCTCTGAGATTAATCTTTTTAGATTAATACATGCACCAAAACCTCTGAATATTATGCGGTCCTACCTCTGAGATTAATCTTTCTACCGGGCTTTACGCTTTCGGGTTGTTTCTATCGGGCTTTTATGCTTTCGGGTTGGTTTTACCGGGCTTTTATGCTTTCGGGTACGTTTCAGGATTAGTACATGCAGCAAACCGTTAATATCATGTGCAACTGCCTCTGAGATTAATCTTTTTAGATTAATACATGCACCAAAACCTCTGAATATTATGCGGTCCTGCCTCTGATATTAATCTTTCTAGCGGGCTTTACGCTTTCGGGTTGTTTCTACCGGGCTCTTATGCTTTCGGGTTAGATTATTTATTTTTCGACCGTTTTAGATTTTTAAATCCATAACTATAAGCACTAGTAGCATCAAGATAATTAAAAATTAGATCAGTACACAGTCGAAAGAGTTTATTCCCTATTAACTGGCTCCAGCCCTGGTACTATTCTATTGAAAAACCCTAAGTGACACTCAGACGTCACATTAATATTAGAATGAATTATGTTAATAATATTATGTTCAGCTTTTATTCTTTATTTAATACTTCATGAAAAAAAAAATATTCGAATAAGCTTATAGTATCTAGCATCAAAATTTTGTATTCATTTAGAGTAAACGTAGTTCAGTATTATATCAATGATTAAAGATGCATCAAAATTAAAAGAAACAGATTTCCAGCTTATAAGGAATAAATTATTCTTAGTATTTTTAATAAAAAAAGTACATAGAGCGCGCGCAGCGCGCATAGATTTGACTAGTGTAATAAAATTTTTAACACACACGAGGAGTAGATTTATACACTGTTTATTGAAACGTAAATTGTTTTACATGGCTTCGGGCGCTCGCGGCAACGTCCGAAACTCAAGTGAAGTCTCCTCTCTTAGAGGGCGGAACCTTCTCTCACGCATGCGCTCTATGCAAATAAAGCGAAGTTCAAACACCTATACCCTTTTCGCATACGTTGTATACCATTTTGGTAAACGTGTCCGATCTTTGAGTATATAGCATGTATAATATGATAGCGATTTTACATCTAGTTAGAGAATGCGAGCGCCGAAGATTGTATTGCGCAAGAGCGCCGCGAGAGCGCGCGCTATAGAGGGAGCGAGGTCCCGCGGCGAGCGAGGACCGGGGGTCAGAACACCACGGATGGCCGTGTGGAGCAACGAATGTGCGAGTTCGTCCTTTTGTATTATTTGCAGTGGAATAAAGAATTCACTTTTACTTGATACCGACTTGTTTTAAGTTCATTTCGGTAGAAGTTGTCACCTAGTCCTCTAAGACAAAACATCTGGCGACCGTGACAGGACCTGGTGATAAAGTTTCGAAGTGATTGTGTAAAGTTGAGAAAAACGTATTTATTTTCAAGATGGAGCTCGCTAAGAAAGCCCGCACGATACAACGTACATCGTTTACTAAGTGTTTGAAATCTGTACAAGAAAAGTGCATGAATGCAAACGTTTCTCATCAAGAACGAGTAGTGGCGTGGTAATTGCTCGAATCGCGAATGCAACATCTTGAAGAAGCAAACACGAAATACGTAGAATTATTGATCTCTTCTAACGCAGACGAAAAAGATATAGAAACTGACATTGATTCGCACGAAAATTATAAGCTCCAGTTTTTGACTGCTCGTTTAACCTTGGCAGAGTTGAACGATGGAAATAATGAAGTAGCTGCACAGCCTAATATAGTTCCGCGGAGTGAAAGACCTTTCAAACGACCGACACTCGAGATTCCGAAGTTTAGTGGTAGTGTAGGAAAATGGCTGCAATGCTGGTCCCACTTCCGAAAAATCCACGAAGACAAAACCATATCAAAGGAAGATAAACTGGAATACTTAAGGGGCTAGACACCTTTTTTCTTTGAAATAAGAAGTCACATTTTAATACATAAATGTAAACTAATTATTTCATACTTTTTACATATAAAAGATGGGCCTTTTATATGGTCCAGAACCATAGTCATCGATGAAACAAGTTTTTTTACTATCCGTAAGCTTTGAAATTTTCCTGTGGATGGATTGACTTCAGATTTGAACTAAATTACTCCTGAATAATATAATTCTCATATGAGTGTAGGGATTTTTGATCTAATGAGAAAAAAAAAATTGTGCTGTTTTTCAAGAATTTTTTTTTAATTTTTTTAAATTTTTTATATTTTTTCATAATTTTTCTGATGTAAAAATTTTTTCCGACATTTAATCCTAAATCCCTACACTCATATGAGAATTATACTATTCAGGAGTAATTTAGTTCAAATCTGGAATCAATCTATCCACAGGAAAATTTCAAAGGTTACGGATAGTGAAAAAACTTGTTTCATCGATGACTATGGTTCTGGACCATATAAAAGGCCCATCGGAGAAAGTTTTAAGGTAAGGTAAATATACCCACTTTTATATGTAAAAAGTATGAAATAATTAGTTTACATTTATGTATTAAAATGTGACTTCTTATTTCAGAGAAAAAAGGTGCCTAGCCCCGTTAAAACAAACTACGGAAAAGGGCTCGAAGGCAGAGAGTGTTGTGTAAGGCTTCCCGATATCCGCTGAAAATTACGAAAAAGCCTTCAATACCTTGAAGAACAGATTTGGTCGAGACGATTTGCTGGTAGAGTACTACACCCGTGAATTACTAGCGCTAGTACTTCAAAATGCCACAAATAAGGAGGAAAAAGCAAGTGTATCAGAAGTGTATGATAAAGTGACAGCACACATACGGGCATTAGAAACACTAGGAATAGCCACGGACAATTGCGCGACGATGCTTTACCCTCTCGTGGAATCGTCGCTCCCCGAGAAGATTCTCAGCGCTTGACGCTTCTACTCACCTTCTTGGAAGCGGAGGTCAAAAATGAAGAACGGATCAACATGGCGGTCAATGGTTTTTCAGTCACGACGCATGGTGATAAGAAAAACAAGGACGCCAAAGTCAAATCGCAGCTGCAGAAGGAGCAGCCTACCACCAACGCTCTACTTTCAACGGAGGACAGACGTAAGAGATGCGTATTTTGTAATGGAAATCACGAAAATGCCGCGTGCGATAAAGTGTTGAAATTTTCTAACGAGGTTCGGAAAAGCGTGATTAAAGAAAAAGGATGTTGTTTTAAGTGTATAAAACGCGGTCATTTGTCTAGAAATTGTAAAGTTAAAGTAATTTGCGACCGATGCCGAAAGACATATGAGTAACGCCGAATCGAACGCGATGAAAACGTATACTCCGAAACCCGATGAATCGCGAGAGCTAAAAGAATGTAACCTTACGAGCGTGTGCAGCTTATCCAATGTCTATTTACAAACACTGCGAGTTGTGTTATATTCAGATTCTCGAAAATTATATATTAGAGCGGTTATTGACGATGGTTCTCAAAGAACGTACATATTGAGGAAGGTTGCGAAATTTTTAGATTATAAACCTACAGGAACTGTAAATATTGCGCACTCGTTATTTGGCGGTGTTAATACGCAAAGTCAGCCGCATGATATTTATTTGGCCCGTATGGAAAGTACTGATGGAAAATATCGATGCAATTTTCAAGCTATGAGTAAAGATGTCATTTGCGCGGATATTCCGAGTGTTAAGAGCGGGACATGGCTCGAAGAATTACATAATAAAAGCATAACCCTTTGTGATTTAAACACGAGCGCCGCGGAACGCAGCGAGGCGATTGAGTTACTTATAGGCGCGGATATAGCTGGGAAGCTTTTAACGGGGCGTAAGTACGATTTGTCTAGCGGGCTCACTGCGTCGAAAACCAGGTTAGATTGGACAATTATGGGTAATGTGCCTACGTTCGAACGTGACGATAGGGTGACAACGGCGGTGTCGATGTTTATAACAGAAGCGAAAATATCGGACTTATGGAGTTTAGATGTATTAGGGATCAAAGATCCGATAGAAAAGTCAGATAGAATTTTGAAGGAGCAGCATGTAAAAGATAACTTTCTAAAGACCGTTTCATTTAATGAAAATAATCGCTATTCAGTAAATTTGTCATGGGTCGAAGATCACGCACCGATTTCGCGGGATTTTGAACTGGCTAAGAAGCGGTTAGAAAACACGGTTAAAAAATTAAAAAATGATGGCTTGCTCGATGCATATAATAACGTATTTTCAGAATGGCTTAATGAGGGTATTATCGAAGTGGTGCCGGAGAAAGAGTTAAATTCCTTTTCGCATTATTTGCCTCACCGACCGGTGATTAAGAGAGAGAGGATAACGAAGTTGTGCCCGGTTTTCGATGCGTTCGCGAATGAGAGAGGCTTTCCTTTACTGAATCAGTGCCTTGAAAAGGGCCTAAATCTCATTGAACTGATTCCAGCTACCTTGCTAATATTTAGAGAACAGGATATAGGGGTAGTTGCCGATGTACGCAAAGCTTTTTTACAAATAGAGATTAAGGAGAGTGACCGCGATTTTCTACGTTTTTTATGGTTAACCGATGAAAAGATTGTTATTTATCGACATAGAAGAATTGTATTTGGACTAACGTGTAGCCCGTTTTTATTCGCTGCTATTTTAGAATTCCATTTTTCAAAAATGTTACAATCGGTATGCGGAAAAGATAACGAGCAGCAAAAGAAAGCTATGATTGAAAAGCTAGCTAAATCCTTTTATGTCGATAACTGCACTACGAGTGTAAAATCATTAGAGGATTTGCGTTTATTTATATCAAAATCGAAAGATATTATGAGCGCGGGAGACTTCGACCTTAGAGGGTGGGAGTTTATGCGAGATTTAAACGGAAAAGAAACGATGCTTGTGCTTGGTGTTTTATTTAATAAAGCCCGCGATACGATCTGGATTAACCCCGGTAGACTAGAAAATAAGATCGACGGCAAAATTAGTAAGCGGGCTATTCTCTCCGTAGCACATAAAGTATTTGACCCTATTGGTTTTACTTGTCCAGTAATTTTGCTGCCTAAATTAATGCTAAGAAAATTATGCAAACTTAAAACCGATTGGGATGCGGCACTGGAGGAAAGTGCGAATAAAGAATTTTCTGAATGGTTTTCGCAACTCCATTTATTAAAAACTATCGAAATTTCGAGAAAATTTGGAACGGGCGATTATTCTATACATACATTTTGGAATGCGAGCCAAGTAGCGTACGCGACAGTTACGTTTTTGCGCGTAGAAAACGGAAGTAACGTAGAATTAGTTTTTCTATCGGCAAAGGCGCGAGTTGCTCCCGAAAAAACGCAATCGGGAGTCGGCAAACACGCGAAATCGTGAAAGCTCTCGGGTACGAAAATATTCCGGTTTTTTATTGGTCAGATTCTATAACCGTTTTAGCCTGGCTTAATCGCGATTGTCAATGGGGTATTTTCGTATGGAACCGCGTGCGTGAGATAAGAGGTCTGACTTCGGCCGGTACGTGGAAACACGTGCCCGGCGAACTCAACCCAGCCGATCTTCCGTCGCGAGGTTATTAAGCGAAACAGCTGCTCAGTACGCAGTGGTGAAAATGCCCCGACTGGCTTCGCGAGCCACGGAAAAATTGACCAAGCCTAGCGGGTTCAATCGACGAGAGTCAAGTGAGTGCGGAGTTAAAGAAAACAGCGTTGATTTCCATGCTTAATGTGAAAGAAGTAACGAGTTTTGATATTGTAGAAAAATTCTCTTCCTATAATAAAATGATAAGGTTTTTTGCGATTATGATTAGATTTAAGAATTTTAAACTTAGAATTAGTAAGAATAAAGTTAAGCGTATAACGTACCAAGAAATAAAAGAAGCCGAATTAAAATTTTTGAAATATTTGCAAAGTCAAATGTTTATGCGCAAAAACGACCCGAAATTGACATCATTACAAACGTTTGAACACGTTGACGGACTAATACGTTTAAAAACCAAGATAATTGAGCGTAACGATTATTTTTTCTTTCTGTGCCCGATTTTATTGTCTCCTAAGCACGGAGCGGTTGAGTTATTGATTCGTGAGACACACGAAAATGTGTGCCATGCAGGTGTACAAACAGTAACGTGTCAATTACGGGAGAAGCTTTGGATTTTGCGAATGCGAAAAACAGTGCGATCTGTTTTGTCCAAATGTGTTATATGTAAAAAACAAAGTGTTAAAGAGATAAAAGTGGATCCAGCCCCTCTGCCTGTTTATAGAGTTAAAGATGCTGCGGTATTCGAAGTTACTGGGAATGATTTTGCTGGACCAGTGTTTTTGCGCGGCGGACAGAAGGCCTGGATATGCTTATATACATGCGCCGTGTACCGTGTTGTTCACCTTGAACTAGTCTCGTCGTTCTCGACACAGGCGTTTTTAGACAGTTTTCGTCGTTTTATAGGATGACGAGAACGACCGTCGATAGTATGCAGCAATAATGGGACCAATTTTGTGGGAGCCGATAACGCTTTTAAGTCGCTTAACTGGGATATTATTGCAAGATATAGCTCCGTCAAACAAATCGACTGGCGATTTAATCCACCAAGCACAGCATGGTGGGTATATAGCATGTATAATATGATAGCAATTTTACATCTAGTTAGAGAATGCGAGCGCCGAAGATTGTATTGCGCAAGAGCGCCGCGAGAGCGCGCGCTATAGAGGGAGCGAGGTCCCGAGGCGAGCGAGGACCGGGGGTCAGAACACCACGGATGACCGTGTCGAGCAACGAACGTGCGAGTTCGTCCTTTTGTATTATTTGCAGTGGAATAAAGAATTCACTTTTACTTGATACCGACTTGTTTTAAGTTCATTTCAGTAGAAGTTGTCACCTAGTCCTCTAAGACAAAACAAAATGCTTTCGTTGAGAATAACGGATCGAAGAAAGCGAACAGCACCAAAACGATCGTTTGTGCCGCCTACCGCTCGCACGTATTCGCATACAGTGGTTACCAAAATCGCAACCGCTCTCTTGTGAATAATAGTTGACGCGAAGCTTTTCAAGTATCAAGTGCAAGACAAAAACGTATCACCTTATAGCGAATAGAGTAAGAATGTTGATCTAATTTGGTATCGGAAAATTTCATGCGAATAAAGCTCGCTTTGGTTGCCTTTGTGTCATCGATTGCATACAAATATCGCATAGAAAATCTAGTGCGGTATAAGCGAGCAATTTCATACGAAAGTCGCAGGAAATTTCTCTCCGTGTACTCTCCGGCGGGCTTCTTTTACGCGGACATCTTTGTGTCGTTGATGGTCTCGCTACCCTGCCTAGTTTACTGAGCTGAATAAAAACTAATTTTTTATTAGTTAAATAATCGTTTTTATTTAACACCCACGTGGTGCAAGGTCTCCTACCCTTGCCTCGTTTTTGTCGATGGGATCGCTCCTGATCCCCCGACTCCTGCGCTCGTCTTACATTCGAGCTTGTATCGCATATTTTCAATATGCATGTAATTCACGCGATATTCACTATTGCTAGTCAGTACAGAAACACTTAGGTGTTATTAGATGTAAAATCGGCACAGTAATTGTATTTGAACTATAATGTGAATAAACTCTTTTATATTATTTTAAGTAATGCATATCTTTGTGATTATTAACTAAATGTTGAACAAACCCTACATTACAAATGGCGCCTCAACTGGGTTTTTGAAAATTGCGATACAAGTATTTTTGAATTTTCTATGCAAAATTGCGATAGTATCGGGAAAAATTTTTCTTTGCGCGCGAATCACATAAGTGAACAATAATTTAAATTAACGTAGTTTATTGCTCGCGGTCGGGAGTGAAAAGTGTCGAAACGAGAAAAACTAAATTCACAACCGTTTCGACAAAATGGCAACAATTTAAATTGGTGCGAAACGAATATTCGAACGCGGAATAAATATAGAGTTCGAAATAATATTTGGTACAGAAAATTTCGAAGTTAGAAATATTCGAAAACTAAATGTTTTGAAAAGGGATTAGCGTCGGCACACATCATAGCTCGCGACAACAACAAAGTCGACGAAAGCCGGAACGCGCCGAAAAGTAAACATTCGGCCGGCCGAACGGAGTCGGGACAGCGTGTGTTGCCATCGGCTGCGCGAGAGAGAGCCGCACGCACACATATGTAGACACATATAGGTAGCTGCCGATTTCAGCGGCGCGGGAGCCGCGGAGTGAGAGAGACAGCTACCGAATAGGCACCGAGAGCGCTACAGCTGCTCGTAGCGAAACGTCGACAACGCGCTATATGGATGTTTCCCTTTTCGCGATATAGGCATATAGTACCGGAGCGCGGAAACATTGTGCTGATTAATAATTGCGCTCGGTACGCGATTATTTTAGTTTAATTATTGAATGCTATTTTTGTAAATCGTTTTTTTTTGTGAGTGTAACTGGTACCTATTAGTTACTTAATTAACTAATACACGTTAATAAAGATAACTTCGGTACAGTGTATGTGAATAACTTGAGTCGTCTATTTATTACTGTTTTGTGAATTAAATTATTATTTACTGCATAAATAATTCGTGATAGTTTAATGTGTTTTGGAAAAATTTTAAAAATTATATTTCACTGTTTTGCTTCGCGATTAATTAAGTTTATTTGAAATAACTTCTGCTGGATTCCGTTTTTGTTTAAATAATAGGTGAACTATTTCATTTTAAATAAATAATTTCCAATCGAATAATTTTATTTTTTTCGGAATAGCCAGTAAGTTGTTTTTGCATGCGGGTACAATTGAATATTTTCTAGGATATAATTTAAGATTCGGATAACTAATTTTTCCGTTGTATATTCAATTAGCTTTCCGAGATAATTGTTTAATTATCGGTACATGTTAGTAATTATCGTCTCGATTTGGGAATATTTGTGAGTAATTATAATTAAGCAATTCTAAATATTCGAGATTAGAAAATCTTCAAACTTAGCTTCGAAATAAAAGTAAACAATGGAACGTACAGTAGAAAATATTTTGAATGATACACCACAATTCGAATCACAATACGCGATTACAGTGTGGGTTGAAAAATTATCGGTACCAGAACTAATTAATCAATTAAGTAAATACTCGCTTAGCATAGATGGAAAAACAGAAGAATTAACAGACCGTCTAGCAAGATTTGTTGCGTTAAAAAAGGGATACGACGAAGTCCCTTGGGATATTTCAGATAAAAATTTTAATTTTACATGCGAGTTTTCGCAAAGATTACAAACTGTAATCGGCGGAAGAGCCCGCAACCCAAATGAGTTACCCAAATGAGTTACAAAGAACTCATAACGAACCCCGAGTGAATACCTCGCCGCGACAGTCATGCGAATCAACAAGCTCAGCAGTAGCGGTGAGAGATTCCCCCTTGCAACGGCAAGAACCCTCACTAATAGATTTCGAAACGGAACCTATAGTACCGTTGGTACGTGATTCGGGGGAGCCGAGGCAAAGGCCAGGCGCGCGACTAATGCGAGATGAGACGAGACGACCAACGGACGAAATCAGTGAACCTATTATAGAAAATAGGAATTCAAATAATCGGGAAAATTTTAATAATCGGGTTTTGAATGGTAATGCAGTGAGAGTTTCGCACTCTCATCGACAGCAAGGGCTAATACAGAAACGCACGCGCGGACGCGTTTCGAACAAGAGTTGAATCAATTAACTTACAGTTTAGAATCGAGCAGGCTTAATGATAGTGATCGAGCATAAAACTTAGTCGAACGCACACATTTACACGGAAACCGACTACCAACAGTAACTGACGAACATCGGGACGAACAAAGACGAGACTCACAACTACGCATGAGCACAAATACAACATACACACCACCTTTTTCTCTAGCGGGACTGCCGACGCGTGACGTGACCTATACTCAATTACAGGCACCGAAAAATAGAAATAGCAACGAAACAGCGACGATTACGACACCACGAAATTTTTCGCACATCCCAGATGTCCGAGATACGTACCCCTCTACATTTACGACGCCGTGGCTATCGTATCCGAGAAAAATAATCCGAGATTGGAAAATTAAATTTAAAGGGAGATCGGACTCTAGCGCGGAAGAATTTCTATGTCGTATAGAAGAATGCAGAAGCGGCACCGGTGTGACTGATTCGGATCTGTTAGAAGCTCTGTCTGACTTATTGGAGGGAATGGCTGCGAAATGGGCGCGATTGGAAAAACATAAATGGCTCTCGTGGGACAATTTCTTTACGGATTTTCGCGAACATTACGGCGACCCGCATTTTCAGATTCGCGTAGAACATGAAGAACGGGTGCGGACACAAGGGGAAAGTGAACCGGTAATTGACTTTATTACAAATTATCGGCACATTTTAAAATACTTGTATCCATAACCGCCGCTCGAAGATCAACTCTCGATGACTTACAATAATTTAAAGCCGATATATAGGGATAAAATTAATAGACGCTCGGTACACACGTTCCGCGACCTAGAATTATTTGATAAAGAATTTGAAGCAGCGCTGCTAGCAAAACGGGAGTATAAACCCCCTCCGCCTAAAGAATTATCGTTTTTACCGGAACTCGCATTTGATTCTAAGAAATCCGCGATACCTAACGAGGCGGGAAAGGGTAGGCAAGGCTCCCACAATGTCTCGGCAATAAATGAAACAAGCTCGCCAAAATCAACTCAAAGAGGAAAGCCAAGATGGAACCGCAGCTTCCGATAATAAACTGAATGGGGGCGAGACTGGACGCAAGTGGAAACCTCGAGGTGGCAGGTCAAAAGCAGATATTAAATGCTTTAACTGTCAAGGTTTCGGCCACTGGGCCCGAGAATGCCCATCAGATAAAAGGCCCAGATCAGATCCGGACAACAAACCTCCGGCTGGACCGAAAAAGGAGAAAAGCGGCCCTCACGAAAAAAAACCTTCGGAAAACTAGCGAAGCGAGACCAGAAGGAGACGAGAAGTCCCGCTATCGCCACGAAAAAGTCTCTAATCAAAAACAACGCTTCGTTGAATAAACCGGCGGAGAATCTAATTGATTTTTGGTGAGACGAGAACCCGAAGGACCACACTGAAGTCATGGAAAGTGACAAAAAGAATTCATCTCAGGATAAAGAGAAGAGCAGTGCGGTACCGAAGAACACCAACCACGTGGAAGAGCGAACCAATCAAACGTCACACACAGGATCAAAACTACCGGAGGAACTATCTTCAGAGGGCGAGAAGGAAATTTTAATAAAAGAACCAGCTACAAAATACAACATCGGCGGAACTGCAGAGTTAGGGAAGTTTCGAGATGTTGTTGAGTTCTGCCACCCCCTAGGGCCAGAGATCGTAAGAGACAGGCGATTTTTCATTAGAATCGAGGTATCAGGGATACCTCCAGTCGCCCTAGTGGACTCAGGCGCGTCTAGGACGTACGTCGGTCCAAAGTTCGCGGGTAAGTTCGGAAACCGGGTTTTCGAAACACTTGATGCGCGAACTATTACATTAGCTAACGGGTCACTCGAGAGAATTTCAGGGCAAATTAGAATCCCGGTTAGTATTTGTGGCACGAGCAACGAAATGGCCATTCGTCTCGTGAGAGCTTTAGCTTACGATTGTGTCCTGGGGATGGACGCGCTCGAATTATTCGACATATCGATTAATTTTAGGGAGCGCACGTGGCAACTAGGTACCGGTACGTGTATGCCTTTCGACGGGGTTGGAGGGGACACGTCCTCAGATAATGAACCGGTAGCTGGGATATGCGAATTAGATGAGACTCAAAGGGACAGACTACAAAGACTGTTGGACGAACTAATACCTAACGGAAAGCCAAAACTAGGGTTGACACACCTCACAAAGCATACGATCGATGTACAGGGCGCGAAACCTGTCAAACAGCGGTACTATCCCGTATCCCCTAAGGTGCGTGCGGAAATGTACCATATAATGGATCAATTGCTAGAAGAAGGGGTGATCGAACCATCGAGCAGCGCGTGGTCAAGTCCCGTAGTCATGCATCTAAAATCCGATGGAACGCGTCGTCCATGTATCGACTTTCGAAAAATCAACGAACTAACGAAAAAAGACGCGTATCCACTTCCGAACATGAACGAAATCTTGAGTAAACTAAAAAATGCGCGATACATCAGTACTTTAGATTTGAGTCAGGCATACTTTCAAGTACCGCTTGACGAAAATAGTAAAGAGTATACCGCATTCACGATACCGGGTCGCGGATTATATCAATTCACGCGACTACCTTTCGGACTTATCAATAGCCTTGCAACGTTTCAGAGACTAATGGACGGAATTATAACGCCAGAAATGGATGGCAGAGTATACTGCTATTTGGATGACATAGTCATAGTCTCTGAAACGTTCGAGGAACACCTGCATTGGCTCCGTATCGTGATAACTCGGTTAAAACAAGCGAACCTAACAATGAATCGGGCGAAGTCGATTTTTGGTTGTGCCGAGGTAAAGTATCTGGGATACATCGTGAATTCTAACGGCTTACAACCAGATCCGGCGAAAGTAGAGGCTATTAGAAATTATCCGGTTCCGAAAAACTTGCGGCAACTCCGTAGATTCACCGGAATGGTATCGTGGTACCGTCGCTTTAACGACAATTTCGCGAAAATATCGGAACCGCTAAACGAGCTGACACAGAAGAGCAGGCGCTGGAAATGGGAAGAGGAACAGCAGAAGGCAATGGATACATTGAAGAAAAGGCTAACCACAGCTCCTATTCTGGCTTGCCCAGATTTCTCGCTGCCTTTCTCCCTCCAAACCGACGCATGCTCAACGGGTCTCGGCGCGGCACTGACGCAAGTGCAGGACGGGCACGAGCGAATAATAGCTTACGCGAGCAGGAATCTAAATAAAGCCGAACGTAACTACACCGTGACCGAATGGAAATACCTCGCCGTAGTTTGGGCTACAAGGAAGTACCGCGAGTACTTAGAGGATTATCATTTCACGGTAGTCACGGACCACAGTAGCTTAAGATGGATGTACCGTCTGAAAAATCCAGCGGGTAGAGTTGCGCGATGGGCGATGAAGTTAGCTCAATATGACTTCGATATACAACATCGCAAGGGTAGTCTCCACCATGTACCGGATGCATTATCGCGTATGTTCTAGGACGAGTCAGAAGGCCTCAACGCGATCGCGGAAACAGCCGATACATGGTACGAAAAAAAAATTAAAGCGATAGAAATGCATCCGAAACTGTTTAGAAACTGGACGGTACATGAGGGAAGAATTTATTTTCACAATAAAGACCAACTGCTCGACTCACTTGAGATTGACGACTTAGATTCGTGGAAACTAGTCTTACCGACGGAACTTAGACTAAAAGCACTACGCGAATGTCACGATCAACCGCAAGCGGGACATTTAGGAATACACAAGACTTACAAACGGCTGACACGTGACTATTATTGGCCAGGTATATGGTAAGATACAGTGCAATACGTTAGGGAATGCGAGACGTGCCAGCAAGTTAAAGTTAGTCAAAATAAACCCGCCGGGTTCATGGGCATACGCACAGTAGAAGGGCCGTGGACAACAGTAGCTATGGATATTATAGGCCCCCCAGCCACGTAGTAAAAATGGTGCAGTGTATGCGCTAGTGCTGCAAGACCTTTTTACAAAGTGGGTGGAGATAGTTCAGTTGCGAAAAGCCACGGGTAAAACAGTTAAAAAAGCGTTTCAGGATACGATTTTGTGCAGATATGGCGCGCCGAAAGTGCTAGTAACTGATAACGGTACAGAATTTGTAAATAAAATACTAGTACAAGTAGCTGAAGAGTACAAAATTTTGCACACAACGGTACCGCCGTATCACGCACAAGCGAATCCCGTTGAACGCGCAAATAGGACCCTAAAACAGATTATAATAGCTTACCTTGATAGCGATCATAGGCTTTGGGACGAACACTTACCCGAGTTCCGATACGCTATATATACGGCAGAACAAGCCTCGACAAAAACGTCACCAGCGCTTTTGAACTTTGGGAGGGAATTGAAACTGCCTAACACCATCGAGAGAGACGAAAACACTAACGTTCCGATCGAGAAAATGTCTGTCGAGCAATGGAAAAATCGCGTATCGACATTGCATGCCTTACGCGACCTCGTATCGAAATTCCAATTCGAAGCGCCCGAAAAATAGGCCAAATATTATAACGCTGCGAGACGGGAGGTCAAATTTAATATTGGCGATTTAGTTTGGAAAAGAAAGAGAATACTTTCATCAGCAGTAAATTTTGTAGCAGCAAAATTAGCCAAGAAATTTGACGGCCCGTATCGTATTTGTAAACTACGTTCACCTGTAGTGGTGGAGCTCGAGACGCTGGACGGAAAGAAGGTCGGCAAGGCTCACATCAAGGACCTGAAGCTCAAGGTATGTAAACAAACCAACCCACCAAACCCGCCTACTCCCGCTTTAGATGAGCAAATACCGAGTCGAGTCACTCCCGAGATTGAGTTCGGCGAGCCAGTAAACTTATCGGTACCTAACCCGATAATACGACCTAAAAGAGGGCGACCTCGTAAGAACGCAGGCTCAACCGTCCCGCTCGATAACGGAACGGCTGAAAACCGACCCTCTGCCGACATAGCCACCGACTTCACTTAACATCAGCCTGGCCCCAATACTCGAGCCAGAGCTCGACAAAGGAAAAAGGATGGTGACGGGGACGAAGGGGTTGTGCCGGTGGTCGGTCGAGATCAGTAAAGCCAAATCTCTCGGATAACCCTGACTTGGAAACAGCTGATCTAGGCTCAATCCCTTGCTTCCAACATTTAATTTGGGGACCAATTTAGGC
Organism: Torymus aiolomorphi; assembly: GCA_036365515.1. Classification (NCBI taxonomy): domain Eukaryota; kingdom Metazoa; phylum Arthropoda; class Insecta; order Hymenoptera; family Torymidae; genus Torymus; species Torymus aiolomorphi. The sequence continues at coordinate 151,741,401 of CM070875.1, read as the reverse complement.
CCAAGTATCACACCATACCTTTCTAATATCTGCATGCAATATTAAATATTCCTCTTGGAGTGAATGAAACGAGCAGAACGAGACCAAGGTGACGATGGATAAAGAGTACTGGTGAAGTACCGAAAAATCTCACGTATGAGATTTGGGAAGGGCAGAAGAAGCTGTCTATACTTTTGTCCACATTTTATAATTTTTTATGTTCGATACCGATACTTAATTTTTTTTCTATAAGTAAACTCACAGATATAACTCTCCCAAAGCTATTTCGCGGCCGAACTTTCGCACATCTGCGAAGTCCTAAGTCCGGTTTAAGGAGGGGGGAGTTATGAGAGAGTTGTAGTTATTGCAGGCGAGAGTTCGGCAAGACGAAGCTAGGACCAATACGGCTATAGGAATGTATGTGTGTGCGCAAGTGTGTGAGTACCAGGATGATGCGAGCCGCGCGAACGACGCGAAATACGAGCGTTTTACAGGTACAAACGCGAGAGCTGTCCGAGTCCCGCACCTTCAACAGCAGCCGAGAATCACCAGTTCCTGAGGCGTGAAGCCGAGTAGCTCGGACGCCCCCGAGCCGGACATAAGGCACGCTCTCGAGGCATGAAAATGCTGCACAATAATGGCCCTGGCCCAGCCATAAGAAAAGCCTGCTGCTGCTGCTCTGAAAAGAGCTAAGATCGAGACGTTGCCAAATGTACCGGCCGGACATGCCGAGCTGCGAACCGACAACAGCGCTGCGATGATCGACGGAGCGAGCGACGGGACGAAGTGCGCTCACTCTCTGCCTAACCGCGAGAAAAGCCACACGCGCTTTTGAATTATATTCAAATCATAGTACGGTACGGGACGACACTTGGCATTATGTTTAAACAACGGTACACTATCATTTCCTATCGATATATATCCGTAATATTGATCTTTATTCTCGGTACCTTGGTTTCGTGAAGCTCAGCGAGACTCCTCAGTAGAGTTCTGAGCAAAAGTGTGCGTGAGTGTGTGTCCGAGAACGAGCCGAGGGTCCTGGTGGAGCCTTGTCGTCAGCGTCTCCGTCGAGTGATACTCCAAAAGGTAGGAGACTATTATTTGGCCTGCGCGCGTCTTACATTCGAGCGTGTATCGCATATTTTCAATATGCACGTAATTCACGCGATATTCACTATTGCTAGTCGGTACAGAAACACTTAGGTGTTATTAGATGTAAAATCGGTACAGTAATTGTATTTGAACTATAATGTGAATAAACTCTTTTATATTATTTTAAGTAATGTATATCTTTGTGATTATTAACTAAATGTTGAACAAAACCCTACATTACAGTATATAGAATAATGCTATTATTTTTAAATAAAGTTTGGCGTAACTTTTTGAAGAGATAGATCGATGGATTTTGATGAAACAGAAACGGAATTACGTGTAGTAGTTGTAACTATGGCCGAAAGAGTTCCAAATATGAGAATTTTTGGAAAAGTACATTCTTTGTGAAAAAAAAACAATAAAAAATCATGAAAATAAAAAAAAAAAAATTTTAAAGTTATTATTTTCCATTAAAAACATATTTGTTAAAAAAAATTTACATTTGGAATTCTTCGGGCCATAGTTTCAACTATTACAAGTAATTCTCTTTTTGTCCCATCAAAATCCGTCGTCCTGTCTCTTCCAAAAGTTACGCCAAACTTTATTTTTTTAAAATAGCATTATTCTCTATTCAATGGGTTCAGAGACTTATTCACAGGAACTTTGCATTAAAAATAAGCTATATTAGTAGTGTATGTACTTTGTTTTATAATAATTATATTTTATATAATATTTTCAGGTAATTTTGGCGAAAAAGGTCACTAGGTATAAGACCGTCTAATAGGTCTAGTAGAGCTGACGTCTATTGAGTGCTCGACCCATGAAGTACATCCTACGGATACCAGGATTTCTTCCTAAAGCTGCCGCTTCTCTGCGTTGATCTTCGGTTGCCAACCCGACAACTGATACGGAGATGGTTATTGGCAGTTTAGAGGCTATTTCCAACTTCACGCTCACATCGTCATCTTTGAGATCTATCGTGTTGTCTTTGAACTTAGTGGTCGAATTTTGTGGGTCGACCTACTACCTTCACCAGGCTGATTGGCAAATTTCTCATCTTCCCGCTGCTTATTATCCTAATTGCCCCTTTTCTTGAGCTTCCTGCGAGGCTACGAGCTTGGCTTTTGCTAATTGTTGTCGTCGTTGCCAGGCTTAGTCAGTTCGGCCGTGACATGGCGGAACATGGTCTCGCGGTACTCTCAAGGTTCATGCGTCTGGTGTCTCGTCGCCGTCACACTAGGCTTCTGCTTTTTCTGTAAATCCATCTACAGCACTAGTGGCACGTACACAAACTCTGGTACGTAACTGTACTCGGGTGGTGATAGCGAGTTATACAACCCGATTCAGACAAACTAGTTGCGTAAAATCATATTTTGTAGCCACGCATGAGTTCTTCTCTGCCTTGTGTCCTTGCGTTGATTTCTTCCAAGATGCGTTGCTAGCATCCTCTATCGCCTTCATATATGCGTATAATGACTTTCTTCAACTCTTAGTACGTACGCCATGTATGTCTATTGCTCCAATATCAAGTAGGTACCAGTAAGCAGCTCTGACAACGAAGAATTTTTCTTCATTCGTCAGATTTGGTAGCTCTCGATATTTCTCTACTCTAGCGAGGAATAGCTTGACGACATGCTTTGCAGACCCTGAAAACTTGATAAACTATTTTTCATCATACCCCGGTCGAAAGATCGCCATTATATCCACGTTTTGCGGCTGGGAAGTTGCATATTACAGTCACGTGTTTTCAGTATATGACGTGACTATAACCTCCAAATTCCCGGCTGCAAAACATACATGTTTTGGCGCACTTTCAAGCCAGGGTGTGAAGAAAAATAGTATACGCACCTCGGTCGGAAAGTAGAATATCATATTCGCGTGTTTGGCAATCTACACGCGAATGTAACATCCTACTTCCCGGCCTAGGAACGTAATATACTATTCTTACGATTTGGCCAACATTGCGTTTCGTCTGTTGAGGTATGAATGATTGTCCCACAAACGGGTCTTAGATGTTACTGTTCCCTGGTTGGCGCGGCGGAGGACTCCTAGTTAGGACTCCCTGTTCCTCCCAAAGTTTTTTGGGGTCAAGAGATTGTGGCTGCTGCTATTAAAGTTAGGGCACGCGAACGATTTCCTCGTCCTGCATTTGATGATAACGTTCCGCACAAACGCGTCCTCGAGGCTGGAAGTCAAGTTGGCTTGAGTAGAGTTTCTTAGAGTGCTTTACGCTCTCCTGCAGCTCTGTCACCTCTTCGACAAATAGCTCGATCAACAACTGTGGCGGCCAAGGTACAATGAAATCTCATATCGCAACTCCACTTGTACGCTGATCACCTGCTCGCTGGCACTTGCAATCTTTCCACGATTGCAGGTTCTGCTTTTGTCGTCGACCCAGACTTGATCATCAACATAGTGTCGATGAAGGTCCTACTATACTGCTCGCGTTTCATAAACGCTTGCGGCTCTGGTAGCTCTCGTTCTGGAACGAAATTTGCAGCACTATAATCTATAAGGGTTAACACTATAAGATTTAACATGGCCTCGTTAATTTCCTCTTTGGGCTGTGTATGCCCAGCTGGGCAATACATACCCCACATGTGCAATGAGCGAGCCATGTTGTCAATTGCAATCGATCGCGTTAAGAGCTACGACGATTGCTCTTAACTTGAATAACACACGAAGATTTACTCGTGTATGGCAAAAGAGAGTTGTTTTATTTATTTCTAACATTATTCATCAATAATATGAAAATATTAAATATGATTCACAATATTTGTTATTGCTGGGGACGCCGCCCTCCCCCATCCCCCTTTCTAACCCCACATATTTAATTTTACAACATACTGAATCACTGGATCGAGTTGTACGCATTCACTTATACAATAGTACATTATACAACTAGTGCGTAACTTGCTTCGCTCGGGCGACAAACAATACCCGTGCAAAGATTACTGGCTTTCGCACGTGTTGCGTTTACTATTTTTTATAACTGAGCGCGTGAAACTCTACGTTAAATGCCTGTTCAGCGTGCGTAAAGTACCCGGATTTCTTTCACGAGTGCGTAAAATGAGTACTTTACACACTGAGTGCGTGAATAACTCACTTTACCCACTACTTCACGCACCGAGTGCGTTAAGTAAATTCTTTACGCACTAGTGATAAAAGGGGGTACTTTACGCACGCTAAACAGACATCTAAAGACGAGTTTTACGCGCTCAGTTATAAAAAATAGTAAACGTAACATGTGCATAAAATAAAAGAATATCTACTTTGTGCACTAGTTGCGTAATGTCCTATTTAACCCATTAACGTCAAATGTGCGCGTTTGCACATGTATACATTCAACGCCGTTAAAAAGAATCAAATCGGTTGAAAAAAATCTGCAAACTACGTTTTCCAGTAAATTTTAGCGAGTACTTTCAGAATCCGAGGTGCAAAACTTGAAAAAAAGCTTCCTTTATTATTATTTTTGCGATTTTAAGGAAAAAAACGTGAAATTTTTGCGATTATTTTTTGAAAAACCCAAATTTTAACAGGGAATCCTTTAAGCAGTAGGTCTGAATCCTACCGAAAACGTGCACAAACTATTTTTCCTTCAAAACCATACCCAAATGGACATTAAAAATCAATATGGCGGATCCAATATGGCGACCGAAATTCGAAAAAAGTAATGAATCATTGATTAATTTTTTACTCGAAAAGGATTAGCTTTACAAAAAATTTTTTATAGAACAAAAAGTGCTTAGAATTATCCAAAGAATATGTGTGAATTTTTATAGAATTTGTTGGACAATTTTTGGTTTTTTGAATTTGGCCATTTTTTTTTAATCCGAAAATGGCCGAAAAAAATTCTGAAAAAATTCACACATGTTCTTTGGATAATTCTAAGAACTTTTTGTGGCGGAGCTCAATATGGCGGATCCAATATGGCGACCGGAAGACGAAATAATTAATGAGTTATAACGAGGTTCCAAGATAAAATAGGGAGAAGATAAGTATCTCGGTCCTCCGTATTCTATCGAACACGTTAGGCTCTCGTTCCCGCGAATTCGTGTATCTCGAGCGTGTGTTGACATCGCTCGGACGATGTATTTGCGTTAGCTACGCGCGGGGCAGGCGCGACTTTGACCGTTGCAAAGTCGCGCAGGATTCATTTTTGAATCAGATTCTCTCGGGCTGTCAAACCGCGCGTACGCGAGTTAATTTGATCGTCCGCGAAGAAAACGGTATCGTGCGTCCTCGCCGGTGCAGAGCAGCGCCCGTACACGTACCGACCACGAAGAGCAGCGCACGTGAGCAATCCGAGCCACTCCTGGGGTCCGAAGCGTCTGTAGGTGAACACTGGACGTTAGGACTCGGCCTGAACACTCCGAAGTCGACCGGAGGATAAGGCCTGACGCAGGAGCGGATTCGTGAGCGAGCGACGAGGGGAGTGCACTCCCCTCCCGGTAAGACTCTTCGCCTATTTTCCGCGCAGCGATTGATTTGTATTTTCGGCTCGCAGCGGCGAGCGGCCGGTGTCTTGATCGCCGGCCCAGCGAAAAACAATCACCTCGATCCGCCCGCGCCGAGCGGCGGATCTCCCGCCTTCTTGTCAACACGCAACGCGACGCGTATTTTGTATAGTATAACTGAGAATAGATCTTGTTATAGTTTTGAATGTAACCAAGACCACTCGTTATTTATTAACCTTCACCTAACCTTCTCCCGGATACCGCCGCCTCCGCGGGATCGTCGAACCGAGACGACGATCATTCTGAGTGGCCGCGCCTCGCGTCTAGCTAGCGCGAGTATTAACCCTTTCCGGCACACGGAAAAGTCGAGTTCAATCGTGGACTCGACATTTGTAAACAGGGATCCAGAGAACATCAACCCCGAGTGCTCGTCGTAGAAGTAGCACTCGACGGCACCGTGTTCTAGGGTTCGGTTCGCGGAATTACAAAAGATTTCCCCAGGCTTCCCGTTTCAGAGTCATTGATTAATTTTTTTACTCAAAAAGGATTAGCTTTACAAAAATATTTTATAGAACAAAGCTAGAATTATCCAAACAATATGTGTAAATTTTTGCAGAATTTTGTGGGCCATTTTCGGTTTTTTGGATTTGGCCATTTTTTTAAAATCCAAAAATGGTCCAAAAAGTCAGAAAATTTACACACGTTTGTTGGATAGTTCTAAGCACTGTTTGTATAAAATTTGTTTGTAAAGCTAATCCTTTTCGAGTAAAAAATTAATCAATGATTCATTAATTTTTTCGACTTCCGGTCGCCATGTTGGATCCGCCATATTGAGCTCCGCCACAAAAAGTTCTTAGAATTATCCAAAGAACATGTGTGAATTTTTTCAGAATTTTTTTCGACCATTTTCGGATTTTTAAAAAATGGCCAAATCCAAAAAAACAAAAATTGTCCAAAAATTTCTATAAAAATTCACACATATTCTTTGGATAATTCTAAGCACTTTTTGTTCTATAAAATTTTTTTGTAAAGCTAATCCTTTTCGAGTAAAAAATTAATCAATGATTCATTACTTTTTTCGACTTCCGGTCGCCATATTGGATCCGCCATATTGATTTTTAATGTCCATTTGGGTATGGTTTTGAAGGAAAAATAGTTTGCGCACGATTTCGGTAGGATTCAGACCTACTGCTTAAAGGATTCCCTGTTAAAATTTGGGGTTTTCAAAAAATAATCGCCAAAATTTCACGTTTTTACCTTAAAATCGCAAAAATAATAATAAAAGAAGCTTTTTTTCAAGTTTTGCACCTCGGATTCTGAAAGTACTCGCTAAAATTTATCGGAAAATCTAGTTTGCAGATTTTTTCCGACCGATTTGATTCTTTTTAACGGCGTCGAAGGTATGCATGTGCAAACGTGCACATTTGACGTTAATTGGTTAATAGTTCTTTATATAGTTAATATTATCTTATCATGAATTGTAAAATGAGACTATCAAAACAAACTTCATCAACCTTTATTTACCCCTTGAAAAACTAATTAAAATTTGTTGTACTTTTTAGAATTAACTATATTAAAAAATTATTCACTATAGTTAGATCACCAAATACCGACATAAAAAATAATTTTATGTTTACATAGTTAATAATTTATATTACTCTATGTATCTATGAAAATAATGCGCCCCATTTACTACAAAAAAAAACAGAATAACTATTGTTTATTATGTATTGTCAATCATGCTGCTGCAAAAATATCAATAAATAGTTACTCATGAGTTAGTATCATTTTTTACCGAACCAATAACTTTCAAACTATAACCATAGACCAATCATGCTGATTAAGCAAGCATTTAATTGACTAATAATTGTAAAGAATGAGCAGCTCATAAATAAGACAGTTTGTTATTTGATGCTTGTAAACATCGTAAAATGATCAAAATGAAACCATTGCAAACGGGTATATAAATGATCAAACTAGAAATACTCACACGTACGTCAACATCCGTTGTATGTACGTATTTGCGCACGCGTGTGTGTGTGTATACACACACACACATCTATATGTAACGTTAGTATCCAGGGCATTCATTATGTGTAACGTTAGTTTCCACAACATTTGTTAGTTTCGAGGACATGTCCTAGAAAGTGTATATGTTTAACGTTAGTTTGCAGGACATGACATGTAGTTTCGAGGAGCATAGGGTTAGTTTCAGAAAGTTTTTATCCGTAAAATTGTTCAGAAATTCAGAAAAAATACTACGAAACTAAAGGCGGCGCCGCAGGCGTCACTGCGAAAGCCAATAACAAGAGAGGAATTACTACTTTAGTCACTTTTTTATAGTTTGTTGTTTAATTAGCCAGCGTTATTGTAGAAAACCTAGAGGGGTCCCGGATAATAACATTACACATAAATATATATATATATATATATATGTACGTAATTTCCACAGGCCAATGTCTCGAAGGCATATGAATTGAAAAATTCAGAATTGAAAGGCCTCCGAAAAGGACCTTTCTGGTATGGCAGCGGATTTATTGGTAAATGTTTTTGGGGAAGAAACCTTAGCCAAATCAACAATAACTGGATAGCCATGCAATGCTACCAAAGATGATAATAATCTTCCAGTAAAGCCAGCTCTAGATGCTGCAAAATTAAAAGCAGTAAAAGGTATTAATTTATACAAAATCGGATTATTATAATTTCTGCATTTTTCAATGAATAATAAACGTTTTCTAAAAAATATATTATCACTTAACAGAGACTTTCAATATGCCGGTTCTCTAAAAGTCATACAGACACAGAGAGAGCAAAATACGAACAGACACGGACAAATGCAGGCACATCAGACACAGGCATGAACAGACGCAGACACGGGCAAACACAGACACGGACAGACGTAGACGCGGGAAGACACAGACATGGACAGTCAGACACGGACAGACGTAGGCACAGACAGACGCAGAAACGGACAGACACAGACATGGACAGATATGGACACCGAGAGACACAGACACGGACAGACGCAGACACGGACACAGATAAACGCAGACACAGCAAACACAGGCATGAACAGACGCAGACACGGGCAAACGCAGGCACAGACTGACTGACACCGACAGACGCAGACACAGACAGACACGGACACGCACAGATGCAGACACGGACACGCACAGATGCAGACACAGGCAAACGTAGACACAGACTAACTGACACCGACAGACGCAGACACGGACAGACACGGACGAAACACAGGCACGGTAGACACAGGCACGAACAAACGCAGACACGGGCAAACGCAGACACAGACTGACAGATCCCGACAGACGCAGGCACGGACAGACACAGACACGGACAGACACAGACACGGACACGCACAGACGCAGATACGGACAAACACAGGCACGGCAGACACAGGCACGGGCAGATGCAGACACGGGCAGACGCAGATACAGATTGACAGACACGAACAGACTCAGAGACGGACAGACACAGACAGACACGGACAAATGCAGGCACGGACAATCGCAGACACGGACACACGCAGACACGGACAAACGCAGATGCAGACTGACTGACACCGACCGACGCAGACACGAATAAACGCTGACACGGACAAATGCAGGCACGAACAGTCGCAGACATGGATGGACGCAGACACGGACAAACGCAGACTCGGACAGCCGCAGACACGGACAGACACAGACACGGACACGCACAGATGCAGACACGGACAAACGCATGCACAGACTGACTGACACTCACAGACGCAGACACGGATACGCACAGATGCAGGCATGGCAGACACAGGCATGGACATACGCAGACACGGGCAGACGCAGATACAGATTGACAGGCACGGACAGACGCAGACACGGACAGACACGGACAGAGATAGGCACGGACAGACGCAGTCACGGATAAACGCAGACATGGACAGACACAAACGCACACTCCTACAGACGTAATCATACACGGACGCAGATGGACACAGACGCAGACATACATTTAATATTACATTAATATTTATTTTAGACTACATTTTGACCAAGTTTGGGGCAACGAAGGAGCACAAAAGGTTGTGCAATCTTGTGTGCAGAAGTAAGTGCAATGAAATGGCCAAAAAATATAAACAAGATTAGTAATCATCATGACTTTATCATTAACTAAAATTCTATTATTAATGTTACTGTTGATTTGATATAAATGATTAAAACTATTTTTCTATCAAATTATTTACTTATCTACATTAAATATATAATAATAATACATAACATATCATTATTTTATTACCAAATAGTCGATTCTAAATCGTGATCCTCCGTTGGTAAGTCTAAAAAAACGTTGTATAAAACATCCTGTCATTACAAACACATACTGAATAACTGATGAACACACGCACACACCTATTCATACATAAATCCAAAAAGCAAATTTGGAATTTTTTAACATTATTGATTGGTATGGACTATATAATTTCTGAATCAAGAAGACCTGCTCTATCTGATTATGCAATCAGATTTCCAAAATTTTGTGGCACAGGAAAAAATGGGTTAAAGGTACGTATTGTCTATATTTTTCAAAATTCTGTATATTTAGTATTAAGGGGACCCCGAACTTAATAGATAAATATATGGGAAATCCAGAATATATTTCATTTAATACATGCGATACATGGTACTTTATATTTTTTTTGGTAAAAAAAAAGGAAATAAAATTTATATCATTAACTTGAGTTTCATAGCTATAATTATTGAAAAGTATTTGGATAATATCAGTTATAATATTATACCGCTAAAATAATACTACAGAAAAAACTTAACAAAAAACTGCAGATATGCAAATAAATTATCATTTTCTACAGCAAAAATAAATCCTGCAGAAAAACCTTTACGAAAAACTGTAGGTATACAAATAAGTTATAAATTTTTACAGCTAAAAAATCATGAAGAAAAATCTTCATGAAAAAACGTAGGTTTACAAATTTTAAGAAAATAAATAATAGTTCTTATCAAACCATTATTTTCTCAATTTAAATATGCATTTTAAGTATCTTGTATGTGTATTTCATAAATATTTATAACTTACACTTTTCTTTTTTTTTTACTTAGTAAAAATATGAAATTAATATATATTTGTATCACGAAAAAAATGTAGGTATGCAAATAAGTTATAATTTTCAGCAGCAAAATAATCCTACAGAAAAACCTTTATAAAATTCTGTAGGAATATAAAGAATTTATAACTTTCTACATCTAAAAACCCTGCACAAATAACTGTACGAAAAACTGAATGTTTAGAAATAAGTTATAATTTTCTACAGCAAAAAAAAATTCTGTATAAAAACCTTCACGAAAAACTGAAGGTATACTAATGAGTTATAATTTTCTACAGCAAAAAATCCAACAGAAAAACCTTCATGAAAATCTGTAGGAATATAAAGAAGTTATAACTTCCTACAGCTAAAAAAATCCTGTAGAAATAACTACACGAAAAACTGCAGGTTTACAAATAAGTTATAATTTTCTCCAGCCAAAAAAACATCCTGTAAAAAAATATTGACGAAAAACTGTAGGAATACTAATAAATTATAATTATCTAAGGTTAAAAAATACTGTAGAAAAACATTCAAGAGAAGCTGAAGGTAACAAATAAGTTATAATTACCTACAGACAAAAAATCCTGCAGAAAAACCTTTACGAAAAACTGTAGGTATAGAAATCCTGCAGATAAAATGTTCAAAACTAATGAGGAGCATTCTACAGGATTGTACGCAGAATTATCTGAAGAGCAAAATCCATGTAGGTATTCATACATGAAAATCTTTAAGGTTTACTGCATACTAGTATACGTGACTACCTACAGAGAAATCAGCAGAGAATCCAGCAGGAACGCTGCAGAAAAATTTGCAGAAAAAATTGCATGATTTTCTGCATATTTTTTCCATATTTTTTCTTCATTTGACTGATGGAGAAGATCAGCATTTTAAAAATAAATCCAATTTTCTAAATCTTCTTTTTCATGAAAAAGGTTTTGGTGTTCCAGCTGAGTGGCATTTTTATGCCACGGCGCATTGCAAAGGTGCATACGATGGTATAGGCGCCAACCTAAAAAGAGGTGCAACACGAGCGAGTCTACAAGTTTCTTCTACTAATCATATTTTAACGCCAGAAAAGCTTTATAACTGGGCTAAAGATTATTGCAAAGAAACCAAAGTTATTTATAGCAGTAAAGAATCATACGAAGATACTGTCTTATAACTAAAACAAAGACTGGATAAGGCTAAATTCATACCAGGCACATTACAATACCATGATATTATTCCAATTGTTGAAACTACATAGAAGCTCAAAAAAAACTTCTTTAAGTTCTGAATATCAAATCTTCCCGAGAAAAACTGTTAGAAAAAACAAAGAAAAATTATCTCCACTGAGAAAAAAGCGTTAGTATAGTTACTATATTGCTGTCAGATATGAAACTCTGATTTTTTCTTTTTTTTTTTATAAAAAAGCCAATAAAATATTATTCTTACATTACAAAGAATTCGAAAGAACAGGTAAAGATTATAAAAGGTTATTAGGTAGCGAGGTAGGCCTAGTTTACGCGACGTCCCGCCGACATCCCGCGCGCAGGAGAGCCGTTGCGTTACTCTTTCACGTTCTATTTCTCGAAGAAAAAATCCTGAGCAAATTAAGAAAAAAGTCATTTCCTATGTAAAAAATGCTCAGGTTTCGATCTAAATAGTAAAAAAAATATTAAAAATACACTTTTTGAGATATAAGACGTTTTGTACTTTTTGAAGGTGAAAATGGAAAATTTCGAAAAAACTGCCTACACCATTGAAAGCTGAGGAAAAAATACGTCGGAAACGCTTATAAAACAATTTTTTTAGTTACATTTTAGTATCATAAACATGAGTTAGAAATAGCACGATTTGGCGCTCGCGCGCGACGCTGCACACTGGGGCCGAAAGGTTCAAAACCACCTAGAGGTCATAATTCTCAACCGAATTTGAAAATTTAAAAACAGGAACTTTTAGTGACCAAATACCAAAGACCGCTACGAAGCCTAATTTTGAAAATATGAACCTATAAACCTAATTTATAACCTATAACTCCAAAATTTACACTTGTGATTCCCAAAAATGCTATAAAACTTCAATTTATAAGTCCTTGACACATGCTCTCTTAACCTTGATTCATAAAATTGGTCTACAGATTAAGTCTTGGGCCATTCTGTCAGAAATAGTGTATATTTTTAGGATATACATTGTACGTGGTTTAAATAACATTTTTCTCTTTTTTATAGCTGATTTTGGCCTCAGAAGCCACTAGGTGTAAGACCCCCTTAAGACTTATGAGGTTAGGGCTTATAGGTTTAGAGTTTATGAGTGCATGGCTTACTGGATCAAAGGTCAAGAGTTCACGAGTAAAGGGCTTACAAATTAAAGGTTTATCGTATTTTTTGGATTTGCAGGTCAAAAATTGAATTGATTGGTTGATGTGATAGGATTATATGACTCCTTAGATTTATAGGTTAATTTTTTGGAAAATCAGGCTTCGTAGGGCCAACGAATATAGACGCTTATAGAAGGGCAAGGCTGGGTTACGAAAATGGCAACGCAAGCTGGGGCACCGATTTTAGTTGGGTGCTCCAGCCGCGAGATGGCGCCACTAATGAAGAAGTATATATAGATATACTGTAAGTGTTATTCGCTGGGGCACCAAAATAAATAATTATTTATGTTGTTAATAAAATACATTTATGCGATCGAAAACATGAATGTAACAGCAAAATGAATAAATAAATTTTATTTAAAGTTATTTTGTCATTTTGAATGATATAAAAACATTGAAAATAAATCAGCTGATAGTGACAACAAGTCCGCGAAATGCGCGGGCAACTGTCAGTTGGTGTTTAGAAAACTCGCGCGCAGGAGCTTTCTGTAGCGATTAATCCATGTGTTATTTCTAAAATCTTTTTTATCGGATCGATCGGATTAATTAAGAATTAGGTAGTCCAGTTGCCCGGTCAAAAATATCCAGTTGGAAAATCCAACTGGATTTTCCAAGAGGGAAATCCAGCTGGGGAAGAGTGGATTCCAGCTGGATTTTGGTGGATTTCCAGTCGGATTCCCAGTTGATGATATCAAATATTCCCACCCATTTTTAACTGGATTAAATGGAAATCCACTTATAATAAATGGGAATTCCTGGGCGAAGGCGGAAATCCATGTAAAAATCCAGTTAAATGTTGGTGGGAATCCACCTAACTTTCGCATTTCTATTAAATGGGAATCCACTCAAAATTCTACTTAATAATAAATGGGAATCCCAGCGTGACGGCGGAAATCCATGTAAAAATCCAGTTTAATATAGATGGGAATCCATCTAACTTTCGCTTTTCTATTCAATGGAAATCCAGTTAATAATGCATAGGAATCCTGTTATATCTAGGTGGGAATCCACTTAAATATCCAGTTAAAAATGGGTGGGAATATTTGGTATCATCAACTGGGAATCCGACGGGAAATCCACCAAAATCCAGCTGGAATCCACTCTTCCCCAGCTGGATTTCCCTCTTGGAAAATCCAGTTGGATTTCCCAACTGGATATTTTTGACCGGGTGGAGTCAGCAGCTTACTAGGAGGAGTGGATCAACCCTGAAAATGCCGCCTAATAAGCATCTTTGCTCGTACGAGGGATGCTTGAACTCGAAAAAGAAGAGACCTGATCTGCAATTTCATCGCTTTCCGAAAAATGAACAGAGGTGCTTGTTAAAGATTTGTATACGGCTGATGATTGAAAAAGGAGAGTTTTTTAAAAGATAAAACCCGCTGCCAATAGATTGGCTCGTTGCTTCCTCAAACTTGATTTTCGATTTTCTTTTTAGTTAAATAATCTTTTATTTTTGAAACTTTATATTTATAAAAGAGAAAATTAAGATATTGAATTAAACCCGTTTTATTAGAAAAATCGCTAGAATCTTATAAATAAAAAAATAAATAAAAATCTGTAAAACTTTGTACCAATTAGAATGTGCTCTCTTTATTAAAAAAAAACATTTTAAACCCGAGTTCATGAAATTTCACTAAAAATTGTGAGAATGGTAATATAGTACAAACACATTACATTAGAATAACAAAATAAAAAGAAAGAAACGGACGAAACTTTTAAATTATTTTATGTGCCAAAAGTAGGTCAAAAAGCGAAGAAAATAAGCTATTGCAGTCCTTCAAAGACTCAGTTGTTCCCCAGATATAATCGATCAAAAATTTTTCAAGTTTTTGAGTTAATTTTTTTTCTCAAAAAGTAGTGGATTGAATTGATAGAATTGATTTCAATTTTTACAGAATATATTTTTATGCTCTTCAAAGTGCTTCCTGTTTTATTTAGATATCTCAATCCTATCATAAAAAAAAATTTTAAATACATTTTTCGAAAATCGAAAATTCGTCATTAAAAAAACCCATGAATGAAATAAAAAATTAATTTTGTTCCCGAATTTGAAAGTAAAAAATTAAAAACCGCTACCAATAGATTGGCCGGCATGGTGTGGTTTGTGTACATAAGAATTATGCACATATTTATTGTGCACACTTTAGCATTGGTGTATATCTATATCTATGTGTATACTCTAATGCTAAAGTGTGCACAATAAATATGTGCATAATTGTTATGTGCACAAACCACACCATGCCGATTGGCCCGTAGCTTCCTCAAACTTGATTTTAGATTTCCTTTTTTAGTTTATTAATAATAATCTTTTCTTATTTAAGCTTCTTTATATTATAAAAGGGAAAATTAAGATATTGATTTAAACGCTTTATATTAGAAGAATCGCTACAATCGTATAAATAAATAAATAAATAAAAATTTGTAAAACTTGGTACATATTTGAATGCACTCTTTATTAAAAAATATAAACATTTTAAACCCAAGTTCATACAATTTCACTGAAAATTGTGAGAACGGTAATATAGTAAAAACACATTACATTAGAATAACAAAATAAAAATAAAGGAACCGGTGAAAAGTTATTTTATGTGCCAAAACTAGGTTACAGAATGAAAAAAATAAGCCATTTCAGACCTTAAAAGAGCCGTTCCTGAGGTATAAGCGGTCAACAAATTTTCAGTTTTTCAGTTACAAATTTTTTTTCTCAGAAACTAGTCTGTAGAATTGATTGCCATTTTACAGAACATAGGTATACATATTCTGCCTCGCCATGATTTTTTTCACAGCATTTGAGCCTTTACTTTACGTGAAATAATTTTTTTAAAACACACATACAAATTTGAAGCTTAATATTTTTGTATCTATTACGTTTCATAAGCTGCGCAACGAACTCATCCGAGATACACCAAAAATCTACCTTTTCCTAAAATTTCAAGTCATTTAAAGCATTTTTACTTAAGTAATCGTTAGACATAAAAAACACATTTTTTCGGTTTAAATTTTTTCTCAAGAACTACTGAATAGAATTAATTAAAATTTGTATAGGGTATCGGTATTTATATTCTGCATATTCAACATTCTTTTTAAAGCATTAACCGTTTAATTTAAGAGAAATAAGCATTTTTAGAAAATACACATTATTGTAAAAATCAGAAGAACAGTGATAGCTAACGGGAAGTTTTTTTAAAAAACATATCACAGTCTAAAACAGGTCATGTTCGATGTCACGTCGATCACATCGATGTCATAGATATAAATAAATAAATAAATAAAAAATCTGTAAAATTTTGTGCAAATTGAAATGTACTCCTCATTTAAAAATAAACCAACATTATAATCAAAATTCATAACATTTTACTGACAACTGTGACAACGGTAATATAGTAAAAACACATTAAATTAGAATAAGAAGATAAAAATAAAGAAATAGATGAAACTTTTCAATTATTTTATGTACCAAAACTAAGTTAAAAAACGAAGAAAATGAGTCATTGCAGACCTTGCAATATCGAGCCGTTCGTAAGATATAAGCGATCAAAAAATTGTTCAAAAAACAAAAAATTTTCGAAATCAATTGAGTCTTACAAACTGCTCAAAGAACTTACTCAAGACATGGCAAAATACTATCAGATTACAAAGTTTCAGCCAGATTAATTCAATTTTACTCCAGTTATCGAATTTAAAAATAAAACATTTTTTCAAAAACAAATTTTTTTTCGGAAACTAATGAATAAAATAATTTAAAAATTGTATGAGATATATTTCAGGTAATTGCCGATAACCATGAATTTATTTGAATCATTCTGATACTTTTTTTTCGAGACATAATTTTTTTTTTAAAAAGGACACCTTTTTCTGTATAACAAAAGAATGGCTTCAGCAAATTCAAAATTTGAAATGTATAAAGTTAGGAAATTTTATTCTCTTTCAGATGCATTTACTGTATTAACTCTATTGTTAACAAAGAAACACGAAAAACTGTTTTCTGAAAATCGAAAAATACGATATCTTTTATTTTTTAAAAGATATTACATATTTAACAAAAATTAGATTTTTATGAATAACTCAAAAAAATATAGCATTCAGACATTTTTTTTTTAAATTGTAGACAATTTCATGTGGACCATCTGCATTTTGAAGCTAACTAAAATATCGACTCTAACATCGTTAAAAAATACAATTTTTTTTTTGAAAAACATAAAAATCAATTGTTTGAAAATAAATAATGTCATTAATTATTATTCTTTTCCACTCATCTACAAAACAAAACAAAAATTTGTAGCTATAGCCGAAACAATTGATCGAAAAATAAAAAAGTTGCAACATGCCACACACACACACACACACACACACACACACACACACACACACACACACACACACACACACACACACACACACACACACACACACACACACACACACACACACACACACACACACACACACGCGCGCGCGCGGACATTTTTTAAAAATGGTGTATTTAGACTCCAAATGACTCAAAACAAACTTATATATATATATTATTATTATTATTATTTTTTTAACTTTTTTTTGTCACTGTCAAAGCTTTCTCTGCGAGCGAAGCAAAATGTATGGAATCTTTCCTGAAGCTTTGTTTATGGTACCTTGAAATAATTAATTTATTCATTGAGCTATTTTTTTAAAGATTTTATTTATTATACAATCTTTTAGTAATTTTAACATTGAATAAAATAATATTCATGCATTAAATGTGAATGAAAAGAGCGTTTACATGGTAAGTATCTAACAAGTCTTTCGTATATGAGTTTAAATAATTTGAAAAAAAAGACATTAATATTATAACTAAAATGAGACTGAAGTTAACAGCCGCTTCCAGCAGCCAGTTCGAATTTTGCAGTGGTTCTCAATCAAAAAGAACTATCTCCCATTATTGAGACATACAATGCTTTATTGATGGATTTTTCACTATAGAACAATAAAGTATGATTAAATAAAGCCAAAATATACAAAATGTATTACTCAATTGTTTAAACAATCAAAATATATGAAAAAAGGTCTAGTGCCTCAAAACTCATGTACACTCACAAAACCACAACACAGACTTGTTAACAAATGAATATACGCACTTCCAACATCTCTAAAAAATTGCTAAACAAGTATCGTGACATGAACATGCTTAATTGTTTATTTATACGTCCGTAATTGCAAAATTCGAGGCGGCTGCCGTCAGATTACGCTCGTCTTTCGGCTGTCAAAATAAAACTAAGCCTGTTCATTGTCTACAAATGAATACATAGACTCTTAATGAGCCCAAAAAATTGTTACGAAAGTTTTAAAACAACGAACACCTCCCATTATTTATTTATAAGCATTTTATTGCAAAATTCGAGCCGGCTACTATCGTATCGTCTTGGTTTTTCGACTGCTAAACTAAAACTAGGACTGTTCATTTTCTAGAAATGGATCTACAGCCTCCTAATGAGCCCAGAATGTTGCTCATAAAGTTATAAAAAATGAACACCTTTCATTATTTATTTATAAGCGTTTTATTGCAAAATTCGAACAGTCTGCTAGCGGATCGGCTCCGTTTTTCAACTCCTAATATAAAACTAAGCCTGTTCATTTTCTATAAATGGATATACAGACTCCTAATGAGCCCAGAAAGTTGCTCAGAAAGTTATAAAAAATGAACAGCTCCCATGATTTATTTATAAGCATTTTGTTGCAAAATTCGAGCCGGCTGCTAGCGTATCGGCTACGTTTTTCGACTGCGAAAATAAAACTAGACCTGTTCATTATATATTAATGGATATACAGACTCTTAATGAGCCCAGAATAATGCTCAGAAAGTTATAAAAAATGAACACCTCCCATTTTTATTTATAAGCATTTCATTGCAAAATTCGAGCCGGCTGCTAGCGTATCGTCTTCGTTTTTCGACTGCTAAACTAAAACTAGCCCGGTTCATTTTCTATAAATGGATCTACAGACTCCTAATGAACCCAGAATGTTGCTCATAAAGTTATAAAAAATGAATACCTTCCATTATTTATTTATAAGCGTTTTATTGCAAAATTCAAACCGGCTATTAGCGGATCGACTCGAAAAACGTAGCCGATGCGCTAGCAGCCGGCTCGAATTTTGCAATAAAACGCTTATAAATAAATAATGGAAGGCGTTCATTTTTTATTACTTTATGAGCAACATTCTGAGCTCATTAGGAGCCTGTATATCCATTTATAGAAAATGAACAGGCCTAGTTTTTTTTAGCAGCCGAAAAACGGAGAAAACGGAGCCGATACGCTAGCAGCCGGCTCGAATTTTGCAGTAAAATGCTTATAAATAAATAATGGGAGGTGTTCATTTTTTATAACTTTGTGAGCAACATTCTGGGCTCATTGGGAGTCTGTATATCTATTTATAGAAAATGAACAGGCCTAGTTTTATTTTGACAACCGAAAAACGGTCGTAATGTGCCGGCAGCCGGCTCGAATTTTGCAATAAAATGCTTACAAATAAATAATGAAGGGTGTTCATTTTTTATAACTTTCTGAGCCACATTCTGGGCTCATTAGGAGTCTGTATATCTATTTATGGAGAATGAAGAGGCGTAATTTTATTTTAGCAGTCGAAAAACGCGGAGCCGATACGCTAGCAGCCGGCTCGAATTTTGCAATAAAACGCTTATAAATAAATAATGGGAGGTGTTCGTTGTTTTAAAACTTTCGTAACAATTTTTGGGCTCATTAAGCGACTGTGTATCCATTTGTAGACAATGAACAGGCTTAGTTTTCTTTTGACAGACGAAAGACGAGCGCAATCTGACGGCAGCCGTCTCGAATTTTGCAATTACGGACTTATAAATAAACAATTAAGCATGTTCATGTGACAATACTTTTTAGTAATTTTTAGAGATGTTGGGAGTGCGTATATTCATTTGTTAATAAGTCTGTGTTGTGGTTTTGTGAGTGTATATGAGTTTTGTGGCACTAGACCTTTTTCATATATTTTGATTGTTTAAACAATTGAGTAATATATTTTGTATATTTTGGCTTTATTTAATCATACTTTATTGTTCTATAGTGACAAATCCATCAATAAAGCATTGTATATCTCAATAATGAGAGATAGTTCTTTTTGATTGAGAACCACTGCAAAATTCGAACTGGCTGCTGGAAGCGGCTGCTAACTTCAGTCTCATATAACTAAACCCATAAACTAAAACCCTTTAACCCTAAACCCTGTAACTGCACACCCTAAATCTTTGACACCTACACCCACAAACTGTAAACTGTCGTACTCTAAACCTTCAAATACTTAACCCTGAAACCTTGAAACCTAAAATTCTAAACCATGAATCCCTAAATTATGAAACTCAAAACTCTATACTATATAAACCCTAAACCGTAAACGCTCAAAAGTGTACTTGATAAATGACTGCTTTTTATGAATTGTGATCTAGTCTTACACAACCGGTATTTAAATTCAGTTTATGTAATACAAATTAATTCTTATTTTCGCTATGTTAAAAAAGTGATACCATTACTTATGCTTCTTTTGTAAAGTGACGAGTACTTATTTCATGTAATTTCTACATAGTTGTAAAGAATTTTTGTAATAAAACTATTTTGTAATAAATTGACTTCAAATTAGCACTCAGATCTTAAGACTTTAAAATTCATTGTTACATTACATTAGATAGTAAAAAGAAAATTTTTGCGGCATGTTCTTTGTAGGCGTTCAGAATGGATTCTGCGGTCAGGAAACTTTGCGCTATTAGATTTGAAGGAGTCAACAATAAATGAGAAGCGTATATGCTCTGCCCATTTCAAAGGTGATGATATTAAGTATATTAGTAGAAATGGTAACATAGTGTACAAAGATACTGCGCTTCCAATTGATCATTCTCTACTTTCTGCTGATTCGCAGGGTATTACTGATGAACAAATTGATAAAGAACATGTTGATTCAAATATCGACTATAATGATTCAATTCTGCCAGAAAATTTATTGGTAAAATTACCAATTCTTAGGAACGAAGTTCATCCATTAAATATTCATGCAGATAAACCAACATGTTCCAATTCTCAAAATGTTCATCAGAATGATATTGTAACTAGTAACAGTAACATTAGCCAATCGAACATTGAATTGAATAATGAGAAAGTAAAAAAGCTTGAAGATTTAGTATCAAAATTGCAAATTCAGCTAGAAGCTGCAAAAAAAAAAATTAATTTTATGAATCAATCTTCCGCAAGCAGTAATCTGAAAGAAGTAAATCGATTAAAAATAAAAGTAAATAAGTATAAAAAGATCGTTGTAAATAAATCGAAGAAAATAACTAGACTTGAACGGAACCTTGTAAGAAGTGAAGAGGAAGAAATTTTTTATAAAAACTTTAAAAAATTAAATAAGTCAGTAATTGATTTTTTTAAAATGCAAGTAAATCACATTAAATTAAAAAAGTGGACAGACGAAGAAAAACAATTTGCTATGTCATTATTTTATAAATCTCCTAAAGCATACTGTTATTTACGTGATGAAAAAGAATTTGCACTTCCTTGTATTAGGTCAATTCGAACGTGGGTAAATGAATTGGATTTAAAAACGGGAAAAACGGAAAATTTGTTGAAATTATTACAAGTAAAATCTGAAAGTATGACTAGCAAAGAACGCGAGTGCGTGCTGATTTGGGATGAAATGGCAATTAAAGAATGGTTAGAGTACAATACAAAAAAAGATCTGATTGAAGGCTACACTGACTTGGGAGAACGCGGTCGCTTGTCTACAATTGGTAATCATGTTTTAGTATTTATGTTGAGAGGTAGACAGCACAATTGGAGACAACCAATTAGTTACTACGTTTCTCGCAACAGTGTATCTGGAACTGATCTTCACAAATTAATTGTAGATATGTTAGATTTTGCTGAAGATTGTGGTTTTTCAGTTCAAACAATGGTTTGCGATTTAGGATCACCAAATCAGCTCGCAATAAAAAAATTAAACATTTCCTTAGAAAAGCCATTCATTGAACGATATAATCGTAAAATTTTTTTCAATTTCGATCCTCCTCACTTAATGAAATGTCTTCGAAATACTTTAAAAAATCATCAACTTAAAAGCGATAATCAAAACGTGTCGTGGGGACCAATTGTTGAATTATACGAAAACGAGAAAGATAAACCGTCAAAATTAGCTGCTAAACTTACTTATGATCACGTTTATCCTCAAAATTTTGATTTAATGAATGTAAAATTAGCAACTCAAGTAATTAGTCATACCGTTTCATCAGCTCTTTTGACCGGGCGACTTGCTAATTGTGAACCGTTAACTCATCCAGACTGTTTGGCGACGGCAAATTTTTTAAAAAAGGAAATGATTTATTTAATTGCTTAAATAGTAGAACCACTCGTGATAACAATCCTTTGCGACGTCCTCTGTCGGTTCAAAACAATCAAGTTGTAGAATATTTGAAAGATAGTTTGTCGTGGATTGAAACGTGGGAATGTCTCGGCAGTAAAACGAATCCTCCATGCTTTCGTGGTTTTTCTTTAACGGTGACAAGCGTTTTAATGCAATGGAAGGATATTAAACAAAATGGCGGTCTTTATTTATTGACATCGCGATTAAACCAAGATCCGATTGAAAATTTATTTGCAGTTTTGAGAAGTCGCGGCGGTCATTGTCAAAATCCAACCGCGATGCAGTTTAGGCATAATTTGCAATATTCTATGACAGCTAATTTGAATTCATTGTCTAAAGTAAAAAACTGCGAGCCTGATAGAACAGTAGCATTACTAGCAATTTCAGAGCCAGAATCCAGCACAGACTTGCAAGATTGTAGCGCCAATGATCCCGACAGTGTGCTTGAATTGCAAGCAGATGTTCAATCGCACACTGTAAGTGAGAGTAATGCATTAAATAATATTTCACTTGAGGAAACCTGTCAATCACATTACAATACATGTAATGTTGATAATAATTTAGAGACTTCTTTAATGAATGACATTGATAGTAACGAGAGTGAACAATTGTTTAATGAAGAAGTGGATGAGCCAATGAGGAACACTGCAGATGATAGTATTCCAGTACAAGAAACTGTTTCTAATAGTCACGTTGCAGATGACATTGATGCTTATGAAGAAATTGTCTCTGTTAGTAGTAGCAGTCAGTCAAGTTAGTAGTAGCAGTCAGTCAAGAAAGGGAACCTTTCTGATAAATATGACCAAATTTTCTGCAACCCTCTTGATTCATCCACCCCTTTGCAAGCTGCAATGAAGTATGTTGCTGATTACGTAGCTAAGAAGTGTTTCTCCAAATCAAAATGTACTGATTGTAAATCTGCATTGACTCGCGAAAATGTCAATTTTGAGCAAAACAATGATCTGTTCATCTTTTTTAAAGCTTATGCTACTTCCGATAACAATGAACTTGGTGACTTGTGTGTTTCTTCCGATGATTTCACCAATGTTATAACTACCGCGGTAGAAATTTTTCAAAAACAATTTTTAATTAATAGTCATTGCAAAAATATTGGTCAAAATTTATTTAATGAAATTAGTAGAATTATCAAGCAGAATCACAAAAACTTTTGGAATGTTGACGATCCTTGTAAAACACATTACGAATTAATTATTAAATTTTTTGTAAGAGTACATATATTTTACAAATTGAAGTGGATGAACAATCGCTTGCGAGTAGATAAAAAACGCAAAAAACATGAAATTGCTAGTAACAGACGCAATCGGAAACTGCAGAAATTAACTCATCAATAAACATTTTTTTATTAATTATTACTGTTAATTGACTTGTTTTCATTGAATTATGTATTTTAAAGGACTAAATTTTATTCGTGTTAATCAGTAAAAATATTAATTTTTAACAGAAATTGTTGTCTCCTTTTAAATTAAAGTATCTATTGTATTCCAATTTTATTCATGTTAATCAGTAAAAATATTAATTTTTAACAGAAATTGTTGCCATTTTTTAAATTAAAGTATCTATATTGTATTCCAATTACAGTATTAATGTAGAATAATAATATTATAAGAATCCAATAAAGTACATATTAGCATTTTCAGCTAAGATTTTAATGTGTTTAGAAACTCTGAGGTAAATAATCATATAAATATAATTAGTAAATATTTAAATTATTTTTTGGCATGATGAAATAATTTTTATATTTATAATCCTTAATGAATAAAAGCTTTATAACAGAGTACTTATTATACTCCTCTATTTCTTACTCTTTTCTCTGTTAAGGAGACATTTATATGATTATTTATGTACACATAGCAGAATACAAATGAAAGCAACATTTACTTCAATTTGATAAATATATTTGTCTGTATAGTACTGCGCTATGCAGATAAATATATTTCTAAAATTGAAAGTGTGTTGCATTTCCGTTTATTTTTGGTATGTGTACAACTTGAGAGAATTAGGTTGAGGACGAAAGTGGGTAAACTTTGCCGAAAGATCTACTAGAAATAGAGAAAAAAATTTATTGGCAGAAATAAATTTTTTTTTCTTTTTTAGTAGACTTTTAAGTAAAGTTTGTGGGTTTGAGGTCTTTCTCCTTGGTATCGTGGTTATGTAGGGCTATTGGCGAAGGTTCCACGGCTAATGTTATTAATAATGGTATACGTAATTGCAATACATTACATTTAATTTTGTCATGCCGCAAAAATATTTGTAATTGCTATTTCATTACGGCAACAATTATTAGAAACATTAAAAAAAAAAACCAACGCGCTATTGGCAGTACCTCTAGGTAGTGCGTAAATCTGCCAGAAAGTACATAAAGTTGTACAAATATGCAGTTTCAGTTTATAATAGAAATTGTTAAATAATTATTATTTAGCTGAAATGATTTGTTTTTCATAATAAGCTCAAAGAAATAGAAGTAATTTAATAATTTACTTAAACAATTTTTAGTATTTCTTTTTCCATAAAGTCGAATTATTTTGGTCTCGCTTTAAATAAAAACAATTAAATATAGTACATTGTTACAATTTTACATAAAAATAATTTGATGATAGATGTATTAATATCTGTGGTTGCCGAAAACTCAATATTTTAAGAGATAACAGCAACTGAAATAATGAGCTAAGTCCATTTTGAGGGGGAAAACGAGCTAAGTTCACGTTAAAACGATTTAAATTTTTAAATAAATTATGGTCATTGGTTATACGTGAAAGTAACTAATAGTGATTATTTCAGGAGTTAATTGGCAACACATTTAATAATAAAAACACGCGTTAGTAATTTTTAACGTCTCTTTTATAATATGGCTTAGGGCGAAAACGAGCTAAGTCCACGTTAAAACGATTTAAATCTTTAAATAAATTATAATAATTGCTTATCAGTGAAAATAATAAATAGTATTTTATATCATTAAAATTCTTATTATAGAATATCACATTTCACGTAATATTAAAATTAATATAATATTAAATCATATTTAACTTATTATTTTATTATAGTAAAATATTAAAATTTAATGATTATAATTTAATAATAAACAAAATACAATATTAATAATAAACTTTGCAAACAATAATACTGTGTAAACAAATTTAACCGTACACCCAGTTCAATTTCGGAGTCGGAGAAGCAGAAGTTCAGTTGGAACTTTGGAAGTATTAAAAAATCTGCATTATTAAAACAGATTCTAAGAAATGGCGCTCTAATAGATATTAAAACCCTTTAAAATTAAAATAATTGATTGTATTTTCATCCTACATTCATGTTCTGAGTGTTAAATATTTATTTTAATCGATAATAAGCTTAAATAGAGAATTTAGGGAGGAAACGAGCTAAGTTCACTTTGACGGGGGAAAACCGCCTAATTCGCAATGTTTGCTTCACTGTATCGACACAACGAAGCGATGGTACTCTATACCTCTATACATCGAAAGGTATTACTGTTTTTAATAAGTACAGTATGCCACCTTAATATGTACGTTTGGAACTTGTCGACGAGTGCAAAACTTTAAATTCCGTTTTCTCGAAAACTCGAAAAGTGGACTTAGGCAGTTTCCCCCCTCGACCACAGATATTATCAATAATATGAACTTTATAAGTATTTTCTGTTTAGAAGCCCTGGTGAAAATTTTAACACATTTTAATACGTGTTATATTATATATGATCATACGTATTGTAATACGTACTTTCACACGTACTATAGTACGTATGTACGTATTATAATACGTACTATAATACGTCAGAAAATGATGACGCTATAATACGTATTACAATATGTATTATAACACGTATTAAAACACGTATAAATCATTTGAAAAATATAAATAAATTAATTTTAAAATTTAAATAAATTATTTAATTTTTTAAATCTATTTCGTGTTTATTATAAATTTAAAACTGTATGCATTACGACATTTAATATTAATTTAATATTGATTACATTTGAATTAATTTATAGTTTATATTCAATATTTTTAAAATAAAAAATAATTATTTTATTTAAATTTTAAAATTTATATTTTTCAAATGATTTATACGTGTTTTAATACGTGTTATAATACATATTGTAATACGTATTATAGCGTCATCATTTTCTGATGTATTATAGTACTTATCATAATACGTACATATATACTATAGTACGTGTGAAAGTACGTATTACAATACGTATGATCATATATAATATAACACGTATTAAAATGTGTTAAAATTTTCACCAGGGAGTTATTACATTTATATATATTATTTTGAACTAATATTTTTTTGATGTAATTAAATTAAATTATTCACGTGTTTAAAAAGTGTAAATCATTTATTGAAATTCATTGAAGAACCTGTACAAAATAAATAGACCATTATTACGACGCCCCCGACGAAGAAAATCTCCTTTAGTAATTTCGCGGCAAGAGTATCCTATTTAGCAATTCTGCGACGAAAAGAATCTCTTTTAGTAATTTTCCGGCGAAGAATAACCTATCTTGCAATTCTGCGACGAAAAGAATCTCCTTCAACAATTTTGCGGCGAAAACAATCCTATCTAGCATTTTTGCGACGAAAAGAATCTCCTTCGTCAATTTTCCGGCAAAAACTATCCTATCTAGCATTTTTGTGACGAAGAGAATTTCTTACTGATTTTCCGGCGAGAGTATCCTATTTAGCATTTTTGCAACGAAGAAATGAATCTCCTTAAATTTGTTTGCGACAAAAACTACCATTCGGCGTTTTGGTTCTCGTACTTGTAACTTATAATTTAACCTTTTTAATGACTAAATAAATAAATAGATAAAATAAAATTTTATTCAATTTTTTTTATAATAAAAAGCAGACTTTAATAAGGATTTTTAAAATTGGCAAGTTGTCAAATAGAACAGTAAATTGATAAATTTAATTAATGTAGTTATAAAACACGAAAATATTGCTGTAAAAACTTATTTGCATTTTTAGTTCTATAAATTTTGCCAGAATATTTTTCATTCAGTAATTAAATACAGCGAAATCTTATTTAATCTATAATGATAAGAAGGTATATTAACACTCCAGAGTTGGCTCAATTTCTGCTGCAAACCTTCAGGCTTCGCAGGAACTTATTAAATAAACATATTAGTAGTTATAAAATTGTACCGCAGAAAATCTATATAAGAAAAATTTACAAAATTTACAAATTCACGTGGAAGAACTATATTATCATTTTACAGTGAAATCAAATTATAAAAATTGTTTAATGAAAATCATTCATTTATATTACATATCCTAAAGTATTTTAATATCGTGGAATTTATTTAATTTATTAAACAATATCTACTTCAATTTGAGAAAGCCTCGTGCTAATTTTATTAACATTTTATTCATAAGCTGTAAAAGCTTATCCACGCCTGATCGGTGAAACCGCGTTTTGGCCCGGGCTCCGGCTTCAAGAGCCGTCTGCGCGGAGCGCACTTCAAATTAACCATGCGCGCGACATCTTGCGGCCAGTTTGGTACTACCGGCGCCAAGTCCCTCCGGCCCATCTGAACTTACGCTTCTATAAGCGTCTATATTCATTGGTAGGGCTCTTCGATATTTGATAACGAATGTTCCTAAGCAAAAATTTTGAGATTCCGTTGAGAATTGCGACCTCTAGGTGGTTTTGAACCAAAAAATCCGTATGGCCCCAGTGTACGCTGGGGCAGTTGATGTGAAACGCCTCATATACGAGTGTTGATTCAGCTAATTATTGTGATGATAATGGTTTAATGGGTGAAGCAATTTTACCAGAATATCTTAATTCATTGAATCCACAAAACCTACCACCTCACGGATTGCATTTACGAGTAAATTCTATTGTTATGCTTATCAGAAATATTAGTATACATATAAATTTTAGCGGGGGATAAAAAGGTTTAAGTCGTTTTCTTTGCTTCCTCAAAGAGGAAGTTTTGTAACGGTGAAAAGAATTTTTGAACAAAAAATGTTCAAAAACATGTTTTAAGACTTTTGGCGCTAAAATCCGTTGTTTTTGATAAAAAAATTTTCGCGTGTGTGTGTGTGTGTGTGTGTGTGTGTGTGTGTGTGTGTGTGTGTGTGTGTGTGTACAAGCGATAACTTTTGAACCGATCGACCGATTTACATCGGAAAAGGCTTATTCTCTTCGTTTTGGAGGAGAATGGAGAGAGTATAACATAGTTTTTGATTTTACCGATTTTTCTTTTATACCAAAAATACGATTTAGAATTTTTCGTTTTTTTGATTTTTTAATTTGATTCAGCCAGTATTACTTAATAAACTAAATTTTTATTATAAGGTCTTTAAATTACCTACAATTCCTTTTTTTAAAATTGAAATTATCTCTAGCCTGTCATTTGTTATTAATGAAAATATGGTTTATATTTCTTTAATTAATATCTCAAAAACTTTTCCATTTTTCCACTCAAAATTTTTACAA
The DNA here is from genome assembly GCA_036365515.1 of Torymus aiolomorphi. Taxonomy (NCBI): domain Eukaryota; kingdom Metazoa; phylum Arthropoda; class Insecta; order Hymenoptera; family Torymidae; genus Torymus; species Torymus aiolomorphi. Next base: position 151,712,523 of record CM070875.1, on the reverse strand, counting down.
CTTATTACATTTATCGGGTACAACATTGTGTTAAAATTTGAAGAGGTTATGTTGATTTGTTTCTGAGAAAAAAATTCTTTTTGAAAACAAGTGTGTTTTCATTCGTTAACGATATCAGGAGTAAAAGTCAATGAATCGGTTTGAAATTTGGCAAATAATTAGCTTTTTTATTTCTAAGGATTCAGTTCTTTGCCGAAAAAAATCTGACCGTTGTGACCAAAGATATTTGAGGTTAAAATTTTTTTATAAATTTCTTATATTTGCATTTTTAAGAAGAATATTCGATTGATTGACTCAAAATTTTTACCACTTATTACACTTATCGAGTACAACATTGTGTTAAAATTTCAAGAGTTTATGTTGGTCAACATTTTTTTACTCATTCCAAATTAGTCCCAAAACACAAATATAAAGTTTTAGAGCAAAATATGCGATAGTTCTAATTAATTTGTGTATCATATATAAATAAAATAATTATTGTGTACTAGGGCATATCCCCGAGAAAGTAATTTCAGATTGAGTCCCGCGGCAACGTGTACTAGGGCAACGATAATAATTGACTTTCAAAATATGAATTTCGTACAAATTTCGTAAAAATATTTCATAAAAATTTCGATTCTTAAATATGAAAAAAACTATCTGTCTGTTAAATTTCAAAACAATTCATTGTCTTTTGTTAAGAAGTATAACTAAGTTATTATATTTGTATGATTGTTACAATGATGGATAAACATTGAACCACTAACAAGGAAAGGATACTTGGTGTCCGCCTCCGATTTTCATGAAACTTCGCATATGAGTAGAGTGTCAAAAAATATTCGACACGTATTTCTTTTTATCTGCGGAAAAACATATCTAAGGGGTGAAAACCGCCCTTAAAGTTCACCCCCAAAAACCGTTTTTTTTTAATATCTCAAGATGAAATCGGAATTTTTTAATGAAACCAACACCTATTTATTTCTTATGAAAAGTCGAGTTTTTCGGCACAGTTTTAAAGCTGGGGGGTTGCATCCCCTATTTTTTATGAGGGTAAATATGATATTTTTCATATAAAAATGTTTTAATGAGCTAAATTTGATTGAAAATTGCCATGTTATAAAGAAAATTGAAAATTATAGTTGACCTGTTTCGAGATTTAAAAATAAAAACACGTTGACGGAGTGAATTACCCATAATTTAATTAATTACCTTTTTATTAGTGTCTGCCTCCGATTTTCATGAAACTTTGCAACTGGTTATAGTATCGAAAAATATTTGACACGTATTTTTTCTTATCTGTGGAGAAAGACATGTGGGGTGAAAACCACCCTTAAAGTTCACCCCCAAAAACACACTGAGAGAAATGTCATAGGAAAATTTGTTAAATATATAACAAAAAATGCTATTTTATATAGGAACGGAAGGATATACTCGATTTGTGACGTAGTTTATTATATATATAGAAATAATTATTATATTATAAAATAATTTTTCCAGAATACTTGAGCAAAAATTATTATATTATATTGTAAAAATTTAGATATAGTAAAATTTTTAATCTTTTTTAATAATATTTATTATATAGTATACCAAATTTTACTAACTTATATAGTAAAAAATGCTATCAGACGCCAGCGCCACCTGATCGCGGTACGCATAGGGAAGATGACTAATGTATAAGTTCCAAAATCTTAGAGTCAAGATTGTCCGTCGGTAAGTGGTCAGCGCGTTCGACTGGCGTGCCGAGGGTCGAGGGTTCGAATACAGCCGTCGTAAGATTTTTTTTTTAAATTCAGCTTATTACCATAAATTGCTATATATATAGTAAAAATTATTAGATGTCGAGTATATCCTTCCGTTCCTATATAATATAGCAATTTTCGTTACATATTTAACAAATTTTCCTATGACATTTCTCTCAATGTAGTTTTTTTAATATCTCGAGATGGAATCGGAATTTTTTAATGAAACCAACACCTATTTGTTTCTTATAAAAAGACGAGTATGTGGACACAGTTCTAATGATAAGGGGTGGCACCCCCTATTTTTATGAGGGTAAATATAATTTTTTTCACACTGTTCTTGAACTAAAAAAGTTTTAACAAGCCATATTTGGTAAAAAAATGCCATGTTGTAAAGAAAATTAGAAATTATAGTTGACCTATTTCGAGGTTTAAAAAAACAAATAGAAGGGGTGAGATAGCCCTAGTTAGTTACTTATCTTTTAGCGATTAAAAAAAATTAATCACAACATACCTATGGATTTTTAATTTTGTAATGCTTATTTTGACTCATATTTACTATTAAAAGTTAAAAAAATAAAAAATATTTTAATTTTAGTGGGGGTGGATACCCCTATTATCATTATTATTACTAGATTATGAGCGAAAACTTTTTTCATTTTTATTAATTTGAACAATGTGATGATTTGTCAATGTAACATATATAAATATTACAGAAATTGGCGAATTTGCAAATTATATTCAATATACGTTTGACAATACTGATAATCTGTGAAAAAATGTTTAAAACATAATAGCTTTTTACACCATGCACATCGTATGACTGCAATTCCTCCACATATGTCGCAAATTGGTTCCTCTTGAGTATGGAAACAGAAATCTACTGGATTTTGATGTCCTGGAGGTTTTTTCGTTGGGTATCCACTTTTATACCACGCATATTTAAAAACATTTTGTTATGTTGGTGAAGAAAATTGATTATGGGTTAGAGATTGTAGTTTGATTATATTATTTCTCTCGTGTAATTTAGCATCATAATTCATAGGAAGTGTTATGACTGATAATTTTCTTATAAAGTTTTTCCATAGTCGAAATCCATATACGTCAAGAAGCTGTATCTGACCAGTTGTGCCTTTTGGTATCATTTTCAATATAAGATTTGACACTTTCGGTAAAGCTTCTTTTACAGCGATGTCACATTGTCCACTCCATGAATCTAATAGCAGTATAGACGAATTCCCACTGTGAATCAAAAATATATTTTGGTTCCAAATTTGAAATAGTTCCTTGAATAATTTACTGGACGCTGATGCTTCTACGTATATATTTCCTGGTTTGAATAAAGTTTTCATTACTTTAGGTTCCAATTGCACATGAACATCTTTCAAAACTATAAATAACGGGGACATAAGCTGTTCCTCTGCTGATATTGTTGGTTGAATAGTGTAACTATGTGTTGCAGAAGATATACACTGAACGATGTTTTCTACATTTTTAACGTGGTTGAAGTTTGCAACGTTGCGACTCCAACGAAAATCTAAACTTCCAAAAAATTATGATTTTCGCCCGCAATCGATTATATAGCAACAAATATGCAGTGAACAAAAAGCAAAAGAGCAAAAAAATAAAAAACAACACAAACTCACACCTTAACACCCAATTTTGTCGTGGCAAAAAAAACAAAAAAATTATAATTCAGCCGTTTTTGAGATCGCCAATAATTTTATTGCCCGAATGCGAATTCTAGGATAAAAGATACCTACAAAAAAATTGGCAACGCCCAAAGCACTGCGGAACACCCTTTTCGATCGATAAAATAGCAAAAAAAATTCTAATACAGCCGTTTTTGAGATCGCCAATAATTTTATTCACGGAATACGAATTTTAGGTTACAAGATACCTATAAAAAAATTGGCAACGCCCAAAGCACTGCGGAACACCCTCAAACTATCCCTTTCGATCGAAAAAATCACTAAAAAAATTCTATCTCCGCCATTTTTGAGATCGTCAATAATTTTATTCCCGGAATAAATTCTTGAGCCGGCAGGAGAGCTACAAAAAAATTGGCAACGCCCAAAGCACGGCGGAACACCCACAAACTACCCCCTCTCAATCGAAAAAATCGCTGAAAAATTCTAAATCAGCCGTTTTTGAGATCGCCAATAATTTTATTTCCCGAAACCGAATTCTAGAATACAAGATACCCACAAAAAAATTGGCAACGCCCAAAGCACCGCGGAACACTCTCAAACTATCCCTTTCGATCGAAAAAATCGCTAAAAAAAATTCTATCTCAGCCGTTTTTAAGATTGCCAATAATTTTATTGCTGGAATACGAATTCTAGGATACAAGGTATCTACAAAAAAATTGCCAACGCCCAAAGCACCGCGGAACACCCTCAAACTACCCACTCTCGAGCGAAAAAATCGCAAAAAAAGTTCTAATTCAGCCGTTTTCGAGATCGCAAATAATTTTATTGCCGAAATACGAATTCTAGGATACAAGATACCTACAAAAAATTAGCAACGCCCAAAGCACCGGGGAACACCCTCAAACTACACCTTTCGATCGAAAAAATAACAAAAATAATTCTAATTCAGCCGTTTTTGGAATCGCCAATAATTTTATTACAGAAATAGGCATTCTAGGATACAAGATACCTACAAAAAAATTGGCAACACCGCAAGCACCGCGAAATACCCCCCTTTCATACCGAAATATAGCAAAAAAAATTCTAATATAGCCGTTTTTGAGATCGCCAATAATTTTGATCATGGAATGCGAATTCTAAGATACAAGATACCTACAAAAAAATTGGCAACCCTGCAATCACCGCGAAACACCCCCAAACTATAGCTTTCGCCCGAAAAAACAGCAAAAAAAATTCTAATATAGCCGTTTTTGAGATCGCCAATAATTTTATTCCCGGAATAAATTCTTGAGCCTGCAGGAAAGCTACAAAAAATTGGCAACGCCCACAGCATTGCAGAACACTCTCAAACCACCGCTTTCGCCCGAAAAAATATAAAAAAATTTCTAATATAGCCGTTTTTGAGATTGTCAATAATTTTATTCCCGGAATAAATTCTTGAGCCTGCAGGGGAGCTACAAATATTGACAACGCTCACAGCACCGCAGAACACCCTCAAACTACACCCTCTCGAGCGAAAAAATCGCGAAAAAAATTCTAATTCAGCCATTTTAGAGACCGCAAATAATTTTATTACCACAATACGAATTCTAGGATACAATATACCTACAAAAAAATTAGCAATACCCAAAGCACCGCAGAACACCCTCAAACTACCCCCTCTCGAGCGAGAAAATCGCGAGAAAAATTCTAATTCAGCCGTTTTTGAGATCGCCAGTAATTTTATTGCCGAAATACGAATTCTAGGATACAAGATACGTACAAAATTCTTGGCAACTCCCGAAGCACCGGGGAACACCCTCAAACTACTCCTTCCGATCGAAAAAATAGCAAAACAAATTCTTATTCAGTCGTTTTTGAGATCGCCAATAATTTTATTGCCGAAATCCGAATTCTAGTATACAAGATACCTACAAAAAAATTGGCAACGCCCAAACCACCGGGGAACACCCTCAAACTACACCCTTGGATCGAAAAAATCGCTAAAAAAATTCTATCTTCGCCGTTTTTGAGATCGCCAATAATTTTATTGCCGGAATACAAATTCTAGGATACAAGGTATCTACAAAAAAATTGGCAATGCCGACAGCACCGCAGAACACCCTCAAACTACCCCCTCTCAAGCGAAAAAATCGCGTAACAAATTCTAATTCAGCCGTTTTTGAGATCGCAAATAATTTTAGTGCTCAAATGCGAATTCTAGGATACAACATACCTACAAAAAAATTAGGAATGACTAAAGCACCGCAGAATACCCTCAAACTACCCCCTCTCGAGCGAGGAAATCGCGAAAAAAATTCTAATTCTGTCATTTTCGAGATCGCAAGTAATTTTATTGCCGAAATACGAATTCTAGGATACAAGATACCTACAAAATTCTTGGCAACTCCCGAAGCACCGGGGAACACCCTCAAACTACCCCTTCCGATCGAAAAAATAGCAAAACAAATTCTTATTCAGTCGTTTTTGAGATCGCCAATAATTTTATTGCCGAAATCCGATTTTCTAGTATACAAGATACCTACAAAAGATTGGCAACGCCCAAACCATCGGGGAACACCCTCAAACTACACCCTTGGATCGAAAAAATCGCTAAAAAAATTCTATCTTCGCCGTTTTTGAGATCGCCAATAATTTTATTGCCGGAATACAAATTCTAGGATACAAGATATCTACAAAAAAATTGGCAACACCGCAAGCACCGCGAAACACCCCCCTTTCATACCGAAATATAGCAAAAAAAATTCTAATATAGCCGTTTTTGAGATCGCCAATAATTTTAATCATGGAATGCGAATTCTAAGATACAAGATACCTACAAAAAAATTGGCAACCCCGCAAGCACCGTGAAACACCCCCAAACTATAGCTTTCGCCCGAAGAAACAGCAAAAAAAATTCTAATATAGCCGTTTTTGAGATCGCCAATAATTTTATTCCCGGAATAAATTCTTGAGCCTGCAGGAAAGCTACAAAAAATTGGCAACGCCCACAGCATTGCAGAACACTCTCAAACCACCGCTTTCGCCCGAAAAAATATAAAAAAATTTCTAATATAGCCGTTTTTGAGATTGTCAATAATTTTATTCCCGGAATAAATTCTTGAGCCTGCAGGGGAGCTACAAATATTGACAACGCCCACAGCACCGCAGAACACCCTCAAACTACACCCTCTCGAGCGAAAAAATCGCGAAAAAGATTCTAATTCAGCCATTTTCGAGACCGCAAATAATTTTATTACCACAATACGAATTCTAGGATACAAGATACCTACAAAAAAATTAGCAATACCCAAAGCACCGCAGAACACCCTCAAACTACCCCCTCTCGAGCGAGAAAATCGCGAAAAAAATTCTAATTCAGCCGTTTTTGAGATCGCCAGTAATTTTATTGCCGAAATACGAATTGTAGGATACAAGATACGTACAAAATTCTTGGCAACTCCCGAAGCACCGGGGAACACCCTCAAACTACCCCTTCCGATCGAAAAAATAGCAAAACAAATTCTTATTCAGTCGTTTTTGAGATCGCCAATAATTTTATTGCCGGAATACAAATTTTAGGATACAAGATATCTACAAAAAAATTGGCAATGCCGAAAGCACCGCAGAACACCCTCAAACTACCCCCTCTCAAGCGAAAAAATCGCGTAACAAATTCTAATTCAGCCGTTTTTGAGATCGCAAATAATTTTAGTGCTCAAATGCGAATTCTAGGATACAACATACCTACAAAAAAATTAGGAATGACTAAAGCACCGCAGAATACCCTCAAACTACCCCCTCTCGAGCGCGGAAATCGCGAAAAAAATTCTAATTCTGTCATTTTCGAGATCGCAAGTAATTTTATTGCCGAAATACGAATTCTAGGATACAAGATACCTACAAAAAAATTAGCAACGCCCAAAGCACCGCAGAACACCATCAAGCTACCCCCTCTCGAGCGATAAAATCGCGAAAAAAAATCTAATTCAGCCGTTTTTGAGATCGCCAGTAATTTTATTGCCGAAATACGAATTCTAGGATACAAGATACCTACAGCAAAATTAGCAACGCCCAAAGCACCGGGGAACACCCTCAAACTACACCTTTCGATCGAAAAAATAGCAAAAATAATTCTAATTCAGCCGTTTTTGGGATCGCCAATAATTTTATTACAGAAATAGGCATTCTAGGATACAAGATACCTACAAAAAAATTGGCAACACCGTAAGCACCGCGAAACACCCCCCTTTCATACCGAAATATAGCAAAAAAAATTCTAATATAGCCGTTTTTGAGATCGCCAATAATTTTAATCATGGAATGCGAATTCTAAGATACAAGATACCTACAAAAAAATTGGCAACCCCGCAAGCACCGCGAAACACCCCCAAACTATAGCTTTCGCCCGAAGAAACAACAAAAAAAATTCTAATATAGCCGTTTTTGAGATCGACAATAATTTTATTCCCGGAATAAATTCTTGAGCCTGCAGGAAAGCTACAAAAAATTGGCAACGCCCACAGCATTGCAGAACACTCTCAAACCACCGCTTTCGCCCGAAAAAATATAAAAAAATTTCTAATATAGCCGTTTTTGAGATTGCCAATAATTTTATTCCCGGAATAAATTCTTGAGCCTGCAGGAGAGCTACAAATATTGGCAACGCCCACAGCACCGTACAACACCCTCAAACTACCCCCTCTCGATCGAAAAAATAGCGAAAAAAATTGTAATTCAGCCGTTTTTGAGATCGCCAATAATTTTCTTGTCCGAATGCGAATTCTAGGATACAAGATACCTAAAAAAAAATTAGGAATGACTAAAGCACCGCAGAATACCCTCAAACTACCCACTTTTGACCGAGAAAATCGCTAAAAATAATTATAATTCAGCCGTTTTTGAGATCACCAATAATTTTATTGCCGAAATACGAATTCTAGGATACAAGATACCTACAAACAAATTGGCAAAGCCCAAAGCACCGGGGAACACCCTCAAACTATACATTTCGATCGAAAAAATCGCCAAAAAAATTCTAACTTGGCCGTTTTTGAGATCCCCAATAATTTTATGGCCGGAATACGAATGTTAAGATACAAGATACCTACAAAAAAATTGGCAACCCCCAAAGCACCGCAGAACACCCTCTTTTTATACCGAAAAATCGCTAAAAAAATTCTATCTACACCGTTCTTAAGATCGCCAATAATTTTATTACTGAAATACGAATTCTAGGATACAAGATATCTACAAAAAAATTGGCAACGCCCGAAGCACCGCGGAGCACCCTTAAACTACCCCTTTCGACCGAAAAAATAGCAAAAAAAATTCTAATATAGCCGTTTTTGAGATCGCCAATAATTTTATTTCCCGAAACCGAATTCTAGAATACAAGATACCCACAAAAAAATTGGCAACGCCCAAAGCACCGCGGAACACTCTCAAACTATCCCTTTCGATCGAAAAAATCGCTAAAAAAATTCTATCTCAGCCGTTTTTAAGATTGCCAATAATTTTATTGCTGGAATACGAATTCTAGGATACAAGATATCTACAAAAAAATTGCCAACGCCCAAAGCACCGCGGAACACCCTCAAACTACCCACTCTCGAGCGAAAAAATCGCAAAAAAAGTTCTAATTCAGCCGTTTTCGAGATCGCAAATAATTTTATTGCCGAAATACGAATTCTAGGATACAAGATACCTACAAAAAAATTAGCAACGCCCAAAGCACCGGGGAACACCCTCAAACTACACCTTTCGATCGAAAAAATAGCAAAAATAATTCTAATTCAGCCGTTTTTGGGATCGCCAATAATTTTATTACAGAAATAGGCATTCTAGGATACAAGATACCTACAAAAAAATTGGCAACACCGCAAGCACCGCGAAATACCGCCCTTTCATACCGAAATATAGCAAAAAAAATTCTAATATAGCCGTTTTTGAGATCGCCAATAATTTTGATCATGCAATGCGAATTCTAAGATACAAGATACCTACAAAAAAATTGGCAACCCTGCAATCACCGCGAAACACCCCCAAACTATAGCTTTCGCCCGAAAAAACAGCAAAAAAAATTCTAATATAGCCGTTTTTGAGATTGTCAATAATTTTATTCCCGGAATAAATTCTTGAGCCTGCAGGGGAGCTACAAATATTGACAACGCCCACAGCACCGCAGAACACCCTCAAACTACACCCTCTCGAGCAAAAAAATTCTAATTCAGCCATTTTCGAGACCGCAAATAATTTTATTACCACAATACGAATTCTAGGATACAAGATACCTACAAAAAAATTAGCAATACCCAAAGCACCGCAGAACACCCTCAAACTACCCCCTCTCGAGCGAGAAAATCGCGAAAAAAATTCTAATTCAGCCGTTTTTGAGATCGCCAGTAATTTTATTGCCGAAATACGAATTGTAGGATACAAGATACGTACAAAATTCTTGGCAACTCCCGAAGCACCGGGGAACACCCTCAAACTACCCCTTCCGATCGAAAAAATAGCAAAACAAATTCTTATTCAGTCGTTTTTGAGATCGCCAATAATTTTATTGCCGAAATCCGAATTCTAGTATACAAGATACCTACAAAAAAATTGGCAACGCCCAAACCACCGGGGAACACCCTCAAACTACACCCTTGGATCGAAAAAATCGCTAGAAAAATTCTATCTTCGCCGTTTTTGAGATCGCCAATAATTTTATTGCCGGAATACAAATTCTAGGATACAAGATATCTACAAAAAAATTGGCAATGCCGAAAGCACCGCAGAACACCCTCAAACTACCCCCTCTCAAGCGAAAAAATCGCGTAACAAATTCTAATTCAGCCGTTTTTGAGATCGCAAATAATTTTAGTGCTCAAATGCGAATTCTACGATACAACATACCTACAAAAAAATTAGGAATGACTAAAGCACCGCAGAATACCCTCAAACTACCCCCTCTCGAGCGAGGAAATCGCGAAAAAAATTCTAATTCTGTCATTTTCGAGATCGCAAGTAATTTCATTGCCGAAATACGAATTCTAGGATACAAGATACCAACAAAAAAATTAGCAACGCCCAAAGCACCGCAGAACACCCTCAAACTACCGCCTCTCGAGCGAAAAAATCGCGAAAAAAATCTAATTCAGCCGTTTTTGAGATCGCCAGTAATTTTATTGCCGAAATACGAATTCTAGGATACAAGATACCTACAAAAAAATTAGCAACGCCCAAAGCACCGGGGAACACCCTCAAACTACACCTCTCGATCGAAAAAATAGCAAAAATAATTCTAATTCAGCCGTTTTTGGGATCGCCAATAATTTTATTCACGGAATACGCATTTTAGGATACAAGATACCTACAAAAAAATTGGCAACGCCTAAAGCACCGCAGAACACCCTCAAACTACACCTTTTGATCGAAAATATCGCTAAAAAAAATTCTATCTCCGCCATTTTTGTGATCGTAAATAAGTTTATTACCGGAATAAATTCTTGAGCCTGCAGGAGAGCTACAAAAAAATTGGCAACGCCCAAAGCACGGCGGAACACCCACAAACTACCACCTCTCAATCGAAAAAATCGCTGAAAAACTCTAATTCAGCCGTTTTTGAGATCGCCAATAATTTTATTTCCCGAAACCGAATTCTAGAATACAAGATACCCACAAAAAAATTGGCAACGCCCAAAGCACCGCGGAACACTCTCAAACTATCCCTTTCGATCGAAAAAATCGCTAAAAAAATTCTATCTCAGCCGTTTTTAAGATTGCCAATAATTTTATTGCTGGAATACGAATTCTAGGATACAAGATATCTACAAAAAAATTGCCAACGCCCAAAGCACCGCGGAACACCCTCAAACTACCCACTCTCGAGCGAAAAAATCGCAAAAAAAGTTCTAATTCAGCCGTTTTCGAGATCGCAAATAATTTTATTGCCGAAATACGAATTCTAGGATACAAGATACCTACAAAAAAATTAGCAACGCCCAAAGCACCGGGGAACACCCTCAAACTACACCTCTCGATCGAAAAAATAGCAAAAATAATTCTAATTCAGCCGTTTTTGGGATCGCCAATAATTTTATTACAGAAATAGGCATTCTAGGATACAAGATACCTACAAAAAAATTGGCAACACCGCAAGCACCGCGAAACACCCCCCTTTCATACCGAAATATAGCAAAAAAAATTCTAATATAGCCGTTTTTGAGATCGCCAATAATTTTAATCATGGAATGCGAATTCTAAGATACAAGATACCTACAAAAAAATTGGCAACCCCGCAAGCACCGCGAAACACCCCCAAACTATAGCTTTCGCCCGAAGAAACAGCAAAAAAAATTCTAATATAGCCGTTTTTGAGATCGCCAATAATTTTATTCCCGGAATAAATTCTTGAGCCTGCAGGAAAGCTACAAAAAATTGGCAACGCCCACAGCATTGCAAAACACTCTCAAACCACCGCTTTCGCCCGAAAAAATATAAAAAAATTTCTAATATAGCCGTTTTTGAGATTGTCAATAATTTTATTCCCGGAATAAATTCTTGAGCCTGCAGGGGAGCTACAAATATTGACAACGCCCACAGCACCGCAGAACACTCTCAAACTACACCTTCTCGAGCGAAAAAATCGCGAAAAAAATTCTAATTCAGCCATTTTCGAGACCGCAAATAATTTTATTACCACAATACGAATTCTAGGATACAAGATACCTACAAAAAAATTAGCAATACCCAAAGCACCGCAGAAGACCCTCAAACTACCCCCTCTCGAGCGAGAAAATCGCGAAAAAAATTCTAATTCAGCCGTTTTTGAGATCGCCAGTAATTTTATTGCCGAAATACGAATTGTAGGATACAAGATACGTACAAAATTCTTGGCAACTCCCGAAGCACCGGGGAACACCCACAAACTACCCCTTCCGATCGAAAGAATAGCAAAACAAATTCTTATTCAGCCGTTTTTGAGATCGCCAATAATTTTATTGCCGAAATCCGAATTCTAGTATACAAGATACCTACAAAAAAATTGGCAACGCCCAAACCACCGGGGAACACCCTCAAACTACACCCTTGGATCGAAAAAATCGCTAAAAAAATTCTATCTTCGCCGTTTTTGAGATCGCCAATAATTTTATTGCCGGAATACAAATTGTAGGATACAAGATATCTACAAAAAAATTGGCAATGCCGAAAGCACCGCAGAACACCCTCAAACTACCCCCTCTCAAGCGAAAAAATCGCGTAACAAATTTTAATTCAGCCGTTTTTGAGATCGCAAATAATTTTAGTGCTCAAATGCGAATTCTAGGATACAACATACCTACAAAAAAATTAGGAATGACTAAAGCACCGCAGAACACCCTCAAACTACCCCCTCTCAAGCGAAAAAATCGCGTAACAAATTTTAATTCAGCCGTTTTTGAGATCGCAAATAATTTTAGGGCTCAAATGCGAATTCTAGGATACAAGATACCTACAAAAAAATTGGCAACGCCCAAACCACCGGGGAACACCCTCAAACTACACCCTTGGATCGAAAAAATCGCTAAAAAAATTCTATCTTCGCCGTTTTTGAGATCGCCAATAATTTTATTGCCGGATTACAAATTCTAGGATACAAGATACCTACAAAAAAATTAGCAACGCCCAAAGCACCGCAGAACACCCTCAAACTACCCCCTCTCGAGCGAAAAAATCGCGAAAAAAAATCTAATTCAGCCGTTTTTGAGATCGCCAGTAATTTTATTGCCGAAATACGAATTCTAGGATACAAGATACCGACAGCAAAATTAGCAACGCCCAAAGCACCGGGGAACACCCTCAAACTACACCTTTCGATCGAAAAAATAGCAAAAATAATTCTAATTCAGCCGTTTTTGGGATCGCCAATAATTTTATTACAGAAATAGGCATTCTAGGATACAAGATACCTACAAAAAAATTGGCAACACCGCAAGCACCGCGAAACACCCCCCTTTCATACCGAAATATAGCAAAAAAAATTCTAATATAGCCGTTTTTGAGATCGCCAATAATTTTAATCATGGAATGCGAATTCTAAGATACAAGATACCTACAAAAAAATTGGCAACCCCGCAAGCACCGTGAAACACCCCCAAACTATAGCTTTCGCCCGAAGAAACAGCAAAAAAAATTCTAATATAGCCGTTTTTGAGATCGACAATAATTTTATTCCCGGAATAAATTCTTGAGCCTGCAGGAAAGCTACAAAAAATTGGCAACGCCCACAGCACCGTACAACACCCTCAAACTACCCCCTCTCGATCGAAAAAATAGGGAAAAAAATTGTAATTCAGCCGTTTTTGAGATCGACAATAATTTTCTTGTCCGAATGCGAATTCTAGGATACAAGATACCTAAAATAAATTCGCAACGCCCAAAGCACTGCAGAACACCCTCAAACTACCCCCTCTCGAGCGAGAAAATCGCGAAAAAAATTCTAATTCAGCCGTTTTTGAGATCGCCAGTAATTTTATTGCCGAAATACGAATTGTAGGATACAAGATACGTACAAAATTCTTGGCAACTCCCGAAGCACCGGGGAACACCCTCAAACTATACATTTCGATCGAAACAATCGCCAAAAAAATTCTAACTTGGCCGTTTTTGAGATCCCCAATAATTTTATGGCCGGAATACGAATTTTAAGATACAAGATACCTACAAAAAAATTGGCAACCCCCAAAGCACCGCAGAACACCCTCTTTTTATACCGAAAAATCGCTAAAAAAATTCTATCTACACCGTTCTTAAGATCGCCAATAATTTTATTACTGGAATACGAATTCTAGGATACAAGATATCTACAAAAAAATTGGCAACGCCCGAAGCACCGCGGAGCACCCTTAAACTACCCCTTTCGACCGAAAAAATAGCAAAAAAAATTCTAATATAGCCGTTTTTGAGATCGCCAATAATTTTATTCACGGAATACGCATTTTAGGATACAAGATACCTACAAAAAAAATTGGCAACGCCCAAAGCACCGCAGAACACCCTCAAACTACACCTTTTGATCGGAAATATCGCTAAAAAAAATTCTATCTCCGCCATTTTTGTGATCGTCAATAAGTTTATTACCGGAATAAATTCTTGAGCCTGCAGGGGAGCTACAAAAAAATTGGCTACGCCCAAAGCCCCGTACAACACCCTCAAACTACTCCCTCTCGATCGAATAAATAGCGAAAAAAATTGTAATTCAGCCGTTTTTGAAATCGCCATTAATTTTCTTGCCCGAATGCGTATTCTAGGATACAAGATACCAACAAAAAAATTGGCAATGCCCAAAGCACCGCGGGACACCCTCAAACTACCCCTTCTCGATCGAAAAAATAGCGAAAATTTCTGATTCGGCCGTTTTTGAGATGGCCAATAATTTTAGTGCCCGAGTGCGATTTCTAGGATACATGATACCTACAAAAAATTGGCAACGCCTATACCACCGCGGAATACCCTCAAACTACCTCTTTCGACCGAAAAAATAGTAAAAAAAATTCTTATTCAGCCGTTTTTGATATCGCCAATAATCTTATTCCCGGAATATATTCTTGAGCCTGCAGGAGAGCTACAAAAAAATTGGAAACGTCCAAAGCACCGCGGAACACCCTCAAGCTATCCCCTTTCGACCGAGAAAATCGCTAAAAAAATTCTAATTCAGCCGTTTTTGAGAACGCCAATAATTTTCTTGCCCGAATGCGTATTCTAGGATACAAGATACCTACAAAAAAATTGGCAATGCCCAAAGCACCACGGGACACCCTCAAACTACCCCCTCTCGATCGAAAATTAGCGAAAATTTCTAATTCAGCCGTTTTTGAGAACGCCAATAATTTTCTTGCCCGAATGCGTATTCTAGGATACAAGATACCTACAAAAAAATTGGCAATGCCCAAAGCACTGCGGGACACCCTCAAACTGCCCCCTCTCGATCGAAAAAATAGCGAAAATTTCTGATTCAGCCGTTTTTGAGATCGCCAATAATTTTAGTGCCCGAATGCGATTTCTAGGATACATGATACCTACAAAAAATTGGCAACGCCTATACCACCGCGGAATACCCTCAAACTACCTCTTTCGACCGAAAAAATAGTAAAAAAAATTCTTATTCAGCCGTTTTTGATATCGCCAATAATCTTATTGCCGGAATATATTTTTGAGCCTGCAGGAGAACTACAAAAAAATTGGGAACGTCCAAAGCACCGCGGAACACCCTCAAGCTATCCCCTTTCGACCGAGAAAATCGCTAAAAAAATTCTAATTCAGCCGTTTTTGAGATCGTCAATAATTTTATTCCCGGAATGTATTCTTGACCCTGCAGGATAGCTACAAGAAAATTGGCAACCCTGAAAGCAACGCAGAACACCCTCAAACTACTACTAAATATTTGTTGCCTGCTACTTCTACTACATTTTTTTGTCAGTATACGTTGTGAAATTTGGCTGCTGATTTGCGTATTACTATATCTAAACGATTGTATACAAAAGTTATTCTTATGTCTAGCTGCCTGTCCGTGATCATTTATTATGGCGAGTGTCGGGATTTTGAAATTTTAGGGCGAATGCTATGTTTCGTCTACTGAAGCTGCCGTATCGAAAACTCGGCCCTCTAAAGCTGTAAAGAGAGGGTCTGCGCATGAAGAAAGAAATAGAGAAACAGAAATTTCAATTATCAGCCATAATTTTATTCAACATTGTTGATATATAATTTTCATTATAATTTTTTTCAGGATAGTTTTGATTAAAAGATCGTAGCTAAGACATATAGTAATTAATATATAGCAGTATTCTCAATTTCAATATTATAGATTTTTCTTGTATTATTTATAATATATTATTAGGACTATTGCTTTATCCATAGGTCTAAAGTTTGTAACGTTGGGGCGCAACGGAGTAAAAAAAAATTCATTTTACTTCAAGTTTATACTAATTAATATTAATTTTTTGTGTAGATTTAGTGTTTTATAGTGTAAGATAGCTTTATAAGGAAGGTTTAGATACAATTTCCATTGGTTAATAACTTTACGCAATTGTAAAAAATTATTTCGATGCATTCCAACTATCCAAACTTCAGACCCATCTTTATGGGATCACTCTTTATGATATACTTTTTCTCTTCATCAAATGAAAAATCTATTGGCGTATGCGCGTTACTTTTTATCACCAATGACTCCGCATTTTATTCACTCAGGCTCCAGGTACTTCTTAAAACTATAAGTCTGAAAATAGAAAAGAAATATTTCATTAAGCATCTAATTCATTTGTAAAATATACTGTTATTATGTAAGTATTAAATGTCTATACGTATCTAATGAAAGTTCATTCTGATATATTTATTTTTTGTGCGGTGTTTGTTGCGTATGAAGACAAAACCTGTGATTTCCTAGCAAGTTCTCTAATATTTTCGCAATTATGCAGTTCAGTATGTTTGGAGAATGGTATGTTGTCCCTGACATAATTTGTTTAATGAGTTTCCACACAATAGGTCGTTGTATCTGAAAAGTATAAAAAAAATTTTGTAAGATTTTTTATTGTAAATTATGATTCAGTTCATATGATTATTCATACGATGTCAATTACAGTCTAAACAATTAATGTTGTTTTCATTTGTCGTACAATTGTTTATGCGATCTACATTACTTTTTAGGTATCATTTTAGTATTTATAATTAAGTACACAAAATAATGGACCAAATATGAGGTTCATGCAAAAAATCCACATTTATATTTCATTTTGGTCTCTTTCCCTGGTAGAAAATTAACCATATTTTATAGCTAACGTGTTAATTAAATAGAAGAATTTTTAGCAAAAATCATAATGCAAAAATAATAATATATAATATAATTCATCTAAAAGTTCCACTATTACTCAAATACATATTTTATGAAGTGTAAATGCCATAATTTCGTTCGGATTGTTTCATAATTATGAAATACAATCTGTGTTCGTTTTTAGCCATAAAGTTAACTGAAAATAGCCAGCTTCTGGTTAACATTTCTACCAGGATAGGTAATAGGTTTGTCTCGAAAACAGTCTCTTTGTCTCTAAGGCAGTCACTCTATATTTAAATTATTGTTTGACCTTTTAAGTAATATATTTGTCTCTAAGACAGTCTCTTTGCCTGTAAGGCAGTCTCTTTGCCTCTAAGGCCGTCTCTTTGCCTCTAAGGCAGTCATTTTATACTTACATTATCGTTTGATCTCTTTAGTAAAATATTTGTCTCTAAGACATTCGCTTTGCCTCTAAGGCAGTCTCTTTGCCTCTAAGGCAGTCTCTTTGCCTCTAAGGCAGTCACTTTATATCTACATTATCGTTGGCCTCGTAAGTAAAATATTTGTCTCAAAACAGTCTCTTTGCCTCTAAGGCAGTCCTTGTGCCTCTAAGGCAGCATTTTTACCGTTGAAACAATTTCGTCCATGAACAATTTGTATATATTACCAAGAAAGACACAAATTATGTTGGTTACATGTAGATGTAAGTTTAATAAATAGTTATGAGAACATTATGTCGACGTCCCTTACGAAGACTAGCACGTTTCATGGCATCCTTCCGAATACTAGCACATTTCCCAAAACTGTAACGAAAACTAGCATCATTCAGGAGTCTAACACTGCGCGTGGCCGTGCTAATTTACCTCACAAGCAGTGGAATGTGGATAGTCTTCGCCAGAATGAAACGGATCGCGCAAGTCTTCAATGCGAATCAATGGTACATGCTAGTCTTCGCTGCAAACGCTGAAATAGACTAGTGTTCGTCGATAATACAAATCTTTATCGCCTTTTATTCTTTTACTTCGGTTTTATACCTAGTACACAACTCAAAAGTAAATGTTGATAGAGGTGTTACTATTCTTTTCTTTGTTTTTTCTTTATCTCCATTCAATTCTGTTTTTTTTTTTTTTTTGTTGGAGTAGGTGACAATTAATTAAAGGCAAAGGCACTTAGTAAATCTCAATTGAGCACTGCTCTTTATTTCTTCTTTTTAATCTAACACAAGCGTTGAGAGTAAGCGTAGTAAGCAGCGGGAGAAGGCGTCCGTCCTGTACGGCAGTTGCAGAGAGAGAGCGCCCGCGCAAGCAGTGCGCGAGCGACAGGTAGGCGACGGCGCGGCAGGCACGGCGTCGGCAAGGGAGAGCACAGCGCTAAGTCCGCTGCGCTACTCTGCTAAAGGGGGCGTCATCTGCACTTCGTGTAGATTTGACTCGGGAGCGTGGACTCGAAGTCTGCTTATCTTCTGACACTCCCTCCCTTTGAGGGTACGCTCTATCTAGCTTCTATTTATTTATATATATATATATATATATATACAAGGTGTCCCATTTTAATCGCCCCAGGCAAATATCTTGAAAAGTATGAGAGATGGAAAAAAACTTTAAAAACAAAAGTTGTAGGGTGCAAAGGGGGTCAGCTAATGGTAACAACGACTTTGACCTTGAACTCTATTTTCAAGGTTATTTCAAGGTCAAAGTGATTTTTTTAAATGAGAATCCCTACTTTCGACCCCGGAAATGGAAAGATCACAAAATTTTACGTTCAGAAAGGTCTGATATGTTGGGGTTTCAAGGTCAACCAGCTAATTTAATGAGGTCGACCTGGGAATACCTCTAGGAAGGACAAAATTGACCTTGACGTTCAAGGTCATTTTAAGGTAAGTTGATTTTATAAAATGGAACCCCTTATTTTTAACCCTGGAAATGGAAAGAGCGGAAGAATTTACGTCCGAATATGACCTTGACCTCGACCTTGACTTTAACCGTGATCTGGAAGGTTAATTTAAGGTCAAGTCGATTTTTTTAAAATCCCCTTATTTTTGACCTCGGAAATGGAAAGAGAAGAAAATTTTACGTTCAGATATGTACCGTCATATGGTGTCAAAGTTGGCCCTCTGGGGTCAATTAAGGGTCAAATCGTGCTTCCTGCACATCGCGTTTGATCAGTCAAGAATTTTCTCAATGATATGTATCGTAATCGTTGGATTGGCATCGGCAGCCAAGTACACGAGTGGCCGCCTAGATCCCCAGACCTCACACCTCTTGACTTTTTTTTGTGGGGAGTAGTTAAAGGCAAAGTTTTTGCACATGCTCCAACAACCTTAGAGAACATGAGAGGAAGAATTATGGAAGCTTTCCAATCCATTTCAGTGGAAACATTGAGGAATGTTCAAGCAAGCTTCCGAAGAAGGATGCAAATGTGTTTCAGAGAGAACGGACACTTGATCGAGCATTTGCTGCCTTAGATTTTCAAATGACAGTCCGTTAATCAATCGGCCCTTTTCAGGGCCAATGATGTGCGAAATCCTTTCGGCAACCTCCACGCGGTGCACATTGGGTAATGCTAATGTCGAGGGTAGTCTTTCTAATTTTCGATTCATTTGAGGGAGAAAAAATACTTTTAGATTCCTAAGTAACTCATAAAAACAGTGAAATCCACTTCAAAAAAATTAATTTATTTATTATTACCCTTGATTGACCCCAGAGGGCCAACTTTGACACCATATGACGGTACATATCTGAACGTAAAATTTTCTTCTCTTTCCATTTCCGAGGTCAAAAATAAGGGGATTTTTAAAAAATCGACTTGATCTTAAAATAACCTTCCAGATCACGGTTAAAGTCAAGGTCGAGGTCAAGGTCATATTCGGACGTAAATTCTTCCGCTCTTTCCGTTTCCGGGGTCAAAAATAAGGGGTTCCATTTTATAAAATCAACTTACCTTAAAATGACCTTGAACGTCAAGGTCAATTTTGTCGTTCCTAGAGGTATTTCCAGGTCGACCTCATTAAATTAGCTGGTTGACCTTGAAACCCCAACATATCAAACCTTTCTGAACGTAAAATTTTCTGCTCTTTCCATTTCCGGGGTCGAAAGTAGGGGTCCTCATTAAAAAAAATCACTTTGACCTTAAAATAACCTTGAAAATAGAGTTCAAGGTCAAAGTCGTTGATACCATTAGCTGACCCCCTTTGCACCCTACAACTTTTGTATTTAAAGTTTTTTTCCATCTACCATACTTTTCAAGATATTTGCCTGGGGCCATTAAAATGGGACACCTTGTATATATATTTATATTTATATATACACATATAAATACATCAGTAAATATAAAATCAATCCAAAATCTTAGAGAAATAAAACTTTTATTAGAGAAAAAGGAGAAGAAAAAAATGTACACTGTACATATATTTTGTGTACTAAAAACATGTATAATCATCAAAAAATAAACATTCGAACTTCAAGAGAACGAAAAAAAACTTTTGCAGCATCTAAATTAAAAAAACGTCTACTCCATTCTCTTTAAATACTCAGATCCCCACCGGGGACTTGTGGAGTGGTCTTTGAAAAAAAAAAAAAAATTGAATTATGTTAACATCTAAATTTACATCAAAATCAGTATGTTAGTGTTTTGTGTATTTTATGTATGGTGCCGTTTTTCTAATTTATATTTCAATCTAAATTTAAGGTTTTATTACGCAAGTACTTATGTGTATCAAAAGGAAGCGGTTTTGTCATTATATCGGCTTCATTTTCCTTTGTGGAAACCCATCTAACTATAACTTTTCCTTCAGCTACACATGATTTTATATAATCACCATGGGTAATAGCCATGTGGCTTTTGCTTCCAGTCTTTTCTCTGTTTTCTAAGTTATTTTTAATTGCTTCTAAATTATCATCAAAGTTTTTAAGTTTATGACTACCGTCTTTCTGAGTGCAGTCTCCGGCAGATTTATTATCACACCATATAGTTACTGGGTACATCATCTTCCCTGTGATATCTCTAATGGCCTTGTCTAGAGAAACAAGTTCTTGGCAAGCTTCGCTCATAGCGAGGTATTCTGCTTGACATGTAGACAAAGTGACATATGTTTGTTTGTGGCTCCGCCACATTATTGTGTCACCAAATAATTTTACAATATAGCCACTTGCAGAATATGAATCAGACCAATCTCGAAAACTTGCGTCTGTCATAGCTTCTAAAGTTTCATCTTTGGCTTTATATGTCAGTCTAAGATCTGAGGTTCCTCTAAGGTATCTAAATATTCGTTTTACCTCTTTCTAGTCATTTTCTGTTGCGTTTAATTGACGTCTAGATAGATAATTTACTGCAAAGGCTATATCGGGTCTCGTAGCACCTGCTAAATACAGCAAACTCCCAATAGCTTCTCTATAAGGTACTTTAGCTCTCTATAAGGTGCAGTGCATCATCTAGTTTGTCTGAGTTTTCCTCATTTCTTAATTCTCTAATTTTGACTTGTCTAGTCACCATTGGAGTCCTTTGAGCCTTGCAGTCTTTCATATTGAATCGTTCTAGGATTTTCTCAATATATTCCGTTTGTTTTAACGTCAAAATTTTATTCTCTCTATCTCTGATGATTTTCATACCGAGAAAATTCTCTGGTTCACCTAAGTCCTTCATTTTAAATGCAAGACTTAGTTTACTTTTAACTTCATCTAGTTTTTGTCGATCATTACCAGCCAGGAGTATATCATCTACATACAAAATTAGCAGAACTAATTTTCCTTCTTTTCTCCATGTGAATAGGCATGGTTCATTGATATCTTTCTCGAGTCCTAGTTTTAACGCTTCTTCCGAGAATCTGACATTCCATCTTTTCGGACTTATCCTTAGGCCATATAGAGATTTTCTCAAAACACATACTTTAGTCTTTCTAATTTCAGGGTCACATTCTAGGCCATCGGGGATTTCCATGTAAATTTCTTCTTCTAATACCCCGTTCAGAAAAGCTGTTTTTACGTCCATTTGGTGTACTTCCAGATCGTATTTGTTAATAATCGCGAGCGTTGCTCTGATTACTGCTAGTCTGGAAACAGGTGCATAAGTTTCTCTTAACTCATATTCTTTTCTATCTTTAAATCCTTTAATTACAAGTCTGCCTTTATACACTGTTTCTCCATGTTCTCCAGATTTCTTAGCCTCTCGATACGAGATGGGATCATTATTGATTGATGCTAATAATACATATCCTAATTCGTCATCTAAATTATTTTTGTTGTTTCTAGTTTCAGAATCTTCACTCATGATAGTGAGACTTGTATCTTCTATTACTTTTTCTTTTTGTGTTCTCCTAGTGGCCATGTATTTATTTTTCTCTATTTTCCTTTTCTCTATTTTCCAGAGTTTTAGCATTTCTCCCAGGTACTTTTCTTTTCTTAACTTCTAAATTTTTGGCATCTTTATTCTCGGCTTTTCTTTTCTTTGGCATCGCTTCTGTTTGTTTTTCCTTTGAATTTTCTATCTGAATATTTTCTTCTATATATTCTTTTTCCTCTGGATTTGAATGTCCTTTTTCTATTTCTGTTTCTTCTAAATTTCCTGTTTTATCCAATTTATTGCACATTTCTGATTTGTCTTGTTGTGTGTTTTTGTAAACTAATTTTTCGTTGTATCTAACATGTCTTGAATGAAGAAATTTTCCAGTTCGTGGATGCCAAAGTACATAGCCTGATGTCGAGTATCCTACCATAATTGCTTTGATCGCTCTTTCTGAAAATTTTCTTTCGTTTATTGGAATCTTGGCATAAGCTATACATCCAAATCTTCTTAATCTATCTAAATGGCATTTGGTCTTTGGAGTCAGCAT
Organism: Torymus aiolomorphi; assembly: GCA_036365515.1. Classification (NCBI taxonomy): domain Eukaryota; kingdom Metazoa; phylum Arthropoda; class Insecta; order Hymenoptera; family Torymidae; genus Torymus; species Torymus aiolomorphi. The sequence continues at coordinate 151,689,549 of CM070875.1, read as the reverse complement.
TTGTATTGGCGTTTCATGGTTTAATAATTTATGCGGTGTTCTGTTATAAACATTAACCGCAGCTTCTAATGCCAATATCCACATGCTCTCCGGTAGGCCAGAATCAATCATCAAGGATCTGATTTTGTTCTGTATTGTCTTGTTAAACCTCTCAGCTGTTCCATTGAGTTCGGGTGTGTGAGGAGGTGTTACATTGAATTCTATCTTTTTTTTATTCATTACTTCTAAAAATTTTCCTCCAGTGAACTCTGTTCCATTATCAGCTCTGATATAGCAGACTTTTTCGTTCTTTCCTAGTAAATTTCTTGTGGTCATTAGGAATCTTTCTAGACATTCGCCTGCCTCATTTTTGTGTTTGACTGCGTAAGCTTTAGTAAATCTTGTATGGTCATCTAGAAACACAACTATAAATCTATTTCCACCAGGAAATGAGGCTGGTTTTATAGGTCCCATTGTGTCGGTGTGTATCATCTCTAAAGGCCTCGATGCTCTGGTTCTATTTTCAGAGAAAGGCATTTTCTCCATCTTTGCCATGATGCACACCTCACAATCCATAATAGATTTTTCAAACTTAACTCCTTTTAATTTTTCTTCTACTTTCTGCAGTTGTTTAAGATATCCTAGGGATGCGTGGCCTAATTTTATAAGCCACAGCATGCCCTCGTCTAACTTGTCTATTTTGTCGTCTTTTATTTTTAAATTATGCTTTCCTATTTCTAGAGATTCATTAATATTCATACTATCTAAATTATGAATTTTTCTGTTTAGTTTATTTTCATTTAAATCAAAATCTACATTGTTTTAGGAGTTGTTAATGTTTTGAGGTGTTTGAACGAGTTTTTCCAAATTCTCCCTCCCAATCTCAAACGTGTCATTATTAATTTGTTCTAAATTCTTTCCTGTATTTTTATCTAACTCTAAATTTAAAACCTCCGTCTGAGATTGTCTTAAAAATTCGTCCAAAGTAACTAATCTAGCCTTGCATAAATATTTTTCGCGTTCTAAATTCTCAACTGCATCGCTACTTTGTTTCTCGGCATCTAGAGTTATTAACCAGTTAGGCTTCTCATATTTCCCTGTTAAATATTCTACTCCTGTATTTTTATCAAAAATTTGTAATTTTTCATCATCTAAATAAATTCCTAGCCCTACATCTGCAAATTGCCTAAGGGAAATGAGGCTTTCTGATATATCTTCTGCAGACATTCTTTAAAATGATTTTATTATCGCTATTTATGTTCGATCTAAGAATTAAACTACCTTTACCGTCTATTATTATATTAGTCGAATCATTTTTGTTAGCGCTTCTAATTACTTCTCCCGTGCTTTGTTTAAATTCGCTTAAAATAATGCCTTTATTTACAATATGATCGGTAGCGCCTGAGTCCGCGATAAAAGTAATTTGTGTTAGTGTTGGTCTATTTAATTTGCTAATAAGTGCGCCCCGATTTGCACTCCTTTTGAAAACCCTACCTCTAAAATTACATTTACCACCCCCTCTACCTGTAGTTCTACCACCTTTATTCTGATTACCTCTTCCTCTAGAATGGTTATTCCTTCTGAACTGTCTAGTGTTGTTTTGTGTAGTGTTATTTTTATTTAGATCTTTATTGACGAACCTGTTCTGGGTGGCGGCTGTCCCTTTATTTGGACAGTCGGTTCCCTTGTGATTCCTCTCACCTTGGCATACATAGCAGAACCACAACCCATACTCCGCCAGAGGACACGCGGAGGCCACGTGCCCGGGTCGGTTGCACCGAAAACACCGGTTGTGTCCCTCCGCCCTTCCGACGAAGCGTGGGCTATGTTCGCTTTTGTAGCTTTGTTAACATCCTCTAAATTCTTCTTTTCTACTTCTAACTGTAACAAGAATGATTTTATTTCGTCTAATGTCATTTCTTTGTTTTCAGCTTGTCTGCGAATTAGAGAAGCTGACCTCAGTTCGGGATAGTTGTTGGATTCAGCTTGGTAAAAGGCTGATCTTTTCTTCTTCTGTCAGTGGCACCCGCGTATCACAATTTCATAATCTCTAATGATAGTGTCAAATCTATCGCTAAAATCATTTACTTTTTCCTTGTTATTTATTTTTATGTGATACAGTTGTGCTCTGACCGAAGAAGCTATTACATTGGACTCAATTTTTCGAAATTCTTTTACTTTTCTTATAATTTCTTTTGGATCTGTTATATTTAAGATTTTCTTATGATAATATTCATCTAAATGGTTTATAATGATATCCCGAACTAAGGATTTTCTCTTTTCTAAGTCATGCTTTTCTAGGTTAGGTGTTTGTGTTACTTTATCATCAATAACATTAAGTAGGTCGTTTGATCTTAATTCAGAATTCAAGTAGTCCAGCCAGACATTTATTGCTACTTTTTGAGTAAGTTTATAATCTCTTTTAACATTCAACTTAGTATTTTTATTTTTCGCTTCTAAGGATTGTCTCAAATTTTTAAATGTTTCATTTAATTCCCCCAATATACCTGGCTGGATTACTGAATTATTTGCGTCAATGTCTGAATTTGTGTTATCTTCTATATTAGCGGTGGTGGAACTGTATAAGGGTGGATTTACCTCTAGGCGTCTAACTGTATTCCTCTCTATCTCGAGGAATGTCTCGGCTAGCTTCTGCTGGCCCTCCAGCAGCACCTTCATGTCCGCCATTAATTTTTGTTGGTTACTTCCGTTCTGACGCATCAAAATAAGCCACTCCTCCAACTCAATCCTTGCCCTTTCTGACGGGCTCGTAAAAAAATAGGGGCCTCTTATCCTATTTGGTGGTGGGCCAGATGGCGTGTGTGGGCTGTTGGCGGCTGAGTTGGTGTTATCATCTAAATATTGTAAACAATTAGTCTAGTAAATGTTTGGTCTTTTTATTTCATCTATCTATCTAAATGCATGCCGAGAAAAAAATTATCGCATGCTCGAGAAAAAAAAACAGATCTGTATTCTATTTTCTCTTAATTAATTGTTTACATTCTATTTCTAATTTTATTTTTCAATAAATAAAAATTTATATTGTTATAAATTTATTTATATAAATATGTAAGCATGTGTAATACTGAATGAATGAATTTTATTTTTATTAAAGCAGTTATGTGCTTGATTATAAGTGTAAATATATATATATGTATATATATGTATATGTATATTAAGGAGAATTACTTTGCTCGTCGACAGTTCCAATATTCCTTTCCGGAGTTCTCTCTCCAGATAACATTTTCGTCGAAAAAAAAACTTCTAATTCTGGAATTGCCAAACATTTATTCTACGTAATTAAAATTTTATATATATATAATAAAATAATATTGCTTATCGCCAAGCTAGACCGCACAGTAAGTCTTGTTGATTCCAAGCTAGTCTCTATTCCCGTAATGCACCGGGCCCGCGCCGGTGTTCCCTCCGAACGTGACGTCACGCACAGCAATGGCGTCAATAATGTCGGAGAGCCCGCCGTACACCAACGCAAGTCACAACACGCACTAGGAATTAGAAACTAACATGAGGTCAAGAGTCCTCTGCACGGCAGTATCATCTCTGCCTCATGTCGTCATTCCAGTGTTTATTTACTTAGATGCTTTTATTTCAAGTTGCGTGTATACGTGTATGCGCGCGACAGATTGAGAGAGAGTAATTCAATTTCTTCTGGCTTCTATTAAACAACTCACTTTTCTTTTATCTATCGTAAACACATTTTAAGCATCCGAAAAAACGGTATGTTATGTGTTTTTGAATTACTTCTCTTTATTTCTAAATACGAACAAACACTTTACTTCATAACTTCTATTAAGTTTCTCAGAAACGATGCGCTTCTGGGAAATGTCGCGCATGCACATATTTCGCGTTTCACGCCAGCCCCACGCCACAGTTTATTTCAAGTAAAAAATTACATCTTTTTGCGGATTTCTTTATATTGATATCTACTCTACTCTACTGAAACTTTCTTTATTCCGGCATCTAATCTAATACACTTAAAGGAAATTTTAACTAAGTCTAACCGTCTAAAACTAATATCGCGTCTATTTCTAGATTCCCGCACACGAACTATTTCAAAATGGCCGCACGTCTCAAGTTAGCCAAAAACGGACTCAGATATTTACCGAAACACACTTCTAATAAAGCCTTCCTGGCGTTGCCGGGCCGATAACCTGTTGGAGTAGGTGACAATTAATTAAAGGCAAAGGCACTTAGTAAATCTCAATTGAGCACTGCTCTTTATTTCTTCTTTTTAATCTAACACAAGCGTTGAGAGTAAGCGTAGTAAGCAGCGGGAGAAGGCGTCCGTCCTGTACGGCAATTGCAGAGAGAGAGCGCCCGCGCAAGCAGTGCGCGAGCGGCAGGCAGGCGACGGCGCCGGCAGGCACGGTGTCGGCAAGGGAGAGCACAGCGATAAGTCCGCTGCGCTACTCTGCTAAAGGGGGCGCCATCTGCACTTCGTGTAGATTTGACTCGGGAGCGTGGACTCGAAGTCTGCTTATCTTCTGACATTTTTCTTTAGTATTAACTACATACTTAGATCGACATTCTTCATGGCATCTTCTGTCGTATATTTTATATCTGATATCATTTTTCTTCGTTTCAGCAAAACAATTTAAACATATATTTTCCATATTATCTGATCTCAATAATAAATTATGCGCGATGCAACGGCGATAATTCGATGGATCAAAGTTTATGTCAAACGGTTTTTTGGCACCAATACATTCTAAATAATAAATAACGTAGCTACCACAACTAGAACCATCATTACGGGGTTGATACGGGCGTTCATTGATTAATTCATGTTTCCATTTAATGCTGCTTAAACTCTTGAATGTATTGTTGCCACTATAATTCAAAAAGTTCTTGAAAGCTTCTGTCACTCTTGTCTCATCACTTTCTGTTCCATATGGATCGAGTAAGATTAATTTTTCTTCTTTTATATTTGCTATTAGCAATCGTCAATGACTTCGATACAAATAAGGTATCAATAATTGATCAGATATAGCTTCATTAATTCCACAAATTTTTCTTAATTTATTAATCCTTTTATCACTATGTTTCCCTATCATGAATTCAGTATCGTCTGTGGATATGTACGTTGTATTTGTCCATTCATCTATATGCGCAGCTACAAACGCATCTATTATCAATCCATTGATCCATCTACGGTCTCCAAGCGTTGAGAAATGTAGTGTTGTCAACTGGAACATCTTGATTGGAAGTGATTTTTCCGTGTGGTATCGTCCTACAGTAACTGTAGCTGATCTAAAATTAATATAGTACTCGGCATCTTTTATTAATCCATTATAATGTTTATTCATAATTTTTTCAAAATCTTTATCAATAACTACATTCTTAAGAGCAGCAAATCCGTCATCAAAATCATATTGAAATATGTCTACTATTTCTTCATTTTCTTTCTTGATTTTCGTTTCTGTTATAATTGTAGCATTTTCTATTAACGAACTCGATCCTATAGATATAACTCCTTTTAGTTCGTTTTTTCTTTTCACTTCATTTATAATTTCATTAATTTCCATGTTTTCCTCAATGCCTTCTTCTGTTTCTTCTAAAGTCTCAAGTTTTCTAAAAATTCGTGAAAATTCGATATTTGAGGGCCAATCCGTGGAATATGGAGTAAAATAAAAAAATCCATATAAATTACATTCAGCAACGTTTCGCCAGCAAGGTTCGCTGGCCTCATCAGGCTATTATTTATTCCAAACAAAAACAACAAATAAATATTACAAACACAATACAAGATTTTCGATGAAGAGCACAAACTTTTCTCACCAGTAAATTTAATTATTAATTATATAACATAATGATATTCGGAAGTGGAAGGAAAAACGACTTCCACTGCCACCGTCAATGTTTTAAACTGCGAATGAAAACCAACCGCCTTTGTCTTATATACAGTCAACGGCGTTGGTGTGTTTATTCTTGAAAAGGTTATTAAGCTTCTTGTACGTGTGGCTCAGTGATTGTGTGTCTTCTTTTCTATTGAGAGTGTGTTTATACATGTTAATGTGAAGCATCTCGGAAATAAGTCGCTTATTATAATTCTTTTCTCTATCCAAAATTTTTACATTATTCCAATCAAACTTATGGGTACTATTTTCAACAATATGTAGTGGAACGCGTAGTAATTTATTTTTGCACTTTTCATATTCAGATATTCTTTCTTTCAATTTTCGTTTTGTTTCGCCAATGTAACATGCCGAACAATCCTTACAATCAAACTTATATACTACACCCGTTTCATCCCATTTTTCCGATTTATCTTTGCCGAGCTTAATTATGTCTGCAAGACTACGATTGACCAAAGGCACAGTGCGAATATTGAATTTTTTTAATGAACCAGCAACCTTATTAAAAAACTTATCATGATAAGGAATTGCTAAAGAACCTAACGGCTCTTTATGATTAATATTCCGTTTTAGAGTTGGAATTCTTATTGAACGGAGTTATTGTTTATGCAGGAAACTATAAATTTTAAAGGGTAATCATTTTCTAATAATGTTGTTTTTATTCTGTTTATATTTTGAGTATGAAACCTTTCATCTGAAAGTAATATGGATCTATCTATTAAATTTGAAATAAAATTCCGTTTTTGCTGGATTGTGTGGTTTGACTTAAAATTCAATAATCTACCCGTACATGTCGGCTTTTGGTACCAATTTGTGATTAGTTTATTTTCAATCTTAATAATTGATACGTCTAAGAAATTAATTGAATTATTTTCTTCAACCTCATGTGTAAACTTTAAGTTCTTATTGTATTCATTAAAAACTTTTAATACTGTTCCCACCTGCTCATTATTCACACACATAATAGTATCGTCTACATATCTCCGGTAAAACAAAAACTCGCAATTATATTCAACTTTTAGTTTTTTTATACATTCTATTTCTAAATCTTCCATTACAAGGTCAGCAAAAATTGGCGAAATCGGTGATCCCATTGGTGTGCCGAAAATTTGTTTATAAATTATGTTATTGAAAGTGAAATAAGTGTTGTCGAAAAGAAATTTTGTAATATCGACTATTTCATCAAACGGAATTTTACTCTTTTTATGTATCTGTGTATATCTTATATCCAAACTCTTCAATACTAACTCACAAGGTATAATAGTAAACAAAGAGCTGAAATCGAGTGAAAGCAAACTAAAGTCAGCTGGTACGTTTATATTCGAGATTGCCTCTTTAAATTCAAAGCTATTATTAACGCATGACATAGGTGGTTTGATACATTTTTTTAATTCTAAATATACAATTTTTGCAAGAAAATGAGTGGGACTATTGACTAGAGAAATGATTGGTCTTAATGGGACATCAGCTTTATGGATTTTTGGTAATCCATATGCTTTTGCCAGTGTGGTATCGGTTTGTGTAAGATCCTTATTATAATAGTGTCTATTTAAAAATTTATTTTCGTGCAAATTAGACAGGATTTTATGAACTTTAGATTGTAACGATCTAAGCGGGTTTCATTTGACAATATTGTAAGTGTGTTTATCATCAAAGACTCTATTCATCTTTTCTTTGTAATCAATTTTATTCATACAGACTGTCAAGTTTCCTTTATCTGCGCGAGTGAAAAAGATATTGCTGTTCTGTTTTAAGAAAATTTTCGTATCACCAAGTTTTTTAGCAAATTCTCTATCTTGTGAAGCGATATGTCGAACTTTTTTCATTTCATTAGTTAACGCGTTGGTAACAGATTCTCTGATATTATTCTTAACAGTATGACTAACATCGATTTTCCTAAAAGAATCTTCCACATTTTTAACTGTTACAACTACATCTTTCTTTGTCAAATTTTCTCTAACGTTATACTTAGGTCCTAATGATACAACATCGATGACATTTTGTGGAATTTGAATACCAGAAAGATATTTTATCCATTTACTATTATCACAGTTTTTTACTGTATTTTTTTGTTGGCTTTTCATTACAATCACAAATTTGCGATCAAGTTTTTTGGATAGATTGTTGAAAATTTTCTTACTTTTTTCTTCTGTATAATGTACAAAATTATTTTTCAATGTTACGTTTACCTTTGAATTATTGATTACTCTACTAAGCGAATTTAGATTCTTATATAAAAAACTTTTATGTATGTGAATATCCTTAATTTCTAGGTTCAATAAAAAACGCGACTGTTCAGATTTAAAACGAAGAAGTGTACTAACACAAAACTTACTTCTAAACGACAAATTACCGAAACGCTTGAACACATTATCTATGTGCCGTGGAGAAAGGTCACTGCTCCTGCATCGAAGTAAAAATTCACAGTGGGCATTGGACACCGCCAACTGATGTCTTACCTTGGTCCATAGTTTGAAAATCTTCGTTGTTTTGTAACCATGATTCGATGTTATTATTTTAAAAAATCTCCTTCCTGTGGGAGTCTGGTCATTTTTCAATCGTAGACCGTGATATCTGAACATGAAAAGTGCAAAAATAAATTACTACCCATTCCACTACATATTGTTGAAAATAGTACCCATAAGTTTGATTGGAATAATGTAAAAATTTTGGATAGAGAAAAGAATTATAATAAGCGACTTATTTCCGAGATGCTTCACATTAACATGTATAAACACACTCTCAATAGAAAAGAAGACACACAATCACTGAGCCACACGTACAAGAAGCTTAATAACCTTTTCAAGAATAAACACACCAACGCCGTTGACTGTATATAAGACAACGGCGGTTGGTTTTCATTCGCAGTTTAAAATATTGACGGTGGCAGTGGAAGTCGTTTTTCCTTCCACTTCCGAATATCATTATGTTATATAATTAATAATTAAATTTACTGATGAGAAAAGTTTGTGCTCTTCATCGAAAATCTTGTATTGTGTTTGTAATATTTATTTGTTGTTTTTGTTTGGAATAAATAATAGCCTGATGAGGCCAGCGAACCTTGCTGGCGAAACGTTGCTGAATGTAATTTATATGGATTTTTTTATTTTACTCCATATTCCACGGATTGGCTCTCAAATATCGAATTTTCACGATTTTTTGAATAATGGAGGGTGTTCAAATAAACAAATTGGATCACGGTCTACGATTGAAAAATGACCAGACTCCCACAGAAAGGAGATTTTTTGAAATAATAACATCGAATCATGGTTACAAAACAACGAAGATTTTCAAACTATGGACCAAGTTAAGACATCAGTTGGCGGTGTCCAATGCCCACTGTGAATTTTTACTTCGATGCAGGAGCAGTGACCTTTCTCCACGGCACATAGATAATGTGTTCAAGCGTTTCGGTAATTTGTCGTTTAGAAGTAAGTTTTGTATTAGTGCACTTCGTCGTTTTAAATCTGAACAGTCGCGTTTTTTATTGAAACTAGAAATTAAGGATATTCACATACATAAAAGGTTTTTTATATAAGAATATAAATTCGCTTAGTAGAGTAATCAATAATTCAAAGGTAAACGTAACATTGAAAAATAATTGTGTACATTATACAGAAGAAAGAAGTAAGAAAATTTTCAACAATCTCGGATGAGTTCTTTTGGCAAAATGATTGGTTCATAAATTTCAGAAATATTTGAGGTAAACACAGTCAAAGAACAACTTTAGAATATTTTTTTTATTTCGAACCAATGTACGACGAGAAGCCGTTGACAGTGAACTTGAAGAAGAAAAATTTGATGAAGAATAGAACTTGAAGAATATTGTTTTCCATTCATATAAGAATTAAAATCACAAACAAATAAATTGCAAATGGAATCTCAATGAATAGCCATGAAAAAATTACAAGTTAATATTTTCCATAAAATTTTTCCAATTTTTTTCGTGAAATAGTATATTACACACCTAGGCAGTAAAAATAAGAAATGTCTCAGATCACATGTAATTGTCGGCCGAGGCGAAGCCGAGGTTGACAAACATGTGATCTGAGGCTTTCTTTTTTACTGGCCAAGGTCGGTATATTATTTTTCTGCTCGACGGCGCCGGAAAGCGGCAACTTCGTTTCGCGCAGCGGCTGGGAAGTTGGCGATTTCCGGCCGGAGGACAGAAAAATTTATTTTTCTAATTTTAATTTAATAAAAGGAATCAAAAAATTATTTTGAGGAAGCTACGTGCCAATGAATTGGCAACGGTTTTTTTTCTACTTCATTTTCTATCTTTAAACGGCCATTATCTGAATTTATCAATTTAATATTTCTTTTGTTTCCTCTAGGACGTTTTAATATTCCTTTCATTAATTTCGAAAATTTTATTTCATCATTTTCCGCTAATGAACTCGATTTCCTACGTGTAGATTGTTTTACATAATTTCCTATTTTTACCGTATCTATAATTTTATCTATTTCCATATTTTTCTTACGCTTGACTTAATTTTTGTAATACTGTAGCTTTTATATGTCCTACAGCATGCTTCCTAACAAATTTACTCGTTTTCTGCGACTTCTCTTCGATCTCATTGTTCAACTCATATTCTGGACAACTATCTTTGACTTCTACTTTATTTTCTATATTTGGTATGCTCTTTTTTGTCATAGTTGATTCAACGTTTTCTTCGTTTCGTCTACGACGTTTAAATTTTTCGGTTACATACGTATTCCATTTTTCTTGTTCGAATGATTCAGAAGTATTTTCAGGATACTTAGGCTTGTCACTCCATTTCCTTTGCAAATTTACATCTAATAGTATTTTGGCCATGGTTGTGTCGCATTCTGTTAGTAACTGTCGAACTCGATCGGCTACCGATGAATTTGTAATTCCTTTGAAAGTTAATTTTTTTGTTACTCTAAATAAAGCTTCGATATAAGCATTACTTAATCGGGATATTTTTCTATTGACATGCTCTAATTCTAATGAGCTCCAAAATGGAACGTATGGCATCCATCTTGTAATCAAATACTCTACAATATCTGGTGCATAATATTTATTCATATTACATGCTTCAAATTCATCTGTTTCTATTTCACGTGAGACGGCAACATATAAAGCATTATATCTTTTAAAAAATGGCGAGTTTCTATAAATGGCTTCACTTTTTTCTTCCTCGAAAAGAACTTCATCAGCATCATCATCATCATCATCATCGTCTTCTGCTATTTTCATTTCTTTAAATTTATCTTCATTCTTTTTAGCACGATTTCTTATAACAATAATGCTGTTATTAGCTTTCTTTTCTGTAGGTGATAGTAATAACCTTAGTACATGTTTGAATAACTCATCCATATCCGTTAGATTTCTGCAGAGACTTATCAATGCAATACACTCTTCCAATAAACTTTTGAATTCTTTAAATTTTTCATTATCCAATTTTTTAGAATCCTTTAGGTGAGCGCACTTTTTATCAACTGCTTTTGCAACAATTTTGGAAAAATGAGCGATACATATTTTTAAAAGAATTAAATCTTTAGGTATTGGAACATCATCTTTTACACAGTATTCATATATTATGTTTAAGTAAGAATTGATAGAAATATTATTCCAAACATTTGAAAGTGAATGTATGAAGGCCCATGGCCAATCTATCGCAACTGCATGTACAATAGGCCACTTTCCAGTTTTTTCTGTGACAAAGAACTTGTACAACATCAGCCAAAAGCTTATTTGCACTATTCCATGCGATTCCGTTATGATGTCACATAACTTTATTGTTTCCCGATCATCCTTAACTATACAAGCATAATAAAATATTCTCTTACACTTTAGATCTTGAGGTTTTCTAACGATGGATCCTATTGCATCCATATGACAAATAACTTTTGTCTTCACATCAATTATATTGAGTTCTTGCTCTCTAAACATGATCGCTGTCAGTGGTAAGCCGACATACCTTAGAAATGGATCAGCTAATTTTTGTTGTTGTATGTACAACTGCATTAAATCTGATATGTCCATTGATCTCAATTGCAAGCGCTCTTTGCAATTATCTTCAGATTTAGCCTTCGATACTACGTCGTATTTTCTTAAATCTTGCATGTGTCCATCTCTTACTAATTCAATTGATGTATTTTTTTGTACTTCATCTAGAAAAGTCGCAGCACTATGATCACGTAATTCTGTTTTCCATTTTTGTCGTTCCTCACCTTTTAATGGTCTAAACATTTCCGCATCTATACTTTCATGCTTATGTTTAAGCTGATCATTACTGGATATATGCAAGTATGCTACTGGTTCATCGATGTGATCTATTTTAAAACAAAATTTTTGATAATGGTCACGCTTTTTACATTTTGCATATGCAACAACTTCATTATTACGTAAATTATCTCGAATTGAACCGTAAAAACCTAGCATACATGTACAATGTAGAGTATATAGTATAATATCTTCAATAGTACTTCTTATTTTTTCGTTACTCTTCATACCAAGTGATGTTTTTAATTGTGTAGACGGAAATTTAATTGTACCGAGATCTTCTGTAAATTCCGTGTTTCTCTTTTCATCTTTTTGCTTTTTTTCTGATGTTATTTTTAACTCGTTATTGCTAAAAGAATTATCATGGTTGCTATATTCACTATTTGACCTATCCAAATCTTCAATATCTGAATAATTATCCATATCAGCATTAGGAAATCCCCTTTTCTGATGTTCAAATGGAACCTTTTTGCTTTCTTTACAATTTTCTTTATTGTTCAAATCATTGTTTTTATCATCGTTGTGTTTATACCTACTGCAGTTATAATCAATATCAACCTTATGTATATCATGTTTGTTAAGAGAATTTACTCCTATTTCACTTATTTCATCATAACTTGTAGTTTTATTTCCGCCAATGTTTCTCAATTGCTATTTGTGATCGTTAGGATATTTGCATAAACGAGCTTTCGCATTTTTAGTTGTTAAATTCTTGTTTTCCCTAATTAACTTTTTATTATTAAATTCATCTTTTCTTTTCGCAATAGTGCTAGTTGAACGATCCTTTTTCGATTTTGTAAAATTCTTTATAAAATGCATAAATTCTTTTTCATCAATATCAGATCCATATTTCTGATCATTCTTAGTAAAAGAATTTCCTTGTTTGTTTTTTGTTTGAATTGCATTTTTTTTTGTTAGCCTTTTCTTTTCCATTGCTGTCACTCTCTTCTTCCTGTACACTGCTGACGCGTGAGAAAAAATCATCATCATCAAGCTTTAAAGAAGAAGGGTTTTTTCCAGTCCATTTACTTTCACTTGTACTGTCGCTTTAACAATTAACTGAGTATTACCTTTCTTTTGCAGCAACTCTCGAACAGTCTGCTGCAACTCCAACTGTGGAGATTCCCATAAGTGTCTCAATCTGTTTGCCTTTTTCTCTTCATATTTTAATTTGAGATCCTTAAAAATCTATCAAAAATAAAAAGAATACTTAGATTTAAAATAACGACGTTTACCGAATTTTAAAGTAGTTTTAAAATTTACTAAGATATTTTTCTCCGTGTATAACAAAAATTTCGATTTATTCTCATTTGTTTTCTTACGTTATTTCACTAGGGATATGACTAATTCTACCATAGTGTAGTTTTGACTTTCCATCTTTAATGAATCGTTAAAAATAATCTTGAAGGCACACTATTCGGACACTTTTTGCCTCCTTCTATAGGAAACTTTGTGATAGTAATTTTTTGAGTTGTTGTAAAAACATGTTATAATTGTTTTGTCGAGGTGTTAGGAATCAAAATTCATGATTTTTGAAAAATGTCTGTATGGATGGATGTGTGTGTGTGCGCATGCGTGCGTGCGTGCGTGTGTGTACGCCTGGATCTTAGCTTCTATTCGATCGATTTTAAACGGACAGTTCTCATTCTTTTTGTTTCTTTTGTGTGATGGCGGGTCAAAAATCCGCTTTTTGATTCGCCGATGCGTTTTTGTTTTATTTCGAATTTTCGATTTTCTCAAAATTGATTTTTCTTTTTTTCTTAATGATAAGATCGAGATATTTGAATCGAATAAATAGCATTCGAAAGAGCATTAAAATACCTATATTTCCTAAAAAAAAAATTTCCCTAGCTCTCACGGTTCTTTTGTTATTAACAAAAACGTGTTTTTTTTTTAACGCTTATAACTCCTAATCATGATAATGCAGAATATAAATAGCTATAATCTGTAAAAATTTGAATCCATTTTATCGACTAGTTTTTAAGAAAAAAATTGAAATATAAAAAAATGAGTTTTGTATGTCTAATGATTACGGGAGTAAAATTAATTACATTAAAATTGTTTTAATTTCTTTGATATTTGATGGAGATGTAGAGTTTGTATATTATTTATTAGAAGAGTTCTTAGGGTAAAAGAATTCGTTTATGAATTTTAGAGATATTTGAGGTTAAAACTATTTTAGCCCTCTTTTAAAATCGCAATTATTCGGGAACGCATTTATGTATACTAGAAAATGGAAATGACATGCGCTATGCGCGCGTGTTGTATACCTCCTTTTGTTTTGTAATAACCATTTATTAGTTTTTAAGGTTAGAACCTTTTTCTTACATCGGAAATTCCAGAAAGAGCACACAAATACGGACAGGCATACTACTAGAAACAAGTACTCTATGTGTGAAATTTCATAAAGAAAATATAATTTGAAGTAGAGTTTATTTAGGAATTTTAAAAGGTTTTGACGATAATATTACAATCAATTATTTTATTTATTTTTCACACATAATTTAAAAAAACCGCTGCCAATTCATTGGCACGTAGCTTCCTCAAATTTAATTTACTGATTCCTTTAATTAATTTTTAATTCCAATATTTAAAATTTAATACTTCAGAAAGACAGAAATAACAAAACTCCAACATAATTTATTCAAATTTTTATAGATTATACATTTCCACAAAATTTTACATACATAAAATATATATCACAATTGCCTATAAATTTGCAACTGATATTTAGAGCTCTATGTATTTGAATGTAATTTATAGCATTTGAAACATAATTAAATTACCTACACGGAGAGAAATTTTAGAGTAAAAATTACCAAGGTGCCTTGGTAGCGCATGGATAGACTGTCAAAAGCCGTGATATTCCCAGGTTTCTAATACAATTTATAAGTTTCCCAGGAAAAACTACCATAACCACTTAAAAAAAATACCAAATTATCGGAATAAAAATTACCAGACACACTGGTAAGAATTGAGATCTAGTCATTTTTACAGGGTAACCTAAGAATTTTTACTAAGAAAACTGATAAATTTTTCCAAATAACTTGGTATTTGTGTATTCGCGCATGCGCACTGCGCATTATTGTGTTTCAGAAGATTGATACTAGAGGCGTGCGCGACGTTAAAATGAAAACAATACACATATTTTCAGTAAGTAATAACGGCGATTCAAATGACTGTTCGTAACAGCTTCCGTGGCGCAGTCGGTAGAACGTCGGACTCTCAACCCAAAGATCGTCGGATCAAATCCCGCTTCCGTAAAAGTTTTTTTTCAGTTTAATGTTTTTTCATCCTTGTTTCTGTTTCTATTTCTATATTAAAATACTATATATCCATCAATATGGATAAAAAAGGTTAATTTTTTTAATTTAAATTAACTAAAAAAAAATTTTACCAAGGCACTTTGGTAAAAAGTTTGAAATTGTCAGTCTGTCCATCCATTACCATAGACACTGGTAATTTTGCCTCGAATATTTGTAATTTTCACTACAAAATTTCTCTCCGTGTATATTTTCTAAAAAAATTAATTTTCTAGCTATCACAGTTCTTTTGTTATTAACAGAAATGTAAAAATTTAAAAATTAAAAAAAAATCCTCAAGAAATAGATTTTAAAAATGTCTAGAAAAATTTTTACCTCAAATATCTCTGAAATTTATGAACCAATCACTTTGCCAAAAGAACTCATCCGAGAACTATCAATAATATACCTCTACAATGAATTTTGAGTGAATAGGACAATTTTACTCTTGTAATAGTTGAACATATAAATCTCATTTTTTTTCATTTTTCAATTTTTACGTTTTTGTTAATAACAAAAGAACCGTGACAGCTAGAGAATTAATTTTTTTTAGAAAATATAGGTAATTTAATTCTCTTTCGAATATCACCCACCCCATTTAGATACATAGAGCCGTTCTCGAGAAATTACGATTTAAAAAAAAAATTGAAAAAAATTTTAACCTCAAATATCTTCAAAATTTATGGATCAATCCTTTTGCCCAAATAACTCACTCGATTGGTATACAAAATCTAACCCTACAAAGAATTTCAAAGTGATTAAGCCAATTTTACTATAGTTATTGAACGACAAAAAAAATCACTTTTTTTTATAAAATATTTTTTTTCTTAAAAAATAATGAATAAAAAAACCTAAAAATTTAGTAAGTTATAGTACTTAATATCCTTTATAACCAAAAAAATATTCATGTTAATATCTTTTTTTCATTTCGAAATATAACCTATTTACAAAAAATTACGTTTTCATCAATAACTTATGACGAAATATAGCTACAGACTTTTTTTTTTTTAAATTGTAGATAATTTTATCCTACATACAGTGAATTCATGATATATAAACAATGTTTGTTTTAAATATTAAAAAATCGAAAAAAATGTTTTGAAAATTAAAAAATGGCTATAAAAAAAAAATTAAATTTTACAAAAATAGAATATTGACCCCAATTGTGGAAGCAAAATCTAAAAAAATGATCACTCTCCCCTTAAAATCGGTCGAGTAAATCATGAGATATCAGCGTATACGGACATACATACACACACACACACACACACACACACACACACACACACACACACACACACACACACACACACACACACACACACACACACACACACACACACACACACACACACACACACACACACACACACACACACACACACACACACACACACACACACACACACACACACACACACACACACATCCATACAGACATTTTCTAAAAATAGTGTATTTCGATTCCAAATTTGCTAAATAACATTTCTAACACATTATCTCATAAACTTTTTTTTTTACTATCACAAAGCTTCCTCTATGAGGAAGCAATTAAATATATAATAAAAGGCAAAAAATGTAATAATTTGTATAGAAATGTAAAATGATGTAAAAAAATGTAAGTTTCTGTAACAAACTATAAAGTGATCTACGTTCTTAAATTTTCTTATATTATTTTTTTTCACATTTTTTTATGTTTTGGTTCCAAGGTAATAAAAAGTATAATATATAATAAAAGGCGGAAAAAATGTAATAAATTGTATAGAAATGTAAAATTATGTAAAAAAATGTAAGTTTCTGTAAAAAACTGTAAAGTGTTACACTTTCTCATGTTTGATTACATTTTTTCGTTCTTTTTTGACACTTATTTACAGTTTTTCATATTTTGGTTCTAACGAAATAAAAAACCGCTGCCAATTCATTGGCACGTAGCTTCCTCAACCGTAATTTGTTGATTCCTTTAATTAATTTTTAATAACAAAATTTATAATTTTTTAAAAAATTTATTGCATAATTATAATTAAATTCATTTATGAATATTAAAAATTGTTAATTTTTAAATTTATTTATTTATTTATTATTTATTTATATGAAATTTATATAAATTTTGAGCTGATAAATAAAGTTATCATTTGAAATAGAAGTAAAATGTCTATATTTTATAATAAAACAAATAGCTATCACTGTTGTTTTGTTATTAACAAAAACGTGTTTTTTTTTATATTTCATAATTCATATTTTTTAAGAAAAAAAAAATTTATAGCTATCATTGTTCTTTTGTTATTAACAAAAACGTGTTTTTTTTTAAAATTCATAACTCACAAATAAATTATAATAATGCAGAATATAATGCATTCATAATGCATAATTCATAATTATAATAGATTATAATAGATATAATTTTTAAACATTTTAATTCATTTTGTTGGTTGGTTTTTAAAAATTAAAGAAAAATCATCGAATGCCTACTCAATGACGTTTCCTCATTCCGCACCACCTAGCGGTAGATATCACTGCGTATGCAGTACTGCGGGATTCGTGACTAACCCACAGCTTGTTGGACCCGGCCGTAATACATACTGCACTACACGCTACCCCGATCGGAGCGCCACCTACTCTTATACTGTTTTAATTATTCATCAGTTTTGAATACTTAAACTCAAGAATTCAATCTTGAAAAATCAAACATATTATATTTTGACGCCAATACTATATACTTTTATAATATACTGATGATAACATCATTGGAGTTATGATTTAAAAAAAAAAAACACGTTTTTGTTTTTGATGATAACTAAAGAACCGTGATAGATAGAAAATTAATTTTGTTTTAGAAAATATAGGTATTTTAATTCCCTTTCGGATGCCACCCACCACATTCAGATACATAGAGCCGTTCTCGAGAAATTACGAGTTCAAAAAAATGTCAACAAATTTTTAACCTCAAATATCTCTGAAATTTATGGACCAATCATTTTGCCCAAAGAACTCGACCGACAACTATAAAAAATCTACCTCTAAAAGGAATTTTGAAGCTATTAAGTCAATTTTACTCTTGTAATCGTTGGACATACAAAACTGATTTTTTTCATTTTTCAATTTATTACTGAAAATCTAGCCTACAGAATGTATTCAAATTTTAACAGATTATAGCCATTTATATTGTGTATTATCACGATTTTTCTCAAAAAAATTGACCGTTAAGTTTAGGAGTTATAAGCTTCTAAATAAAAAACACGTTATTGTTAATAACAAAAGAACCGTGATAGCTAGAAACTTTTTTTTTAAATAATATAGGTATTTTAATTCTCTTTCGAACGCTACCCATCAGATTCGAATAACTCGATCCTATCATTAAAAAAAATCAAAAAACAGTTTTGAGAAAATCGGAAATTTGAAAAAAAAACAAAAACGCATCGCCCCGATCAAAAAACGGATTTTTGACTCGCCATTACGCAAAAAAAAATGAGACCTGTCCGGTCAAAATCGACCAAGTAGAAGCTGAGATCCAGGCGTATACACACACACACACACATACACACACACACACACACACACACACACACAGACACACGCACACGCACACACACTCACACACACACACACACACACACACACACACACTCACGCACACACACATCCATACAGACATTTTTCAAAAACCATGTATTTTGATTCCTAACACCTCGGAACACAATTATAACATGTTTTTACAACAACTCAAAAATTTACTATCACAAAGCTTCCTCTAGGAGGAAGCAAAAAATCATACCTATTATTTTATTCATATTGTATACATAATTTAAAAATTAATACTTTTTAATCTTCATAAATGAGTTTAATTATAATTATGTCATAAATTGTTGCAAAAATTATAAATTTTGTTATTAAAACTAAATTAAAGGATTAAGCAAATTAAGTTTGAGGAAGTCACGGGCCAATGAATTGGCAGCGGTTTTCTTATTTTGGTAGGTCAAAATGAGTCAGCAAAAGTCGCCGAAACTCATTTTCAAACAAAGTTATTTTGTTTATTCAATAAAATGTAAATGAGCGACTTTTTACTGTATGTCATTTTAAAATTCAGAGTAAACGGCATTTATAAAGTGTTTTCATGCATAAATTCAATTCTAAATTTAGTTTCAAATTTGTACCCAAAAACTTATAATAATTTTATATTTTTAACAAAAATAATTAATAATAAGTACTTTATATAATTTTATTTCCAATGAGGTTAACAAAATTAAAATAAAATTAGTTATAAACGGTAACAATATATTTTTATTACACAAAATAGCATAATGTGTTACACACTCGTAACAACACTCAAGTAAATAAATAAGAAAACTAATGAATTATATTTATCTAGACAATCAATCTTGTTTCACCTTTACGGCACAGTGTTTTCTTTTTCTTAGACTAGTGTTATCAGACGCGCTTCGCAATTTTACTGGGAATTCCCACGACGTTTCGCGCTTCATGTAGTGCGCATGCTCAGGCGCCCGCTTTATCTATCACTCTGATAATCTCCTTTTTAAGGTGGTTCTCCTCGGACTCCCTGGTCAAAGCAGTGCTAAATGTAGAAGTGACCTAAAATTTAAAAAAACCATAGTTGTAATGTGATTTATTTATTTAAAATGATAGAGATAGTCCATGTATTATAAATAAAGTGTATTTAACATGACTAAGATAAATTTTTTTACAAAATGGCGATTTTCTAAAAACTAGATATCATCACTACAAACAATTGTTGATAAATCACTGGAATCTTTTTTTTTTTCTCAACCGATTTTAGTTTTTAAGATCTCAATTTGCTCTTTAAGAAATTTTGTGGCGACTTGCCGAAGAAAAAATTAAAAATTATTCATAACTCAGAAAGTTATAGATAATTGTTCATAAATCCATGCACGTCGTTAAAACAAAATATTCTTTTAATTGGTTATAACTTTCTGAGTTTTGAATAATTTTTAATTTTTCCTTCGGCAAGTCTCCATGAAATTTTTTAAGGAGCAAAATGAGACCTTGAAAACTAAAATCGGTTGAGAAACAAAAATGATTCCAGTGTTTTATCAACAATTGTTTGTAGTGACGATATCTAGTTTCCAGAATATCGCCATTTTGTGAAAAAAGTTATTTTAGTCATGTTAAATACACTTTATTTATAATATATTGACTATCTCTATCATTTTAAATAAATAAATCACATTACACTATGGTTTTTTTAATTTTAGGTAATTTCTATATTTAGCACTGCTTTGACTAGGGAGTCCGAGGAGAACCACCTTAAGGTAGGATATAAGGCTCCCCTGGTAGAAAATAATACAACCAAAGTGTCTTATCTGCAGTTGCTGGTCAATTTTTTGGGTCAAAGAATGACAAAAATATTGACGAACGGTTAGCTAATGGTTGGTGAACTATTGATACTTAAAAGCATCAAATGGGTTGTTCATATCTTTGGGGTAGCTAATGATGGAGTCTAGGTGGTGCGCTTCGTAGTTTTTTACGTTTAGATCTCAGGGCGCATCTAATAAGTGGTCCAGGTGTTTAGGGTAGCCGATCACGATGTCTAGATGATGAGCTCCGTAGTTTTTTGCCTCTAGATGTTCGAACACGTCCTATGCGAGATCTAGATCTTTGGGGTAGCCCATAATGATATTTAGGTAGTACGCTATAACCACGTATGGAATGCATTCCGACAACTAGATGTAAAAAACTACGGAGCGCACCAGCTAGACTCCATTATCGACCATCCCCAACACCTGGGCGACGCATTCGATGATTTTCAATACCTAGAGGCAAAAACCTACGGTGCGCACCACCTAGACTCAGTCATCGGCCACCTTTTACGACGCAAATGAACCATTCATTTGCATCAAGAAATCGTTTTTCTCATTGGAGCATTCGTTGGCCAACCGCAAGGATTATACCGTGACGAAATAAGCGGTAATTACTACCAACCATTGGTTAAACGGTTGGCCTAACCTTTGCGATTTGGTGAGCGAATGGCGAACGGTTGGTGCCTATTTCTACCAGGGTCGCTTTATGTTTTTTCTTATTATTATCGTATTTTCAAACATAAAGTAACGAAAAATGTTTGAAAACTTTTTATTTGAAAGACTTTATCGCGATTTTCTGACTTAAAATAAACAATAACAAGTAAACAGATTAATAAAAGTTTAATAAATAGTATAACAAAATTTCTTCATATTACATAACCGTTTCAAAAGTTCTTTAAGTGTGCTATGTAAAAATGTTCTTTTTTTAAACGAGTTTCGCATAGATAGAGCTGTCTTCAAAGTACTGCCAAGCCTTAATTATTTTAAGCATACAGTTTTTTAAAAGAGATTTTTTTTTGTTTTCGTGAGAATAGATGTATATATGTGTGTAGCTAAAAATTTGAATTCATGAAAGTTATTTTTTTTAAATGGAAAAAACAAAAGAATTTTTTCGATTTCGAAAAATTGCGTTACACCTATAGTTTATATTTATTATATAAGGGAGGTCGGGGCTAGTTGACCGACTTTCCACATTTTATTTTTTTCTGCAAAACAGTATTAGTTAATTAACAAAACTATTTTAGTACATGAAAGTGCTTCATATAGAGCATCTTCATGATTTTTTTCAAATCTGTGAATTGATCACAAAAAAAGGCAGAAACAAGTTTCTAATGCACGATTTTTGGTCAACCTGCCCCATAAGCGGGGTAAGTTGACCACATCCTGTGGTAAGTTCACCGATAATAAATCATTGAGTAAATAATGATATTATTGTATTACATAAAAGAATCACATATGAGAATGTGACATTGAATAGAAAATAAGCTATAATCAGCTAAAAACTATAAATTTCCCAAAATGTATAAATGGAGGTTTTATTAGACTTCCATAGATTTTCTGTATCAACATTCAAAAACTTTTATATATAAAAATAATGTTGTTAATTAGGTATTAAAATAGTAAAATGATTAGTTAAACAATCTACCTGTTCTCAATAGGTCAGCCAACATGCCCCAAGTGAACACTAATAAAAATTCTTCTAATAATATTAAAAATTGAAAGATAACAAAAAATACCAAGTGGTAAAATTGTAAAAAAGCAATCATTTTGCCCTACGTTAAGAAAAAATAGATTAACAAAATGTTTCAAAGAATTACACGACATTTTTCAAAATGTAAAATATTCACCAACATCTCAAAAAGTTGTAAAACTTGCGTATTTCCAAAACGCATGATGCTTTCCAACTAAAAATAAAAAACAAATATTCCTGATTCCATTTTACATTACTGACATCAATAGCCTTGACCTCTGTTATTTCAATCACGAGTTATTAGCATTTTTCCAACCTGCCCTGTATGTCAACTAGCCCCGGTCTCCCCTACTTTTCGTAGAAAAGTACATATCTCTATAGCGGTTTTTTTAAAAAAAGTAGATCGGTATAAAGCTCTTGTTCAATTTTTTAAGCGATTGAAATAACGTTACATTTTTTATAGTGGTATAAATTACTTTTTTCTAAGTGTACGCTTAGATGTATTACAAAATTCACACTTACAACTCCTTTTTCAATTTTATAGTCAACGATTGACCCCCCAGAAAATGAGAACATATAGTTTTACTACCTATACAAGGAAACTATCAATCATTGTTTTCGTTATATCTTTTAGTTTCTATAATATTAGGCCAGAAAACATAAAAGTCAAAACTTATACGGTAGAATTACTCATATGAGTCTGCATTAGTATGTCATGAAGGTGGATTGTTCGGTAACATACGAGATATCAACGTCTGTGAGGGAAAAGCCGCTGATTCGGCGGAGTCTAATTCTAAGCTTGAACAGTTATAAAACTAAGCCGCTATCCTATCTCGGCGTTTCGTTTCACAAAAAACATCTATTTGAGTATTTGCTCAGAAAAGCCGCTATTTCGGGGCGCTCTTAAAGAAGCTCACTTGGCGGGTTTTTTAGAAAAGGAGTCAACTCGGAGTACTCTTTCAAAAAGAGGCTAACTCAATGTGTGTAACTCTACAAGTGACCATTCCGAGTTGAATGGGTCTGAAGTTTGCATCGTTGGAGTGCAACGAAATAATTTTTTACAATTAATTACAGTTATTAAGCAATGGAAATTTTATCTAATTTTTGTTATAAAGTTATTTGATACTATAAAATAATAAATCTATACGCAAAAGTGATATAAGTTATTATAAATTTGAAGTAAAATCAAACATTTTTTTTATTTCGTTGCACTACAACGTTGCAAACTTCAGACCCATCGAGTTGACTGCTTTTCGAAAAGGCCAGCTGAGTTAGCTTGTTTTTAAAAGAAGATTCCCAGTCGATTGCTTTTTGAAAGAGCGCTCCGAGATAGCTGTTTATCTCAGAGATAGGAAATTCACAAATAACTGCTTTTGGAAACAATACGCCGAGGTAGCTCCTTCTCGAATAAATCATCTGAAAAAGCTGATTCTCAAAGCCACCGCTGAACCAGCGACTTCTCCCTCGAGACTCTACCCGAAATAGTTTAGTTAAATATAATTATTAACTTGTTAATTAGTAAGAGCCAAGAATCACTGCAGTACGTACCATCTCTACTTTGAACTACGGTAAATATGTCAATATAAATTGGATTATAACAAAATGGTATGATTTAATCATTAAAAACTATCAGAATTTAACCAGTATATAGTTTTATAAGAGGATGTTTTGTTGAAGTGGAATATATATATGATATGGTTATATGTTTGCCGTAAACTAATATAGCTTTATCAGAAGCAAAAAATATGATGGCTACACTGAGAAAACTGTCGTAGGAAAATTTACTGAAAAACTAACAAAAATTACTATATTTGATAGCAACGCGGGGATATAAGCAAATTATAAAAAATTTTGCTATAGTTCAGGAATATTTACAAGGTATCTTAATAATTTTTACTACTACACATAGCAAAAAGTGCCCTCTACATGTAGTACTTATTGCGTGCACGCCGGGAGCACGTGTCTGATTGAGGTTATGTTTCTCCCGCAATTTGAGATTATCTTCCTTTTAAGTTATCAAAAACATCGACAATATCGATTCAGTTGTTTTATTTTTATGTTGTGCAGGTGAGCTATGAGTTATTTCTTTATATTATCATAGTTATTTATTGCTATCAAATAATCATCAAAGTTCTCTCGTAAGCGAAGGTAGCCAATGTATCAGTTCCAAAATTTTGTACTCAAGAAGCTCACGTGGGTAAGAGGTTAGCGCGTCTGCCTAGCGTGCGGAGGGTCCAGGGTTCGAATACACAACCACCGTAAAAAAAAAATTTTTATTTCCTTATTTATTTCTTGTATAGCTAAATTTAATTAATAATATATTAAATATTGTATAAATATTAGGTATCCTATAGATATAAAATCATGAAAATCAATTTTTTTTAAGTTTAAGCTTGGCTACAAAAATTACTATATTAGTTAGCAAAAGTACCTAAATTTCCATGATATCCCATCGTTGCTATAAAAAATAGTAATTTTTATTAGCTTTTCAGTAAATTTTCCTACGACAGTTTTCTCAGTGTATATCGGTTCGGTAAATTTTTATCTTTGCCATCTTATAATGCATTTAACAAATTCTCAATACGATTCCTTCTTAAGTAATTGATATGCTAGTCCAAAACTATCTTTACTACTGTGTAACAAGATCATTTATATTTTATTTGATATTATGTTGCCAGTTATATTAATTTAAGAAAGTTGATAATTACATAGCCATCATATTTTTTGCTTCTGATAAAGCTATATTAGTTTTTGGCAAACATGCAATCATATCATATAAAAATTCCACTCCTACAAAACATCCTCTTATAAAACTATATACTGGTTATATTCTGACAGTTTTTAATGATTAAATCATTTAACCATTTTATAAGAAGACAATTTATGTTGGCATGTTTATCGTTGAAAGTAGAGATGGTACATTGGCTTTAAATATGGCTTGGAATAGATCCATTACTATGAGAATCGAAGAAGGCTTGTGATTCGAAATAGAATTTAGATTAGTAGTGATTCGAGTGACAGTACTATTTATGCAACCTAATTATTTACTCGTGTTTACTGTTGGAGATTTGAATTATACTTCAGATACAATTATGAAGACATTATAAATAATAAATTTGTTACAGTTTTTATAAATTAATAGTGTATTTATAAGATGAATGTATGTCAATATTATTAATTTTTTCATAATTCTTTCTCAAGTATATTTCAAATCTTGAACAGTAAACCGGACTAAATAATTCTGTTGCATAAATAGTACTGTCACTCGACTCCCTACTAGTCTAAATTCTGTTTCGAATCACAAGCCTTCTTCGATTCTCATAGTAATAGATCTATTCTAAGCCATATTTAAAGCCAATGTACCATCTCTACTTTCAACGATAAATATGTCAATATAAATTGGCCTATAATAAAATGGTATGATTTAATCATTAAAAACTATCAGAATATAACCAGTATATAGTTTTATAAGAGGAAGTTTTGTCAAAGTGGAATATTTATATGATATGGTTACATGTTTGTAGTAAACTAATAGCTTTATCAGAAGCAAAAAGTATAATGGTTATGTAATCATCAACTTCCTTAAATTAATATCACTGGCAACATAATATCAAATAAAATATAAATGATCTTGTTACACTGTGGTAAAGATAGTTTTGGACTGGCATATTAATTACTTAAGAAGGAATCGTATTAAGAATTTGTTAAATGCAGTAGAAGTGTAGCAAAGATAAAAATTTACCAAGCCGATATAACCATCACATTTTTTGCTTCCGATAAAGCTATATTAGTCTACGGCATACATATAACCATATCATATAAATATTCCACTCTGACAAAACTTCCTCTTATAAAACTATATACTGGTTATACTCTGACAGTTTTTAATGATTAAATCATACCATTTTATTATAAGCCAATTTATATTGACATGTTTATCGTTGAAAGTAGAGATGGTACATTGGATTTAAATATGGCTTGGAATAGATCCATTACTATGAGAATCGAAGAAGGCTTGTGATTCGAAACAGAATTTAGATTAGTAGCGAGTCGAGTGACAGTACATTTACAGAATTATTTACTCGGGTTTACTTTACTGTTGGAGATTTGAATTTTATACTTCAGATAGAATTATGAAAAGATTAATAATAGGCCGTTGTTATTTGTACGCCAGATCGCTGTAGATAGGTATACCTATATATAAGTAAAACCTAACCTTCAATTTTCTTTAGCCGAAGAATTGACGCTTGACTAAAGAAAAAAAATAGGCAAGGATTGACGTTTGACTAAAGAAATAATAGTCCCTTTCATGTCAGACTTTCAAAACAGTGATTTTTACACGTTTCTAAGTGGGTTATAGGTTATTTGTACGACAGATCTGTCGTACAAATAACAACGCCGTTAATAATATTGACATAAATAGTTTCTGGCAAACATGTAACAATATCATATCATAAGTATCTTTTCTACCATGTAACAGTCTATAGAATTTGTCAATAATTTAATTTTGGTATTTGAATTAAAATAATTTGTTTGAAGTCATTATTAATGCTTACCTTGGCACAGAAACTATTACTACCCCTTTTTGTTAGATCCACTTCATTAATATTCTTAATATTATCTACGATTTTTTTAGCTATTGTAGCTATCTTTGGAAAACGATTTTCTGTATTCATTGTAAATTATTACGTGTTTTGAGCACTTTATCTATTTATTGTTAGGTTATAATAAATAATTAAATATAAATATACAAATAGCTATTGTACGTAATGAATACGCACTTAATAATTAATTATTATAATAAATTACAATAAAATAATTAATAAATAATTTTGTTTGTGAATTTGTAATATTAATCAATAAGGTGAAAATACTATTGTTTTTAACAAAGAAACGTCGTTACTTTAAAAGCAAAACAACAATGCGACAAAATCATAGATATTTTCCACTAGTGAAGACATTCGAGCAGCGTGCGTCTAGGGACATTCACGTTTACGCTCGTGCGCTAACAGTGACAGCGGATCGTCATAAGAAATCGAAATAAAGCTCGCCTTGTCTAAGCACGCCTTTCTTCTTCGAGACTGTCGAAAGAATAACGCTGAACTACTGTAATAATAAATTAATAAAGCAAAATTGTTGATACAGCGTAAACAAAAAACAAAAGGTAAGAATTATTTGAAATAAATATTTATTTTTGCATGTAGCTAAAACATAATCGTGGTCCTCGGGAAATAAGAAAAACGCCATTGAGGTTAAGGCGGTGGATAAGGTTGTTGACGCAACTTCAACGGAAGTAAAGACTCCCGTCTCAAGTTTTTCTGCCCTGGCCATGAGAAATACCGATGCATTGCCGCAGCTGAACGCGTACGTATCGCCTTAGGGGAAGGCGTACGTATTGCAGCAGAAAAACGCGTACGAATCGCCGTCGACGAACGCGTTCTTATCGCCACAGGTGAATTCGTCCGTACCGCTACAGGCGATGCAGCAGGCAAACGCATTCGCCCCGCAGCAGGCACATATATATCTTCCTTCTCAGGCAAATATGTATGCGCCTCTGCACGGAAAAAAATTTCCGGGACTCAGACAACCACAGCTGCTGGAGCAGTGGCACCATAGATTTCTGTACTGGCTCTGCTAGCTTGGCACACTGAGTATGCCAATTGAACGGGAGCGGTAAATGTGTAAATATTACATTATGAATTGGTGTACGAGGTAATTATTTACTATTACTCGCTTCGCTCATGTGAAAAACATCTCACGCGGTAAATGATTGCCTTACACACGAGTTTCATACAGTATTGTATGATCTACGGGAGCTTAAAAATCACGTAAAGGTTAATATTTTTAGGTTAGAGTGGCATAAACAACAAACTGCAACTTCTGCGCTATGACGTCAGCATTGGCATACTCAGTGTGCCAAAGGCCGGCGGTCACTGTTCCAAAGTGACGTGTACTCTCTAGACGCGTTTTCCTAGAGTTACTACCGGCGTTGGCGTATTCATTCCAAGAAAATTTTTTTCCGTGTGCAGGCGCATGCATTCGCTACGCAGACACTGCTTCAGGCGGTTACGTACGCGCTACCTCAGACGACTTACACATCATCTTCAGCGGCGCATACGTCCGCTTACGCACCGACTCGGGAGTGGAGGGAGCCGCCAGATCGATCCACACCATCTCCGTAAGTTTTAATAATTAGTATTATTTTATATTTTAAAACATTTTGCGATTTAACTTTTTTAATTGAGTTAAGTTATCCAAGACTTTTTCCGAACAGACATGCGTAACGCAATTATCGATAGTCAATTTGTTTACTGTAAACCTTTGATTGATTTTAAATTTATTATTAGTTTATTAATTTTAATAGATATTTAAATAAATTGTATGTACATTTATTATTATTTATTATAATTGAAGTTTTTTGTACACCGCTTAGTGTTGGTAGTGTAATGTATATTTATATTTATTTATTTTGTTATATAGTAAATATTGTATATTTATAGGTAGAGAGTCTTTAGCTACAATTTTAACATTTTCATTTATAAATAAATTAAAACACAAAAAAAATAAATAAATTAAACTTACAATACTATTAAATGAATAGTATTGCAAAATTCAAAAATAAATTCAATAATAAATATTAAATATTTATATAATCTAATTCGTAAAGTGAACTATATAATGTTATTTTCAGAATAAAGGACATAGAATTCTATAGAACCCAGTGTAAAAGGAAGGAGAAAGTATGTATACTGACGAAAATGACATGAGTACACGGAGAGAATTTTTGTGTAAAATGTACCGTGACAGTTTGATAAACCTGGAACAGTTGAAGTGGTTGGAAAAAGTCACCCCGACAGTCCAGTAAAAATTACAGTGAAATCCTCACAATTTGTACCGGACTGTTCAGGTTTACTAAACTGTCACGGTAACTTTTATAGAAAAATTCGCTCCGTGTAATTATTGTAGTAATATACCAAGGGGCCAATAAATTAAAATAATCGTTTCTGTATAATTTGTATTTTAGGTGATTATAGCAGAAAAGGCAACCAACGAATTATTGAGGGAAGAAAACAAGCGCCTTCAGCATAAAGTTGCTATGTTGGAGAAGTTACTTCAATCAAATGTGACTGATCTTGATGAAAAAAAATATTATAAAAAATAAATACATATACTTAAAATTATGTGTTTTAATGTTTTTTTGTTTTGTTTTTTCTTTTCAGTTTTTAGAGAATAGCAGTAAGAAGCCTTATGAAAGAAGAAATAAAAAATATTAATTTCTTTTTCCTAATTTACTAAATTACTTACCTATTAGTGCGAGAGTCGGATATTTCTAAATGTTTTATTCAAGTGATTAGCATTATTTGTAACTTATTTTATTATGAGTGATTAAAATTATTTGTAACTTGTATTGATAATACTGACTTATTATTTCTACATGTACTTAGTAACAGAACCATTTGCGTCATTTACTTGAATAATAACCCTACACCGCTGCCATTCGCTACAAAATCTATATAAAGTTTTATGTCAATTATGACGTCAAAGAAAGCATGTGTACTGGGGAAGGTCAATGTTTTTTACTTAATGATACAAGTTTAACGTTAGAGAAATGATTTTCTTGAACATAGTGTTAACTTATTGCGTTGTATTTGCTAATTTCGAAGAAACTCATATTTATAGAAAAGCAATATATTTTTTATTGAATACAATCATTTTTAACAGCAAATAGATATTTGATTTTTTTCACTATAAATATTTTTAATGTAAATCATAACTTCAAGAAAGCATGCATACTAGGGAAGGTTTTTGACCTTTTTTCACACTATTTGAAATATAGAGATAAGGTAAAAGACCCATTACTCGGACACATATAAAAACATACCAGTTATTACCCGATTTTTTCCGCTAAAAATTCAGAATTCGAGCGAAATTTTCTTTTCATACATTTGATATAGATTTTCAGAAGCTAATTAAAAAAAAATCCTTAAAATTTACCCTTTAAATATTAAATAATGTTATTTTTATGAAAAAAGTTTTAACCGTAGTAGTCGGACAAAAAAGGAGCAATAGTCGGACAAATAAGAAAATAGGCGTTAAAAAATATTCTTTGTTTATTTATATGAAAATTCTTGATAATTACAGTAAAATTATGTTAAATAAACTATATATTTAACTTTCAAAATCTATAAAAAAAATTCAAAATCTATAAATATTAAGTAATAAATATTAATAATGTAGGAAGTCAAACAATTTAAATTTTTTCTTGTTTTTCCTTCATTTTATTTTGCAAAGCTTCCATTTCATGAAGTACTAATGCTTTTTCTATTTCTTCTAATTCTGCAGAAAATTTCTTCAGTAGTTCTTCCAATTGAACTTTATTTTCTTTTGCACTTTCAGATTTGATAAGTAAAAAAGGAGAAGAGATTCTGTTTCAACCATTTGAAAAATGCATTTGCAATGTAACTATAAAAACTTTTTGAGGTCATCCATCCCCTTTGCGTGTTTCCTACACCCCATCCTTTGGGAATTTTTTCCAAAACATTCTTTTTTGGTTTAAGCAAGCCTTCTCGTTGCTATCCACTATTTGGTATACAGAACAAGCACTTTTCTTTGCTAACGCAGAGTTGTCTTTAGGAACTAGCATAAACGAGCTCTCATCCATATTAAAAACTCTTTCTGGATCTATTTCAAGCAAATTTTTTTTCTCAAAATAAACTTTCACATTTGCAAACCATTTTCTAATGTCATCTTCGGTAACAGATGCTCTTGTTGTAGTTAAATTCTGTGCTGTCCTTTGGCTTATATCTGGATGTCTACGCATAAAGGCATTATACCAGTGCTTATGGTGTCTATTATTTTTAAATGGATTTTCTTTCTTGCTAGCATTTAAAAACATCTGAACGGAATCAAGAAGTTGGCTTTTTGATACTGGAAACCCTCTTTCCGCACAGTATAAAATGCGTTTAACTATATCTTTTTCTTCTTCCTCGCTCAGTACTGTTATAGAACCCTTTTGACATTTCAGCGGAGAGAAATTCTTCAATTTGCAGTACAGTGTACTCTTAAGGCGGTCTTACACCTATAGGCCTTTCTGGCCAAAATTACCTAAAAAAATGATAAAAATTATTATTATAATAAAATAATCAAAATATATTGTAAATATAACTTATTTTGAATAAAATAAGCCAAGGCAGATGTCCATAAACACATTTTATCCTCAGTTATAGCATTTTCAATAAAAAAAGTTTGGCGTAGCTTTTCTCTGAGACCGCATGATGGATTTTCATGGGACAAAGTGCAAATTGTTGATAATTTATATAGTTATGGGCGCAAGAGTTGCAATTTTAAGGTTTTTATGTATAAGTATTTTTTTCATGGTAAAAACTTATTTTTTTGCAATAAATTTTTACATTTTTTTGAATTTTTAGAATTTTTGCCATGAAAAAAATACTTATACATGAAAACCTTAAAATTGCAACTCTTACGCCCATAACTACATAAATTAGGAACAATTTGCACTTTGTCCCATGAAAATTCATCGACCCGTCTCAGAG
The DNA here is from genome assembly GCA_036365515.1 of Torymus aiolomorphi. Lineage (NCBI taxonomy): Eukaryota > Metazoa > Arthropoda > Insecta > Hymenoptera > Torymidae > Torymus > Torymus aiolomorphi. The sequence goes on along the minus strand of CM070875.1, from coordinate 151,657,565 downwards.
AAAAGCTACGCCAAATTTAAAAAAATGACATTTTGAGAAATAAGCCTGCAAAGAAAAAAACTCCAAAAATGATCAGCCATTTGATCCCCATTCTTTTCCTTCTTGAAACTCACTTTCCTGTATATCTGTTATCTATTCTCCCATATAAAATGATTAAAACAAAAGCTCGGGTACCTTGCATGCATCCGTTCCATTAAAAGTTATTGCTAAGCTAATAGCATTCGTTCCATTAAAAGTTACTGCTCAATCTGTCCTTTTGTACTTTTGATTCATCCACTGTTGAATCACTTTTTAACACACTGTACTGAGTTAGATTATTATTTATAATACTAAGATAAATATAGAATATGCGCTAGGTCTTATGAAATATGAAATCCCAATAATCCAAATCGAAACTTAAGAAGTCCTCACTGTCATAAACAAAAGTACATAAAAGCCGATAAGCCAGATTTTTTCAATGATCACTTGATTACACATATTAAATGTTAAATATATCTTGAATTTAAGCCTGTATTCTTGTGAGCAGGCTTGTCGCTTTTATGTGTATAGATACATCTTGACACTTATTACAATTCACAAATCTTCTGAATTGAATTATATATCCTATAGCGAGTTAGACTTACCATGTCACTTTCATCTTTCTTAGAAAAAAGATGTATTTATTTTTATGCGATAAAAATTTTTAATGGTTCTTCTTTAAAATACTTAATTCAATCTTGCCAATGCACATGTTTTTCAGTATTAATTATCATACAGCATTCCCATCTTGAACTGAAACTAGGTTCCAAATTTAAAGAAAACTGTCACTACACGATTGCATTATAATTACACTTACACTTTTCAGACATATATCTTCACATACACAATACATTAAATTTTTAGTTCTAAATTCACTTATGAATACAAATAATCAAGCACTAAGAAAAAAATCTTTCTCTATCTGAAAGCAAAAACTCTGCAAACAAACTGCTTAAATAACATGGTTATTTATCTTGGCTTATTTGAGATTTTGAGCTGTCTGCTGTGCAACTGTGTTGACACTATGGTACTATAGTTTTATAAGTATATACGTATACAAAAGAGAGTATTAATATAGTAATTTGCTGTCAAATTTTGTTGACGAAATGGTCACTTTACTAGAACAGAAGTGCAAAATTGTCACAACTCAAAAGACGATTCCACTGGATTTCAAATTCCACAATATGATTTATATTATTTTTATAATAAATGCCGTATTTAAGTTTAACTATTTTTTTATAATTCTTATACTAATAAGTCTTAAATAATGTTTTTTGATATTTTAAAACAGATACAAGTAAACGTGTCCCTATATATATCAGAAACCTATAGCAAAGGCAAAAAAAAAAGGAAAATCAATTTGTTCGTCATTTTGAAGATAGTAAGCTCTTTTAACCATATCATTTTTAATTTTTTTAATTTTTGATCCAAACTAGTTTTTTTAGGTTCAGAATAACATATATAATTTAAAAAATTCAATAAAAAAAAGTTGAATTTTTCAAAATTTTTAGGTGTAAGACCACCTTAAAATTCGTAAATAACCTTTATTTCAAATTATATTTCTTTGTGAAACTTCACACATAGGGTAAGGTAAAGTACCTGAAAGCGGCACACATTCGGAGTACAATCATATACAAACGGTGTTTTCAGAACCGACAACCAAAATTTTTAAAAACATTTTAATCTAATCATTGATACACAATCTATCTTACTAACCTATACAAAAATAAACCTATTTAAATACTTTTTTCTAATAAATAAGTAAGATTGAAAAAACATGTGTACGACTGCTATTCCTGGACACTCTATGTCGAGCTGGGACTTAAATCGGGACGTTACTCGAACCCTATGTCGGGACAATACTTTGAAATGTGTTCCGCTTTCGGGTATTGGGAACTATGAGGTGCCTAAGGTTGGACAAAAATTTGATTAATCACGCTAGTGAAATATAACCTCGAAAAGTTTGGATGCCGTTTGCAATCAATTAAAAGAGTAAATTAAGACAAAATTGACGTGTATACATATTTAATATCACAAATAATGCTAACAAAGTAATGCCGTTACCCTACTAACATTTTATAGTAGTTATTTCAACTGCTGTCCCGATTTCGTTCCCATTTTTAATTTGTCCCACATTCGGGTACTTTACCTTACTTGTCTCTAGTAGTATGCCTGTCCATATTTGTGTACTCTTTCTGGAATTTCCGATGTAAGAAAAAGGTTCTAACCTTAAAAATAATAAATGGCTATTACAAAACAAAAGCAGGTATACAACACGCGCGCATCGGTGCATAGCGCATAGCGCATGTTATTTCCATTTTCTAGTATACATAAATGCTTTCCCCAATAATTACGATTTTAAAAGAGGGCTAAAATAGTTTTAACCTCATATCTCTGAAATTCATAAACGAATTCTTTTACCCTAAGAACTTTTCAAATAAATAATATACAAACTCTACATCTCCACCAAATTTCAAAGAAATTAAAACAATTGTCGCACAATATTGTGCGACAACAAAGAAAGTCATTTTCAAAAAGACTGAAATTTTAAATATCAAACATCTCAAAAAATAACCATATAATCTAGATGAAATTTTACACAGGTATTGCCTACATTGCATACAAAATAGTCTATAAATTTCAAGCTGATACATGAAGTCGTCATTGTGAAATTACGATTTTGAAAAAAACCGTAAAAGAATTTTAACCTTAAGTATCTCTAAAAATCATGAGACAATTCTTTTACCTAAAGGACTTATACGATAATATATAGACTCTACATCTCCACAAAATTTCAACATGATTAAACCAATTCTGGTTTTCTCTTAGTTATCATGCGACGAAGAAAATAACTTTGTAAAATACGAAAATTTTCAAAATCAAATATCTCAAAAAGTAATTGTACGATCTTGATGAAAATTTGCACACATATTATCTATATCACATACAAAATTGCCTATTCCTGCACTTATTAAAAAAGGACTATGTGTTACAAGGAAGCAACTGACTTTTTCAGACGCGGATGATGATTTGGAGTACTCGTATATCACACGCTAGAAAAAGTCAACTATCCTCCCTAGTTGCACAATGTACTATTTTTTTATTTCCACACATTTTATGTCCTAAAAAGACTCACTTGCAAAATAGCACATAGTATTTAATCCGGGCCAATTTACCTCGGAAAAAGCGCGCTCAATTGCCCCAAGGGTGCGTCATAATTTCAAAGCTACTTTATGGATATAATAATTACATTTTAGAAATTGTGGTATATATGTAATAAAATATAATAGCAAGCTCTAAAATATAATAGTACTATTCAATACTAGTGCGGTAAATGATCTTGCACGTGAATAGAAAATTATATTATATAACACATATCACACAGAGTGTTATAGATTAACATGAATAACTCATTACTCTTTTAATGGAATCGATATCCGTTTTTCATAATATTGTTATTTTACACTAACCATGTAAAAAAAATTCAAACTTACCTCGTACAGCAACAAATGATGTTTTGACTATAGTCTCAGCACTTATATACGCAAGTATTACCCAGAGCTAGTATCAACAATATTACCAAATGCTGTTGATATGCGGAGTTATCAACACTGCTCCAACTTACCTGAGTAGCCAACCAGCTACGGTTTACCCTACATCTAGCCATTCTGTAAATCATGTTAATCGTACATGCATCATTGCCGATTTTTTTGTAGCTCTCCTGCATATTCAACATTGTATTCCGGGAATAAAATTATTGGCGATCTCAAAAACGGCTGAATTAGAATTTTTTTTGCAAATTTTTTCGGTCGAAAGGGGGTAGTTTGAGGGTGTTCCGCGGTGCTTGCGGGATTGCCAATTTTTTTGTAGCTCTCCTGCAGGCTCAAGAATATATTCCGGCAATAAAATCATTGGCGATCTCAAAAACGGCGGAGATAGAATTTTTTAGCCATTTTTCGGTATGTAAGGGGTAGTTTGAGAGTGTTCCGCGGTGCTCTGGGCGTTGTCAATTTTTCTGTAGGTATCTCTTATCCTAGAATTCCCATTCCTGCAATAAAATTATTGGCGATCTCAAAAACGGCGGAGATAGAATTTTTTTAGCGATTTTTTCGATCGAAAGGGGTAGTTTGAGGGTGTTCCGCAGTGCTTTGGCCGTTGCCAATTTTTTTGTAGGTATCTTGTATCCTAAAATTCGTATTCCGTGAATAAAATTATTGGTGATCTCAAAAACGGCAGTATTAGATTTTTTTTGCTATTTTTCGGTCGAAAGGGGTAGTTTGAGGCTGTTCCGCGGTGCTTTGGGCGTTGCCAATTCTTTTGTAGGTATCTTGTATCCTAGAATTCGTATTCCAGCAATAAAATTATTGGCGATCTCAAAAACGGCTGAATTAGAATTTTTTGCTATGTTTTGGGTCAAAAGGGGTAGTTTGAGGATGTTCCGCGGTGCTTTGGGCATTGTCAATTTTTTTGCAAGCTCCGTGCCTGCAGCAGATGAGCACATGGCCGTAGCGGCCGCCATGATGTGCGCGTCGTCGTCGAGGATGTCATGAAAGTGGCGCACGTACTCACACACTCACACAGCCCTACAGCGGCATCGAACAGTAGCGGGCCTATTTACGCACACACACTAAACCGGGTCGAGCGGGGACGAGTACGCATGAGAGAGATGCGCGGGATGGGGAAGAAGCGAAAGAGAAGATGTGAAAGGAAGCAGGCACGCGAGAGGGTCGAGCCACGCGGGGAGCGGGATCGAGAGCGAGGACGAGAGAGCGCGAGGCGAATGATAGCACGGCAGGCGCAGACTGAGCGCCGCGCAGTCGTTCGCGCAGGAAGGATGGTGAGAGCAAGAGAGCGGCAGAGAAGGAGCGAGTACGCATAGACCGCAGTACAGCAGTGTGTTAGGCGCGCGGGGATATAGGGAGAGAGCCGTAGAGGGAGTAGAAGGTAGAATATGCGCCGCGCACAAGCATAGAAGCACGATAGATATACGTGGGACGCACGGCGCAAGAGCGGGACGTCGGGCGGCGCAACGGGCAATATAGAAGCCGCGCACACTAGTACTTGAGCCTATCATGACTCAAAGATACAGCAAGCCATGGACTAGAATAGAAAGTAGGACAAACGCATAACTGAGGGCCAATGAACGGTAACCGCGGGCAAGGAGGGGATAGACGTGGAGGGCTCGAGGATCAAGAAGCGAGAGAGACGCGTTCTATTCGCCATCGGAGTCCACAGCAGCTAGTTGTTTTTCTACCTTAAGAACAGTTAGTTGTGAATCGGAAGAGTAGTGAGAGAGAGAGAGAGAGAGAGTCATTACGAGGAGTAACCATTGGAAAGTTCTGAGTCGCGCTATTAGGATTCCTAGTGCCTTTACGTGAGTAATACTCGGGTTAAGAGGTGTAGGTAGTATTTGGATGCGGGTAGAAGATATTGAGTCATGTCGTGCTGGTGATTGATTTCGTGAGTTAGGTTTGAGCCTGGGGAACGCGACATCGGAGGAGTACTGGCTGCCCTGGGTTATCTCCAGTAGTGATAACACCAGCAGATTGAGTAATAACCACATCGTGTCGTGTCTTTTCTCTTGTTCTTTTCCAGTTTCAACTGCTGCCACGCACGAAGTGCCCAGTAGTGGCCATTTTGAGGACGCCGAGAGGACCACTGGGAGATGCGGCCGCCATAGTGGCAGTTTACTTTTTGAATAAAGTTAATTCTCATTTCTTAACTGTTTGTTATTTTTAGCGAGTGTTCTTATTGTAAATGGATTGTGATTGTCCCTCGAGTATTATTTTCAGGGAATTGCGCTCGTCGAAGGTGTTCAGTAAACTACTGTCTCGTTGAAGGTGTTTCTTGGTGTCGTTATTGCTGAAGTTTTGAACCCCCTTGGTCGGAGTCTTTAGCCGCGGTAGAGTACCGCCATTCGTAAGACAGATAGTGGAAAATAGTGGCAGTTGGTTTAGTTCGAGTCTCTACCAAGTTTAAGTGATTCAATAGAGGGTATAACTAAACACAACGTCACAAATGGCGCCCAATTAATGCACAAACGACAGAAACAACCGAGTGGGTCGGGTCAAGTGTATGTGTGTTGAGTTTATGTTATATGTGTAGTGGTTGGAAATTGTGCTAACCAAAATTCGAGACGCGCAGTTGACGATAAACTGGAAAAAGTATGAGTTCGGGTGTTCGAGAGTACGGTATTTGCAGTACTTGTTGGATCGAGATGGGTTGAGACAAGACCCAGAAAGGGTGGAACCAATCCTACAGTACCCAGTTCCCAAACTAGAAAACAACTGAGGCGATTTCTGGGAATGGTGGGGTGGTATTCGAGATTCAGCGAGAAAGAAAGTGAGATAAAAGTACCATTACTAAAATTAATCAAGAAGGCACAGGTGTGGCAATGGAGCGCCGAGCAGCAAGAAGCTTTCGAGAAACTTAAAATGGCACTCACCAGGGCTCCAGTCTTGGCGAGGCCAGACCTCTCGCGAGAGTTCACGGTACAATGCGATGCGAGCAATGGTGCGATTGGAGCGGTACTCTCACAAGACTTCGAGGATGGAAAACATCCTATTGCGTACATACATCGTGTCTTAACGAGTGCTGAGAGGAATTACTCTACTACCGAAAAGGAATGTTTGGCGTTAATTTCGGCAATCAAGAAACTCCGACCCTATTTGGAAGGGTACACATTCAAGGCAATCACGGATCATGGTGTTCTGAAGTGGCTACAAACATTAAAGGAGCCGACCGGGCGTTTGGCTCGATGGGCGCCGGAATTACAGCAGTGGGAAGTACGGATTGAACATCGAAAGGGTGCAATGCATCGAGTTCCTGATGCATTATCGAGAATCCATACTTGGGTTAAGAGGTGTAGGGAGTATTTGGATGCGGGTAGAAGATATTGAGTCGTGTCGTGCCGGTGATTGATTTCGTGAGTTAGGTTCGAGCCTGAGGAACGCGACATCGGAGGAGTACTGGCTGTCCTGGGTTATCTCCAGTAGTGATAATACCAGCAGATTGAGTAATAACCACATCGTGTCGTCTCTTTTCTCTTGTTCTTTTCCAGTTTCAACTGCTCCACGTACGAAGTGCACTGTAGCAGCCATTTTGAGGACGCCGAGAGGACCACTGGGAGACGCGGGCGCCATAGTGGCAGTTTACTTTTTGAATAAAGTTAATTCTCATTTCTTAACTGTTTGTTATTATTAGCGAGTGTTCTTATTGTAAATGGATTGTGATTATCCCTCGAGTATTATTTTCAGGGAATTGCGCTCGTCGAAGGTGTTCAGTAAACTAGTGTCTCGTCGAAGGTGTTTCCTAGTGTCGTTGCTGCTGAACTTTTGAACCCCCTTGGTCGAGATCGGAGTCTTTAGCCGCGGCAGAGTACCGCTATTGGTAAGACAGATAGTGGAAAATAGTGGCAGTTGGTTTAGTTCAAGTCTCTACCAAGTTTAAGTGATTCAATAGAGGGTATAACTAAATACAGCGTCACACTTGTATCCTAAAATTCGTATTCCGTGAATAAAATTATTGGCGATCTCAAAAACGTCTGTATTAGAATTTTTTCTGCTATTTTCTCGGTCGAAACAGGTAGTTTAAGGGTGTTCAGCGATGCTTTGGCCGTTGCCAATCTTTTTGTAGGTATTTTGTATCCTAGAATTCGCATTCGGGCAATAAAATTATTAGCGATCTCAAAAACGGCCGAATTAGAATTTTTTTCGTGATTTTTTCGATCGCGAGGGGGTAGTTTGAGGGTGTTCCGCGGTACTTTGGGCATTACCAATTTTTTTGTAGCTCTCCTGCAGGCTCAGGAATATATTCCGCGAATAAAATTATTGGCGATCTCAAAAACGGCTATATTAGAATTTTTTTTTCTATTTTTTCGGTCGAAGGGGTAGTTTGAGGGTGTTCCGCGGTGCTTTGGGCGTTGCCAATTCTTTTGTATGTATCTTGTATCCTAAAATTCGTATTCTGTGAATAAAATTATTGGCGATCTAAAAACGTCTGTATTAGAATTTTTTTTGCTATTCTTTCGGTTGAAAGGGGTAGTTTGAGGGTGTTCTGCGGTGCTTTGGGCGTTGCCAATTTTTTTGTAGATATCTTGTATCCTAGAATTCGCATTCGGGCAATAAAATTATTGGCGATCTCAAAAACGGCTGAATTAGAATTTTTCCACGATTTTTTCGATCGAAAGGGGGTAGTTTGAGGGCCTTCAACGGTGCTTTGGGCGTCGCCAATTTTTTGTAGGTATCTTGTATCATATAACTTGTATTCTGGCAATAAAATTAATGGCGACCTCAAAAACAGCTGAATTAGAATTTTTTTGGCTATTTTTTTCGGTCGAAAGGGGTAGTTTGAGAGAGTGTTCTGCGGTGATTTGGGCGTTGCCAATTTTCTTGTATGTATCTTGCATCCTAAGATTCGCATTCGGGCAATAAAATTATTGGCCATCTCAAAAACGGCGGGATAGAATTTTTTTACGGATTTTTCGGTATGAATGGGATAGTTTGGGGGTGTTCCGCGGTGCTTTGGGCGTTGCCAATTTTTTTGTAGATATCTTGTATCCTAGAATTCGCATTCGGGCAATAAAATTATTGGCGATCCCAAAAACGGCTGAATTAGAATTTTTTTGACTATTTCTCGGTATGAAAGGGGTCGTTTGGGGGTGTTCCGCGGTGCTTTGGGCGTTGCCAATTTTATTTATGTATCTTGCATCTTAAAATTCGCATTCGGGCAATAAAATTGTTGGAGATCTCAAAAACGGCGCAGATAGAATTTTTTTTAGCGATTTTTCGGTATGAAAGGGGTAGTTTGGGGGTGTTCCGCGGTGCTTTGGGCGTTGCCAATTTTTTTGTAGATATCTTGTATCCTATAATTTGTATTCCGTCAATGAAATTATTGGCGACCTCAAAAACACCTGAATTAGAATTCTTTTGACTATTTTTTTCGGTCGAAAGGGGTAGTTTGAGAGGGTGTTCCGCGGTTCTTTGGGCGTTGCCAATTTTTTTGTTGTATCTTGCATCCTAAAATTCGCATTCGCGCAATAAAATTATTGGCGATCTCAAAAACGGCGCAGATAGAATACTTTTAGCCATGTTTCGGCATGAATGGGATAGTTTGGGGGTGTTCCGCGGTGCTTTGGGCGTTGCCAATTTTTTTGTAGATATCGTGTATCCTAGAATTCGCATTCGGGCAAAAAAATTATTGGCGACCTCAAAAACGGCGCAGATAGAATTTTTTTAGCGATTTTTCGGTATGAAAGAGGTCGTTTGGGGTGTTCCGCGGTGCTTTGGGCGTTGCCAATTTTTGTGTTGTATCTTGCATCCTAAAATTCGCATTCGCGCGATAAAATTATTGGCGATCTCAAAAACGGCGCAGATAGAATACTTTTAGCCATTTTTCCGTATGAATGGGGTAGTTTGGGGGTGTTCCGCGGTGCTTTGGGAGTTGCCAATTTTTTTGTAGATATCATGTATCCTATAATTTGTATTCCGGCAATAAAATTGTTGGCGACCCCAAAAACACCTGAATTAGAATTGTTTTGGCTATTTTTTTCGGTCGAAAGGGGTAGTTTGAGAGGGTGTTCCGCGGTGCTTTGGGCGTTGCCAATTTTTTTGTTGTATCTTGCATCCTAAAATTCGCATTCGCGCAATAAAATTATTGGCGATCTCAAAAACGGCGCAGATAGAATACTTTTAGCCATGTTCCGGTATGAATGGGATAGTTTGGGGGTGTTCCGCGGTGCTTTGGGCGTTGCCAATTTTTTTGTAGATATCGTGTATCCTAGAATTCGCATTCGGGCAATAAAATTATTGGCGACCTCAAAAACGGCGCAGATAGAATTTTTTTAGCGATTTTTCGGTATGAAAGAGGACATTTGGGGATGTTCCGCGGTGCTTTGGGCGTTGCCAATTTTTGTGTTGTATCTTGCATCCTAAAATTCGCACTCGCGCGATAAAATTATTGGCGATCTCAAAAACGGCGCAAATAGAATACTCTTAGCCATTTTTCCGTATGAATGGGGTAGTTTGGGGGTGTTCCGCGGTGCTTTGGGAGTTGCCAATTTTTTTGTAGATATCATGTATCCTATAATTTGTATTCCGGCAATAAAATTGTTGGCGACCTCAAAAACACCTGAATTAGAATTGTTTTGGCTATTTTTTTCGGTCGAAAGGGGTAGTTTGAGAGGGTGTTCCGCGGTGCTTTGGGCGTTGCCAATTTTTTTGTTGTATCTTGCATCCTAAAATTCGCATTCGCGCAATAAAATTATTGGCGATCTCGAAAACGGCGCAGATAGAATACTTTTATCCATTTTTCGGTATGAATGGGATAGTTTGAGGGTGTTCCGCAGTGCTTTGGGCGTTGCCAAATCTTTTGTATGTATCTTGTAACCTAAAATTCGTATTCTGTGAATAAAATTATTGGCGATCTAAAAACGTCTGTATTAGAATTTTTTTTGCTATTCTTTCGGTCGAAAGGGGTAGTTTGAGGGTGTTCTGCGGTGCTCTGGGCGTTGCCAATTTTTTTGTAGATATCTTGTATCCTAGAATTCGCATTCGAGCAATAAAATTATTGGCGATCTCAAAAACGGCTAAATTAGAATTTTTTCCATGATTTTGTCGATCGAGAGGGTGTAGTTTAAGGGTCTTCAGCGGTGATTCGGCCGTTGCTAATTTTCTTGTAGGTATCTTGTATCCTAAAATTCGTATTCCGTGAACAAAATTATTGGCGATCTTGAAAACAGCTGTATTAGAATTTTTTTTGCTATTTTCCAGTCGAAAGGGGTAGTTTGAGGGTGTTCCGCGGTGCTTTGGGCGTTGCCAATTTTTCTGTAGGTATCTTGTATCCTATAATTTGTATTCCGGCAATAAAATTATTGGCGACCTCAAAAACAGCTGAATCAGAATTTTTTTTGCTATTTTCCGGTCGAAAGGGGTAGTTTGAGAGGGTGTTCCGCGGTGCTTTGGGCGTTGCCAATTTTTTTTGTATGTATCTTGCATCCTAAAATTAGCATTCCGGCAATAAAATTATTGGCGACCTCAAAAACACCTGAATTATAATTCTTTTGACTATTTTTGTCGGTCGAAAGGGGTAGTTTGAGAGGGTGTTCCGCGGTGCTTTGGGCGTTGCCAATTTTTTTGTTGTATCTTGCATCCTAACATTCGCATTCGCGCAATAAAATTATTGGCGATCTCAAAAACGGCGCAGATAGAATACTTTCAGCCATTTTTCGGTATGAAAGGGGTAGTTTGGGGGTGTTCCGCGGTGCTTTGGGTGTTGCCAATTTTTTTGTAGATAACTTGTATCCTATAATTTGTATTCCGGCAATAAAATTATTGGCGACCTCAAAAACACCTGAATTAGAATTCTTTTGACTATTTTTTTCGGTCGAAAGGGGTAGTTTGAGAGGGTGTTCCGCGGTGCTTTGGGAGTTGCCAATTTTTTTGTTGTATCTTGCATCCTAAAATTCGCATTTGCGCAATAAAATTATTGGCGATCTCAAAAACGGCGCAGATAGAATACTTTTAGCCATGTTTCGGTATGAATGGGATAGTTTGGGGGTGTTCCGCGGTGCTTTGGGCGTTGCCAATTTTTTTGTAGATATCTTGTATCCTAGAATTCGCATTCGGGCAATAAAATTATTGGCGACCTCAAAAACGGCGCAGATAGAATTTTTTAGCGATTTTTCGGTATGAAAGAGGTCGTTTGGGGGTGTTCCGCGGTGCTTTGGGCGTTGCCAATTTTTGTGTTGTATCTTGCATCCTAAAATTCGCATTGGCGCGATAAAGTTATTGGCGATCTCAAAAACGGCGCAGATAGAATACTTTTAGCCATTTTTCGGTATGAATGGGGTAGTTTGGGGGTGTTCCGCGGTGCTTTGCGAGTTGCCAATTTTTTTGTAGATATCTTGTATCCTATAATTTGTATTCCGGCAATAAAATTGTTGGCGACCTCAAAAACACCTGAATTAGAATTGTTTTGGCTATTTTTTTCGGTCGAAAGGGGTAGTTTGAGAGGGTGTTCCGCGGTGCTTTGGGCGTTGCCAATTTTTTTGTTGTATCTTGCATCCTGAAATTCGCATTCGCGCAATAAAATTATTGGCGATCTCGAAAACGGCGCAGATAGAATACTTTTAGCCATTTTTCGGTATGAATGGGATAGTTTGGGGGTGTTCCGCAGTGCTTTGGGAGTTGCCAATTCTTTTGTATGTATCTTGTATCCTAAAATTCGTATTCTGTGAATATAATTATTGGCGATCTAAAAACGTCTGTATTAGAATTTTTTTTGCTATTCTTTCGGTCGAAAGGGGTAGTTTGAGGGTGTTCTGCGGTGCTTTGGGCGTTGCCAATTTTTTGTAGATATCTTGTATCCTAGAATTCGCATTCGAGCAATAAAATTATTGGCGATCTCAAAAACGGCTAAATTAGAATTTTTTCCATGATTTTGTCGATCGAGAGGGGGTGGTTTAAGGGTCTTCAGCGGTGATTCGGCCGTTGCTAATTTTCTTGTAGGTATCTTGTATCCTAAAATTCGTATTCCGTGAACAAAATTATTGGCGATCTTGAAAACGGCTGTATTAGAATTTTTTTGCTATTTTCCGGTCGAAAGGGGTAGTTTGAGGGTGTTCCGCGGTGCTTTGGGCGTTGCCAATTTTTCTGTAGGTATCTTGTATCCTATAATTTGTATTCCGGCAATAAAATTATTGGCGACCTCAAAAACAGCTGAATTAGAATTTTTTTTGCTATTTTCCGGTCAAAAGGGGTAGTTTGAGAGGGTGTTCCGCGGTGCTTTGGGCGTTGCCAATTTTTTTTGTATGTATCTTGCATCCTAAAATTCGCATTTCGGCAATAAAATTATTGGCGACCTCAAAAACACCTGAATTATAATTCTTTTGACTATTTTTGTCGGTCGAAAGGGGTAGTTTGAGAGGGTGTTCCGCGGTGCTTTGGGCGTTGCCAATTTTTTTGTTGTATCTTGCATCCTAACATTCGCATTCGCGCAATAAAATTATTGGCGATCTCAAAAACGGCGCAGATAGAATACTTTTAGCCATTTTTCGGTATGAAAGGGGTAGTTTGGGGGTGTTCCGCGGTGCTTTGGGTGTTGCCAGTTTTTTTGTAGATATCTTGTATCCTATAATTTGTATTCCGGCAATAAAATTATTGGCGACCTCAAAAACACCTGAATTAGAATTCTTTTGACTATTTTTTTCGGTCGAAAGGGGTAGTTTGAGAGGGTGTTCCGCGGTGCTTTGGGAGTTGCCAATTTTTTTGTTGTATCTTGCATCCTAAAATTCGCATTTGCGCAATAAAATTATTGGCGATCTCAAAAACGGCGCAGATAGAATACTTTTAGCCATGTTTCGGTATGAATGGGATAGTTTGGGGGTGTTCCGCGGTGCTTTGGGCGTTGCCAATTTTTTTGTAGATATCTTGTATCCTAGAATTCGCATTCGGGCAATAAAATTATTGGCGACCTCAAAAACGGCGCAGATAGAATTTTTTAGCGATTTTTCGGTATGAAAGAGGTCGTTTGGGGGTGTTCCGCGGTGCTTTGGGCGTTGCCAATTTTTGTGTTGTATCTTGCATCCTAAAATTCGCATTGGCGCGATAAAGTTATTGGCGATCTCAAAAACGGCGCAGATAGAATACTTTTAGCCATTTTTCGGTATGAATGGGGTAGTTTGGGGGTGGTCCGCGGTGCTTTGGGAGTTGCCAATTTTTTTGTAGATATCTTATATCCTATAATTTGTATTCCGGCAATAAAATTGTTGGCGACCTCAAAAACACCTGAATTAGAATTGTTTTGGCTATTTTTTTCGGTCTAAAGGGGTAGTTTGAGAGGGTGTTCCGCGGTGCTTTGGGCGTTGCCAATTTTTTTGTTGTATCTTGCATCCTAAAATTCGCATTCGCGCAATAAAATTATTGGCGATCTCGAAAACGGCGCAGATAGAATACTTTTAGCCATTTTTCGGTATGAATGGGATAGTTTGGGGGTTTTCCGCAGTGCTTTGGGCGTTGCCAATTCTTTTGTATGTATCTTGTATCCTAAAATTCGTATTCTGTGAATATAATTATTGGCGATCTAAAAACGTCTGTATTAGAATTTTTTTTGCTACTCTTTCGGTCGGAAGGGGTAGTTTGAGGGTGTTCTGCGGTGCTTTGGGCGTTGCCAATTTTTTGTAGATATCTTGTATCCTAGAATTCGCATTCGAGCAATAAAATTATTGGCGATCTCAAAAACGGCTAAATTAGAATTTTTTCCATGATTTTGTCGATCGAGAGGGGGTAGTTTAAGGGTCTTCAGCGGTGATTCGGCCGCTACTAATTTTTTTGTAGGTATCTTGTATCCTAAAATTCGTATTCCGTGAACAAAATTATTGGCGATCTTGAAAACGGTTGTATTAGAATTTTTTTTGCTATTATCCGGTCGAAAGGGGTAGTTTGAGGGTGTTCAGCGGTGCTTTGGGCGTTGCCAATTTTTCTGTAGGTATCTTGTATCCTATAATTTGTATTCCGGCAATAAAATTATTGGCGACCTCAAAAACAGCTGAATTAGAATTTTCTTTGCTATTTTCCGGTCGAAAGGGGTAGTTTGAGAGGGTGTTCCGCGGTGCTTTGGGCGTTGCCAATTTTTTTTGTATGTATCTTGCATCCTAAAATTTGCATTCCGGCAATAAAATTATTGGCGACCTCAAAAACACCTGAATTATAATTCTTTTGACTATTTTTGTCGGTCGAAAGGGGTAGTTTGAGAGGGTGTTCCGCGGTGCTTTGGGCGTTGCCAATTTTTTTGTTGTATCTTGCATCCTAACATTCGCATTCGCGCAATAAAATTATTGGCGATCTCAAAAACGGCGCAGATAGAATACTTTTAGCCATTTTTCGGTATGAATGGGATAGTTTGGGGGTGTTCCGCGGTGCTTTGGGCGTTGCCAATTGTTTTGTAGATATCTTGTATCCTAGAATTCGCATTCGGGCAATAAAATTATTGGCGACCACAAAAACGGCGCAGATAGAATTTTTTTAGCGATTTTTCGGTATGAAAGGGGTCGTTTGGGGGTGTTCCGCGGTGCTTTGGGCGTTGCCAATTTTTGTGTTGTATCTTGCATCCTAAAATTCGCATTCGCGCGATAAAATTATTGGCGATCTCAAAAACGGCGCAGATAGAATACATTTAGCCATTTCTCGGTATGAAAGGGGTAGTTTGGGGGTGTTCCGCGGTGCTTTGGGCGTTGCCAATTTTTTTGTAGATATCTTGTATCCTATAATTTGTATTCCGGCAATAAAATTATTGGCGACCTCAAAAACACCTGAATTAGAATTCTTTTGACTATTTTTTTCGGTCGAAAGGGGTAGTTTGAGAGGGTGTTCCGCGGTGCTTTGGGCGTTGCCAATTTTTTTGTTGTATCTTGCATCCTAAAATTCGCATTTGCGCAATAAAATTATTGGCGATCTCAAAAACGGCGCAGATAGAATACTTTTAGCCATGATTCGGTATGAATGGGATAGTTTGGGGGTGTTCCGCGGTGCTTTGGGCGTTGCCAATTTTTTTGTAGATATCTTGTATCCTAGAATTCGCATTCGGGCAATAAAATTATTGGCGACCTCAAAAACAGCGCAGATAGAATTTTTTTAGCGATTTTTCGGTATGAAAGAGGTCGTTTGGGCGTGTTCCGCGGTGCTTTGGGCGTTGCCAATTTTTGTGTTGTATCTTGCATCCTAAAATTCGCATTCGCGCGATAAAATTATTGGCGATCTCAAAAACGGCGCAGATAGAATACTTTTAGCCATTTTTCGGTATGAATGGGGTAGTTTGGGGGTGTTCCGCGGTGCTTTGGGAGTTGCCAATTTTTTTGTAGATATCTTGTATCCTATAATTTGTATTCCGGCAATAAAATTGTTGGCGACCTCAAAATACCTGAATTAGAATTGTTTTGGCTATTTTTCTCGGTCGAAAGGGATAGTTTGAGAGGGTGTTCCGCGGTGCTTTGGGCGTTGCCAATTTTTTTGTAGATATCTTGTATCCTAGAATTCGCATTCGGGCAATAGAATTATTGGCTACCTCAAAAACGGCGCAGATAGAATTTTTTTAGCGATTTTTCGGTATGAAAGGGGTCGTTTGGGGGTGTTCCGCGGTGTTTTGGGCGTTGCCAATTTTTGTGTTGTATCTTGCATCCTAAAATTCGCATTCGCGCGATAAAATTATTGGCGATCTCAAGAACGGCGCAGATAGAATACTTTTAGCCATTTTTCGGTATGAATGGGGTAGTTTGAGGGTGTTCCGCGGTGCTTTGGGAGTTGCCAATTTTTTTGTAGATATCTTGTATCCTATAATTTATATTCCGGCAATAAAATTATTGGCGACCTCAAAAACGGCGCAGATAGAATTTTTTTAGCGATTTTTCGGTATGAATGGGGTCGTTTGGGGGTGTTCCGCGGTGCTTTGGGCGTTGCCAATTTTATTTATGTATCTTGCATCCTAAAATTCGCATTCGGGCAATAAAATTGTTGGCGATCTCAAAAACGGCGCAGATAGAATTTTTTTTAGCGATTTTCGGTATGAAAGGGGTAGTTTGGGGGTGTTCCGCGGTGCTTTGGGAGTTGCCAATTTTTTTGTAGATATCATGTATCCTATATTTTGTATTCCGGCAATAAAATTGTTGGCGACCTCAAAAACACCTGAATTAGAATTGTTTTGGCTATTTTTTTCGGTCGAAAGGGGTAGTTTGAGAGGGTGTTCCGCGGTGCTTTGGGCGTTGCCAATTTTTTTGTTGTATCTTGCATCCTAAAATTCGCATTCGCGCAATAAAATTATTGGCGATCTCGAAAACGGCGCAGATAGAATACTTTTAGCCATTTTTCGGTATGAATGGGATAGTTTGGGGGTGTTCCGCAGTGCTTTGGGCGTTGCCAATTCTTTTGTATGTATCTTGTATCCTAAAATTCGTATTCTGTGAATAAAATTATTGGCGATCTAAAAACGTCTGTATTAGAATTTTTTCTGCTATTCTTTCGGTCGAAAGGGGTAGTTTGAGGGTGTTCTGCGGTGCTTTGGGCGTTGCCAATTTTTTTGTAGATATCTTGCATCCTAGAATTCGCATTCGAGCAATAAAATTATTGGCGATCTCAAAAACGGCTAAATTAGAATTTTTTCCATGATTTTGTCGATCGAGAGGGGGTAGTTTAAGGGTCTTCAGCGGTGATTCGGCCGTTACTAATTTTTTTGTAGGTATCTTGTATCCTAAAATTCGTATTCCGTGAACAAAATTATTGGCGTTCTTAAAAACGGTTGTATTAGAATTTTTTTTGCTATTTTCCGGTCGAAAGGGGTAGTTTGAGGGTGTTCAGCGGTGCTTTGGGCGTTGCCAATTTTTCTGTAGGTATCTTGTATCCTATAATTTGTATTCCGGCAATAAAATTATTGGCGACCTCAAAAACACCTGAATTAGAATTCTTTTGACTATTTTTTTCGGTCGAAAGGGGTAGTTTGAGAGGGTGTTCCGCGGTGCTTTGGGTGTTGCCAATTTTTTTGTTGTATCTTGCATCCTAAAATTCGCATTTGCGCAATAAAATTATTGGCGATCTCAAAAACGGCGCAGATAGAATACTTTTAGCCATATTTCGGTATGAATGGGATAGTTTGGGGGTGTTCCGCGGTGCTTTGGGCGTTGCCAATTTTTTTGTAGATATCTTGTATCCTAGAATTCGCATTCGGGCAATAAAATTATTGGCGACCTCAAAAACGGTGCAGATAGAATTTTTTTAGCGATTTTTCGGTATGAAAGGGGTCGTTTGGGGGTGTTCCGCGGTGCTTTGGGCGTTGCCAATTTTTGTGTTGTATCTTGCGTCCTAAAATTCGCATGGGCGCGATAAAATTATCGGCGATCTCAAAAACGGCGCAGATAGAATACTTTTAGCCATTTTTCGGTATGAATGGGGTAGTTTGGGGGTGTTCCGCGGTGCTTTGGGAGTTGCCAATTTTTTTGTAGATATCTTGTATCCTATAATTTGTATTCTGGCAATAAAATTGTTGGCGACCTCAAAAACACCTGAATTAGAATTGTTTTGGCTATTTTTTTCGGTCGAAAGGGGTAGTTTGAGAGGGTGTTCCGCGGTGCTTTGGGCGTTGCCAATTTTTTTGTTGTATCTTGCATCCTAAAATTCGCATTCGGGCAATAAAATTATTGGCGATCTCAAAAATGGCGCAGATAGAATTTTTTTAGCGATTTATCGGTCTAAAGGGGTAGTTTGAGGGTGTTCCGCAGTGCTTTGGGCGTTGCCAATTTTTTTGTAGGTATCATGTATCCTAAAATTCGTATCCGCGCAATAAAATTATTGGCGATCTCAAAAACGGCGCAGATAGAATTTTTTTAGCGATTTTTCGGTATGAAAGGGGGTGTTTCACGGTGCTTTGGGCGTTGCCAAATTTTTGTGGATATCTTGTATCCTAGATTTGGCATTCGGGTAATAAAATTATTGGTGACCTCAAAAATGGCTGAATTAGAATTTTTTTCGTGATTTTTTCCATCGAGAGGAGGTAGTTTGAGGGTCTTCAGCGGTTCTTTGGGCGTTGCCAATTTTTTTGTAGGTATCTTCTATCCTATAATTTGCATTCCAGCAATAAAATTATTGGCGATCTCAAAAACGGCTGTATTAGAATTTTTTTTGCGATTTTTTCGTTCGAAATGGGTAGTTTGATGGTGCTCCGCAGTGCTTTGGGCGTTGCCAATTTTTTTGTATGTATCTTGTATCCTAGAATTAGTATTCCAGCAATAAAATTATTGGCGATCTCAAAAAGGCTGAATTATAATTTTTTTTGCTATTTTTTCGGTCAAAAGTTGTAGTTTGAGTGTGTTCCACGGTGCTTTGGGCGTTGCCAATTTTTTTGTAGGTATCTTGAATCCTAGAATTCGCATTCGGGCAATAAAACTATTGGCGATCTCAAAACCGACTGAATTAGAATTTTTTTCGCTATTTTTTCGATCGAGAGGGGGTAGTTTGAGGATGTTCCGCGGTTTTTTGAGTGTTGCCAATTTTTTTGTAGCTCTTCTGCAGGCTCAAAAATATATTCCGGGAATAAAATTATTGGCGATCTCAAAAACGACGGAGATAGAATTTTTTTAGCGATTTTTTGTTATGAAAGGCGTAGTTTGGGGGTGTTCTGCGGTGCTTTGGGCGTTGCCAATTTTTTTGTAGATATCTTGTATCCTAGAATTCGTATTTCTGCAATAAAATTATTGGCGATCTCAAAAACGGCTGAATTAGAATTTTTTTTGCTATTTTTTCGGTCAAAAGGGGTAGTTTGAGGGTATTCCGCGGTGCTTTGGGCGTTGCCAATTTTTTTGTAGGTATCTTGTATCCTAGAATTCCCATTCGGGCAATAAAATTATTGGCGATCTCAATAACGGCGGAGATAGAATTTTTTTGGCGATTTTTCGGTATGAAAGGGGTAGTTTAGGGGTGTTCCGCGGTGCTTGCGGGGTTGCCAATTTTTTTGTTGTTCTCTTGCATGCTCAAAATTGTATTCCAGCAATAAAATTATTGGCGGTCTCAAAAGCGGTTGAATTAGAATTATTTGTCTTTTTGCCACGACAAAATGTGATTTTAAGGGGGGTGAGTTTTTGTTGTTTTTTATTTTTTTGCTCTTTTGCTTGTTGTTCACTGCATTTTTGTTGCTATAGAATCGATTCCGAGCGAAATTCATAATTTTTTGGAAGTTTGGATTTTCGTTGGGGTCGCAACATTGCTAGCTTCAACCACATCATTTTTAATCCCCTCATAGCAAAAAGTGCGACGTCTATGTATCTTTAAATTGAGCACACTTTGATCAGAATTGTAAACGTTTTGAGCACCATGTACTTTAATGAGATATTTGACATCGTTAACAAAATTTTCTTTGTGTTGTTCTACTTCTATTGCCTTCTGTGTAGATGACATAGTAATAAATTTTGTTATTTTACGTGAAACAATGTGATGTTCTTTTCTTAATATTTGTATCCATCTATGTGAAGCTTTAAACCATGGAATATTTTGTTCTGCTTTCTTTACGAGAGCCTATCTTTTTATATCAATATCATGCAGAGTCATTTTTGATTCTATCGCGTCTTTAACTTTTTGAAGTACATAAGTTGTTATTCCATATAGAATAGTTTTTCTGGTACCCCCTGCTTCAATTTGTAATTTCCACCGTTGCAATTGACGATCGGAAGTAACTTTTCTATACTTCGATTTTACACTTGCCAAGGATAATGGCTTTCTTTTTCCACTTTGCCAATACTGCATTGCCTGTTTCTTATATTCAAAGTCTACATCTTCTTCATTCGGTAAACAAGCAGGAACCTCTGCATAATCTTCATTTAATTCATGCTCTTCTTCAATATCTTGCGGAAGTGTATCACTGTAGTCATCCTCAAGAGGTAAAGTATATTCTTCTTCTGTATGTAAATTGTAATTTACACTCTCCTTTATTATATTTTCTATTACATGATATAAAATTATCTCTTGTTCGTTAGCTTGTGATTCTTCAATTTTAACATTGTTAGGATTAAAGATTATAGATAATAAAGATATTACAACCAGTGGATTAATAGTCATATTTTAATTTTATTTGAGGCAATGACGTTCAAGCAACAGCCGTAGATTATTTATTCTATAATTATTATTTTACTTAAAATAACGTTATTTTATTTTCATGAACGTCAATTGAACTTACTTTTATTTCAGATATTTCTTAATTTTATCCCCTTTATTAAAATTGATGGCTATGTCATTTCACGTTTTATTCGTAATCTAATTCGTCGGAAACGTTGCCATACTGTAACTATGTGCATGGCGACGTAATGTTGTTTGTTTATATTTTTCTTAAGGTTATTTTCCCATTTTTTAATATTGTATTCAAAGCATAGTTCATCTCCGCGCGTGCAGCGCGCGTTTGATCTAGTCTTCTTTTTAAAATAAAGTTATGTTTCACTGAAATAAAAATATTATAATTACTACAATATTATGTGACACACACAAATAATTTAATTTATTTTATTTTTTTATTATATGGTAGAGACAATCGTGACAGTTTAATATAATAAATACATAAAATAATGAAATTGAATATATGTATTTACACTCAAGCGCGCGCACGCACTCACACGCTTACACATACACGCTCATACGATTTCATTAATTTTATTTATTAATTGTATTAAATGGGCAAGATACTCATTACAATAAAATATTATACTAGTTTTATTTAAAACAGTTATTGAGGGCATGTCGAATAAGAATAAGAATCTTTACCGGCCACCACGTGTTTTAATTAAAAAATTAATTTGTAAACATTTATTTGATATAATCTCGACTTCAGGTCTTCGATTTGTGCGGAGATGATTTTCAGAAATTTTGTGGATCATTTTTGTTATAGTATCTGTGAGATATTTGGGTTGAAATATCTGACAACTTTTTTAAATAATTGTAATTATTTAACATACACTCAATAAAAGGCAAACGAAAGATTTATTAATATATCATGATATGATTTTTATGTATATAATAAATATTATAAATTCTATTAACTCTAGAAAATAAATGAAAACAAGTCGATGTTTTTTTACAAGTATTCTTCTTATCATGGTTATATTAATAAATTGAACATTATTAGAATCATTATTTTATTTTACGTTTTCATAATAATCCTATTTACATTATATCACTTCTTTTAATCAAACTTACTATTTGACTTTAGATATCATTTTAATATTTAAACTATTTTATTTTTTTCAAGAAAGTTCTTATTTGTTTAAAAGTTTCGCCCATATGACGAAAAATAAAATAGCAATACTGACAAGCCCTTTTTAATAATATATTTTCTGTATCCTCAATGCGTAGTTTAAATTTTGTTTTGAAGAGTATATAATAAAATGTATCATTATATCAATTTAAACAATTGTATAAACACCAACAATATGTAATCAGTTTAGTAACTAGCGTGTAGTCAATACAAAGGAACACTACAAACTGACCATTGTCGAATAAAAATATCTCTTGTTTACTCGAGAATTATCTCGTATTCAAAGTTTATTTTTAACTTATCAATATTTTTATAAATGTCGTCGCGAAAAAAATATTCGTAGAAGCGTGATGACATTGAAAATTGTAATGTAAATTTAATATAATTATAATTATATTGCATATTTCGGTAAGAACGAAATCTTCGTTGATAAAAAAAACGTTGACAGAAAAATTCTTTGTTTATAAATAATTTCATCATTAATTTCATAAACAAAAAAAATAATCGATAACAATTTTCTTGAAAATTTTCATTTAATGTATTAAATTTTAGTAGTCAATTTTAGTATTTCACGTAAAATATGATTTAAAATAAGCATCTCAAAATTAAAAATCAAAAAGAATGTTGTGATCAATTTTTTTTAATCACTAAAAGATAAATAACTAAAGTAGGGGTAGCTTACCCCTTCTATGTGTTTTTTTTAAACCTCGAAACGGGTCAACTATAATTTTTAATTTTCTTTACAACATGGCATTTTTTAATCAAATATGGCTCTTCAAAACTTTGTTATTTTAAAAGCAGGGTGAAAAAAATTATATTTACCCCCTTTTTTAACTTAGTTGTAGAAGCTGATGGTAGAGTTGTCTATTAATAAGTGTAGTTGATACTAATGGCCATATCTACCAAGTGGTGTGTTGATTTTTGGCGGTGAACTTTAAAGGTGATTTTCACCCCCAGATCTCTTTCTCCACAGATAAAAAAAAAATACGTGTCAAATATTTTTCGATACTCTAACCAGTTGCAAAGTTTCATGAAAATCGGAGGCAGACACTAACAAAAAGGTGATTAATGAAATTAGGGGTAATTCACCCCGTCAACGTGTTTTTATTTTTAAATCTCGAAACAGGTCAACTATAATTTTCAAGTTTCTTTGTAGCATGGCATTTTTCAATCAAATTTAGCTCATTATAACATTTTTATATAAAAAATACAAGGGAAAATATCATATTTACCCTTATAAAAATAGGGGATGCAACCCCAAGCATTAAAACTGTGCCGAAAAACTCGACTTTTCATAAGTAACAAATAGGTGTTGGTTTCATTAAAAAATTCCGATTCCATCTTGAGATATTAAAAAAAAAAACGGTTTTTGGTGGTGAACTTTAAGGGCGGTTTTCACCCCTTAGATATGTTTTTCCGCAGATAAAAAAAATACGTGTAAAATATTTTTTGACACTCTACTCGTGTGTAAAGTTTTATGAAAATCGGAAGCGGACACCAAGTATCCTTTCCTTGTAAGTCGAGCAGGATACTAGTTAAATACCTGTTTCAAAACAAATATTTATTAGATTATTGCCAATACATACTTTTCTTTCTCAAACTAATGTATTTCTTTAAAATTTTTTATAACAATAATTAATTGTTTGTATAGGATACATAAATGAAAAAACAAAAAAGATATTTTTTATATTCAGTCAAATTGTTTAACAAACAACAAAGAACCACAGAGAAAACAGTTTTATTTATTGATAAAGTTTTGTTGTGAATAATTTACTTTTGTTTTTTAAATTTTAAAAATGGAATCGATAAATTAGTTTGAGGAAGCATCTTGCCAATGAATTGGCAGCGGTTTTTTAAATCGCATTACTTTTGTTACGATTTCATAATAGCATACAATAAATAAATGGAGGAGGACTCGATAAGAAAACGGCATGGCGTAACTCGGCGGGAAATCGAACCCCGGACCTTTCGTTTTCGCGACGAGTGCTCTGACCACTGAGCTACCGATGCCGGTGCACGTCTTTCCTCGAGTCGTCCTCATGTTGCTGCTATATGCAACCCGATCCGCCTCGTCACGTTGTGCATACTATGCACACGTAACACTTTATATTCTTGTAATGAGTATCCTTTTACTTTCAAAACAAGACACTTTCCAATAAAATTGGGATTTGCAATGACTATCCATAAAGCTCAGAGTCAAATATTTTCAAATGTATTAACTGATTTGTAAAAATATGTTTTTCGTTATGCATATATGTTGCAACTTCACGTGTCCGTTCTTGGAGTGGATTAAAATTATAATTAGGTTCGAATCGAGTTAATAATAAAGTTAAAAATTACGATTTTAAAGAAATTTTATAATAAATAGTAGATCTAATTTATTTATGGAAATTATTAAATTTTTACTATTTTATTAATATTATTAGTGTACAATTCAAATGCGTATTATATAATTAACAATAGCAATAATAGTACAGACTGCAGTCATGCTAGAGCCCTCTCCACTGTCTTCTTTCCTAAATCTATTTGCTTTTTATTTCTCATGCTCTCCTCTATCGGCCGCATTCGAGATCTATTTGCCTCTATTTCTATGTTACAATGAAATTTGTTGTACCATATATCCAGAATTAACATTTTAACAAAATAATTAACAGTATACGTTAACAAATACATTTACGTTATGATTTACAGTACACAATTATTGTAGTCGACTCAAGAGAATACAGCTGCATTGTGGGGCGCGAAGCGCGCCCAACACTCTAGTCATGCAAAAAAGCTATAACATGGCGGAATTTGCCACGTTACTTTCGCTTTAAGGAGAGCGGATTTCTACTGTGAAATTCCGTCTATTGGCAGCCAGGAAAATCCTTCACCTCAGTGTTTAGGGTCACTCGTATTTTTGGATATTTGCTTATTTCTTTTTGTTATCTTTTCTTCATACGTGAGAAAACTAGGCGACGAGCAGATAGCGCGACGACGCACTGCTTTTCGGAACAGCCAGCTGCCTTTCCGTCTACCCTCGGCGTCCGTCGTCCCATCGCCGGCCGCCTCGCCATCGCACAGTGGTCTGCGGTATCAAAAAACGGTTAAAAATCCCGCTTCAACTGAATTTGCATGATAAAAATTAAAAAAAAATTTTTCAACACAGCTGAAGTGATGACGAATCGAAAACCGTTGCACTTTACCTCGATTAAAGTTCCTAACGATCACCCCAAGCTCCAAAATTATTAAAAAAACAATTAATATATTTTCTATTTTACAGCATTTGAGAAACCCATTTCTTTTCATGGAAAAAATCTGAAAAATAGTTTTATGTTGGTCTAGTATGCTATATAAATATGCGTTTCATATATATATATATATGTGGGAGCGTCCAGCAGAAACGGGCCACCGAGCGCGCGCGGTGCCTTTTTTCGCGTAAAAGGTGCTCTGTTTAATCGTTCATAATCGTATGCTGCGTCTTTGAAAAAAAAAACCAAGCACCTATATCGATAGATTTTTTCCTGCTCTTTCCAATGGTGCCATTGTTTTTATTGCGAAACGCTTTCTTCCGGACGAAAACTCGAGTTGAATATTGAAAGCCATTTTTCTCAAAGTATATCATGTTTTTTTTCAAAATAAACTACACCACTGGAAAGTACAACTCTTAAGCTTCAAAACCCTATTTTGGAGAAGTTGAAGAAATAAAGGGTTTAAAAGTAACAACATGAAAAAGACAGCGCTGAGGGTCCGCGCAAGCCCCTCGCACCCGTGCGTACGGCACGTTTAAGTGCACGCTCTATTCAATTCGCTAATAATCGTGTACCAAGTCTCTGAAAAAAGAACTAAGGACATATATCGATAGATTTTTTCCTGCTCTTTCCAATGGTGCTATTATTTTTATTCCGAAATGCTTCTGTTCGGGATTAGTACCCGAAGTGCCCGATACCTGGAACTCAATTGTTTCATTGTATTAAATTATTAAATGATGCCAAAAAGTTAGAACTTAAAAGATTTTCAGCGTCAGAAGATTCTCAATTATATCCACCGATCAAAAAAGAAAAAGTACTTAAAACTCAAACAAAGAAAGAAGCGGATATCGCAAAAAGGACAATTCTTATAAAATCAAAAAAATGTAAAAAAATTAGAATTTAAAGGTAATATTGTTATGCCAGATTAAACAATCTATAAGGTTATTTTAAATTTCTGTTTCACTGCTTTCAGTGCATTCATGGATATTTTTATGTTTAATATATTATGTTTTTCAAATTTTGTTATATAAATGAACAAAGTTCATTGTAATATTATACTAACTGTTACAACTAGATCCACAAAATTATGTCCACTCATTGGCATTGTAAGTTACAAAACATTTTATATTTACAAAAAAGAAAGGGCGAAATAGCACATCGCGTGTATTAATCCGTCCTTGAGCATAGCGTAAAAAGTTCGGGCAGCCGCTGTCTTTTTGATCTTACTATTTTTGAACTTTTCATGTTTCAACTTAAAAATATAATATTTTATAGTTTAAGACTTGTACTTTTGAAGAATATAATTCATTTTGAAGAAAAGACTGATATTTTATTGAAAAAATAGAGTTTAAACATTCAAATGGAATTTTCAACTGGAAGGAAGCATTTCGGAATAAAAATAATAGCACCATTGGAAAGAGCAGGAAAAAATCTATCGATATATGTCCTTAGTTCTTTTTTCAGAGACTTGGTACACGATTATTAGCGAATTGAATAGAGCGTGCACTTAAACGTGCCGTACGCACGGGCGCGAGGGGCTCGCGCGGACCCTCGGCGCTGTCTTTTTCATGTTGTTACTTTTAAACCCTTTATTTCTCCAACTTCTCCAAGATAGGGTTTTGAAGCTTAAGAGTTGTACTTTCCAATGGTGTAGTTTATTTTGAAAAAAAAACATGATATACTTTGAGAAAAATGGCTTTCAATATTCAACTCGAGTTTTCGTCTGGAAGAACACGTTTCGCAATAAAAACAATGGCGCAATTGGAAAGAGCAGAAAAAAATCTATCGATATAGGTGCTTGGTTTTTTTTTCGAAGACGCAGTATACGATTATGAGCGAGTTAAACAGAGCGCCTTTTACGCGAAAAAAGGCACCGCGCGCGCTCGGTGGCCCGTTTCTGCTGGACACTCCCATATATATCATCTTCTAAGCAAAAATGGTCCTTATCAACTTTTCTCTCCGACTGATAGTTTTCGAGAAAATAATTCCCAAAAATTCAAAAAATCATATTTTTTCAAACTTTGGGAATTTTTTTCTCGGAAACTATGGATCAGAGGGAAAAGTTGATATGGAGCATTTTGCTCAGAAAATGACAAAGAATAGCTTGGTATTTTTATAAAATCGAAAATATAATATTTTTTATATTGTTTATAAAAAATGTTAATAATAAATAATCTGACCACTTTTTGGCCTGGTACCCTCGAAATTCTGATTCAGCGACCCGAGGTACCGAGGGGACCTCGAAAAAAATACTCAGAGGCCACCAGCCCCCGGACTAATATTTTTTTTTAAGTGAATTATGTCTCTGTGAAGTATAACCTCTTAAAATTTTAACACAATATTGTAATCGATAAGTGTAATAAGTCGTTACAATTTAAAGGCGATAAATCGAATATTCTCTTAGAAAATGCTATTAGAAAATATTAAAATATTAAAAAAAGAAAATTTTTAAACTCTAATGTCATTGGCCGTGACAGTAAGATCTTTTTGAGTACCGAACTCAGTTCGAAGATATAAACAGCTATCACAGCTATCTGTATACGAATGAACGTATACGGCAAAATTAAATAAATTGATAAGGAGAGCTCTATAACCTCGAGAGGTTATAAATACTCTGAGAGATGTGAGAATATCTCGCAACTCAACAACCACTCTATGGGTGGTCAGAGGCGCCCGACACTCGAGCGAGCTCGACCACCCGTAGAGTAGCTGGCCACCGACAGGCTCTGTTGACTTCTGTCTTGTAATTGCATGCTACAATATTTAATTCCGCATGATGTTATAAACATTTCCATACTGCTATAATCTTATTTTCTGTCGTCGTATAAATGAATTTACACATGTGCCACTCTACGGGCGGTCGGAGGCGACCGGCACACTAGCGAACTCGACCACCCGTAGGGTAATAGCTGCGCACCGACAGGTTCTAATAGCTTCGGTCTTGTTATTGCATACTGTAATAACTACCGACATGGCAATTTTTCTTATATAACAAATTTCCAATGTCAGTTGAATCTTATTATTTCTAATCATCACATAAATTCATACCTGTCCAACTCTACGGGTGAAAAAGATATTCCTGTGAGAAATAGTGGAATTAAAAATGTTACGTCTTCCCTCATCTTTGTTTGAATTTATTTTGCCGATTGGTACAGTAGGTACCTGCCTTGCCCCAGAACAGCTCAAGAATATTTGGTAAATTATTTTCCCTAGAGAGTGTCTATGCCTATAATAACTACGCTTTTGGCAAATCACTACCTAGTCGTGTTGGAGGAAAAATGTCAAGAGTTGACTGAGTCGACCACCTTATAACGCTGAAAATGTTCAAATCGAATCTGTAAGCCTACCGTGGTTCGACCCCGCCAGCGAGCCAAGCGGTGACGAACGACTGTAGGCTGGTACATTCGAATTGAACGTTTTCAGCGTTATAAGGTGGTCGAATCGCTCAGCTCTTGATATTTTTCCAAGAACATGACTCATAATTTTCCCGGAAACGTATTTATTTTAGACACAGATACTGCGTTCGAAAAATTATTTACCAAACACTTTTGGCTGTTCTGGAGCAAGGCAGATATCTACTGTACCGTCCGGCATAAGCAATTCAAAGGAAAAACGGGAAAGACGTAAAATGTTACGTTAGTTGTAGAATCTTTCGCGAGATTATCTTCATTTTAAAAACAATAACATCAAACAATAACATCAATAACTTTCACTCAACACCACCTCGAAATTTTTGTCAAAGATTACGTAAAAACTGTGGCCCTAGACACATAAGCGCGTTTGCTCGCGTTTGGCTGCGGTCAGCCGCGGTCGGCCGCGGTAAGAGCGCACGCGTTCGCTTCTCTCATTGGTTGGAAGCGGGCTCAGCGGACACGCACGCCTACGACGACCAATGAGAGAAGCGAGCGCATGCGCTCTTACCGCGGCCGACCGCGGCCGACCGCATTAGCCAAACGCGAGCAAACACGCTTATGTGTCTAGGGTCTGTGGGATGGCGGGCCAGCTGATCAGCTGTAAGCTGTACGCGCCGCGCGTTTCGGTGTCATTGTTTATACAAAGTGCGATACTGCGGCCCATGCCTGCTGCCCGGTGATCCTGACAGTGATGATGGGGAGTGCAGTTCATCTCCTTGGTACGTGCGACGGTCCTCTTCACGATCTTGTGCAATGCTTCTACAGAGCAGCTTCGCTAAGCCTTAACTCGTTCCTAACCTTTTTCTTCTATTGGGCTGATTGGTACTCTTCTATTCTTACAGGCTCCGGGACAACGTTGCAGTTTGGCGGCAACAGAGTAGATTCAGGTAAAATAAAAATCTATGAATAGAATACTTTATAATATTTTTGCAAATGCGTGCCTCTGCGCTTTTCCTCTCATCGTTACATTTATTATTTCTTTGCAGATAGCGTGCACGATGTAGAACTTAGAACAAGTTTATTTTAGAAAGATGTTGAAGGCAATTGAAGCCAGAACTGCAAACTTGGAAGCTTCTTAGATCCTGTAGCGGATGTTATTATTCGGCACAGAAATGCCAAACATAAGAACTCCTATTTCACTGTTTCAAACGGATAGTTCAATGGATCATCAAGCTTATGATGATAAAATATGTTTTCAAAGTGAAGAAGAAAATATAGAGAAAGTATCTAAGCCATCTAAAGTATCAACTGATGTTTATTTGTACAGAAAATCTAAAGAAGAAAGAATTTTTGAACCTTCAAATACAGACAAGAATAAACAAGAATCTGGATCAGTATGGGGAGATTTTATAGCTTTAAATAATAATGAATCTGTTGTTGACAAAAAGAAAATGCCATCAAGATTCTTTCGAAGTGTAAATAGTGAATGTCACATACAGCAAGAAACCAGAATTTAAAAGACAGCACGTGTGTCTTGAATCCGATGGCCAATTGTCTACCAGGAAAGGTTTAAATAAATGAGCACCATTTATTCTTAACCGACGTTTCGGACACTTTTGTCGTGTCCCTCTTCAGGTACTATATATTTAACACAAATCATTTACATAATAAATATATACAGTATGTTGAACGTAAGATTTACAATTTTTCTAAAAAAAAACCGTAGTTTTTAGAATCAATTCCAATAAAAAATAATTTATATTACATATTTATTAAAACTAATCACTTAATTATTTGTCACAATTCGCAAATTCTAAACAAGTTATGTATAACAAGGTACACTTACATTACGTCAGGATGTAATGATAACGGGATACTGTCCGTTTCGTCAATACTTTTTCTTTGCGGCAAACAGTCTATATATACTAATATACTGTAATTGTGTGTGTATATTGTGTGTGTATACGAGTATATAAAACGATGTGAGACAGATGGGTATAGCGCTGAACGATTGGGAGCCGAGGCGAGGTATCAGGAGAGCACGTCATAGTGGAAGTCATCCCAATGACACGGTTCTTAAAACATACACGAATATTGTGATGGATATTATATGCTCACCCAACGTGCTCTTCTAATATACCCGTTCGACTTTACAAAGTTTATATACATAGTAAGAGTTATATTAAGCTAAAATTTCGCAGTTATTAATTAATATATTATATTCTTTCGCCAGTTTATTGATTTCAAATTGTTTATTTATATAATTTTTTTGTTGATGAATGAAGAATGCTTCTGAAAAAAGTCTTTTTCCGTTATTTATTTCTGTATCTAAGATTTTAATATTATTAAAATCTATTGTATGATTGTTATTTTCAATGTGCGCTAATAAGGAAGATTTATCATCTTTGTCAAGATATTTTTTTCTATGTTCTTCTATTCGTACATTTAATCGTCTACCTGTCTGTCCCACATACCTTGCTTCGCAATTTTTACAATTGATTTTATACACCACATTGTTTTTATTACATTTTTCTTCTTTATCTTTTCCTAATACTATTACATTACTTAGTTTATTTATGGTACTAAACACAACATTAATGTTAAGTTTTTAAAAAAAATTTTTCGTAAAACATTCTAATTCATTAACAAACGGTAAACATATAATCCCATCGTAGGTTTTTTGTTGTTTGGGGCTATTATCTGAAATTTGTAGCATTTTTAAGCGTTTCTTTATGTGGTGATCAACTAAATTATGTGGATAATTATTGTTTTTTAAAACATATTTGATAAAATCTGTATTTTCTTTGTGAAATCTATTGTGCGATAATTTTATTGCTCTATCGAGGAGACAGTATATGATAGCTATTTTGTTGCTTGTCGGGTGATGCGAATTGAAATTGAGATATCTTCCTGAATAGGTAGGTTTTCGATACCAATTAGTTATTATATTGCTTTCATCGTTTATTATAATTTTTATGTCCAAAAAACTAATGCTATTATTTTCGGAATGTTCAACAGTGAATTGTAAGTTTGTGTCATAAGAGTTGAAAATTTGTAATGTATCGCGTATATTATTTTTCGGTATACAAAGAACAATATCATCCACATAACGGTAATAAAATAGCGGTTTTTCTTGAAGTTTATTGAAATGGCTCAATAAAATGGATTTTAGTGGTACTAAGAAACAACTACTCCCGGTTCTTCAAAAATTCAGTATATCAAAAGCGTATGGTCTTATTAAAATACATAAAGCAGGCTCAATTCCTACAAAATAATTTAAAAACCCCGTCATCACATGTAGATAATAATTTAAAACTAAAAGAAAAACTTGAAAATATCAAAATACCACATAATTATGAAATAGTGAGTTTCGATGTCGTAAGTCTTTTTACAAATATCCCTGAATACCTAGTATACGAAGCGATAGAAAGAAGGTGGCATCAAATATATAATAGAATAAATATGACCTGTACCGAATTTCTTAAAGTAATTAAATTCATCCTAAACAATAATTATTTTCAATTTAATGGCAATTTTTATAGACAGAGATTCGGATCCGCTATGGGAAATCCGTTAAGCCCTATACTATCTAACATAGTTATAGAAGATTTAGAAAACTCATGTATCAATAAACTTTAAGAAAAACCGCTATTTTATTACCGTTATGTGGATGATATTGTTCTTTGTATACCGAAAAATAATATACGCGATACATTACAAATTTTCAACTCTTATGACACAAACTTACAATTCACTGTTGAACATTCCGAAAATAATAGCATTAGTTTTTTAGACATAAACATTATAATAAACGATGAAAGCAATATAATAACTAATTGGTATCGAAAACCTACCTTTTCAGGAAGATATCTCAATTTCAATTCGCATCACCCGACAAGCAACAAAATAGCTATCATATACTGTCTCTGTTTTATGCGTACACAACCCTTCCCTCTTGAATAGAGACAACACCTGCATGGTTCGAAAAATTATATTAGAGCTCTCAATCTTGCCTCGTGCGCGAGGGTGATCGTGAGGTTAGTCGGACGGCCGAGGATGTACGACATCCCGCCTCACCATCGGATATGGGGTTTAATGATACACCGAGTGCGGCTGAGAATGCCCGGCATTCCGCCCAGTGTCCATTTTGGCTGACACACACAGCGTGTCTCTCTTGCCCATGCTCATAGCAACCCCGCGGTCTCGCTTACGTATCTTCACACTCGAGTGATCGGTCTCACGGGAAGGCGTGCTGCGGTGACAAACTCGCTGGGTAACCCGGCCAGAGTCGTCGGCGTCAGTAGTGCGACCTTTCGTTGATCCCCCTTTTGTAGGATCGGTAGCCGGTTCCGGGAAGATGGCAACCTTTCGTTTTCGCGGCTCGCCAGTCGCTCGTGCAGATTCTGCCGCCGGCGCTGTCGTTTGCGCCGATCGCCGTCGTCACGGCCGCTCGCAGAGAGTGAGAAAAATACACGTCGTCGCCGTCGCCTTTTACTGTAAATCGCGGTTACAGCTAGCAAAACTGGGCGGAGTCGATATCGCCTGGATGAGCAGATGTTCTCGTCGCGATCTCTGTTTCGCGTCTGAAGAACAAAACGCGCGCGCGCTTCCGTCCCGCCGAGACACATATTCTCCCCTCCCCCGCTTCCGCAGTAATACTTCCCTCGAAGACCGCTCTCGCGCGAGAGCGCCCGCTCATGCTCGCGAGTCGCTCCAGCCACATGCGCCCTCCAACCTTACACTCTTTTACTAATCTACTAAACATCCTCCCCCGTTGCGAGAGTACACGAGCAATTTACAGTGTCACTTGGACTTAAATCATTTCGGAAAGACGATGGGATCGATTCCCCGACGAATTCCAATATGTGACGGCTAAACGCATTGCGCTTTTGCAAGAGCTGGTTGCTCGCAATAGAATTGTATTGCTAAATTGACGCATTGTTTCTTACATTCGCGTATCTCCAATGAGAAAGTCGACGACAATTCCATGCATACGGAACCAGACGGTGATCGCATATCGCTTCGGCTATTCAGTCACATGAGACAGTGGACATAATCGCGTGACGTTTCGGACGTATACACCCGCTGATGTACGGATTTTGGCAACTCTGGTAATGCCGTCCTTGCCCGGAAATACTTCAACAACCACCGCCAACGGCCACTGACTGCATGGACAATCTTTATCGACCTCGATGACCACCGAACCGGGATTGATTTCGCCCTTCCCCTCAGTCCATTTCTGTCGCTTGTGTAGTTCGGACAAGTACTCGGCGTGCCACCGTTTCCAGAAGTCTTGGCGCGCCTTAGTGATGAAACGCCAGCTCGAGAGTCGATTCTCTGGGACGGACATATAATCCGGTTGTGGGATCATAGTGAGAGGTCGACCGATCAAGAAGTGCACTGGGGTGAGTGCTGCCGGATCATTCGGGTCGGCGGACATTAGTCCTATCGGTCGAGAGTTCAATATTGATTCAACTTCGATCAACAGAGTGTTGAATTCCTCGAAAGTAAGTATTTTAGTTCCTATTTTAGTTCCAAGCACCCGACGTAAGTGATGCTTACACGATTTGATCGCCGCCTCCCATATTCCTCCGAAATGTGGGGACAGGGCGGGATTGAAATGCCATACGAGGCCGCGTTGGGTGCCGAACTGATGAATCGCGGTGTGAAATGGTTCGGATGCATGCAATTGATGAATCCCACTGAGCTCGTTGTTGGCGCCGACAAAATTGGTCCCGTTGTCCGAATACATGTGTGACGGAACCCCCCTTCACCCGATGAACCTTCGTAACGCTGCCAAAAACCCTTCGGTCGACAAATCGTTGGCGAGTTCGAGGTGAACCGCCTTCGTTGACATGCAGATAAAGACGCATCCGTAGCCCTTTAGAATATTGCGATTCCGAAACTTCCTATCCTTCAAAGAGATCGGTCCGAAAAAGTCGACGCCCACTTGACTAAAAACCGCGGATTGTTGCACCCGCGAAGAGGGCAAATCACTCATTTTGCTATGCAACGTTTTTGGGCGATATTGAATGCATGTGTTGCATTGTCGTATGATTTTTCTAACCTGATTCCTTCCGTCAAGCAACCAGAACCGATGCCGAACGGCAAAGAGGGTGCTATGCAGACCGGCATGTAGGGAATCGGCATGCACCCTGCGAATAATCAGATCAGTAACGTGATGATACGACGGCAACAAAACTGGATGTTTCTGACATTTCGGTATTTGCGCGTTCGTCAATCGCCCCCCCACTCTTAACACTCCGAATTCGTCTATGAACGGACTGAACGCGGCTAATCGCGTGTTTTTTGTCGTGCCGGTTTTACGTATGTGTTCAAGTTCTCCCTTGAATTCCTCGTGCTGTACGAATCACCACAATCTGCGTTCAGCTTCGTCCCGCTCCTCTCTATTGAAAAACTTAGTTGGGTATCCGTGAGGGCCCCGGACACGCAGACAATAGGCAACGACGTTAATTAAAGTATAATGTGACGAGATATTACAATAAAAGGGTTTGCTATCGGTTACAGTTAGCGACGAATTGTTCAAAAAACAAACGGTCCTTTTCAACCCGGGCAATTCCTTCAGAGGGGTGATTCTCGTCTCCGGCCAGGCCGTTTCAGGCTGTCGCAACCAACTAAAGCCATTAAACCACGTATCGTTATTCAGAAACTCTAGGGGCGTCTGTCCACGAGACAAATTATCAGCAGGATTTAGCCTGCCAGGTACGTGACGCCACTCTGTGCCCTCTGACGCTCTCTGAATCTCCGCGACCAGATTACCTTCAAAAACTTGTAACGATTGAGGCATCCTCTTTATCCAGCACAACACGATTTCGGAGTCCGTCCAGAAGATAATTCGCCGCACGGGAAGTTTGAGCGCGTCGCGGGCTTCATTGAGCAATCGTGTTAGAAGAACCGCCCCACACAGCTCGAGACGCGGGATTGTCTGCTGTTTAACCGGTGCGACTTGAGACTTAGCGCCGGCTAATTGTACTAACACGCGGCCTTCGGTGTCGCACGAACGCACATACAAGCAAGCACCATATCCAGACTGGCTAGCGTCGCAAAATCCATGAATCTGCGTTTCTATATGATCCGGCAGTACTAATCGTCGAGGGATGGTTAGTTCTTTGATTAAATGCAATTGGCTTGCGATGGACTGCCACTTCGTGTGCAGTGCTTGTGGCACGGTTTCATCCCATCCTACCTTTGATTTCCAGCACTCTTGGATGATGATTTTAAGGGCAAACACTACCGGTCCCAACAATCCAAGTGGATCAAAAATCCTCGCGATCACCGAAACTATAGTGCGTTTTGTGATTCGTTGCGTGTGGTCCACCGGATGGACGGAATAAATAAAATTGTCAGAGAGGACATTCCATCCAATCCCGAGGGCCTTGCGCGTCTCTCCGTTCTGGTCCGGATCCGCGTGGTCGAGATCCTTGTGGTCAAGACTATCTAGCGCGTGCCGGTGATTCGATACCCATTTACGAAGGTGAAATCCACCGCGTCGTAATAACCCAATGACTTCGTCACGCATTTGACCGACCTCCTCGACAGTGTCTGCGCCGTAAAAAGAATCGTCGACATACAAATTTTCCTTTATCGCGACGCTCGCGCGCGGAAACCTGTCCCTTTCGTCGTCGCGCAATTTCCCCAAGACATTCTTCCACTTCCCAGAATTTAGTCAATAGTCTGTTTAGGTCAAGTAAGTTACATGAAACTTGTTTCACCGACGCGTCATTTACCCCACTGACGACCACCCAACCGAGTTGGGTTTTTTTGGACGCACAAATCGCAATTATCTCGTGACAGCTTAATTTGACCGATCGAAAAAAGCGACATGGTGGTTCCCGAACTTACGAGTATGTCCACCGCCCGTGGAATGTGGAATTGCGGATCAGCTAGCGGGAGGTTGGCTGGTATGTCTACAAGCTCTCGCGGAAAGGCTGAACTTGGGACGCGATCCTTAATCTTAGATACTACCAAACAACGTAACCGCTTCTGGTAACCCATGACGCGTGATTTGATTACTACTTCGGCGCTTCCCTTGGATTCGGTATGCATGTTGTTCATGCCGTCGACGGACAACTCGCATGACTGTATCGATAACTGCAAACTTCTCGCAAGTTCAATCGTTATAAAATTCGCGGTGGAACACGTGTCCAACAACACGCGAGCTTCGGACTATCGTCCTTTGGCTCGCTGAGCGTGTACTACGGCGCTCATCATTAGCTGTGACTGAGGCATCTGAGAGAACGCGCTAAAAATCTCCTCGCCTAGTCATGCATTTGAATTATTTGGTGGCTGCGTCGCTGCTGGATTTGTCGGGGCCTGAAGCAACCTCCGCGGTTCTGAATTCGATTCCGAATGTAATAGTGTATTGTGATACCTATCACACGTCTTACAATGGCTGACTCCGCATTTACCCTTATGTAGTCTGAGACAATTGTAACAAAGTTTATTAGCTCTCGCGACGCTCCAGCGCTCAGACCCAGACAAGCCCTTAAATCCTTCGCACTTAAATAACGCGTGTGGTCCCTTACAATGCGGGCATGGGTTATTTACATTGATAACAAAGGCGCGCGAGCCATCATTCTTCTTTCTGAACTTGGGAGGACGCAACGTCTCAGCTCGTGAATCTTCATTCGGATTAACCATTTCTTTAACCGCGTCAGCCTCGAGCGTATAAAGGCGAAAGGTGGCCTCGTTGATAAACTTAAATAGTCTTTCTAGATCGGGCAACTCGTCCAAACCAATCGCCTCTTTCCATTTCTCACGCACCTTCGTGGGCAAAGCCCTCTCAACTATCCGGACGACAATTCGGCAATCCACCTTGACCTTCAGAGACTCGAACATGCTCAAATGTAGCTTGACCTCGTCTACTAGGTTCGTCAGTTCCTTAGACGTTGCGTCCTTCACAGGTTGAATTCCCAAGATGGCGTCCACGTGTTTAGAGACGAGTACGCGTTTTCTTTCATAATTAAATACAAGGGTTTGCTACGCTTTTGCATAATTCTCGTTTCGGATGTCATAAATCGCGATCTTGCGTAACGCGACCCCCTTTAGCGAGTTTCGTAGATACAGAAACTTCACGGTGTCATCTATATCGCTTCGCGAGTCAACCATACTAAGAAATGCATTTTTATATGATAACCATTGACTATGATAACCATCAAATATAGGTAGTTCTGCGATCGGAAGCCGCAGAAGTTTCTGTTTCTCTATAAACGTCGAGTTCGCAACGGGCCCAGCGGAGGGCAGAGTCTGCTCCGCGGAGGTTGTGTTGGGAGCCTTAATTTTACTAATTTTCGATGCCACATCGTAATATGATTCGCGAATTTCTGACCACTCTGTAACATCTGTACTTGACTTTTCGAGAATAATAAGGTCTTCGTATAGATCTTCGTATTTGCGAAAGGACGCGCTCAAGGCTGTCATACGAATCGCAAGATTTGGCTTATCCACCACCTCCGCGGTTAACATCTCGTTTATTTTGGACATATGATCTCGCAAGACTCGCGCCTTGATGCGCACAACTGAGGTCGCCCTTTCGGCCATGGTGATGCGCCACTAACGTCTCGAGTAGTATTTCTGCTTCGTAGCTTGAAGACCTCTCCTCTTGTTAGACGTCGTGGAGTGTGAATCGTGATGTTCGATCGATGGTTCTCGCCACGACGTATCTGATGAGTTCGACTAACTCGGCCGGAGGCAATTTGTGGATCGATGAGTGGTGAGGGTGCAAGCAACCGACCTCACAGGAGGCACCAATGTTTTATGCGTACACAAGCCTTCCCTCTTGAATAGAGACAACACCTGCATGGTTCGAAAAATTATATTAGAAAGGGTTCTTTGATTCAATTCCTACCTAAACTCGCGGCGCGGAATTCTAATAATTTGAATGTGGTTAGGTGATTGTAAATGATAGATTTGAGAATTCAAGAGCAGCTAAAGATTTATTTTCTAACGGTTTCGTACTGAGATTTACATGAGTTGTTGGCTGTCGGAACGAGAAACATCGACTCGGCGCGAGCGCGTGCCAAGGCCGGCGTGTGCGACTGGTCCGCAACGCGCCCCCCCCCCCTTTTTCCTGACAAATTCTCCGAACTAACGCTCACCGGAGTTGCGCTGCCCTGTTGGCACGTCACAAACCGCACGGCCGGGGGACCGTAATCCCCGCCTGCAATGGTGAACCTTGCACGTCGTTCGCATATCGGCTTCGAGCTCTTAGTCTTGCTTCATGCGCAAGGTCGATCGTGAGGTTAGTCGGACAGCCGAGGATGTACGACATCCCGCCTCACCATCGGATATGGGGTTTAATGATACACCGAGTGCGGCTGAGAATGCCCGGCATTCCGCCTAGTGTCCATTTTGACTGACACGCACAGCGTGTCTCTCTTGCCCATGCTCATAGCAACCCCGCGGTCTCGCTTACGTATCTTCACACTCGAGTGATCGCTGGGTAACCCGGCCAGAGTCGTCGGCGTCAGTAGTGCGGCCTTTCGTTGATCCCCCTTTTGTAGGATCGGTAGCCGGTTCCGGGAAGATGGCAACCTTTGGTTTTCGCGGCTCGCCAGTCGCTCGTGCAGATTCTGCCGCCGGCGCTGTCGTCACGGCCGCTCGCAGAGAGTGAGAAAAACACACGTCGTCGCCGTCGCCTTTTACTGTAAATCGCGGTTACAGCTAGCAAAACTGGCCGGAGTCGATATCGACTGGACGAGCAGATGCTCTCGTCGCGATCTCTGTTTCGTGTCTGAAGAACAAAACGCGCGCGCGCTTCCGTCCCGCCGAGACACATACTCTCCCCTCCCCCGCTTCCGCAGTAATACTTCCTTCGAAGACCGCTCTCGCGCGAGAGCGCCCGCTCATGCACGCGACTCGCTCCAGCCATATGCGCCCTCCAACCTTACACTTTTTTACTAATCTACTAAACAGTCTCCTCGATAGAGCAATAAAATTATCGCACAATAGATTTCACAAAGAAAATACAGATTTTATCAAATATGTTTTAAAAAACAATAATTATCCACATAATTTAGTTGATCACTACATAAAGAAACGCTTAAAATGCTACAAATTTCAGATAATAGCCCCAAACAACAAAAAACCTACGATGGGATTATATGTTTACCGTTTATTAATGAGTTAGAATGTTTTACGAAAATTTTTTTTAAAAAACTTAACATTAATGTTGTGTTTAGTACCATAAATAAACTAAGTAATGTAATAGTATTAGGAAAAGATAAAGAAGAAAAATGTAATAAAAACAATGTGATGTATAAAATCAATTGTAAAAATTGCGAAGCAACGTATGTGGGACAGACAGGTAGACGATTAAATGTACGAATAAAATAACATACAAAAAATATCTTGACAAAGATGATAAATCTTCCTTATTTGCGCACATTGAAAATAACAATCATACAATAGATTTTGATAATATTAAAATCTTAGATACAGAAATAAATAACGGAAAAAGACTTTTTTCAGAAGCATTCTTCATTCATCAACAAAAAAATTATATAAATAAACAATTTGAAATCAATAAACTAGCGAAAGAATATAATATATTAATTAATAACTGCGAAATTTTAGCTTAATATAACTCTTACTATGTATATAAACTTTGTAAAGTCGAACGGGTATATTAGGAGAGCACGTTTGGTGAGCATATAATATCCATCACAATATTCGTGTATGTTTTGAGAACCATGTCATTAGGATGACTTCCACTAATTTTCCATGTATTATGCAATAATGCAGTTTTTAATATTACTCTGTAGATAGCTTTATGGTCATCTGGCTTTACTGATTTTCTGATTTAGCTGATGGATGGATAGCATGCACATGGGTTCAAGCTTTCAAATTTGGAAGCTTCTGAGATCCTGTAGCGGATAAGTTATTATTCGGCACAATGTTTTTGACTTCAACATAGGTTGGTTTGATTTCCATCCCACTTACGTGTCTTGTCGTAGCAAGAAATGATGTTTTGGTCGCTGCTACAATCACATATTCGATATCGCTCAGTATCACCAATGGTAATATATTTATATTGTGATGTATATAGATTTGAAATTATATGCAACAATCTTTGGATCGCTCAGTATCACAATTGGTAATATATTTATATTATGTATGCATATATATAGATTTGAAATTGTTTGAAAAAATCATTGGATATTTGGAAAAATATTATTAACATATTTATAAAATTTTAAGATGAGAAATTATTTGCAATAATCTTTTGAAAATTATAAACATTTATAAAATTTTTAATTCATTATATTTTTCTTATTATTTATTTACAGTTTTATGAAATTTGCATGTTATTAATCTAAATTTTGTTTTTAATATCTAAATTTACCATCACTTTATCAAAACTAACAAAATATAAATATCTATTTTTTCTCTATTTTCTCTATGGACAACTGCGAGAATCTCATCCTGAATACCTTAACTTCATACGGGGTGTGGTAGACATTGAGAATCTTCTATTGAATATCTCCTGTTAAATGCTGCAGCAGAGCAAGAATGTCAAAGTCATCAGGAAGAATCTTATCAAAAAATGCTTGGATCTTTTTGAAAAACTCACTGAGAATAAGGAGAACTACAAGAAGCGCAGGAGAACTACAGGCAAGGAGAACAAGCAGTTCAGCTTTATGGCCATCTGGCTTTACTGATTTTCTGATTTAGCTGATGGATGGATAGGATGCACATGGATTCAAGCTTCCAAATTTGAAAGCTTCTTAGATCCTGTAGCGGATAAGTTATTATTCGGCACAGTGTTTTGACTTCAACATGGCTTGGTTTGATTCCCATCCCACTTATGTCTTGACATAGTAAGACATGATGCTTTGGTGGCTGCTACAATCACATATTCAATATCGCTCAGTATCACCACTGGTAATGTATTTATATTATGTATGCATATATATAGATTTGAAATTATTTAAAAAAATCATTGGATATTTGGAAAAATATTATTAACATATTTATAAAATTTTAAGATGAGAAATTATTTGCAACAATCTTTTGAAAATTATAAACATTTATAAAATTTTAAATTCATTATATTTTTCTTATTATTTATTTACAGTTTTATGAAATTTGCATGTTATTAATCTAAATTTTTTTTAATATCTAAATTCACCATCACTTTATCAAAACTAACAAAATATAAACACGTATTTGTTCTCTATTTTCTCTATGGACAACTGCGAGAATCTCATCCCTGAATACCTTAACTTCATACGGGGTGTGGTAGACATTGAGGATCTTCCATTGAATATCTCCTGTTAGATGCTACAGCAGAACAAGAATGTCAAGGTCATCAGGTACAAGAAGCAACAGCAGCAGTACCCGATACATTAGCAGTAGCAGAAGCAACCGGACGAGCAACAGGAGAACGTAGCTTGGAACTCATAATTGTACAAGGAAGTAGAGCAAAAACACGAGAGATACAATAACGGACGGTACAACTCTTCATACAATGTGAGCAACAATGATAAGGTACGTGGAGGCGGAAGAGGGGCAGGATCCTCATATCCCCCGTATCCGTATGAAAGCTATCCGGATCATCAGATGCGCGAACCGCTCGGCGGTGAACATATATACTTTGACGGGTCACAGTTGAATATTTAATCTGTGGGAGCATGTACGAATTATGTAATCCCACTATCATAACCACTAAATGTCAGTTTTATTGCACTAGGAAATATACAAATTATAAGTTCTTTATAGAAAAAAAAAATTGTATTTCGACTCTTGCATAAGAGATATAAATTGTGCGTTTTTAGTATGATAAAACAAAGAAACTGCATAATTATATTATTGGAGTGGCTTTCCTTAATTTTTATGCTTCTGTAGATTAGATACTAAACTACATATGTCACCTCAAAGTAAGTATAAAACGCAATACATAAAGCAAATGTCTGCTAGACCTGACAGGTGGTTTTTCTATTCTATAGAAACAGTATGATTTTCTTCCATACACATCTGGAATACAGTATAGTGTGAGTGTGTCTTTCGGATCTACCAGGTATGTTTTCAATATGCATTGCATTTAATATTTAGATTAAGGGGGCACGGTTGAGTACCATGGTTGGATCCAATGGTTGTAAGAATTATGGAAACCCACTATGATAACCTCTAAAAGTCAGGATAAACACAGCTTAAAGACATGTAAGATGCCGGAGATACCTCATATAGATTAGATACTCAACCCTGTTATTTCAAAGTAAATATTATAAGTGACTCATATTCTAGATTCCTGCTGAGATGCCTGCTGCTGCTGATGGTGCTGCCCTAACACTCCCGGCCATGCCTCTGACTACTGTTGCTGCAGCATTTGTGGTGGTGCTTCCGCAGTGATTACGGTGGTGCTGCTGCTTGATTTCTGAACTGCCCATCAACTATCCCTGGCCACTGTACTGAAAGTATGTTTTGACGAGTACTGTTCGTATTAATTCTGCTCTGGGTATGTAAGTTATACTTTGCATTGTGGGAAAGCTCTCCTACTAATTAATATTAGTCAGAGTACATTAGTTCGCCTGAGGGTGTCGCAAGACTTGGTGCCATTATTACCTTTATAATATGCCATAAGAATGACTTCTTACCAAATTTTATAATACTCTACTTGTGATTCTCATTAAATAATTCCTATTTCAGATTCAAGTGAATAAATACACAATCTGTTGATTCTCGATGGAAAGAACTCCACATGTTTTCACTATTTATAAGAGAGAATTGTTCCAGTTTGTCTATAGTTGCACGTACTCTTCTTTCAGCAGAGGTGCAAGAGGAGCCGTCAGGAGGCCAACGCCACTATGCCTGGGGCAGCTCAGCTACTATTATCATCACCTAATAATCATTGGGACCTACAGAGAGCTCGCATGCTCTCTATTAACAGTCTAATGTTGTTAGGGAAATACATTACAAGTAAGTCGTTACGCTTAGAGGGTTGATGTAAGCTGCTCAGAGCCTTCGCTAAATTGGAGCTCTCTGTATAGGTTTACTAGTCGACATTTCTGTATTATATGTATACGTTGTACATATAATATCAACATATATTATATGCTGACTCTAAATGTATACGTTTTCTTTATTGTAACATCAAAATATGATGTTACAACCTTTGCACTCCTGGAGTTATTGTGTGCACAGCTGTCCTGCACTGCAAACAACACTAGTAAAGGCACTGCTGCAGAGGCTGTCCTAGTTAACAATCTTGACTGTAGTTGATATCTAATGGCTGTCTGCTATATCACTCGCATACTACAATACTGCAGGAATCGATTTCCGTATCGATCTGTAAGCAAATATTATATTTATGATATTGCATGTTATCATAAAATACTGCAGTAATTGATAATTTCTTTATCAATTTATAATGAAAGATCCGTTTGCATGTGTTATAATATTGCATATAATATTGCATGATTTTACTCAATACAACAGTAATTGATGACTTATAATTATCATAATTTTGTATGATATTATTTAATCCGCAGGAATAGATCATTCCTTTATTGATTTGCAATAAAATATTTTTTATAACGAAATGTGCATGTTATTTTATATGTAAATATTTTTTTTTTAATCTGCAATCAAATGCTGTAGTTATAATTTTGCATGGTTTTATGTAATACTGCAGGAATCGATTTCTGTATCGATCTACAATCAAATGTTATGTTTATGATATTGCATGTTATCGTAAAATACTGTAGTAATTGATAATTTGTTTATCAATTTATAAACAAAGATCGTTTTGCATGTGTTATAATATTGCATGATTTTATTCAATACAACAGTAATTGATGATTTCTTTATCAATTAATAATTATCATAATTTTGTATGACATTATGAAATCTGCAGCACTAGATCATTTCTTTATTGATTTGCAATAAAAAAAATTTGTATAACTAAATGTGCATGTTACTTTATATGTAAATATTTTTTTTTAATCTGTAATTACATGCTGTAGTTATAATTGCTGTTGATAATTTCTTTATCAATTTATAATCAAAGATCAAGTTGCATGGGTTAGAATATTGCATGATTTTATTCAATACAACAGTAATTCATGATTTCTTTATCAATTAATAATTATCATAATTTTGTATGATATTATTTAATCTGCAACAATAGATAATTTCTATATTGATCTTGAATCAAATATTTTTTTTCAATGATTTTTCATCTTATTTATATGCGAAAATAGCTGTATCAATAATTACATTTGTTTTTGG
This sequence comes from Torymus aiolomorphi, assembly GCA_036365515.1. Taxonomy (NCBI): domain Eukaryota; kingdom Metazoa; phylum Arthropoda; class Insecta; order Hymenoptera; family Torymidae; genus Torymus; species Torymus aiolomorphi. The sequence continues at coordinate 151,612,939 of CM070875.1, read as the reverse complement.
TATTAAATTTTAATTTTATTTCTGTGCTAATGTATATTTGTATGCATAAGATAGTATCCGTGACCAGAATAGTCAAACTACTATATAGTGAGCGTGTTGATTGCTCTTTATTTCGTATCATATTATATTTCTCTGGTAATTATAAAAATATAGAGTTTTGCTGACTTGTACGTTTAGTGCATGTTATAACAATAGTTTTGAATCTGTCGTATAATGTGCGGATATTGCAGCATATTACATATATATATATGTTTCGCTAGAGGCATTTATGGAGCCCGACCAGAAATTGAGATACATAGCGATACATTAGTCAATTAAGGTGTTTTATTCGCAAAAAATGAGTCAAATTTACGATGTATCAAAGATTTTCGAAGCTACAGGAAAAATTAGAAAAAAATAGTATTAGATGGTTTATGGAGCCCAGCAGAAACTATTATAAACCTATTTATGGAACCCGGTACAAACCATCAAAAATCCATTTATGTCCCTAGTGCAAACCATTACCAACCCGTTTTTGGAGCTCATACGGAACATTAAGAGAGTTCTATACATAATTGACTCATTTATTGCAGCATAAATGCCAACAGCTAACACTGACATCAGGTAACACTCATACCCTATCATCTGTTGCTACAACTGGATGAAGCATCTTTATGGAGCCCGGGATATTTTGATGTACAATAGCTTATGGAGCCCGCACAAAAACGTAGTCAGCGAATAATTTATGTAGAGTTATGGTGCCCGAAATAGTACATATATTTTTAGAAGCTTTGTTAGCATAAAGTAATGGTTCACTTTGTAACAATAAGATAACATTATTCCTACCGCAAAGGGCTTATGTTAGAGTAAATGCTCAATTAACCAAGAAATGCACTAGAGATTATAATTGGATAAAACGTCTTTATGGAGCCCGGGATATTTACATATGTACCAGTTTATGGAGCCCGCAGAAAAACGTAGTCAGCGAATAATTTATGTAGGGTTATGGAGCCCGAAACAGTACATATATTTTTAGAAGATTTCTTAGAATAAAGTAATGGTTCACTTTGTAACAATAAGATAACATTATTCCTACCGCAAAGGGCTTATGTTAGAGTAAATGCTCAATTAATCAAGACATGCACTAAACGTTACAATTGACTTAAACGTCTTTATGGAGCCCAGGATATTTAGATATATAACAGTTTATGGAGCCCGTACAAAAACGTAGTTAGCGAATAATTTATGTAGGATTATGGTGCCCGAAATAGTACATATATTTTTAGAAGCTTTGTTAGCATAAAGTAACGTTTCACTTTGTAACAATAAGATAACATTATTCCTACCGCAAAGGGCTTATGTTAGAGTAAATGCTCAATTAACCAAGAAATGCACTAGAGATTATAATTGGATTAAACGTCTTTATGGAGCCCGGGATGTTTATATACGTACCAGTTTATGGAGCCTGTACAAAAACGTAGTCAGCGAATAATTTATGACGCGTTATGGAGCCCGAAATATTACCTATATTTTTAGAAGCTTTGTTAGAATAAAGTAATGATTCAATTTGTAACAATAAAATAACATTATTCCTTCCGCAAAAGGTTTATGTTAGAGTAAATGCTCAATTAACCAAGAAATGCACTAGAGATTATAATTGGATTAAACGTCTTTACTGAGCCCGGGATATTTAGATATGTACCAGTTTATGGAGCCCGCACAAAAACTTAGTCAGCGAATAATTTATGTAGGGATATGGATCCCCGAAATAGTACGTATATTTTTAGATGCCTTGTTACAGAAAACTAAACATTTTACAATAAAGGAGAGGTTGAATTTGTGACAATAAAATTACATTCTTTCAACCACAAAGGGTTTATGTTAGGGTAAAAGCTCAATTAACCAAGTCATGCACTAAAGGTTGTGACGAGGAGCACGCTTAGCAGCGGTGCCCTCGTCGCGCCGTATTCCTCGGCGTTAAAAAAATAAAAATAAATATTTATTTATTGATAAAATTTATATTTTATAAATAAATAAATATTTAAAAAGTCAACATTTGTTATTTTTTTAATAATAATCCTGAAACTTTTTGTGTAGCACATTAATTACAAAATGTATGCATTTCACTTGTAGAATGTGCCCAAATTATGGCCCTTTTGAAAAGTCTCTGATTGGCTGCTTATTAGTATATACCGCCATCCGAAAAAAAATAGCATGGCAGAATAATTTTTATTCGACAAAGTTTTTTGCTGATTATTAAAAACCTTTTAAAATGAGCCCTGGATCGATATTGGCTAATCCTCTTGAAAAGAATTGTATATTATTGAAATATACTAATATTATTCATATTGTTATAAATTGAACCATTACTTTATTCTAACACAGCATCTAAAACTATATGTACTATTTAGGGCTCCATAACCCTATATAAATTATTCGCTGGCTACGTTTTCGGGTTCCAGAAGTTATTGTATATCAAAATATCCCGGGCTCCATTAAGATGTTTCATTGAGTTGGAACCTTTAGTGCATGACTTGGTTAATTGAGCATTTACCCTAACATTCTTTCTATGACAAACCCTTTGTCGTAGAAAGAATGTTACTTTATTGTTCCAAATTGAACCTTTCCTTTATTGTAGAATGTTTATTTTTCTGTAACAAAGCTTCTAAAAATATATGTAATATTTCGGGCTACGTAACCCTACATACATTATTCGCTGACTACGTTTTTGTACGGGCTCAATAAACTGTTATATATCTAAATATCCCGGGCTCCATAAAGACATTTAAATCAATTGTAAAGTCAAGTGCATGTCTTGGTTAATTGAGTATTTACTCTAACATAAACCCTTTGCGGTAGGAATAATGTTATCGTATTGTTACAAAGTGAACCATTACTTTATGCTAACAAAGCTTCTAAAAATATATGTACTATTTCGGGCACCATAACCCTACATAAATTATTCGCTGACTACGTTTTTGTACGGGCTCCATAAACTGGAATCTATCTAAATATCCCGGGCTCCAAAATGACGTTTAATCCAATTATAATCTCTAGTGGATTTCTTGGTTAATTGATCATTTACTCTAACATAAGCCCTTTTGCGGTGGGAATAATGTTATTTAATTGTTACAAATTAAACCATTCCTTTAGTGTAAAATATTTTTCTTTCTGTAACAAAACTTCTTAAATTATATATATCGTTCCGGACTCTATAAACTATTATATATGTAAATATCTCGGGCTGCATAAAGGTGTATTATCCAATATTAGCTTTTGTCCCTGACTTGGTTTATTACACAATTCCCTTAATTTGTAGTAAAGATATCTATAGCACTGCGTGGCATAAATCCGCATTTATGTCACGCCTATCCGCGACATAAGAGTCCATTATTACATCGCGCTTCTCACCCTCGCAATCGGTCGAGCGAACTGGTCGGTGCAAATATGAACTGGTACCTACATGGAGAGAAATGTTTATACAAAATTCATATATTTTTCACGAAAAATTGATATACTGTTGCTCAATCGACAAATTTACATTCTACTTCATTTTAGTATAACTTTACCAATTTTTGCTAAAAACTAGATAGTAATGTGCAGTTCACTATAAAAAAAATTTTTTCGCAACATACGTTACCTACATATTTATTATCTTAGTCACTTGCATTATAAAACTAACATGTTAAATAATTTTTTATATAGAAAAAAAATCGGAAACGAGAATCGAACCCGAGCCTGTAAGACGGTAAGCGGGCAGTCTTACTGCTATGCCACGCCGAATTTTCTTAAAGAATACTTCGTCTCGTCTACATATGTTACAGCTCTCACAGCTGACGATCGCATAATTGTTACTAATACTAACTATCAAGAATTGCTATAGATTTTATGAAATTTGTATACACTTATACCAATAATTGCTAAAAATATACTAAATAATATCTATAATACGTGTTTGGCTCCCCATTAGTAGAAATTATAGTAATTTCTGCATCAAAATTTCTCTCCGCGTAGTGGCACAGGTAGGTGTGAAATAACGGATTTATTCAGTCAGGGCTATAAAATAATGTATGATATACGTGTTATGAGTTGTTCTTCACGGTAGGGCGCTGATGAGCGCACTGGCTACGTTCGGTCGCTTGTACACGCCATGCCGTAAAGTACACGGGAAAAAAGTTTGTAGTTAAAATTACTCCTTCAACGACTAGAATTTAGTCTAGAGTATAAGAAAACGGAGACATACTCGAAATTTATCAACTTTTGGAATCCACTTTACTAAAGGGTCTTTTGGAATAATTAAAGTGGAAAATTACAATTAAACAAATTTTTTCGCTATCTATATTACCGTTGACGTTATTTAGATATTTATCTAGTTATATTTTATATTGTGAATATAATTTAAAGTTGAAGAAATCAATAATTTTATTCCACACTCACTAAAGGGACCGCCCATTGCTCTCGAAAATTGGGGCGGAAGTGGCATATATATCCCGCAAATCTGATTTGCGGGTCAAAAGTAAATTTTGCGGTTGGAAAGTAAAATTTTTTTTTATATTTTTATAATATTATTTATTTTGTAATAAATCCATGAAAACAGTGGCTTTTTAAAACCATAAAGAATTTTAATTCTGAAATGTAAAAAAAAAAATCGCGGCAAAATATGAAAAAGGAAACGTTTTAGCCCCGCTTTTCAGAGTCAAAAGGTTGCAACCGTCGAGTGTGCAATAAAGTACCATAGGTAACAAGGGACGAAAGTACATTTTTCTCTTGGGTGGTTACTGCTCGCACGAAATACTTGTTACATAATGTACTATTTTGTTTGTAAACTTTTGTATTTTGTAAACTTGTGAAATTTTTATTTTAAATTTAAACTTGTTTAAAATTTACAAACTTGTTACATAGTGTACTATTTTGTATCAGAAAAAGAAGCAGAGTGCTGGGATCGAACCCGAGCCCGTCGTGCGAGAAGCCAAAGTCTACAACCGCTACTCCAACGTTTACTTACACGAAATATGTTTCAACTCGTCTACATATTTGCTCGACCTTGTGTTCTACCAATTTTTATTAAACAGACTCGTAAAAATTGCTGCCTTTCCTATTAAAGATTAGTGTTTTGAAAATTTAGTATAGTTAGTACTAAATTTTATATAAGTAATGTAGCAAATTGTATACCCGTAATTATGTATTTTTAAAAAGGTGTATACCATTTATTGTCAAAAATATATGAAATATTTTGTTAATTTGACTCTGTTGTTTTACTATCGAAATTTTTCAAAATGTATGTATATTCCATAATCATGCCTGAATGATTAACGGACTACATTTGTGTAAGGGCGCCATAAACTATTTCATATTAAAATATCTTGACCTTCATGACGAACAATTGTTATTTTTTCCAGTTTTTGGTAAAATCTCAACAATTGTCATTTTTTTAATAATAATCCTGAAACTTTTTGTGTAGCACATACATTGCTATATGTATGCGTTTCACTTGTAGAATGTGGACAAATTTAGTTTATGGTCCTATTGTAAAGTCTCAAATTGGCTGATTACTAGTATATACCTTTATCTGAAAAAAAAAAGCATGAAATAATATTTTTTATTCGACAAAGATTTTTCTGATTATTAAAAACCCTTTAAAATGAGAACTAGATCATGATTGGCTAATCCTCTTGAATAGAATTGTATATTTTTTAAATATCAATAGAAACCAATAATTTGTATCTTTGAGAACCGGGTGGATTTGCGAACTCAATATTATTCATATTGTTACAAATTGAATCATTACCTTATTCTAACAAAGCTTCTAAAAATATATGTACTATTTCGGGCTCCGTAACCCTACTTAAATTATTCGCTGACTACGTTTTCGTTCGGTCTCCATAAGCTATTGTACATCAAAAAGTCCCGGGCTCCATAAAAATGTTTCATTGAATTGTAACCTTTAGTCCATGACTTGGTTAATTGAGCTTTTACCCTAACATAAACCCTTTCTGGTTGAAAGAATCTAATTTTATTGTCACAAATTGAGCATTTCCTTTATTGTAAAATGTTTATTTTTCTGTAACATAGCATCAAAAATATATGTACTATTTCGGGGATCCATATCCCTACATAAATCATTCGCTGACTACGTTTATGTGCGGGCTCCATAAACTGGTACATATCTAAATATCCCGAGCTCCATAAAGACGTTTAATCCAATTATAATCTCTAGTGCATTTCTTGGTTAGTTGAGCATTTAATCAAACATAAGCCCTTTGCGGTAGGAATAATGTTATCTTATTGTTACAAAGTGAACCATTACTTTATTCTAACAAAGCTTCTGAAAATATATGTAGTATTTCGGGCTCCATAACCCTAAATAAATTATTCGCTGACTACAATTCTGTGCGGGCTCCATAAACTGTTATATATCTAAATATCCTGGGCTCCATAAACACGTTTAAGTCAATTGTTACGTCTAGTGCATGTCTTGGTTAATAGAACATTTACTCTAACATAAACCCTTTGCGGTAGGAATAATGTTATCTTATAGTTACAAAGTGAACCATTACTTTATTCTAACAAAGCTTCTATAAATATATGTACTGTTTCGGGCTCCATAACCCTACATAAATTATTCGCTGACTACGTTTTTGTGGGGGGTCCATAAACTGGTACATATCTAAATATCCCAGGCTCCATAAAGACGTTTAATTCAATTATAATCCATAGTGCATTTTTGGTTAATTGAGCATTTACTCTAACATAAGCCCTTTTGCGGTGGGAATAATGTTATTTGGCTGTTACAAATTGAAGCATTACTTTATTCTAAAAAAGCTTCTAAAAATATGTGAACTATTTCGGGCACCATAACGCTACATATATTATTCGCTGACTACGTTTTTGTGCGGGCTCCATAAACTGGTACATATCTAAATATGCCGGGCTCCATAAACACATTTAATCGAATTATAATCTCTAGTGCATTGCTTGGTTAATTGAGCATTTACTCTAACATAAAGCCTTTTGCGGTGGGAATAATGTTATTTGATAGTTACAAATTGAAGCATTACTTTATTCTAACAAAGCTTCTAAAAATATGTGTACGATTTCGGGCACCATAACCCTACATAAATTATTCGCTGACTACGTTTTTGTGCGCACTCCATAAACTGGTACATATCCAAATATCCCGGACTCCATAAAGACGTTTAATCCATTTATAATCTCTAGTGCATTTCTTGGTTAATTGAGCATTTACTCTAACATAAGCCCTTTGTGGTAGGAATAATGTTATCTTATTGTTACAAAGTAAACCATTACTTTATTGTAACAAAGCTTCTGAAAATATATGTACTATTCCGGACACCATAACGCTACATAAATTATTCGCTGACTACGTTTTTGTACGGGCTCCATAAACTGGTACATATCTAAATATCTCGGGCTCCATAAAGACGTTTAATCCAATTTTAATCTCTAGTGCATTTCTTGGTTAATTGAGCATTGACTCTAACATAAGCCCTTTTGCGGTGGGAATAATGTTATTTTATTGTTACAGATTGAACCATTACTTTATTCTAACAAAGCTTCTAAAAATATATGTACTATACCGGGCACCATAACCCTACATAAATTATTCGCTGACTACGTTTTTGTGCGGGCTCCATAAACTGGTACATATCTAAATATCCCGGGCTCCATAAAGACGTTTAATTCAATTATAATCTCTAGTTCATTTCTTGGTTAATTGAGTATTTACTCTAACATAAGCCCTTTGCGGTAGGAATAATGTTATCTTATTGTTACAAAGTGAACCATTACTTTATTCTAACAAAGCTTCTAAAAATATATGTACTACTCCGGGCACGATAACCCTACATAAATTATTCGCTGACTACGTTTTTGTGCGGGCTCCATAAACTGGTACATATCTAAATATCCCGGGCTCCATAAAAACGTTTAATTCAATTATCATCTCTAGTGCATTTCTTGGTTAATTGAACATTAACTCTAACATAAGCCCTTTTGCGGTGGAAATAATGTTATTTGATTGTTACAAATTGAACCATTACTTTATTCTAACAAAGCTTCTAAAAATATATGTACTGTTTCGGACTCCATAACCCTACAGTAATTATTCGCTGACTACGTTTTTGAACGGCCTCCATAAACTGGTACATATCTAAATATCCCGGGCTCCATAAAGACGTTTAATCCAATTATAATCTCTAGTGCATTTCTTGGTTAATTGAGCATTTACTCTAACATAAGCCCTTTTGCGGTGGGAATAATGTTATTTTATTGTTAGAAATTGAAGCATTACTTTATTCTAACAAAGCTTCTAAAAATATATGTACTGATTCACGCTCCATAACCCTACAGTAATTATTCGCTGACTACGTTTTTGTACGGGCTCCATAAACTGGTACATATCTAAATATCCCGGGCTCCATAAAGACGTTTAATCCAATTATAATCTCTAGTGCATTTCTTGGTTAATTGAGCATTTACTCTAACATAAGCCCTTTTGCGGTGGGAATAATGTTATTTTATTGTTAGAAATTGAAGCATTACTTTATTCTAACAAAGCTTCTAAAAATATGTGTACGATTTCGGGCACCATAACCCTACATAAATTATTCGCTGACTACGTTTTTGTGCGCGCTCCATAAACTGGTACATATCTAAATATCCCGGACTCCATAAAGACGTTTAATCCATTTATAATCTCTAGTGCATTTCTTGGTTAATTGAGCATTTACTCTAACATAAGCCCTTTTGCGGTGGGAATAATGTTATTTAATTGTTACAAATTAAACCATTCCTTTAGTGTAAAATATTTTTCTTTCTGTAACAAAACTTCTTAAATTATATATATCGTTCCGGACTCTATAAACTATTATATATGTAAATATCTCGGGCTGCATAAAGGTGTATTATCCAATATTAGCTTTTGTCCCTGACTTGGTTTATTACACAATTCCCTTAATTTGTAGTAAAGATATCTATAGCACTGCGTGGCATAAATCCGCATTTATGTCACGCCTATCCGCGACATAAGAGTCCATTATTACATCGCGCTTCTCACCCTCGCAATCGGTCGAGCGAACTGGTCGGTGCAAATATGAACTGGTACCTACATGGAGAGAAATGTTTATACAAAATTCATATATTTTTCACGAAAAATTGATATACTGTTGCTCAATCGACAAATTTACATTCTACTTCATTTTAGTATAACTTTACCAATTTTTGCTAAAAACTAGATAGTAATGTGCAGTTCACTATAAAAAAAATTTTTTCGCAACATACGTTACCTACATATTTATTATCTTAGTCACTTGCATTATAAAACTAACATGTTAAATAATTTTTTATATAAAAAAATCGGAAACGAGAATCGAACCCGAGCCTGTAAGACGGTAAGCGGGCAGTCTTACTGCTATGCCACGCCGAATTTTCTTAAAGAATACTTCGTCTCGTCTACATATGTTACAGCTCTCACAGCTGACGATCGCATAATTGTTACTAATACTAACTATCAAGAATTGCTATAGATTTTATGAAATTTGTATACACTTATACCAATAATTGCTAAAAATATACTAAATAATATCTATAATACGTGTTTGGCTCCCCATTAGTAGAAATTATAGTAATTTCTGCATCAAAATTTCTCTCCGCGTAGTGGCACAGGTAGGTGTGAAATAACGGATTTATTCAGTCAGGGCTATAAAATAATGTATGATATACGTGTTATGAGTTGTTCTTCACGGTAGGGCGCTGATGAGCGCACTGGCTACGTTCGGTCGCTTGTACACGCCATGCCGTAAAGTACACGGGAAAAAAGTTTGTAGTTAAAATTACTCCTTCAACGACTAGAATTTAGTCTAGAGTATAAGAAAACGGAGACATACTCGAAATTTATCAACTTTTGGAATCCACTTTACTAAAGGGTCTTTTGGAATAATTAAAGTGGAAAATTACAATTAAACAAATTTTTTCGCTATCTATATTACCGTTGACGTTATTTAGATATTTATCTAGTTATATTTTATATTGTGAATATAATTTAAAGTTGAAGAAATCAATAATTTTATTCCACACTCACTAAAGGGACCGCCCATTGCTCTCGAAAATTGGGGCGGAAGTGGCATATATATCCCGCAAATCTGATTTGCGGGTCAAAAGTAAATTTTGCGGTTGGAAAGTAAAATTTTTTTTTATATTTTTATAATATTATTTATTTTGTAATAAATCCATGAAAACAGTGGCTTTTTAAAACCATAAAGAATTTTAATTCTGAAATGTAAAAAAAAATCGCGGCAAAATATGAAAAAGGAAACGTTTTAGCCCCGCTTTTCAGAGTCAAAAGGTTGCAACCGTCGAGTGTGCAATAAAGTACCATAGGTAACAAGGGACGAAAGTACATTTTTCTCTTGGGTGGTTACTGCTCGCACGAAATACTTGTTACATAATGTACTATTTTGTTTGTAAACTTTTGTATTTTGTAAACTTGTGAAATTTTTATTTTAAATTTAAACTTGTTTAAAATTTACAAACTTGTTACATAGTGTACTATTTTGTATCAGAAAAAGAAGCAGAGTGCTGGGATCGAACCCGAGCCCGTCGTGCGAGAAGCCAAAGTCTACAACCGCTACTCCAACGTTTACTTACACGAAATATGTTTCAACTCGTCTACATATTTGCTCGACCTTGTGTTCTACCAATTTTTATTAAACAGACTCGTAAAAATTGCTGCCTTTCCTATTAAAGATTAGTGTTTTGAAAATTTAGTATAGTTAGTACTAAATTTTATATAAGTAATGTAGCAAATTGTATACCCGTAATTATGTATTTTTAAAAAGGTGTATACCATTTATTGTCAAAAATATATGAAATATTTTGTTAATTTGACTCTGTTGTTTTACTATCGAAATTTTTCAAAATGTATGTATATTCCATAATCATGCCTGAATGATTAACGGACTACATTTGTGTAAGGGCGCAATAAACTATTTCATATTAAAATATCTTGACCTTCATGACGAACAATTGTTATTTTTTCCAGTTTTTGGTAAAATCTCAACAATTGTCATTTTTTTAATAATAATCCTGAAACTTTTTGTGTAGCACATACATTGCTATATGTATGCGTTTCACTTGTAGAATGTGGACAAATTTAGTTTATGGTCCTATTGTAAAGTCTCAAATTGGCTGATTACTAGTATATACCTTTATCTGAAAAAAAAGCATGAAATAATATTTTTTATTCGACAAAGATTTTTCTGATTATTAAAAACCCTTTAAAATGAGAACTAGATCATGATTGGCTAATCCTCTTGAATAGAATTGTATATTTTTTAAATATCAATAGAAACCAATAATTTGTATCTTTGAGAACCGGGTGGATTTGCGAACTCAATATTATTCATATTGTTACAAATTGAATCATTACCTTATTCTAACAAAGCTTCTAAAAATATATGTACTATTTCGGGCTCCGTAACCCTACTTAAATTATTCGCTGACTACGTTTTCGTTCGGTCTCCATAAGCTATTGTACATCAAAAAGTCCCGGGCTCCATAAAAATGTTTCATTGAATTGTAACCTTTAGTCCATGACTTGGTTAATTGAGCTTTTACCCTAACATAAACCCTTTCTGGTTGAAAGAATCTAATTTTATTGTCACAAATTGAGCATTTCCTTTATTGTAAAATGTTTATTTTTCTGTAACATAGCATCAAAAATATATGTACTATTTCGGGGATCCATATCCCTACATAAATCATTCGCTGACTACGTTTATGTGCGGGCTCCATAAACTGGTACATATCTAAATATCCCGAGCTCCATAAAGACGTTTAATCCAATTATAATCTCTAGTGCATTTCTTGGTTAGTTGAGCATTTAATCAAACATAAGCCCTTTGCGGTAGGAATAATGTTATCTTATTGTTACAAAGTGAACCATTACTTTATTCTAACAAAGCTTCTGAAAATATATGTAGTATTTCGGGCTCCATAACCCTAAATAAATTATTCGCTGACTACAATTCTGTGCGGGCTCCATAAACTGTTATATATCTAAATATCCTGGGCTCCATAAACACGTTTAAGTCAATTGTTACGTCTAGTGCATGTCTTGGTTAATAGAACATTTACTCTAACATAAACCCTTTGCGGTAGGAATAATGTTATCTTATAGTTACAAAGTGAACCATTACTTTATTCTAACAAAGCTTCTATAAATATATGTACTGTTTCGGGCTCCATAACCCTACATAAATTATTCGCTGACTACGTTTTTGTGGGGGTCCATAAACTGGTACATATCTAAATATCCCAGGCTCCATAAAGACGTTTAATTCAATTATAATCCATAGTGCATTTTTGGTTAATTGAGCATTTACTCTAACATAAGCCCTTTTGCGGTGGGAATAATGTTATTTGGCTGTTACAAATTGAAGCATTACTTTATTCTAAAAAAGCTTCTAAAAATATGTGAACTATTTCGGGCACCATAACGCTACATATATTATTCGCTGACTACGTTTTTGTGCGGGCTCCATAAACTGGTACATATCTAAATATGCCGGGCTCCATAAACACATTTAATCGAATTATAATCTCTAGTGCATTGCTTGGTTAATTGAGCATTTACTCTAACATAAAGCCTTTTGCGGTGGGAATAATGTTATTTGATAGTTACAAATTGAAGCATTACTTTATTCTAACAAAGCTTCTAAAAATATGTGTACGATTTCGGGCACCATAACCCTACATAAATTATTCGCTGACTACGTTTTTGTGCGCACTCCATAAACTGGTACATATCCAAATATCCCGGACTCCATAAAGACGTTTAATCCATTTATAATCTCTAGTGCATTTCTTGGTTAATTGAGCATTTACTCTAACATAAGCCCTTTGTGGTAGGAATAATGTTATCTTATTGTTACAAAGTAAACCATTACTTTATTGTAACAAAGCTTCTGAAAATATATGTACTATTCCGGACACCATAACGCTACATAAATTATTCGCTGACTACGTTTTTGTACGGGCTCCATAAACTGGTACATATCTAAATATCTCGGGCTCCATAAAGACGTTTAATCCAATTTTAATCTCTAGTGCATTTCTTGGTTAATTGAGCATTGACTCTAACATAAGCCCTTTTGCGGTGGGAATAATGTTATTTTATTGTTACAGATTGAACCATTACTTTATTCTAACAAAGCTTCTAAAAATATATGTACTATACCGGGCACCATAACCCTACATAAATTATTCGCTGACTACGTTTTTGTGCGGGCTCCATAAACTGGTACATATCTAAATATCCCGGGCTCCATAAAGACGTTTAATTCAATTATAATCTCTAGTTCATTTCTTGGTTAATTGAGTATTTACTCTAACATAAGCCCTTTGCGGTAGGAATAATGTTATCTTATTGTTACAAAGTGAACCATTACTTTATTCTAACAAAGCTTCTAAAAATATATGTACTACTCCGGGCACGATAACCCTACATAAATTATTCGCTGACTACGTTTTTGTGCGGGCTCCATAAACTGGTACATATCTAAATATCCCGGGCTCCATAAAGACGTTTAATTCAATTATCATCTCTAGTGCATTTCTTGGTTAATTGAACATTAACTCTAACATAAGCCCTTTTGCGGTGGAAATAATGTTATTTGATTGTTACAAATTGAACCATTACTTTATTCTAACAAAGCTTCTAAAAATATATGTACTGATTCACGCTCCATAACCCTACAGTAATTATTCGCTGACTACGTTTTTGTACGGGCTCCATAAACTGGTACATATCTAAATATCCCGGGCTCCATAAAGACGTTTAATCCAATTATAATCTCTAGTGCATTTCTTGGTTAATTGAGCATTTACTCTAACATAAGCCCTTTTGCGGTGGGAATAATGTTATTTTATTGTTAGAAATTGAAGCATTACTTTATTCTAACAAAGCTTCTAAAAATATGTGTACGATTTCGGGCACCATAACCCTACATAAATTATTCGCTGACTACGTTTTTGTGCGCGCTCCATAAACTGGTACATATCTAAATATCCCGGACTCCATAAAGACGTTTAATCCATTTATAATCTCTAGTGCATTTCTTGGTTAATTGAGCATTTATTCTAACATAAGCCCTTTGCGGTAGGAATAATGTTATCTTATTGTTACAAAGTGAACCATTACTTTATTCTAACAAAGCTTCTGAAAATATATGTACTATTCCGGAGACCATAACGCTACATAAATTATTCGCTGACTACGTTTTTGTACGGGCTCCATAAACTGGTACATATCTAAATATCTCGGGCTCCATAAAGACGTTTAATCCAATTTTAATCTCTCGTGCATTTCTTGGTTAATTGAGCATTGACTCTAACATAAGCCCTTTTGCGGTGGGAATAATGTTATTTTATTGTTACCGATTGAACCATTACTTTATTCTAACAAAGCTTCTAATAATATATGTACTATACCGGGCACCATAACCCTACATAAATTATTCGCTGACTACGTTTTTGTGCGGGCTCCATAAACTGGTACATATCTAAATATCCCGGGCTCCATAAAGACGTTTAATTCAATTATAATCTCTAGTTCATTTCTTGGTTAATTGAGCATTTACTCTAACATAAGCCCTTTGCGGTAGGAATAATGTTATCTTATTGTTACAAAGTGAACCATTACTTTATTCTAACAAAGCTTCTAAAAATATGTGTACTATTTCGGGCACCATAACCCTACATGAATTATTCGCTGACTACGTTTTTGTACGGGCTCCATAAACTGGTACATATCTAAATATCTCGGGCTCCATAAAGACGTTTAATCCAATTTTAATCTCTAGTGCATTTCTTGGTTAATTGAGCATTGACTCTAACATAAGCCCTTTTGCGGTGGGTATAATGTTATTTTATTGTTACAAATTGAACCATTACTTTATTCTAACAAAGCTTCTAAAAATATATGTACTACTCCAGGCACGATAACCCTACATAAATTATTCGCTGACTACGTTTTTGTGCGGGCCCCATAAACTGGTACATATCTAAATATCCCGGGCTCCATAAAGACGTTTAATTCAATTATCATCTCTAGTGCATTTCTTGGTTAATTGAACATTTACTCTAACATAAGCCCTTTTGCGGTGGAAATAATGTTATTTGATTGTTACAAATTGAACCATTACTTTATTCTAACAAAGCTTCTAAAAATATATGTACTGTTTCGGACTCCATAACCCTACAGTAATTATTCGCTGACTACGTTTTTGTACGGGCTCCATAAACTGGTACATATCTAAATATCCCGGGCTCCATAAAGACGTTTAATCCAATTATAATCTCTAGTGCATTTCTTGGTTAATTGAGCATTTACTCTAACATAAGCCCTTTTGCGGTGGGAATAATGTTATTTTATTGTTAGAAATTGAAGCATTACTTTATTCTAACAAAGCTTCTAAAAATATATGTACTGATTCACGCTCCATAACCCTACATAAGTTATTCGCTGACTACGTTTTTGTGTGGGCTCCATAAACTGGTACATATCTAAATATCCCGGGCTCCATAAAGACGTTTAATTCAATTATAATCTCTAGTGCATTTCTTGGTTAATTGAGCATTTACTCTAACATAAGCCCTTTTGCGGTGGGAAGAATGTTATTTTATTGTTACAAATTGAACGATTACTTTATTCTAACAAAGCTTCTAAAAATATATGTACTGTTTCGGGCTCCTTAACCCTACATAAATTATTCGCTGACTAGGATTTTGTGGGGGCTCCATAAACTGGTACATATCTAAATATCCCGGGCTCCATAAGGACGTTTAATCCAATTACAATCTCTAATGCATTTCTTGGTTAATTGAGCATTTACTCTAACATAAGCCCTTTTGCGGTGGGAATAATGTTATTTTATTGTTAGAAATTGAAACATTACTTTATTCTAACAAAGCTTCTAAAAATATATGTACTATTTCGGGCAACATAACCCTACATAAATTATTCGCTGACTACGGTTTTGGGCGGGCTCCATAAACTGGGAAATATCTAAATATCCCGGGATCCATAAAGACGTTTAATCCAATTATAATCTCTAGTGCATTTCTTGGTTAATTGAGCATTTACTCTAACATAAGCCCTTTTGCGGTGGGAATAATGTTATTTTATTGTTAGAAATTGAAGCATTACTTTATTCTAACAAAGCTTCTAAAAATATATGTACTGATTCACGCTCCATAACCCTACATAAGTTATTCGCTGACTACGTTTTTGTGTGGGCTCCATAAACTGGTACATATCTAAATATCCCGGGCTCCATAAAGACGTTTAATTCAATTATAATCTCTAGTGCATTTCTTGGTTAATTGAGCATTTACTCTAACATAAGCCCTTTTGCGGTGGGAAGAATGTTATTTTATTGTTACAAATTGAACGATTACTTTATTCTAACAAAGCTTCTAAAAATATATGTACTGTTTCGGGCTCCTTAACCCTACATAAATTATTCGCTGACTAGGATTTTGTGGGGGCTCCATAAACTGGTACATATCTAAATATCCCGGGCTCCATAAGGACGTTTAATCCAATTACAATCTCTAATGCATTTCTTGGTTAATTGAGCATTTACTCTAACATAAGCCCTTTTGCGGTGGGAATAATGTTATTTTATTGTTAGAAATTGAAACATTACTTTATTCTAACAAAGCTTCTAAAAATATATGTACTATTTCGGGCAACATAACCCTACATAAATTATTCGCTGACTACGGTTTTGTGCGGGCTCCATAAACTGGGAAATATCTAAATATCCCGGGATCCATAAAGACGTTTAATTCAATTATAATCTCTAGTGTGTTTCTTGGTTAATTGAGCATTTACTCTAACATAAGCACTTTGCGGTAGGAATAATGTTATCTTATAGTTACAAAGTGAACCATTACTTTATTCTATCAAAGCTTCTGAAAATATATGTACTGTTTCGGGCTCCATAACCCTACATAAATTATTCGCTGACTATGTTTTTGTGCGGGCTCCATAAACTGGTACATATCGAAATATTCCGGGCTCCATATAGGCGTTTAATCCAATTATAATCTCTAGTGCATTTCTTGTTTAATTGAGCATTTACTCTAACATAACCCCTTTGCGGTGGGAATAATGTTATTTTATTGTTACAAATTAGACCATTCCTTTATTGTAAAATATTTTTCTTTCTGTAACAAAACGTCTTAAATTTGTAGGTAATAAGAATAATTTCAAGGTAACAAGGGACGAAAGTACATTTTTCTCTTGGGTGGAAACTTAAATTATTTAATAAACTTAAATTAACTTAAATTAAAATATTTAATAAACTTAAATTATTCGCTGACTACGTTTTCGTTCTGGCTCCAGAAGCTATTGTACATCAAAAAGTCCCGGGCTCCATAAAGATGTTTCATTGAATTGTAACCTTTAGTCCATGACTTGGTTAATTGAGCTTTTACCCTAACATAAACCCTTTGTCGTTGAAAGAATGTAATTTTATTATCACAAATTGAACCTTTCCTTTATTTTATAATGTTTGCTTTTCTTAATAAGTAATTTCTTGGTTAAGTGAGCATTTACTCTAACATAAGCCCTTTTGCGGTGGGAAGAATGTTATTTTATTGTTACAAATTGAACGATTACTTTATTCTAACAAATCTTCTAAAAATATATGTACCATTTCGGGCTCCATAACCCTACATAAATTATTCGCTGACTACGTTATTGTGCGGGCTCAATAAACTGGTACATATCTAAATATCCCGTGCACCAAAAGACGTTTAATCCAATTGTAATCTCTAGTGCATTTCTTGGTTAATTGAGCATTTACTCTAACATAAACCCTTTGCGGTAGGAATAATGTTATCTTATTGTTACAAAGTGAACCATTACTTTATGCTAATAAAGCTTCTAAAAATATATGTACTATTTCGGGCACCATAATCCTACATAAATTATTCGCTGATTACGTTTTTGTGCGGGCTCCATAAACTGGTACATATCTAAATATCTCGGGCTCCATAAAGACGTTTAATCCAATTATAATCTCTAGTGCATTTCTTGGTTAATTGAGCATTTACTCTAACATAAACCCTTTGCGGTAGGAATAATGTTATCTTATTGTTACAAAGTGAACCATTACTTTATGCTAACAAAGCTTCTAAAAATATATGTTCTATTTCGGGCTCCATATCCCTACATAAATTATTCGCTGACTACATTTTTGTGCGGGCTCCATAAACTGTTATATATCTAAATATTCCGGGCTCCATAAAGACGTTTAAGTAAATTGTAACGTTTAGTGCATGTCTTGATTAACTGAGCATTTACTCTAACATAAACCGTTTACGGCAGGAATAATGTTATCTTACTGTTACAAAGTGAACCATTGCATTATTCTAACAAAGCTTCTAAAAATATATGTACTGTTTCGGACTCCATAACCCTACAGAAATTATTCGCTGGCTACATTTTTGTGCGGGCTCCATATACTGGTACATATCTAAATATCCCGGGCTCCATAAAGACGTTTAATTCAATTATAATCTCTAGTGCATTTCTTGGTTAATTGAGCATTTACTCTAACATAAGCCCTTTGCGGTAGGAATTATGTTATCATATTGTTACAAAGTGAACCATTATTTCATTCTAACAAAGCTTCTAAAAATATATGTACTATTTCGGGCTCCATAACCCTACATAAATTATTCGCTGACTACATTTTTGTGCGGGTTCCATAAACTGTTATATATCTAAATATCCCGGGCTCCATAAAGACGTTTAAGTCAATTGTAACGTCTAGTGCATGTCTTGGTTAATTGAGCATTTACTCTAACATAAACCCTTTGCGGTAGGAATAATGTTATCTTATTGTTACAAAGTGAACCATTACTTTATGCTAACAAAGCTTCTAAAAATATATGTACTATTTCGGGCACCATAACCCTACATAAATTATTCGCTGACTACGTTGTTGTACGGGCTCCATAAACTGGAATCTATCTAAATATCCCGGGCTCTATAAAGACGTTTAATCCAATTATGGTTTCTAGTGCATTTCTTGTTTAATTGAGCATTTACTCCAACATAAACCCTTTGCGGTGGGAATAATGTTATTTTATTGTTACAAATTAGACCATTCCTTTATTGTAAAATATTTTTATTTCTGTAACAGAACTTCTTAAATTATATATATCGTTCCGGGCTCTATAAACTATTATACACGGTGACCCATTTTAATCGCTACACCCGGATTTTTCGGATCCTAAGACAGATAGGAAAAAATGATTCAGACAAAAGTTGTAGGGGACGAAGGGGGCCAAATGACGGTCCTAACAGCTTTGACCTTGAACTTGACCTTCAAGGTTATTTCAAGGTCAAGTGGTTTTTTTTAATAGGAACACCTATTTTTGACCCCGGATTCGGAAAGAGCGGGAAATTTTACGTTCAAAATCATATTGAGACATTTTTTTTCAAGGTCATTTCAAGGTCATTTCAAGGCCAAATGAAGGTCGAACTCTGAAAAATCCATTTTAAGTCGTTTTTTCCATGAGTCACAGGCTTAAGTGGTTCAAACTGATCGTAGGTTTAATAGGGAAACCCACACATCCAAAATTTTCACATCCTAGTAAACAAATATCAAACTTGCACATCCGAACCCGATGCTCTTCATAGCCTCACATGCTAAACTGTTACACCAGACATCCCCCAGTTCCACACATCTCTACCCCATGTCTGATGTTTGTTTAACGGAAACTTCAAGATCATTAAAGCTTCTGTTGTAAATGTGTCAACCTTACGTTTAGCGCTACCCAGAAACAACGACGTGGACGTAGTAAGGATTGTTTCCTTTGGGGTGCTTGATTAAAGTGAGTCCCCTTGCCTCTCACTGTTCAGGGTGCTTGATTTAAGTGAGTCCCTTCGCCTCTCACTGATCGGGGTGCTTGATTAAAGTGAGTCCCCTTGCCTCTCACTGTTCAGGGTGCTTGATTTAAGTGAGTCCCTTCGCCTCTCACTGATCGGGGTGCTTGATTAAAGTGAGTCCCCTTGCCTCTCACTGTTCAGGGTGCTTGATTTAAGTGAGTCCCTTCGCCTCTCACTGATCGGGGTGCTTGATTAAAGTGAGTCCCCTTGCCTCTCACTGTTCAGGGTGCTTGATTTAAGTGAGTCCCTTCGCCTCTCACTTATGTGTTTATCTAACCTCGAAGAAAATGTTCGAAATTACGACCATTTGCTTCCAGGCACATAGTCAAACGCCTTTGGAAGTGGCGAACGGTGTTTAGCAAAGTTTGCCTTGGAATGGCAGCGCATGCTCGACGAATTCTGTCCATCATGTCTACTCTTGTGGTGGGCCTTTCCTCAAAAACGGCATTTTTTAAATACCCCCATAAGTAAAAATCTGGTGATGTAAGATCTGGTGAGCAAGCAGGCCATTCAACCGGACCACCTCGACCAATCCATCTGTTACCATACTGCTCATTCAAAAAGTCCTGACAATTCGGCGAAATGTGGTGTTGCGGCGTCCTGCTGGAGCCACATTCTTCGTCGCGTTTCTAAGTCAACATCTTCCATCAATACAGGTAGTTCATCTCTTATTAGCGTTAAGTACGTGTGTTGATTAACATTTTCTTCGAAAAAATAAGGGCCAATCACACATCCATTAATAATCCCACACCATACCATAATACTCCATCGTCTTTGATGGTTTACAGTTCTGACCCAATGAGGATTAACATCAGACCAGTAATGACAATTATGTCTATTCAATTCCCCATCACTTTGAAATTTTGCCTCATCAGAAAAAAGAACAAAATTAAAAAAGTCTGGATCATTTTCTATCATTTATAAAGCCCATTGGCAAAACACAATACGCTGTTGAAAATGAGCAAACTGTAGCTCTTGGACCAGAGTAATATGATACGCATGATATCTAAGCACCTTCATAATTCTTAAAAATGTACTTTTTGGAAGACCGAATTTCCTTTCGATTCGACGAGCGCTTATCTGTGGGTCAAGATGAATTATTGCCAGAATAGTCACAACCCGATTATCATTTTCATCATATTGATGGCGCCTACGTTGACGAACCATGTGTCCACCACGAGCTCTTGCCGCAGCACGATAATTACTTCGGCTTTCTCCTAAAGCCAACATCATGTCAACGATCTCGTTGGGCGGATAGTCAGCCATTTCAGAGCCAGCTATTAATTACTATTAAATTTGAATAGTGAAATGGTATAAAAAATATTAATAATTATAATATTTGCCCGTATACGGTCGCGACCAAAAAAGAAAAATGTTCCTAAATTATGGTAACTTTATCTGACTAAGTGTATTTGCCAAAAGTACTCCGATTGTCACACTTTTGTAATTGTAAGTTTTATAATAAAGTAATAATCATTAAATTATTTCTAATTTGAACTGCACATAATACTAAAACTTGCTTTTATTTTAAATATTGTGAATTATTGCCGTTCAAACTTGAGAAATACTAATATTGATAATGTAATCATTAAAGGCACATTTACAAATAATTTCTGTTCCGTCAAGATTTTTGTACAAAAAGAAATCTTGTATCTTTATTCTTTTGAAAGTTATGAGTAAATTAAAGAAATGAGCTGTAAAAAATGTCATTGTTTAAAAAGAAAAGTCATAACTTTCAAAAGAATAAAGATACAACATTTCTTTTTTGTACAAAAATCTTGACGGAACAGAAATTATTTGTAAATGTGCCTTTAATGATTACATTATCAATATTAGTATTTCTCAAGTTTGAACGGCAATAATTCACAATATTTAAAATAAAAGCAAGTTTTAGTATTATGTGCAGTTCAAATTAGAAATAATTTAATGATTATTACTTTATTATAAAACTTACAATTACAAAAGTGTGACAATCGGAGTACTTTTGGCAAATACACTTAGTCAGATAAAGTTACCATAATTTAGGAACATTTTTCTTTTTTGGTCGCGACCGTATACGGGCAAATATTATAATTATTAATATTTTTTATACCATTTCACTATTCAAATTTAATAGTAATTAATAGCTGGCTCTGAAATGGCTGACTATCCGCCCAACGAGATCGTTGACATGATGTTGGCTTTAGGAGAAAGCCGAAGTAATTATCGTGCTGCGGCAAGAATTTATGCTGAACGCTATCCAGACAGACGACACCCTGACGCTATGACTATCAGACGTTTAACTCAAAGAGCTCGTGGTGGACACATGGTTCGTCAACGTAGGCGCCATCAATATGATGAAAATGATAATCGGGTTGTGACTATTCTGGCAATAATTCATCTTGACCCACAGATAAGCGCTCGTCGAATCGAAAGGGAAATCGGTCTTCCAAAAAGTACATTTTTAAGAATTATGAAGGTGCTTAGATATCATGCGTATCATATTACTCTGGTCCAAGAGCTACAGTTTGCTCATTTTCAACAGCGTATTGTGTTTTGCCAATGGGCTTTATAAATGATAGAAAATGATCCAGACTTTTTTAATTTTGTTCTTTTTTCTGATGATGCAAAATTTCAAAGTGATGGGGAATTGAATAGACATAATTGTCATTACTGGTCTGATGTTAATCCTCATTGGGTCAGAACTGTAAACCATCAAAGACGATGGAGTATTATGGTATGGTGTGGGATTATTAATGGATGTGTGATTGGCCCTTATTTTTTCGAAGAAAATGTTAATCAACACACGTACTTAACGCTAATAAGAGATGAACTACCTGTATTGATGGAAGATGTTGACTTAGAAACGCGACGAAGAATGTGGCTCCAGCAGGACGGCGCAACACCACATTTCGCTCGAATTGTCAGGACTTTTTTGAATGAGCAGTATGGTAACGGATGGATTGGTCGAGGTGGTCCGGTTGAATGGCCTGCTTGCTCACCAGATCTTACATCACCAGATTTTTACTTATGGGGGTATTTAAAAAATGCCGTTTTTGAGGAAAGGCCCACCACAAGAGTAGACATGATGGACAGAATTCGTCGAGCATACGCTGCCATTCCAAGGCAAACTTTGCTAAACACCGTTCGCCACTTCCAAAGGCGTTTGACTATGTGCCTGGAAGCAAATGGTCGTAATTTCGAACATTTTCTTCGAGGTTAGATAAACACATAAGTGAGAGGCGAAGGGACTCACTTAAATCAAGCACCCTGAACAGTGAGAGGCAAGGGGACTCACTTTAATCAAGCACCCCGATCAGTGAGAGGCGAAGGGACTCACTTAAATCAAGCACCCTGAACAGTGAGAGGCAAGGGGACTCACTTTAATCAAGCACCCCGATCAGTGAGAGGCGAAGGGACTCACTTAAATCAAGCACCCTGAACAGTGAGAGGCAAGGGGACTCACTTTAATCAAGCACCCCAAAGGAAACAATCCTTACTACGTCCACGTCGTTGTTTCTGGGTAGCGCTAAACGTAAGGTTGACACATTTACAACAGAAGCTTTAATGATCTTGAAGTTTCCGTTAAACAAACATCAGACATGGGGTAGAGATGTGTGGGACTGGGGGATGTCTGGTGTAACAGTTTAGCATGTGAGGCTATGAAGAGCATGGGGTTCGTATGTGCAAGTTTGATATTTGTTTACTAGGATGTGAAAGTTTTGGGTGTGTGGGTTTCCCTATTAAACCTACGATCAGTTTGAACCACTTAAGCCTGTGACTCATGGAAAAAACGACTTAAAATGGATTTTTCGGAGTTCGAGCTTCATTTGGCCTTGAAATGACCTTGAAATGACCTTGAGAAAAAATGTCTCAATATGATTTTGAACGTAAAATTTCCCGCTCTTTCCGAATCCGGGGTCAAAAATAGGTGTTCCTATTAAAAAAAACCACTTGACCTTGAAATAACCTTGAAGGTCAAGTTCAAGGTCAAAGCTGTTAGGACCATCGTTTGGCCCCCTTCGTCCCCTACAACTTTTGTCTGAATCATTTTTTCCTATCTGTCTTAGGATCCGAAAAATCCGGGTGTAGCGATTAAAATGGGTCACCGTGTATATGAAAATATCTCGGGCTGCATAAAGGTGTTTTATCCAATATTAACTTTTGTCCCTGACTTGGTTTATTACACATTTACCCTTAATTTGTAGTAAAGATAGCTATGGCACTGCGTGGCATAAATCCGCATTTATGTCACGCCTATCCGTGACATAAGAGTCCATTATTACATCGTGCTTCTCACCGTCGCAATCGGTCGATCGAACTGGTCGGTGCAATTATGAACTGGTACCTACACAGAGAGAAATGTTTATAAAAAATTCATATATTTTTCACGAAAAATTGCTATACTGTTCCTCAATCGACAAATTTACATTCTACTTAATTTTAGTATAATTTTACCAATTTTTGCTAAAAACTAGATAGTAATGTGCAATTCACTATAAAAAAAATTTTTTCGCAACATACGTTACCTACATATTTATTATCTTAGTCACTTGCATTATGAAACTAACATGTTAAATAATTATTTATATAGAAAAAAAATCGGAAACGAGAATCGAACCCGAGTCTGTAAGACGGTAAGCGGGCAGTCTTACTGCTATGCCATGCCGAATTTTCTTAAAGAATACTTCGTCTCGTCTACATATGCTACAGCTCTCACAGCTGACGATCGCGTAATTGTTACTAATACTAACTATAAAGAATTGCTATAGATTTTATCAAATTTGTATACACTTATACCAATAATTGCTAACAATATACTAAATAATATCTATATACGAGTTTGGCTCCCCATTCGTAGAAATTATAGTAATTTTTTAATCAAAATTTCTCTCCGCGTAGTGGCACAGGTAGGCGTGAAATAACGGATTAATTCAGTCAGGGCTATAAAATAATGTACGATACACGTGTCATGAGTTGTTCTTCACGGTAGGGCGCTGATGAGCGCACTGACTACGCTCGGTCGCTTGTACACGCCATGCCGTAAAGTACACGGGAAAAAAGTTTGTAGTTAAAATTACTCCTTCAACGACTAGAATTTAGTCTAGAGTATAAGAAAACGGAGACATACTCGAAATGTATCAAATTTTGTAATCCACTTTACTAAACGGTCTTTTGGAATAACTAAAGTGGAAATTTACAATTAAACAAATTTTTTCGCTATCTATATTACCGTTGACGTTATTTAGATATTTATCTAGTTATATTTTATATTGTGAATATACTTTAAAGTTGAAGAAATCAATAATTTTATTCGACACTCACTAAATGGACCACCCATTGCTCTCGAAAATTGGGGCGGAAGTCGCATATATATCCCACAAATCTGATTTGCGTGTCAAAAGTAAATTTTACGGTTGGAAAGTAAATTTTTTTTTTAATTTTTATAATATTATTTATTTTGTAATAAATCCATGAAAATAGTGGCTTTTTAAAACCATAAAGAATTTTAATTATGAAATGTAAAAAAAAAATCGCGGCAAAATATGAAAAAGAAAACGTTTTAGCCCCGCTTTTCAGAGTCAAAAGGTTGCAATGGTCGAGTGTGCAATAAAGTACCATAGGTAACAAGGGACGAAAGTACATTTTTCTCTTGGGTGGTTACTGCTCGCACGAAATACTTGTTACATAGTGTACTATTTTGTTTGTAAACTTTTGTATTTTGTAAACTTATGAAATTTTTATTTTAAATTTAAACTTGTTTAAAATTTACAAACTTGTTACATAATGTACTATTTTGTATCAGAGAAAAAAGCAGAGTGCTGGGATCGAACCCGAGCCCGTCGTGCGAGAAGCCAAAGTCTACAACCGCTACTCCAACGTTTACTTACACGAAAGATGTTTCAACTCGTCTACATATTTGCTCCACCTTGTGTTCTACCAATTTTTATTAAACTGACTCGTAAAAATTGCTGCCTTTCCTATTAAACATTAGTGTTTTCAAAATTTAGTATAGTTAGTGTTGAGGTTTGGATAATTAATAGTGTTGAGGTTTGTAGTAAATTAATAGTCCATTGTTTAATAGAGAGAGATAAATATAGAGACTTTATTTAGGTGGCAAGAAAGCCAGTCGGCACGTCCGACTTACATCGCAGTTGGAATAGCAAGAAGGTAAGAAACATTCTAAGTGCGCTACACTGCTCTCGCGTCTCACGCAACTCTCATACAGACATCCTGGAGTGGGGAGACACTCATATGTGTGTTACGTCCGCCGTCGCTTGGCAGACGCGCATACCATTGAACCTATCCTCGCGTACAGCGCGCCGCATGTTGAAACATTCACATATTCCAACACGCCTCCTTGAATTTTCAACATTATAATTAAATGTTCATTCTTTCATTCAGTCATACAGTAATTTTAAAGTATCATAGCGTTAATAGATTTCTTTTATTTCAAATCACTCCCAACGCTTTTCTATTTTTCAAAAACTTCGTCTTTTCTAAACTCTTTGTTAATAGATCTGCTAGATTAAATTCTGAGTCTATTTTTATAATGTCAATTATTCCATTTTCGTAGTTTTCATTAATGTAGTGATACTGCACTTCAATGTGCTTTGAGTTTTTTGTAAAGTTACCAAATTTTGCGATTGCAATTGCGCCTGAGTTATCTTCATACATTTTAATTGGTTTATCAAATTTTACGTTAAATGATTTGCATAATAAATTTTTAATGAACAAGATTTCTGTCACTGCTTCGGACATAGCAGTATATTCTGCAAAAGTAGAACATTTTGTTACTGTACTTTGTTTATGCGTTTTCCAAAAAAATTAGTTTCCATATAATCTAATTACAAAACCTGTTGTAGATTTTCTATCTACATTATCTCCTGCATAGTCAGAATCTACCATACAATCTAATACTTCGCTGTTAACATTATCGTAGTACGTTAGCTTTAAATCTTTAGTCTTAAATAAGTATTTCAAAATTCTCAATGCATATTTAAAGTGTCTTTGGTCATAACAACTTTGGTAACGACTTAAATAATTAACGCTATATGTTATATCTGGCCTTGTGCCTGTACTGATATATAATAATTCGCCGATTAAATTTCTGCATTTTATTCTTTCATCTGTTTCATTTGCTTGTTCTAATTTTAGATTACTCTCCATTGGAGTATCGTATAATTTTGCATTTTCAAGGTTGTATTTTATAGCCAAAGATTCGATATATTTCGTTTGACTTAAAGTCATTTTACCTCTGTCTTCACTATAGTCAATATCGATGCCAATATATTGGTTAATGTTGCCCAAATCTTTCATTATAAATCTTTCCATTAAACTTGCTTTTACTTTGTTTATTTTATTTTTGTCTTTGCAACAAATCAAGAGATCATCTACAAAGACTAGTATATATATTGAATCTTTGCTTGTATTATTTACATATAGACAGTAATCATAGTTGCTTCTTATAAAATTTAATTTCTTGATATATTTGCTGAAACAATCATAACATGCTCTAGGACTTTCTCTGAGACCATACAGAGCCTTTTGCAATTTGCAAACTTTATTGTCTCCAGTTTCGTAACCTTTTGGTTCATTAATGTATACTTCTGATTTTACATTGCCATTTAAAAATGCCGTTTCCACATCTATTTGTTCTATAAACAAATTATTTTTACAACTGTAAGACAATAAAATTTTCAACGTTTGCATTTTACCTACAGGTGAATAAACATTTTCAACATATTCTTTTTGTTGGAATCCTCTTACAACTAATCTCGCTTTATAAGTATCGTTATTTTTCTTTTTATAAACCCATTTAACGTCAATGACTTTTTTATCTTTTGGCCTTTCAACAATTTGCCATGTGTGATTTTTCTTTAAACTGTTTATTTCGGAATCCATTGCTAGTTGCCATTGTTTATATTCGCTGGAGTTTATCGCCTCCTCGAATGTATTTGGTACATTTGCATCAATATAATTTACATAAATAAAATGAGTAACTGGATTTCCGTATCTATTTACTGGACTTTTCTTTCTTTGAGATTTTCGCGGTATTGTTAGTCTATCTCTGTTTTTGTTGTCTTCGTTATCAGATTCGTTATCGTTTACGTTATTCGCATCGATTAATTCAATTTGCTCTCCTCTACTTTCCCCGAAGGTCGTAGTAGAGTGAGAAGGATATTCAAAACCGCTGTTGTTCGTTTCATTTAATTCTACGTTAATTTCAGAATCACTATTTTCGCTTTCTAAACAGATTAACTTTATGCTTTCTTCTATTACATCAACATGCCTTGCAGTAATTACTTTATTATTAACTAAGACTTTATAACCGTTTTCAACGTATCCTACTAGTACACCTAGTTGTGCCTTATTATCCCACTTACTTTTCCTTAGAGCTTCCGGAACTCTTACGAAGACTCTACTTCCGTAAATTTTTAAATTTTTAACATTTGGCTTTACCCCAAAAAATATTTCATAAGGAGTTTTATTCTCTGACGTATTTCCAATTGTTCGATTTTTTAAGTAAGCTACCGTTTTCATTATTTCCGGCCAATATCTTCTATGAATTTTTGCTTCCCTCATTAAGCATCTACCTATATTCATTGCTGATCTATTATATCTCTCCGCTACTCCATTTAATTCGTGGACGTAGGGTGGACATGTCAATAATTCTATTCCTTTTGATTTTGTAAAATCGAGAATTTCGCGATTTAGATATTCTCTACCGTTATCACATTGCACCCTTTTAATTCTCTTATTAAATTTATTTTCTACTAAATTTACGAATTCAATAAAACAACTTGCAGTTTCTGACTTATTCTTAATGCAAAAGATTCTGGTGCATTTGCTATAATCATCAATAAATGAAAGAAAATATTTTTCTCCACCACAGCCAGTAGTACTATGTGGACCATTTAAATCAGTGTGTATTAATTCTAGGATTTCTTTCGTTTTTGTTCGATTATTTTCAAACGGTATATTTGGCATTTTACTTTGTATGCAATTTGCACATTTCATATCTATTTTTTCCAGTTTATCTGGTAAACCTTCAACTAATTTATTATTTACTATTTTATTCAAATAATTAAAATTTACATGGCCAAGTGCTCTATGCCATTTTTCTTTATCTGATAATCTTACTGAATTTAAATATTTATCTTTATTTTTATTCGTTAATGCATAACTTTTCAAAGAATACAAATTATCAATTTTATTGGCAATAGCTACTAATTCTCCCGATTTATTGTAAATTTTGGCATTACTGTCTCGTGTTATTATAACCACAGTTATTGGAAAAGTAAGTGGGATAATAACCACAGTTATTGTAGCATTTTTAGTTATTCTGGAAAAGCTTAACAAATTTTGCTCAATTCCTTCTACATAATATACATTACTCAAATCAATTTGTTTTTCATTATAATAATTTCTAACTTTGATTTTTATATTACCGACTTTCGTCGCTTTTAACATTTTACCGTCTGGTAATTTTACATTTACCGGATCTTTTAAAACTATATACTTCTCAAAATATTTATCGCTTTTAATAATATGGTCTGTGGAACCACTGTCCAATAACCAATTTATTTCGTTACCTTCGCATCCTGTCTTTACGCTATAACCTGTTATGTCCTTTACTTCTGGGCCGCATACTTGTGTTGACCACGTCTCGGATGATGAACTCTGCTGCTCGTCCGTTGACTTGTTTTGATTTGAACTGCGTCCGCGTCCTCTGCCTCGATTGTAGCATCGTTGGTTTCCACGTTGTCCTTTCGATGATTGGGCACCTCTGCCTCTGCCTCCTTGTTGGCCTTTCCAACAATCCTTTTGATAATGTCCGACTTTGCCGCAAGTAAAGCACTGTCCGTTTGTCTTTGTTGAGAACGTGCTTGCATTACTCTTCTTTTCTGAATTAATTTTAACTAAATTCTTTTCTTTGACTTTTGATTTTACGTAATCTACTGTCCTTTCTCTTTCTGGAATGACGTCGATAAAGTCACCAATATAACTTGCTGGTAATGCTTTGATTAAGTATCGCATTTTCTCAGTTTCATCTATCTTTCCTCCGGCTGCTTTAAATTCGTTCACCGCTTTCTCAAATTCTACGAAGAATTCTTCAACATTTTCATAATTCTTTAATTTAATATCTTCAATTTTTCCTCGGCATATTATTTGTAATGACGTGGATTTCGTCACATATAATTTATCCAAATTTGCAATCATTTCATAAGCTGATTTGCACTCACAAACGTATTCTAATTGCTTATCTGAAATAGTGCTAATTAATATATTTCTTGCTTTTAAATCTTTTTTCTTCCATTCATCTGCTTTATCTGTCTCAGCCCGTTCTCTTTCGGCTTGTTCTTTGCACTCTTTATATTCTAATAGAGTCATTAAGCGAAATTTCCAACTTGTATAATTGCACCATCAAAAATGGGAATTACTATATCTTCAATTTTTGCTTGCTTAGCCATCTCGACCTTTTCTAATTTAATATCTTCGTACACTTTTATTACTTTATTTAGCGTAATTACTTTCTGCACTATTTTCACAAAACGTTTTTCAGCATTCTTTTCCTCAATTATTTCTCCGCTTTCATCTTCAACGTCATATAGTATTACTTCTTCTTTGGTTTTTACTTTTCCTTTAGTGTCCATTTACCACATGTATAACCTCAAATTTCCACGTGCTCTATTCTTGCACCGTGCAGCGTGCTTCACACAAGAAATCTAATCTGCTCGCATCGGCTTGAATTTTCATAAAATTTTCAAAAATCTTTCTTCTATCACTTATAGACATATTCTAATATTTATTCACACTTGTATTTTACTTACTTTTGCACTTTTCCTTCAATATTTTTCACAGTTAAACTTTTCGCGAGCCACGTGCTTTCCTCTATCTTCGGCAAGGCTGCCCCAATACTGGCCGAGGCTTGTATTGAGTCAGAGGCTTTTTTCTTTTACTTACAACCACTGACCTGCTACCATGTTGAGGTTTGGATAATTAATAGTGTTGAGGTTTGTAGTAAATTAATAGTCCATTGTTTAATAGAGAGAGATAAATATAGAGACTTTATTTAGGTGGCAAGAAAGCCAGTCGGCACGTCCGACTTACATCGCAGTTGGAATAGCAAGAAGGTAAGAAACATTCTAAGTGCGCTACACTGCTCTCGCGTTTCACGCAACTCTCATACAGACATCCTGGAGTGGGGAGACACTCATATGTGTGTTACGTCCGCCGTCGCTTGGCAGACGCGCATACCATTGAACCTATCCTCGCGTACAGCGCGCCGCATGTTGAAACATTCACATATTCCAACAGTTAGTACTAAATTTTATATAAGTAATGTAGCAAATTGTATACCCGTAATTATATATTTTTAAAAAGGTGTATACCATTTATAGCCAAAAATATATGAAATATTTTGTTAATTTGACTCGGTTGTTTTACTATCGAAATTTTTCAAAATGTATGTATTATTCCATAATCATGCCTGAATTATTAACGGACTACGTTTGTCTAAGGGCTCCATAAACTATTTCATATTAAAATATCTTGACCTTCATGACGAACAATTGTCATTTTTTTAATAATAATCCTGAAACTTTTTGTGTAGCACATACATTGCTATATGTATGCGTTTCACTTGTAGAATGTGGATTTAGTTTATGACCCTATTGTAAAGTCTCAGATTGGCTGATTACTAGTATATACCTTTATCTGAAAAAAAAGCATGACATAATATTTTTTATTCGACAAAGTTTTTTTCTGATTATTAAAAACCCTTTAAAATGAGAACTAGATCATGATTGGCTAATCCTCTTGAATAGAATTGTATATTTTTTAAATATCAATAGAAACCAATAATTTGTATTTTTGTGAACCGGGGGGATTCGCGAACTCAATATTATTCATATTGTTACAAATTGAATCATTACTTTATTCTAACAAAGCTTCTAAAAATATATGTACTATTTCGGGCTCCGTAACCCTACTTAAATTATTCGCTGACTACGTTTTCGTCCGAGCTCCAGAAGCTATTGTACATCAAAAAGTCCCGGGCTCCATAAAGATGTTTCACTGATTTGAGTTTGTAATTGTATTCACAATTTTACTCCCCATTGTCAAATGTAAAAATTGTTGTTTTGGTCAATTCTGACCAGATCCATTGGGAGCAGGAAAGAAAATAGACTACGATGCTAAGTAGTTATCGCTGTGCGATAACTTAGGTAATTCGTTTCGCATTTTTTAAAATTTTTTCAACCATCGTAAGTTAAGACTAGCGTGAGCTCGTTCTGTTAATTATATTATTATATATTTTTTTAATAAAGCCTGAAGAGGTCGACAAACCCGTCGACGAAACGTTGCAACTACTTAGCATCGTAGTCTATTTTCTTTCCTGCTCTCAACGGATCTGGTAAGAATTGACCAAAACAACAATTTTTACATGTTTCACTGAATTGTAACCTTTAGTCCATGACTTGGTTAATTGAGCTTTTACCCTAACATAAACCCTTTGTGGTTGAAAGAATGTAATTTTATTGTCACAAATTGAACCTTTCCTTTATTTTAAAATGTTTACTTTTCTGTAACAAAGAATCTAAAAATATATGTACTATTTCGGGTTTCCATATCCCTACATAAGTTATTCGCTGACTACGTTTATGTGCGGGCTCCATAAACTGGTACATATCTAAATATCCCGGGCTCCAAAAAGACGTTTAATCCAATTTTAATCTCTAGTGCATTTCTTGGTTAATTGAGCATTTACTCTAACATAAGCCCTTTTGCGGTGGGAATAATGTTATTTTATTGTTAGAAATTGGACCATTACTTTATTCTAACAAAGCTTCTAAAAATATATGTACGATTTCGGGCACCATAACCCTACATAAATTATTCGCTGACTACGTTTTTGTACGGGCTCCATAAACCGCTTTTTATTAAAATGTCCCGGGCTCCATAAACTATGTTAAATTAAATTATTTTTACATTTTGGAGCCCGGGCGTCGTAAATAGTCCTGAGCTATATTTTTGTTACGTCCGGGCTCCATAAAAGATTTCGGGCTCCATAAGATGGTTTAAAGTATAAAAAGGGCTCCATAAATCCCTCTAGGGAAATATATATATATCTTCCTATATTATATAGATGAATGTTACCACGTAGCCCCACCTCACCCCCACCTCAGCGCCACCTCGCTCCCACCTCAGCCCCCCCTCTCCCCCTCCTCGTCTCCACCTTAGCGCCCCCCTCAGCCCCCTCCTCAAAATAACGTAAAATTCCGTCATTTTTTACGTTATTTCGTGACTTCTTATTCTGTTAGAGCCCTCCCTCACCCCCTCCTCACCGCCACCTCATCCCCACCTCAGCGCCCCACTCGCTCCCACCTCACCCCCACCTCAGCGCCCCCCTCAGCTCCCTCCTAGCCCCCCCCCCCCCCAATGTCTCTTAAACTATGTCATAAAGTAGGAAACAAATTTATGTAAAATTTAATATTGGGAAGAAAAAAAGTTTGATTGAAATGAACTGCTATGTCACCTTGAAGGTACTGTTGGATTTTTATTCTTTAACAATAGCTTTATATAAATGTTCCTGTTAGAAAAATTTTTAGAAGCAATTCTTTTGGAATTAAAGAAAAATTTTATTAATAACATTTTTCGTATTGTTCAAATGATAACAATTAAACTTATTTAAAATATATAATATTTAAAATTTTATGAAAATAGTAATAAAATTTTTAAAATGTTATAAGTTCATTAACATCTTTCACATTTCTACATAATGTTAACATATAATGCTAAAATACAGATAAAAGGAACAATAAATATATGTTTCCTAATTATGAAAAGCATACAAAACAGTAAAACATTAAAGAATATGTTAAAGAAATATTTTCCCAAATGAAAAATTATCAAAATTTTCGTAAATTTTAACTATTATTTAGTAAATAATACATGAAAAATATGTAGTAAAATAAGTCATACATAAAAAGTATACCAATTTAAAATTAAACATCGAAACTGGTTACGTAGGGCTATTGGCGAGGGATGCCACTTTAAAAAAAAATCCAACGCGCCTATTTACAGTACCTCTAAGGTGGCGTGGAAAACAGTTAAATATATATAACTTATATATTATACATTTCTTATCTTTATAAACATTTTTCCAATGGGATCTTTCTGACAATTATACATTTATATCTTTGGTTATAAAATTATTCCTAAGTATACAATTTAAAACATTTTTTATTATAATTACAACACAACGGAGGTTGGCGAGCGGAGCGAGCAGGGGGGCGAAGCCCCACTAGTATATATATATAACTTAGTACACCGCTAACTTCCAGGGCACCTACAGGTTTTCTGCAATAGAAGTAGGTATAAAACGTTAAACAGTATATAAGTGACTAAAGAAATAATATCCCTCAGGGTGTTGACTAACACCACGAAGCCTGCGGCGCCCCCTTTCAGTTCCGCAGTATTTTACGTTGATTTCGGAAAAATTTTACGGAAAAAAACGTTGTGAAAGAAACCCTAAATGTCCTGAATAATACAAAAATGTCCTGAAAGGTAGCGGTAAACATATTCCTAATTCAGTACAGTCCTGAAAACATGCAAATGTCCTGAAACATAGCGGTGAACAGAAATATATATATATATATATTTCTGTTCACCGCTATGTTTCAGGACTTTTCATTAGTTTACCGCTATGTTTCAGGAAATATATATACATATATATATGTGTGTGTGTGTGTGTGTGTGTGTGTGTATATATTTGTACGGTATTTTGGGGATTTCATAAAGAATTTGTCGCGTAAACTAGGCCTGCCTCGCTACTTAATAACCTTTCATAATCTTTACCTGTTCTTTCGAATTCTTTGTAATGTAAGAATAATATTTTATTGGCTTTTTATAAAAAAAAAAAAAAAAACAGAGTTTCATAGCTAACAGCAATATAGTAACTATACTAACGCTTTTTTCTCAGTGCAGATAATTTTTCTTTGTTTTTTCTAACATTTTTTCTCGGGAAGATTTGATATTCAAAACATAAAGAGGTTTTTTTGAGCTGCAATATACTTTCATCAATTGGAATGATAGCATGGTATTGTAATGTGCCTGGTATGAATTTAGCCTTATCCAGTCTTGGTTTTAGTTTCAAGACAGTATCTTCATATGATTCTTTACTGCTATAAAAAACTTTGGTTTCTTTGCAATAATCTTTAGCCCAGTTATAAAGCTTTTCTGGCGTTAAAATATGATTATTAGAGGAAACTTGTAGAATCGCTCGTTTTGCACCTCTTTTTAGGCTGGCGCCTATACCATCGCATGCACCTTTGCCATGCGCCGTGGCATAAAAATTCCACTCAGCTGGAACACCAAAATCTTTCTCATGAAAAAGAAAATTTAGAAAATTAGATTTATTTTTAAAATGCTGACCTGCTCCATCAGTCAAATAATATACTTTTTTTTACTATGAATTTAGTTTTGAGGTAAGATAATATATAACTTTTTAATATTCATAAACAGCAACAGTATCATGTCGGAAATCACAGCAATACTTACATGTTTAAGGGGATGCCTTAGTGAAAAGAAACCACTGATCGAGGTTATGTCTACCTGTTTTACCGGCCGATGCATGGTATAAAAAGAATTGAATTGGCATGTAGCGTCCCTTCGGTCATGAGCATCACTACCAAAAGTAGTATAAAGATTAGACCCACAGATGGCGCAAAAACTCATGAAAGTATCATGATATACGTTTTTTCAGCATTACCGAATACTGATAATGTAATCAATTTTCCTTGAATAAATACATATTTATCTCTAATAAAGAGCAATCGTCACGCTCATTAGACAGCACTACGACTATTTTTATTACGTATGTATATGAGGCGTTTCACGTCAGCCCTCCAGCGCGGCGCGCGAGCGCGAAATCATGCTGTTTTCAGCTTGTGTTTGAAGGGCTAAGAAGTATCTAAAAAAAATAATCCCCAAGTGATTTCGATGTATTTTTTCCTCATAACATTGTGGTGGTTACCAGAAAAGACGGCTGCACATATACATGTTCCCAGAAACTTGATTTTCACATATGTATATATATATATATATATATATATATATATATATATATAACTATGCGAATTGTTATATTTGAGGAGATATCAACGTATAGATCGGTACTTTTGAAGAGATGTCGGCATTTTGAAGAGCCTCCTCAAATTTCTCAACGCAAGAATCGCTACCTTTGAGGAGAAATCTATACCCCCTTTTCCCAGAGTCGGTAACCTGAGGGTCATTATTTCTTTAGTTACATTATTCGAACTCTGAGCGAAAGGTTCACATCTCCTCAAAAGTACCAATTTACAAACATCGCATATATATATATATATATATATATATATATATATATATATATATATATATATACACCAGAAAAGACGGCTGCACATATACATGGTCCCAGAAACTTGATTTTCACATATGTATATATATATTGTCACACTCTGCTGGGGATCAGGGCAGAGGTGCGCGGGTAATACTCAATCAAAATTCACAAAAGGTAGAATACAATGAAACTTTATTAATGATCGCTAAATACTAAAAATGCATAGATGTTAAACAGGGCGCCAGGTGCGTACGTCAAGCGCACCGAATCTATGTCGCCGGCTAGCGCGAGCCGGTAGCAGACACGAGCTACTCTCCTTCAGCTTCAGCTCGAGCTGAAGCTTTGGCGCGAGTAATAACTAATTGCGCGACTCTCGGCGAGCGCGCACACACACTCGGCGGGGAACGACAGGGAGTACTTTAAAAGGGGGACAAACCTCGGCCAGGAGTTCGACTGTAGCAGCACTCTTTCTCTCTCTCTTTCTCTCTGGAACAGTGGCGTCCGGGACTACTTGTACTCGGCCCACTCTCGCTTCTCTCTCTCTCTCTCTCGATACCACGGCGACCCAGCTGACGACGAGGCTGATCGTGGTCGGCGTGACTTGGTGACCGGAAAGGCGGCGAATGGCACACGGGCACTACGTTCGTCACGGCACTCCTACGGCAGACGCGAAAAAGCAAGCACGCGGCACGGCGGTAGGCGACAGAATGAAGAAAATGCCGGCCGGCGTGCTCGCTCTGCTCTCCGCTCCAGTTCGCCGATTGCCCGTCTTCTTCACCGCGGCGCGAGCGAGCAGTCCAGCATGGCTGCCGAGGCTCGCCACGCACCGTGTCGGTCCGACGGCCGAGGCAGCGCCGTGTCGGCGCCTCTCTCTCTCTCTTGCACTGCCGACGTCGTCTGCTGCTGTCAGCAGCACGGGAGAGCTTGAGCCCCTTCTTCCTTCAGCTACAGCTTGTCCCCACTGTAGCTGCTGCTGCTGCTGCTGTTGCTGCTGATGCTGCTCGTCCTGGCCGAGCTGTGGAGAAAGGGACCTATCGGGGGAAAGGTACGCTCATTCACTCTAGCTAATTTACTGTAAGCTAATCGGTATTAGCTACAGCGGTGTGAGTGTATTTGTTCGTGTCCCCTCAACTTCTTCTTCTTCAGCGCGGCTAACGTGTAGATCTGTGTAGAGTAACCCGGTGAGTGTGTCTCCCAGCTCTAGCAACCTGGCACCTGTGACTTTAATATACAATCATTCGCAGTTACCGATCCCGATCGCGAGCTCTCATGTCCCACTCCAACATTTCCATCCATTCAGCATTAAACAATTTTAACAAAATTTAGTAACTGCTGCATCAGCATCTTACCCGGCCGATCCCTTGGACTACTGCTCTTTTCGAGCACCGTTCTGGCAACCTGTAAAGTAAATGACTCTAACGCGAAACTTTAGCCAAGCGATCAGAAAGAGAATAGAACCAAGAATGTACTCAAATGGCATACTTTTATAGAATCGACTGATTTATTGCGATTTGCTTACTTGCTAAATTGGTGGCGAACGCTCTCGCTTACTTAAGGGGGGAATTAAATGGAAGGAGGACAAGGTAACTTAATGAATAAGAAACTTTTGAGGTAAAGAGGCTGTTTATTTAATGAAATAAAACCTCTGCGCTCTCTGCCGACAATCACAATTTACATAGACAAAACTTGCTCCTTCTAGCTCTGCTCGCGCTGTTGCTCCAGCTGTCGTAGCCGACTTTCGCCCCATTGCCGGCAGCATGTGGGGCATGTGGCGACGGTGACGCCTCGCCGGCCGCACATATAACATACGCGACGACGGGGCTCAGGGCAATCCACTCTGCTGTGCCCGAAGTCGCCGCAATTCCAGCAGCCGGGCCGTTTTACGCCGGCCTCATGCGACGGTTGGGTGCAGATCGGCTGTGGCCGTTCTCTCGGCTGTCCCCCGTCTCCTGCCAGCCACTCCCTTCGCGGGTCAGGCCCTACTGCTTCTGCCCAGTCTGGCTCTGCGGGGCGTGGCAGCGGCCTCTCCTCGCTGCAGCTACTGGAGCTGGACGTTGCGCGGCCGACCTGGGCCTCGGCGCAAGGCTGTAGCGGTGCGAGCTGGGGCAGGAGCGGCAGCTGTAGGGTGCGG
Source organism: Torymus aiolomorphi (assembly GCA_036365515.1). Lineage (NCBI taxonomy): Eukaryota > Metazoa > Arthropoda > Insecta > Hymenoptera > Torymidae > Torymus > Torymus aiolomorphi. Next base: position 151,574,479 of record CM070875.1, on the reverse strand, counting down.
CCTCGCCCGCGACCTCGGACGGTTGGGCTCGGCATCGGAGGTGGCAATGGGAAGACGTCGAACCCTCCCCGGAAGCTGAGGGGGTTTTGCGTATTTCCGCACCAACGCGGGGGTGTACAAGCAGAGCTGCTGCTGACAACTCCTCCTTGACACGGATGAAGGCCTCCTCAGCTTCAGGCGTCCACAGAACAGGGCGCTTATCATTTTTGCGGGAATCGCTAAAAAGAGCATTAAGAGGGGCTTGAGAAGTCGCAGCGCGAGGCATGTTGCGGCGGTAAAAATTTACGGTGCCGACAAACCTGCGAAGTTCTGCTATAGTCTGAGGTTTGGGGAAGCTTAGAATAGCTTCAACCCTACTGGGAATGGGGCGAATGCCTTCACCATTCACCAGATAGCCTAAAAACTCTAACTCTTCAGCAGCGAAGGTACATTTTTCGACATTTAAGCGAAGATGAAACTTCTTAAGTCGTTCAAAGACCGTGCGAAGGTGAGTATAATGTTCTTCAATTGAAGATGAGGCAATAAGAATATCGTCTATATACAGGTATACAAAATCGAGATCACCTAACGCGCTATTAATGTAACGCTGGAAGGTTTGGCTCGCGTTGCGAAGCCCGAAGGTCATATACATAAATCGAAAAGGCCGAAAGGGGTTATGATGGCCGTTTTCGGTATGTCCTCGGGGGCATCAGGAATCTGATTGAACGCTTTATGAAGATCAAGCGCCGAAAAGATTTTCTTACCGTGCAGATTATTCGTGCAATCGTGAATATGGGCAGTCGGGTACTTATCAGGGACCGTGGCGGCGTTTAAGCGCCTATAATCGCCACAAGGTCTCCAACTGTTATCCTTTTTCAACTCCATATGGAGAGGACTTGCCCAAGGGCTGCTGGAGGGGCGGCAAATTCCTGCCTCAATCCAAGCATCGAATTCGGCTTTCGCTGCTTTCAACTTGTCTGGAGCAAGTTTACGAGAACGCTCCGAGACAGGAGGACCAGACGTTATAATATGATGGAAGACATCGCTATTTCTAGGGACTGTGGGCTTTGAAACGCCCGTGATCTCCGGAAAATCAGCGAGAATCTTCGCACACTCTGAGCCGGGAACAACTGCAAAAACAGAGTCAACCGAAACATCTTTTACTACTGCAAGGGAGTAGATATTGGTAGAGGTGTCAACAAGATGACTTCTTTTAAGGTCAACAAGAAGGCCATAGTGAGATTGTTAAATATGGTGGATGTGGATGTGGATGTGGATGCAGGGCTTCTTCAAATAAGCCAACACCGGCTAACGTGAACAATACCTTTATTAACTCCTGACTTCTCTCTCTTACAACCGCTACACGCGGAGGACGGCGGACGAGTGAGTGCCCGCTTCGGCCGCTCGCTCTCGCTAGCTCTCCAGCTATGCTCGCGTGATGGCGCCACGCATGCGCTCTCTATTTCGCACGCTGACATAAATGTACACGTATTCTAACACGCCTCCTTACATTTATGTTTCTCGCAATTACAATATTCTTTAAATCAAATTCAATAAACTTCTCAAGTTTTCAAACCTTACTCGTCCAAGAGCCTTTGTCAAAATATCTGCAACATTTTTCTCTGTACTGACCTTAACAATATCAATTAACCCATTAACATAATTCTCATTTACAAAATGATAATGTACTTCGATGTACTTTGACTTCTTTGTAAAATTACCAAATTTCGCAATACTAACAGCGCCTGAATTGTCTTCATAAATATTTACAGGTTTCTTAATTTCTACTTTAAAGTCACTTAACAAGTCTTTTAGTAATATTACTTCACTTACTGCTTCAGACAGTGCGACATATTCAGCAGCTGTCGAAGACTTAGTTACACTTCCTTGTTTCCTCGATTTCCAATATATTACATTTCCATACAACTTAACAATATATCCAGTTGTCGACTTTCTGTCTACACAGTCTCCTGCCCAATCGGCATCTACATGACATTCAAGAATATCTACATTATTGTTTTTCTTAAATCTTAATTTTAAACTTTTAGTTAAATATAAATATTTTAAAATTCTTAAAGCATATTTATAATGTGTCTCATCATAACAATTCTGAAATCTACTCAAATAATTTACGCTATAACTTATATCTAGTCTCGTTCCTGAGCTAATATACAAAAGCGCTCCTATCAAATTTCTATACTTTATTTTCTCATCTATCTCTTCAGCGGGTTCTAGCTTTAAATTTTGCTCCATTGGAGTCTCATACAATTTTGCTTGTTCAATCTGATATTTTCTAGCTAACGATTCAATATACTTTTCCTGATCTAAGGACATCTCATGTTTGTTTTCATCATATTTAGTATTAATACCTAAATACATACTCACTTTACCTAATTCTTTCATCTGAAATCTTTCCTTTAACATACTTTTTATGAAATTCCAATTTTGTCTTTTCTTACAACATATTAACAAAACATCCACAAATATAATTAAATATATAATCTCATCTCTTTATACAAACAATAATCATGTTCGCTTCTTACAAATCCTAAAGAACTTAAATAATTATCAAGACACTCATACCAAGCTCTTGGGCTTTCTCGCAAACCATACAACGCTTTATTTAATTTACAAACCTTTTCCGTTCCATCCTCATAACCTTCAGGCTGTTTAACAAATACTGTTGATTTAACTTTACCATTTAAAAACGCTGTTTCTACATCCATTTGCTCAACTAACAATCCGTTTTGGCAGCAATACGATAACAATACTTTCAAAGTTTGTGTTTTCGCAACAGGTGAATAGATGTCATCCAATACATCTGTTTGTTGGTAACCTCTTACCACTATTCTCGCTTTATATATATTTTCACCTTTTTTTAGTATAAATCCATTTTAAATCTAATATCTTTTCATTCTTTGGTTTTTCAACTAATACCCATGTTTTATTTTTCTCTAAACTATTCATTTCTTTGTTCATAGCTTCTACCCAAAAACTAGACTCATTACTACCTATAGCTTCTTTAAAGCTTACAGGACTATCTGCACTACAATAATTTACATAAATACATCCGCTATATACATAATTATCATCAAATCTACTAGGCTTTTTACTCGTTCTTTGTGACCTTCTTAAATCAGTTACTTCTTTAGCTTCATTTTCAGCATTTTCTATATTATTCAAATTTTCATTTATATTTTCTACATGTTCATTTTCTTTATCAACATTTTTATTTAAACTCTCATTTTCTAAATCACTATCATCTAAGCCAATACATATTACATCTTCCTCAACGACATCAACGTGTCTTGCAACAATGACTCTATTGTTTATCAAAACTCTATACCCTGTTACATCATAACCTATCAACGTTCCTAACTCAGCCTTCCTATCCCATTTCGAATTTCTTTTGTTTTCCGGTACTCTAACAAATACTTTACTTCCGTATAATTTTAAATGCTTCGTGTCTGGTTTTTCATTTAAAAATATCTCAAAAGAGATTTATTTCTAACTAAGGTGTTAGCAATAGTTCTATTTTTTAAATAGGCTGCGGCGCAGACTACTTCTGGCCAAAATCTTCTTTCGATCTTAGACTCAGCTAACAAACACCTTGTACTATCCATAACCGTCCTATTGTACCTTTCTGCTGTACCGTTAAGCTCATGTATATAAGGTGGACATGTTTCTATTTCAATTCCCTTTTCTCTACATAATTTATACATGTCTTTATTCAAATATTCAGTACTATTATCACACCTTAATTTCTTAATTTTCTTTCCAGTCTTATTTTCAACTAAATTTATATATTCAATAAATTTATCATGTACTTCGTCTTTAGACTTAATTGCATAAATTTTTGTTAATTTACTAAAATCATCAATAAAAGTTATGAAATACTTTTCTCCTTTATAACCTACTGTATTGTGTGGTCCATTCAAATCTGTATGTACTATTTCTAATATATCTTTCGCTCTTTTCCTATTATTCTCAAACGGGATATTGTGCATTTTGTTTTCAATACACGTAGCACATTTATAGTAATCTGATTCTATTTCGTTAGGCAAACCTTTCAAAACATAATTTTTACACATTGTTTTCAAATAGTTAAAATTAACGTGCCCTAGAGTTCTATGCCATTTTTCCTTTAAAGTCATTTTCTCATTTTTAACTGTCAAATTTGATTCTCTTGTGCTTTTTTCAATAAAACTAGTCATTTTATACATTCTATCTTTTTTCCAAGCTATTGCAATTAATTTATTATTTTTATTATAAATTTTAGCACTATCACCGATACATACCACTTTACATTTATCAGTTACTTTAGCAAAACTCATTAAATTTCTGTCCATATCTTTTACGTAAAATACATTTTCTAATTCTATATCTATCTCTTCATTAAACGTTTTGAATTTACTTTTTACATGACCTACTTTTGTTGCTTTCAAAATTCTACCGTCTCCTACTTTTACATTAATCGGTTCTTTCAATACAATTGCATCATTAAAATAATTTTCGTTATTTATCACGTGGTCTGTACAACCGCTATCTAAAATCCAATCTATCTTATTTTCGTTTACTTTACCGTTACTTATTTTCGCAGACATTATTTCTACTGAAGTGCTCAACACTTCGCTTTTCTCGGTATTTTGATGACCGCTGCTGTTGTTGTCACTGTCTCGTGCGCCTCGGCCGCGTTGTCGGTAGCCGCTCCTTCCACGCCGGTTGGAACTCGATCCTCGCTGCTGTGTGTATCCTCTGCCGTTGCCCCCTCCTCTCTGTGGCGCACGGCTTCCTCTGCCGCCTCCTTGCTGTGGTGCGAGATTCCCGGAATTGTTTTTCGTCGGGCAATCGTATTGTATGTGTCCTACATCACCACATACATAACATGTCCTTTTATCCTCTCTTCTTTTCTCAAACGTAAACGCGTTTGATCTCGAATTCTCACTTTCACCATGTTTTTTCTTAAATTCGAATTCCAATTTTGACTTCACAAATTCCACTGTTTTGTCCTTTTCAGCTAATGCGTCCACAATATCAACCATGTGTGACATACTTTCTGGTAGAGTTAATAAGAAGTAATTCAATTTATCTTCTTTCGTCACATTTTCTCCAGCATTTTTTATTTCGTTCACTAATTTTTCAAAGTTATTATAAAAGTCTGTCGGGTTCTCACTTTCTCCCATTTTCAAATCGAGCAGTCTTCTTTTACACAATAATTTCACAGCACTACTTTTAACTAAGTAATTTTCATCCAACTTAGCAACCATTTTCTTTGCTGTTTCTTCTGAAATAATTAATTCTAGTTGTGTATTTGTCATGCTGTTCACTATATAGTTTTTTGCTTTTATCTCTTTCTTTTTCCACTCGATTTCTGTTATTTCTGCCGGTCTTTCATCATTTTCAATAACTTCACTGCATTCTTCGAATTCCAAGAACAATTTCAACTTGTACTTCCATTTATCATAGTGTGTCCCATCAAATACTTGTAACGTGAATCCTTTATTCTCTGACGCCATCTTGCTTTCAACGGGAATTTCCTTTGTTAACTCTTTATCTTCTGTTTCGAAAAATTCTTCTTCACTTTCAGTTTCACTTGACTTTTCACTTTTTACTTCCCGAGGCTCTGTCTTTACGCTCATGCGTTTTCTTTGTTCTTGCGCTTACCACGCGCTCCGCTACCATGTTAAATATGGTGGATGTGGATGTGGATGTGGATGCAGGGCTTCTTCAAATAAGCCAACACCGGCTAACGTGAACAATACCTTTATTAACTCCTGACTTCTCTCTCTTACAACCGCTACACGCGGAGGACGGCGGACGAGTGAGTGCCCGCTTCGGCCGCTCGCTCTCGCTAGCTCTCCAGCTATGCTCGCGTGATGGCGCCACGCATGCGCTCTCTATTTCGCACGCTGACATAAATGTACACGTATTCTAACAGAGATAAAAGATCGGCACCTATAATGGGATGAGGAACATCCGCGATGCAAAAGCTCCAGCGAATGGGGCGTCGAATGCCCAGATTAAGTGTGAGCATCGATTCGCCATAGGTACTAATTAACGAATTATTCGCTGCGAAAAGTTTAAAGGAGCTGGGCTTGCCGCATGCCTTAGGATTTGCTGGAACGAGCGAAATGTCCGCACCAGTATCGATAAGGAACGATCTGTCCGAGATACGATCACGCACATGAAGACGTTTGGAAACGCGAGAACCTTCTGAAGACGTCTCCTCAACAGAAGGTTAAGTTAGTTTTTTGGTGGATTTTGTTTCTGCCACTCACCATATTTGGAGCACCACTCACGACACGACAAGGGATTGTTTGGATATTTCCTATGGGCGAGGCACAGACCGGATGAATCGCGACTGGAAGAACGAGCGCGCCTAGATCTGCCTCTGGCTTGAGAATTGGCGGAGTTATTAGAAGAGTTCCGGCCACCAGCTGATTTTTTGGACAGCGCGTCAACCTTCCGCTCGAGGCGATTAAAGCGCTTGAGCAGGGCTTCAAGAGCGGCCGGGGTCGACTGATTCGAAGAAACAGCATGAATTGAGGCATCCGTAGTGCCAGAAGTTTCAGCCATTCTGTCAGCTTCTTCAGCTAGTTTGTTGAGATCAAACCGGGTGCGGTAGAAAAGGCGCCGGTGACGGTGGCTTCACGCAAGGCCGCACCCGGAGATCTGCTTAACGTTGCTCAACAGGTGCGTTTGAAGGCGCCGGTGACGGTGGCTTCACGCAAGTACGCACCTGGAGATCTGCCAAAGAAAGCTGCGATGCCTCGGAGAAGACTCGACGAGGAACGAAGATTGCGCAGCTGCGCAGGGGCTCTAGGCCGTTGGTTTTTACGCGTGTGCGCCGGCGTGCCAGCATGCACACGACGTAAATTCAAAAGGCAAATGCCTACACACATGTGCGCCGGCGTGCCAGCACGCACACGGTGAAACTTGCCTAACCAGGGACTTCTCATGTGCGCCGGCGTGCCAGCATGCACACGGAAATCCTGAAGAAGTCCTCACGGCGAAAGTGCCGCAAAACTGGCCGAAGCTTGTAGTGCGGCACTGAGTGGATGTGCCGCGTAGAAAAACGGTGTCGGCGAAAATGCGCCGTGGCAGGCAGCAGCCTGCCGTCCTCCTCCGTGCTCCTGTCGGGGTCACCAATGTGGGGTTTATACACCCACTTCTTCACTCGGTCCAGGAAAGGAAGGGGAGAGAGAGAAATGAAGAGTCGAGGAGTCAACAGTAACGAGGAGATTTATTAGTCAAAGGAGGATACAGCGGACACACGTCCGCACGCTCGTGGACTCGAGCAACGACTGCGGCGCGCAGGCCGCTTCATGGAGAGCGCGACATGGCTGCTTCCCCCACTCTCGCAGTTAGAGTGAGAGGGAAGATCGCAGTCCCTACAGCTCTCCTTTGAGCGCGTCTTCTGCCCACTTGTCGCGGCATCGGCGGTGGTTGAAGGGGTCGTGCCTGGGGTGCGGCTCTCCCTATTGCTAGGGCTGGCGTCCACTCCTCGTAAGACGAGTCCATTTCCTGAAAGTTCATTATTTGGACTTGTAGCTTGACCTTCCAGCTGCTGCGTTTCTCTCGGAGGCGTATACTTTTTTAATTCGTTGACGAAGACTTTGGTCCGCCTTTGAGAGTCAAGATCCTCTACCAAGTATACCACGGGAGAATAGACTTGCACTATCTTAGCCGGCCCGACAAATCTAGGCGCCTGCTTAGCCACAAATCGATCCTCGGCGGACGATAATACATGATTTCGGCGACGTACAAGGTCTCCGACTTGGTACAGGACCTCTCGTCGATTTTTATTATAATTCCGTACTTGCCTTGCTACAGCTTTATCCATATGTCGTCGCACCAAATCGTGCAAGGCAGGCAGTCGACTGGCTCGATTCTTCCACTTATCCAAATCGGGAGGAGAGGTAGGAATAGGATTTTCTAAATGACTTCTTAATAGGGTAGAGGGAACAGGATTACGCCCTAGATTAAGAAACGCGGGAGAAACTCCTAACGACGAGTGCACAGCACTATTTAACGCGAAACGCAGCTCGTTCAAGTGCAAATCCCAATCTCTATGATCGTCTGCTAAAAAACTATTAATCATGGGTCGTAAATTCCGGTTGACTCTTTCCACCGGGTTTGCTTGAGCATGATACGGCGGAATAGTGGACTGCAGAATTCCATACTCATTTAACCTCTCCGTAACCATTCTGTTAGAGAATTCTGTGCCATTATCCGTGAGCAAAACCCGAGGGCAACTCCAACGATTTACAATCAGTTCCTCAAAAGCTTTCAGCACTGAGATAGCATCTGCTTTTCTCAACGCCTTCAGTTCGACGTATCTGGTAAACAGATCCTCAAAAACAATTATGTATCTGCTACCAGTACGCGAAGGCGGCTTTGGGCCCATTATATCTGAAGCCACAACGATCCATGGACCTTCAAGATTTCGCTCGGTCATCAGCCCTGCTGGAGCTTGCTGAGAGCTTTTGTGAGCTTGCCATACTTGGCACGCGGCGACATACCAACAAACATCTCTGTAGTAACCGGGCCAATAATAGTATGTCGCGACTCTCGCAAACGTCTTGTCCACGTCCAAGTATCCTGATTGCGGGGTGTTATGACATTCAGCTAGAGCTTTTTCTCGATCGGCTTCTGGAAGAACGAGCTTCCACGCATCCATGTCCGGCAGCAATGAGTCAACAGTTTTATTCGGACGATGCGCATACAGCAAGCCGTTTACTACCTTCCAATCTGGGTATTTCTTAGGATTTTTCTCAACATTACCTATTCTCATTTGATACCACGGATCGTCAGCTGTAGCAGTAGCGATCGCTGCAAGCTCGAAAGTTCCTTCCCAAGCACGCGACAACGCGTCTGGGACTTTGTGCAACGCACCTTTACGATGTACAAATTCGATATTATACATCCGCAGAGCTGTATTCCATCTGGCGAGACGGCCCGTTGGATCTCGGAGGTTATTTAAGGGGGCTAGACACCTTTTTTCTCCGAAATAAGAAGTCACATTTTAATACATAAATGTAAACTAATTATTTCATACTTTTTACATATAAAAGTGGGTATATTTACCTTATCTTAAAACTTTCTCCGATGGGCCTTTTATATGGTCCAGAATCATAGTCATCGATGAAACAAGTTTTTTCACTAACCGTAAGCTTTGAAATTTTCCTGTGGATGGATTGACTCCAGATTTGAACTAAATTACTCCTGAATAGTATAATTCTCATATGAGTGTAGGGATTTTTGATCTAATGAGAAAAAAAAATTGTGCTGTTTTTCAAGAGTTTCTTTTTTAATTTTTTTTAATTTTTTATATTTTTTCATAATTTTTCTCATATAAAAATTTTTTCCGACATTTAATCCTAAATCCCTACACTCATATGAGAATTATACTATTCAGGAGTAATTTAGTTCAAATCTGGAGACAATCCACCCACAAGAAAATTTCAAAGCTTACGGTTAGTGAAAAAACTTGTTTCATCGATGACTATGGTTCTGGACCATGTAAAAGGCCCATCGGAGAAAGTTTTAAGGTAAGGTAAATATACCCACTTTTATATGTAAAAAGTATGAAATAATTAGTTTACATTTATGTATTAAAATGTGACTTCTTATTTCAGAGAAAAAAGGTGTCTAGCCCCCTTAACCATAATAAACTATGGTGGTCGGTGATTACTGTAAACTTCTCACCTAGCAAATAACCTCGCAGCCTATCGACGGACCATAATACGGCGAGACGCTCCTTCTCAGTGACAGTATAATTTCTCTCTGCCTTCGACAGAGTCCTACTCACAAAATAGATAGGGTGCTCCTCGCCATCAAATACTTGCGTCAGTACTCCAGCTATAGGGTAATCACTCGCATCTGTTTGCAGAGTGAAGGGTAGCGACAGATCTGGCCTTGCAAGCACAGGGGCTTGCGTCAGTGCGAGCTTCAGCTTCTCAAACGCTTGCTGTTGCTCTTCGTGCCACTGCCACCGAACATCCTTCCTCAGCAGCTTGGTTAGCGGTGCTTTATACCCTACTAGGTGAGCTATAAATCTGGAATACCAGCCAATCATGCCGAGAAATCTTCTCAACTGCCTAATGTTGAGAGGTGCTGGATACTCGAGGATGGGCTTCACCTTGTCTTCATCAATCTTCAGTCCGTCCTCGTTAACGATATAACCTAAGTACTTAACCTCCGCGCAACAAAACTCAGACTTTTTGAGGTTAATCTGTAGGTTTGCATCTTTTAACGCCTTGAGCATGATCTCTAACCACTTTGTGTGCTCTTCAAATGTCGGCGAGACGATAATGACATCGTCTAAGTAGGCGAACACATACGGTTCCCAGGCAGCCTTGATTAGGTTATCCATGATGCGCTGGAACACAGCTGGAGCATTTGTCAGCCCATATGGTAACCGCATGAAGTGGAAAAGTTCTCGCCCTGGTACTGAAAATGAGGTGACCTTTCTGCACTTCGGATCCAACGGGATCTGGTGGTATGCCTGGCTTAAATCTAGCTTAGAAATATTAGCGGAACTTAACTTATCAAGTATATCATCCATGTTTCGCAATGGATACGTGATAGACTTAGTATGCTTATTAACTCGCCTATAGTCTATGCAAAATCGGAACAGATCGTACAATTTCGGAACTAACACAGGGCAGCTTCGCCAGGGGCTACCCGAGGGCTCGATAATTCCCTCCTCCAGCATCCTATCGACTTTAACCCAAGCCGTCTGCAACATCTTCGGAGTATACTTCCGAGGAGCTTGACGAATGGGTTCATTTCCTTGAATGTCAATGGAATGCGGGGCGACATTAGCTAACCCTAGCTTTTCCGGTGTCGGTGGAATCAATCTCTGTTTGATTTCATCAATAAGCAACTGCTGATCAGCTGTAGCACGACTCAGTCCTCCTATGCTGGCTAGAGCTGGGAAGCAGGTTGGATCTTGGCCGTAAGGGTAAAACTGATGCACTACTCCCTTCGGTGTCCACCATGTATCGTTCTCGTAGTCGATCTTCATCTTAAACAACCGTTTGAAGTCGATTCCGAGAATGCAGTCGTACTGTAGCTCATCTGCTATACGGAAAGGCATAGATAATTGTGTATTATCGATGCTTACCGTCAGATTCAGTACCCCTTGTAGCTTCACTGCACCTCCATCAGCTACGCGTACTAAAGCTGCTTCCTGTTCCAATTTCTCGGCAAATTCCTTGCTGACGCCTTTGCCGAGATACGAGTGAACGGAGCCATCGTCGAGCATGCCTAAGAGTTTTCTTCCATTCAATTCTATGTTGAAGAATAACCTTGGCTCGACGTTGCTGATAGCGCTTCTCATTATTAGCGATTCTGGAGCTAGAACTTGAGGGTTGTCTCCCTGGTTCATAGCTCCCGCGGAACTGTTCTCTGGAGTAACCGCGATCGAATCAGAAGTGGAAGGAGTCGAGTCTGAAGTAGGAGTGGGTGAGTTGACTCCGTTAACTTCCCCTCTTACTCGTTTCCCGCCGCCGTAGTCGAATTGCACTTGGTGCATCTACGCGCCGTGGTATTAGTCTGTCCGCACATTAGGCAGACGGCAGCGTTCATACACTCACGTTTCCAATGTCCGGCTTGGCCGCAACGGAAACATGGCTCACGCATTTTCCGTCGCTGCACGTCCTCCAATTTCCCTTTTGGGGGAACAACTTCAATCTTCGGCTGTTCCTGCGTAGGCTCTCGCTCCGCTGACTTCGCTGGAGCATTTCCTGGCTTGTCGCCGCGTCGACCTTTACTCTTGCTGCGCGGGTCTGGTCTTCGACCTTTCTTCTCTCCTTGCCGTCCATCCGTCGACTTGAATTTCGGTTCCCTCGTTGATCGCTGCTTCTCTCCTCCTTCCGTCTGTGTGGCTGCGACCGGAGCTAGATTGCTAGAGCTGGACAGCTTCAGCTCGTTTTCTTCCGGCGTGCTCGAAACCACTAAGGCTAGTTTCACCTGCCGCTGCTGCTTCGGAGGAGTATAAGCTGAAGCAGGGAAAGCTGAATACGCAATTGGAGGTGGCGGCTTGTACGCCTTCTCCTGAGCTATCCGCAGTTCCTCTCGTTTGCCTAGCTTCTGCAACTCCGGAAAATTTTCAAAATCTTTCCTCTCAATGAGCAGCCGATACGAAGGATGAAGCTTCTGGTACACTCGATCTAGCTGCTCTCCTAACGTAAGCGGCGGCTTTAGCTGATCCAGTAGGTGTCTCACTTTCAGCAGATAGGTGGAAATCTCCTCACTTGGTCCTTGCGTGCGCACCTCCAGCTCCTTCCGTAGTACCTCCTGCACATCTTCAAAGCTGTACTGCAGGCGAAACGCGTCCACAAATTCTTCATATGTCCTCCAGAACTGATACTCTCGGCGAAACCATTGCCATGACTCATCATCGAGAGCTGATGGCAAGGCTTTCACTATTTCCTCGAGAGTCAACTTGTAAGTTTCTTTGCATTTCGTTAGATCTGCAATGAAACTTTCGGGGTCCCTTTTCCTATCCCCTTTAAACGAAATATGCCACTTGGTGAGTAGCTCCGTCGTACGTTCCTCTTTATAAAGCGATGAACGCTCGAAAAACGACGCATCTTGACTCATCCCAGGAGCAGAGACATCGAATCTCCCCGGGTGAGTCTGCAACCTTGCATCCATATGCATCGTAGCGGAATGAAGCCCTGTCACAACAGGCGGCAGAACTGCAGGCGAAAAATGCGAATGCGCTTGTGGAACGTTGCTCGGATACGGAGGATACACTGGAGCATATGGCATCAGCGGCTGCAAAGATACGAAAGGCTGCGGAAAATACCCAGGCGGATAATGAAACGACGGTGGCGGCGCTGGCTGATTGTAATACGTGCGCGCCGGCTCGACTCGTGCTCCAACTCTCCCTGCTTGTGAAGCTCCAGCTGTAAAATAATTTTGGGCGAGCGACGCTGTGGACATGAGCGGCGGCTCCTGATAGCCTGGTGTTACTCGCGGCAATAGACATTGTGAGTAGACAGCAGGCCCTGCTACGCCGTCGAAATTCCCTAGAGCAACATTAGCTGAAAGCTGAGGAATACAAGTCGAAGGCAGAGAACCAACTACAGAAGCAACGATGCCGAATTCTCTCCCCGGATGCCTCGTGGACGGAGCAGTCGGGTCTCTCATCTGCTCGACGGCAACGCTGGAAGCGGCAAAAACGACGTACCATCGAACAATCCATTCGGCTGCCTCACCGCCCCTCCTGCACTCGCAGATAATGGAATCTCGTTCCGCGCACTAGCCACACTCGTTAAATCCATACTATTTTCCATGAACGTGCTATGCTCGTGAGCACGAAGTGGACCGAGAGGATAACGTGTGGATTGTGCACGCGGATTAGGAGCTGACTCCCTCGTGTCATAAAACACTTCCGGCGCGGCGATGCTAACATGCCTCTGCGCATCAGAACTCTGTATCGCTGGAGCAACATGGCGTCCAGCTGTAGGCTGCGCGACCGCACGCCGCGGCTCACTCACTTCGATGTGCAGCCTCGACGTAAAAGTCTGCGACGGCCCCTCCATCGAAATTGGATCACGAAATCTACCTATCGATTGGCCTGTGGAGAGCGGCTCTGCTTCTGAATGTTCTGGAGCTACCACCGGCTGCACTGGAACCCTGGATGGCGGAAAACGTGCAACTGAATGCGTACTCGACGACGAAGGACTATGCGCAGAAGTGAACTCGTCCGCCGGCTCGTCTCTGGCCGGGTCCCATGGCTCGGCGTCTGCGCCAAAATGGCGTCGCATCTCGTGCCTCTCCAACCTATTACGCAAAATGATCGCGTCTGAGGGAATATTCAGCCCGAACCGCTGAGCAGTAATCGCGACTTCCCCGTCGGTTAACTTATTAATTGATCTCTTCAGCGTTTCAGCTGCAGCTATCGGGTCGACGCACATTAAATCATTTTCGTCGACACCGAGCGAAGCCCAACTCCAATCGTGGTGTTGCATTTTAATCTTTCCTCAGTTAGCCTCGGCCGAGTAGATCCGTTGATTTTCTTTTCCCCCACCCACTTACTTTAAATTAATTAAGTTATGAACTAGAAATTATAGAAATACAAAAAAAATAATCTAAAAGCAAGCACAGCAAGGCAAAACCAAAAAAAAGAAAGTCAAGCCAATCAGCCGAGTTACGTGAGAGATTCCCGTGCGACGATGACGCACCTATCTCCCGTACTCTCGCAAAAACCAATTTACTCCTGAAGCAAAATTCCCCCCTCCCCGTTCCTAAAAGTCTTTTAACGAAGGCGTGGGAATTTCAAGGAGGTATGGAAAGGAAACGTAAGCGAGGCCTTTCTCCAACGGAAAAGGAATGAAATCCGAATCAAAATGACCAAAATGTCAAATCAGAAAAAACGGAACACAGGAAATGATTCTGTCCTGCACGCGTGATCAGGAAGTTACTCTCTACTTCACACTCCCTGAGCACGTTGCAGATTTTTTAAGTGCCGCGTGGCTAAAGCTGTAGCAAGATGTGATTTTGCGAGTACCTCATTAACACTTAATCGCAGAATCACGCACAAATCGCAATAAAATTTCCAAAGTAATTCAATTATTATTGGAAGCACAATTATCCACCAATTATTCGTAAACGTCTGGCTAAATTTAATAAAGTTACGGCGTCTATAAACGCTTGCACGCGGTAATGTAAAAATGGCTGCCAGAACGCTTTTCCCCCGTTGTTCCCGGTTGTGTGTGCGCTCCGCAATGGCGAAATCACGACGCGGATTCCTTCTACTTTGCCACGGCCTTTACCGTGGCCCCACGTTGGCTGCGCCACTTGTCACACTCTGCTGGGGATCAGGGCAGAGGTGCGCGGGTAATACTCAATCAAAATTCACAAAAGGTAGAATACAATGAAACTTTATTAATGATCGCTAAATACTAAAAATGCATAAATGTTAAACAGGGCGCCAGGTGCGTGCGTCAAGCGCACCGAATCTAAGTCGCCGGCTAGCGCGAGCTGGACACGAGCTACTCTCCTTCAGCTTCAGCTCGAGCTGTAGCTTTGGTGCGAGTAATAACTAATTGCGCGACTCTCGGCGAGCGCGCACACACACTCGGCGGGGAACGACAGGGAGTACTTTAAAAGGGGGACAAACCTCGGCCAGGAGTTCGACTGTGGCAGCACTCTTTCTCTCTCTCTTTCTCTCTGGAACAGCGGCGTCCGGGACTACTCGTACTCGGCCCACTCTCGCTTCTCTCTCTCTCGACACCACGGCGACCCAGCTGACGACGAGGCTGATCGTGGTCGGCGTGACTTGGTGACCGGAAAGGCGGCGAATGGCACACGGGCACTACGTTCGTCACGGCACTCCTACGGCAGATGCGAAAAAGCAAGCACGCAGCACGGCGGTAGGCGACAGAATGAAGAAAATGCCGGCCGGCGTGCTCGCTCTGCTCTCCGCTCCAGTTCGCCGATCGGCCGTCTTCTTCACCACGGCGCGAGCGAGCAGTCCAGCATGGCTGCCGAGGCTCACCACGCACCGTGTCGGTCCGACGGCCGAGGCAGCGCCGTGTCGGCGCGTCTCTCTCTCTTGCACTGCCGACGTCGTCTGCTGCTGTCAGCAGCACGGGAGAGCTTGAGCCCCTTCTTCCTCCCGCTACAGCTTGTCCCCGCTGTAGCTGCTGCTGCTGCTGTTGCTGCTGATGCTGCTCGTCCTGGCCGAGCTATGGAGAAAGGGACCTATCGGGGGAAAGGTACGCGTCAGAACACGATGTCAGGGTAGGAAAAGGTGCGCAGATAATCGTGTGTGCGCGTGCGGGTGCACCATTTCGCTCCTAGCTCTGTTGCCTCCGAAAGCGCCGTGCTTTCCTATACTCTCTCAGTAACAGGCAATTTGCCGTGTTACAATATATATATATATATATATATATATATATATATATATATATATATATATATATATATATATATATATATATATATATATATATATATATATATATATATATATATATGTATGTATATATATATATATATATATATATATATATATATATATACACGGTGACCCATTTTAATCGCTACACCCGGATTTTTCGGATCCTAAGACAGATAGGAAAAAATGATTCAGACAAAAGTTGTAGGGGACGAAGGGGGCCAAACGATGGTCCTAACAGCTTTGACCTTGAACTTGACCTTCAAGGTTATTTCAAGGTCAAGTGGTTTTTTTTAATAGGAACACCTATTTTTGACCCCGGATTCGGAAAGAGCGGGAAATTTTACGTTCAAAATCATATTGAGACATTTTTTCTCAAGGTCATTTCAAGGTCATTTCAAGGCCAAATGAAGCTCGAACTCCGAAAAATCCATTTTAAGTCGTTTTTTCCATGAGTCACAGGCTTAAGTGGTTCGAAATGATCGTAGGTTTAATAGGGTAACCCACACACCCAAAACTTTCACATCCTAGTAAACAAATATCAAACTTGCACATCCGAACCCCATGCTCTTCATAGCCTCACATGCTAAACTGTTACACCAGACATCCCCCAGTCCCACACATCTCTACCCCATGTCTGATGTTTGTTTAACGGAAACTTCAAGATCATTAAAGCTTCTGTTGTAAATGTGTCAACCTTACGTTTAGCGCTACCCAGAAACAACGACGTGGACGTAGTATGGATTGTTTCCTTTGGGGTGCTTGATTAAAGTGAGTCCCCTTGCCTCTCACTGTTCAGGGTGCTTGATTTAAGTGAGTCCCTTCGCCTCTCACTGATCGGGGTGCTTGATTAAAGTGAGTCCCCTTGCCTCTCACTGTTCAGGGTGCTTGATTTAAGTGAGTCCCTTCGCCTCTCACTGATCGGGGTGCTTGATTAAAGTGAGTCCCCTTGCCTCTCACTGTTCAGGGTGCTTGATTTAAGTGAGTCCCTTCGCCTCTCACTGATCGGGGTGCTTGATTAAAGTGAGTCCCCTTGCCTCTCACTGTTCAGGGTGCTTGATTTAAGTGAGTCCCTTCGCCTCTCACTTATGTGTTTATCTAACCTCGAAGAAAATGTTCGAAATTACGACCATTTGCTTCCAGGCACATAGTCAAACGCCTTTGGAAGTGGCGAACGGTGTTTAGCAAAGTTTGCCTTGGAATGGCAGCGTATGCTCGACGAATTCTGTCCATCATGTCTACTCTTGTGGTGGGCCTTTCCTCAAAAACGGCATTTTTTAAATACCCCCATAAGTAAAAATCTGGTGTTGTAAGATCTGGTGAGCAAGCAGGCCATTCAACCGGACCACCTCGACCAATCCATCTGTTACCATACTGCTCATTCAAAAAAGTCCTGACAATTCGAGCGAAATGTGGTGTTGCGCCGTCCTGCTGGAGCCACATTCTTCGTCGCGTTTCTAAGTCAACATCTTCCATCAATACAGGTAGTTCATCTCTTATTAGCGTTAAGTACGTGTGTTGATTAACATTTTCTTCGAAAAATAAGGGCCAATCACACATCCATTAATAATCCCACACCATACCATAATACTCCATCGTCTTTGATGGTTTACAGTTCTGACCCAATGAGAATTAACATCAGACCAGTAATGACAATTATGTCTATTCAATTCCCCATCACTTTGAAATTTTGCCTCATCAGAAAAAAGAACAAAATTAAAAAAGTCTGGATCATTTTCTATCATTTATAAAGCCCATTGGCAAAACACAATACGCTGTTGAAAATGAGCAAACTGTAGCTCTTGGACCAGAGTAATATGATACGCATGATATCTAAGCACCTTCATAATTCTTAAAAATGTACTTTTTGGAAGACCGATTTCCCTTTCGATTCGACGAGCGCTTATCTGTGGGTCAAGATGAATTATTGCCAGAATAGTCACAACCCGATTATCATTTTCATCATATTGATGGCGCCTACGTTGACGAACCATGTGTCCACCACGAGCTCTTTGAGTTAAACGTCTGATAGTCATAGCGTCAGGGTGTCGTCTGTCTGGATAGCGTTCAGCATAAATTCTTGCCGCAGCACGATAATTACTTCGGCTTTCTCCTAAAGCCAACATCATGTCAACGATCTCGTTGGGCGGATAGTCAGCCATTTCAGAGCCAGCTATTAATTACTATTAAATTTGAATAGTGAAATGGTATAAAAAAATATTAATAATTATAATATTTGCCCGTATACGGTCGCGACCAAAAAAGAAAAATGTTCCTAAATTATGGTAACTTTATCTGACTAAGTGTATTTGCCAAAAGTACTCCGATTGTCATACTTTTGTAATTGTAAGTTTTATAATAAAGTAATAATCATTAAATTATTTCTAATTTGAACTGCACATAATACTAAAACTTGCTTTTATTTTAAATATTGTGAATTATTGCCGTTCAAACTTGAGAAATACTAATATTGATAATGTAATCATTAAAGGCACATTTACAAATAATTTCTGTTCCGTCAAGATTTTTGTACAAAAAAGAAATGTTGTATCTTTATTCTTTTGAAAGTTATGAGTAAATTAAAGTTATGAGGTGTAAAAAGATGTCATTGTTTAAAAAGAAAAGTCATAACTTTCAAAAGAATAAAGATACAACATTTCTTTTTTGTACAAAAATCTTGACGGAACAGAAATTATTTGTAAATGTGCCTTTAATGATTACATTATCAATATTAGTATTTCTCAAGTTTGAACGGCAATAATTCACAATATTTAAAATAAAAGCAAGTTTTAGTATTATGTGCAGTTCAAATTAGAAATAATTTAATGATTATTACTTTATTATAAAACTTACAATTACAAAAGTATGACAATCGGAGTACTTTTGGCAAATACACTTAGTCAGATAAAGTTACCATAATTTAGGAACATTTTTCTTTTTTGGTCGCGACCGTATACGGGCAAATATTATAATTATTAATATTTTTTATACCATTTCACTATTCAAATTTAATAGTAATTAATAGCTGGCTCTGAAATGGCTGACTATCCGCCCAACGAGATCGTTGACATGATGTTGGCTTTAGGAGAAAGCCGAAGTAATTATCGTGCTGCGGCAAGAATTTATGCTGAACGCTATCCAGACAGACGACACCCTGACGCTATGACTATCAGACGTTTAACTCAAAGAGCTCGTGGTGGACACATGGTTCGTCAACGTAGGCGCCATCAATATGATGAAAATGATAATCGGGTTGTGACTATTCTGGCAATAATTCATCTTGACCCACAGATAAGCGCTCGTCGAATCGAAAGGGAAATCGGTCTTCCAAAAAGTACATTTTTAAGAATTATGAAGGTGCTTAGATATCATGCGTATCATATTACTCTGGTCCAAGAGCTACAGTTTGCTCATTTTCAACAGCGTATTGTGTTTTGCCAATGGGCTTTATAAATGATAGAAAATGATCCAGACTTTTTTAATTTTGTTCTTTTTTCTGATGAGGCAAAATTTCAAAGTGATGGGGAATTGAATAGACATAATTGTCATTACTGGTCTGATGTTAATCCTCATTGGATCAGAACTGTAAACCATCAAAGACGATGGAGTATTATGGTATGGTGTGGGATTATTAATGGATGTGTGATTGGCCCATATTTTTTCGAAGAAAATGTTAATCAACACACGTACTTAACGCTAATAAGAGATGAACTACCTGTATTGATGGAAGATGTTGACTTAGAAACGCGACGAAGAATGTGGCTCCAGCAGGACGGCGCAACACCACATTTCGCTCGAATTGTCAGGACTTTTTTGAATGAGCAGTATGGTAACAGATGGATTGGTCGAGGTGGTCCGGTTGAATGGCCTGTTTGCTCACCAGATCTTACATCACCAGATTTTTACTTATGGGGGTATTTAAAAAATGCCGTTTTTGAGGGAAGGCCCACCACAAGAGTAGACATGATGGACAGAATTCGTCGAGCATGCGCTGCCATTCCAAGGCAAACTTTGCTAAACACCGTTCGCCACTTCCAAAGGCGTTTGACTATGTGCCTGGAAGCAAATGGTCGTAATTTCGAACATTTTCTTCGAGGTTAGATAAACACATAAGTGAGAGGCGAAGGACTCACTTAAATCAAGCACCCTGAACAGTGAGAGGCAAGGGGACTCACTTTAATCAAGCACCCCGATCAGTGAGAGGCGAAGGGACTCACTTAAATCAAGCACCCTGAACAGTGAGAGGCAAGGGGACTCACTTTAATCAAGCACCCCGATCAGTGAGAGGCGAAGGGACTCACTTGAATCAAGCACCCTGAACAGTGAGAGGCAAGGGGACTCACTTTAATCAAGCACCCCGATCAGTGAGAGGCGAAGGGACTCACTTAAATCAAGCACCCTGAACAGTGAGAGGCAAGGGGACTCACTTTAATCAAGCACCCCAAAGGAAACAATCCTTACTACGTCCACGTCGTTGTTTCTGGGTAGCGCTAAACGTAAGGTTGACACATTTACAACAGAAGCTTTAATGATCTTGAAGTTTCCGTTAAACAAACATCAGACATGGGGTAGAGATGTGTGGAACTAGGGGATGTCTGGTGTAACAGTTTAGCATGTGAGGCTATGAAGAGCATCGGGTTCGGATGTGCAAGTTTGATATTTGTTTACTAGGATATGAAAATTTTGGATGTGTGGGTTTCCCTATTAAACCTACGATCAGTTTGAACCACTTAAGCCTGTGACTCATGGAAAAAACGACTTAAAATGGATTTTTCAGAGTTCGACCTTCATTTGGCCTTGAAATGACCTTGAAATGACCTTGAAAAAAAATGTCTCAATATGATTTTGAACGTAAAATTTCCCGCTCTTTCCGAATCCGGGGTCAAAAATAGGTGTTCCTATTAAAAAAAACCACTTGACCTTGAAATAACCTTGAAGGTCAAGTTCAAGGTCAAAGCTGTTAGGACCATCATTTGGCCCCCTTCGTCCCCTACAACTTTTGTCTGAATCATTTTTTCCTATCTGTCTTAGGATCCGAAAAATCCGGGTGTAGCGATTAAAATGGGTCACCGTGTATAAACTTGTATAACGTTAGTTCCCAGGACCCCATGTTGCTGTATACCTATACGTGACTAAAGAAATAATGTCTCTTATGGGGGCCGATGTCCTCAAAACTGACGTTAAACATATGTATATTCAGGGACTGTCCCCAAAACTAACAAATGTCCCCGAAACCAACGTTAAACATCTAGAATGTCCTGGAAACTAACATAAAACATATATATACATATGTGAAAATCAAGTTTCTGGGACCATGTATATGTGCAGCCGTCTTTTCTGGTAACCACCACAATGTTCGGGGAGGCCCCAGAAAAGATGTATGTGAATCGGTAGTTTCTGGTAACCAATATTGATACCTTCTACCCAGAGCGAGGGATTATTTCTTTAGTCACGTTGACCGAATTCTGGCGAAAGAGACTATAGTTCCCAGAAAGCAGGGTTCAACGTTGTTATATATATATATATATATATATATATATATATATATTTCTCGAAAGGGGTTTATAAAGACCGTTTTTTTATATATAGGGGTTTATCGAGCTCGATTTTGATTATGCAGCCCGGGCTTCATAATATTTCTAAATATAGGGGTTTATGCGGCCCGACCTAGAGTCTATAACTCCAGGGTCCATTATTTCTTTAGTCACTTGCCATAGGGAACTCTGGGCTGTAGGTACTAATATACAGTCTTGGGCTACATAAACCCCGATAAGTGTGTATATATATATATATATATATATATATATATATATATATATATATATATATATATATATATATATATATATTTAAGGGTTTTTAATATTATATTCATAAATTTATAGAATATTTAAAATATTTAAAATTATTTATATTTATATTTAGAATTATAGAAATATTTAGAATATTCTCTAGTTCTGAGTTTACCCTCAAGTTCAGTCATAAAACCAGGGCCGCGAACTGAATGGTATGTATATTTTCTCTTCGGAATTGCGAACATGTAATTCTTTCTGATAGTAAGTAAATAAATTCAAAAGTAATTGTTGTTCGTAAAACTCCTCTAAGCGTTACAAAAATGTAGTATTCTGGATGTTATTAATCATTGTTAGGAAAAGTAAGGATTATTCACTAATAATACAGAAAATCAAAATGAGGATTAGATATAAAAGTTTATCACGCAATACTAGAGATAATAAGAATAATGTACATTGAAAGATGGCGTAAATAAAAGGTATATAGGTATCAATAGATTTGTGTATCTATCTATGTATATTTGATAGTATAATTCTTACCTTCGAATAGGTTGATGGAAAGGATTGAAAATAGATTCAATTCTTGAATAATCTGTTAGAATGTTCCTTTATTTCCTCGGTGCTACAAGAAATTCTTACTCTCCCTCTCTTTCTCGTTTTCAGCCTGGCTTGATGTCTAATTTTAGATTTTATTGAAATAAAAGTTACACCTGATTTCGGCAATAACGTTAATTTAATACAATGGACGTAATTCGCTAAATAGAGTATGACGAAGATCACAAATTAATTCACGCTATACAGGTATATAAGACTCTTTGCACTTTCTTTCGCTCCCGGTATATCGTTCTTATCTCTTTAACCCATTAAGTCCTGAATGGACAAATTTTCACTAAAGTTTTCAACGCTTATATTTTATGTGAAAATGAATTGTAAAAAGTATATGGATAAGCGCATTCGATGTAAAATTTGATGAACTTTCAGAATCTTTTTTAGATTTTTCAAAAAATTAAACTGTCGAACACTGTACATGATTTTTTCCAAAAAAACATGGTTTAAAAAAAAAAAAATTATTCATTTCGATTTTTCAAATGGAATGCATTTAAGATTTAATGATCAAAATGCAGAAAACGTGGCCTCGAGACCTAAACATGAAAATCTAACGATTTAGGTTTTGAAAAAAAATTTTAAAACATAAAATGGCGGCTGAGACGCAGAAAAATCATAAAAATCTTCTGGAATTATTTATTCGAAAAAGATGGACTTTAGAGAAAAACTTTACTGAAGAAAAAGTTCTTAGAATTGATCAGAGAACATGCTGGAATTTTTCCAGAACCTTTTGGCAAATTTCAGAATTTTTCAAAATTTTCAAATTTTGAAAAATTTAAAACCGCTTCTTATGTTTCTGAAAAAATTCCAGCGTGTTCTTTAATCAATTCTAAGAACTTTTTCTTCAGTAAAGTTTTTCTCTAAAGTCCATCTTTTTCGAGTAAATAATTTCAGAAGATTTTTATGGTTTTTCTGCGTTTCAGCCGCCATTTTGTGTTTTAAAATTTTTTTTCAAAACCTAAATCGTTAGATTTTCAAGTTTAGGTCTCGAGGTCATGTTTTCTGCATTTTGATCATTAAATCTTAAATGCATTCCATTTGAAAAATCGAAATGAAAAATTTTTTTTTTTTTTTTAATCTATCTTTTTTGGAAAAAATCATGTACAGTGTTCGACAGTTTAATTTTTTGAAAAATCTAACGAAAGATTCTAAAAGTTCATCAAATTTTACATCGAATACGCTTATTCATATACTTTTTACAATTCATTTTCACATAAAATATAAGCGTTGAAAACTTTAGTGAAAATTCGTCCATTCAGGACTTAATGGGTTAATTGCTTTTTCTACTCTGCTCCCCAGAGAGTTTTCGAAAAACTCATTGACCGCGACGCGCATTTTTAATTCCCCTCCTTGCGTACATCACTCCATTCTTTCTTTCTCTCTCACACTCATACTGGCTATCGGTGCCGGTAACCGCACGCTCGCGCGACAGGCCCGGGACGTGCTGCCCTCGCTGCATCGCGGCCGCTTCAGGCGTCGCAAATCGGCGCGTGTCAATGGCCAACGCGTTGCTGCGCGGTCAGCACTCAAAATTTCTAGCAGCAACGGCGGATATTCAACCGCGAATTTCTGCTTGCTACTAGAATTCCGCGTTCGAAGGTCGTTGAATTCTTCGATGTTTAACTTTCTTTACATACTATTCATTTCTACATTTTAACTATATTTTTACAATACAATTTTTCTGTTTTCTATAATTAACCAAAACACGTAACGTAACATATTATTCGAGATATTTCGACCATAAAACAGTATGAATTACGAATGTTACAGATTATTCCCGTAATTATACACGTATAATACATGTATTATACGTGCTCGAAACGTCATTCGATTGATTTTTGTCAGTATTTTCTGTTATTTTTTTCTAATAAATTGATTTATTTTTACATAATATTAATTTACATTTATAAATATATTAATGTAGATGTATTAAAAATTGAAAACATAAATTTACAATCGGAAGGAAAAAGGAATACTACCAATAAATAAGAGCATGTATGTCGAAAAAACTGAATATTGGAGAAAAACGAAATTACAGTGAAAAATCAATAAAAGTATAATCAGTATTTTTCAATAGCTTTGAACAAAAATAGATATCGTTCTCGGGCAAAATGGAGCATACTCTGTAGATATTCTTCTATAAAAAAAGCAAAAATAAAAACGATGTTGTTGAAAAAAAAGATGTCTAGGCCCCTTAAGGAAACAATCGGTTCATAAATATTATAAAAAAAGAAAATATTTCTGAAGAATAATTTAATCGTGTACGAATATTGCTTCAATATTGCTGCACCACATCCTCTAATCTATCTGTTTGAACAAGCAATGGAATAACATATGACTCCAACTCTGGGCCAAGAAGGGCGTCGATTAGGCGTTGAAAGGTCATGGGGGCATTCGTGAGTCCAAAAGGCATCCTTTTGAACTGCCACAGCCCTGAACCTGGCACTGCGAAGGCGTTGTGTTTTTTACTACCGAGAGAGGTTAGAGTATACATTTTGCATCCTTCCATTGAAGTAGGAGTTGATCCACGAGAGGGCACTCTGGCAGAAAATAGTTCTACTCTTTTCTGTTTTTTTTCTGTTTATTCTTATTTGTTTCGATTTTTTTTAATTTTTTTCTGTTTTATTCTGTCTTTTTCTGAACGAATTTGAACATTAGATATAGAAAATAAACAGAAAAAAACAAAAAAAAAAAAAATAAAAATGAACAGAAAAAACAAAAATGTATAAAGAAAAACAAAAACAAATAGATAAAGACAATGACAAAATTACCAAACTCTATTTTATTAAATAATTAAATTAAACAGTAAAAAAACAGAAAAAAACAATAACATATAAAGAAAAATAAAAATAAATACATAAAGACAATGGGGACATTTTTTTTTAAATCATATGTTTTAAGATATTAAATTGTGGCATATTTTGAATTTTGTTGGTTTCTTATTTTCTTTAAGGAGTGTCTACATAATGTGCCTTGCACCAAGGTACACGATTCTGAGCCAATCGGAGCAAATTAAGCCTCCAAGCCGGAGATTGGCTCCGATTGGCTCAAAGTCGTGTGCCTTGGCGCAAGGCACATGATGTATACACTCCTTTAAGTTTTATACAGAAATAGAAATTAAAAATATTAGCCTAAAATGATAATTATTTTTTTCAAAAAAGAACTAATTCTGAAGTGGACTGTATGTTTAGAAATGTTTTATTTTTAAGAAATAATTTAAGGTGGTTAATAATTTAACCACTGCGATGTGATATAAGAAGCTTCTTTATACAAAGTGTTGTTCTTAATGTACATTTTTTCCATTCATAAACGGATTTTTGAGTAAACATTTAGTGTATAAGATGTGAAGGTATATTAGAAAAGTTATTAAATGTATAATGCAAGTGTTCAGTGACAGTAGAATTCAAGTTTTAGAAATAGCTTTTTAGTACTCGAATTTTTATTGGAAACTTTATACTTACAAGTGATATTCAAACGCGCTTACTTTTAACTTATTTAAGTATTTTTTCAAAGTCAGAACTTAATCATTTTTATACTACTCTAAATGTAAAAATTCCATTAAAAAATTCAAACATTAAATTTCAAACAGTAAATTTCTCGCGCCTTCTTCTTATCGACCAATCAAAATCAAGCCTTTAGATGCTTCAACATGGCCGCTCATCACTTTTTTAAGAAGGAAAAATAACACGGATCGATACTAAAGAAAAAATAAGTCCATACTGACTTGTTGAGGTGTGGTTAATTAAGGACAGACTGATTTAATGTAGTGATATAATAAAGAGTTTATTGAGACTTAGTTTACGGTGCTACCTTGCGCCACGCGCGAGGTGCTCCTCGTTCGGCGTGCAAAAGTAGAGAGAGAGAGCAGCGTATCGTTCACTGCTCCTCGACTTAGATGGTTGCTCACGCACACACTATAAGGAATGGGAGAGGTACATGTTTACGTTCGGACTCATACGACATTGCGCGCTCTCGATACAGTCGCGCGCTCACACATACCTACTGATATATATTCATGCGTACAATATAGATGTATACTATTTTGAACATGACTTTTAGAAAAAAAATTTAGTGTACAGATTCAAATCAATTTTGAAAGGAAGTGAAAGATATGTTATTGTGTAGACAAAATTGTAGAACCTTCACTTCTGTCAGAAAGCTACCATCATCAACCATCGTCTGAATCTCAATATGATATAATTGACATTTTATTTACTGAAGTGAAAGCTGTTATTCATTGCAATAAATATATATTAGTCGTATTCTCTTTATTAAGTAATAATGTTATAAGTGAAAAAGAATAATGAAGGAAAAGTAAAAAGGTTCACCCTATCAGATATTAAAAGAAGATCAATATAGGAGTATTGCTGCTATAAATATTTTGTTAAGCATTTGGCTAAGGCGATACTGGCTTCATAACATGCATTAAAGATTTTGACTTTCTCAACACATTCTACATTTACCTCAGTATATAATTACCTATGTGTGAAAAGGTTTATTAAAAATATGTAGCACCAAAGGAAGTTATATTTGACTACGCGACAATGCTTAACTGACTGATGTAGCTATGGCTCTTGCTGCTACGTGTGCTCATATAGCTTACAAGTCCGATGGACCATAAACTGAGGTATCAGAATACTTGTTCCAAATATAAAAGATTTTAAGCTAAAAACAATACTTTTTTTATATTTCAGGGCAGAGCAGGAGTAACAGAAGAAGAGTTACAGAAATACAGTTGTATTTTGATAATTTTATCTTTAAAGCTGTTTTCTACATAATGTAAAATTGTGGGCTCTGCTGTCGACTCCAGATCGAGGAACTACATATATTTTGATGGAACAGATCCTAAAATCTTGGTATTATTATATGACTATTGACTGATGATTTGTATGTATCCAAGTTAATTAAGTAAATAATTTTTTATATACTCTACAATACTGCACTTGTGATTCTCATTAAATACTTTCTATTTCAGATTCAAGTGCAACGCAGACACAACTTGTAGGAGCGATACACCATGTTTCAGATTGTATTAAATTAGATTCAAATTATTGTACGCTGCGACAAGGTATCATCTTACTGACCTTGTAATCGCATGATTGCATTTAAGAATTCAACTGAGCTTTCTGCGTAAGTAGTTAATCTAAGATGATTCTTCACCTTGAATTTTTTTCTTTCGTTCAGATACGTAGGGCAATCGATTAGAATGTATTTTATAGTTCGCAATTTACCTTATAAGTTTCACTTTGGATTTTTCTTTGAGACACTTTATTTTTTATATTTGTTTTTTGTAAAAGAATATTGTTAACACGTACTCAGTAGTTCAGTTTGTGAAATTCCTACTGAACGGTGTTGCGTAATGATGTGAGTGAGTGAGAAAGAAGATAGAGTAGAGAGAGAGAGGTTCGCTACCGTTCTGACGTCACGATGAGGTGACTCGAAAGCAACCTATCCGCGCGCGTCTTTTAAAGTGTAAATCGATGAGATTAGACGTGTGTGAGTAGTGTGTGGACGCGAACCTCCACGAATTTCACTGTTCCCTCTCTCTGCGTCGGACCGCTGAACCGAAAGAGTTTGTAACTTCAATGAATAAAGTGTTTTTCCATTTTCAAACTGTAAGGTTATGAGTGAATCATTAATTAGCCAGCGACGATCAAACCCAATCCCGCAATTCACCCAAATCAAAAACATGGTCCTTCGAGCCGGATCTCCATGGCTACTGGAGTTTGGAAGAAGTGGAAAGCTAATAGCATAAGGTACGCTTAGTCATTATTACAACGAAGCGTCCGACGCAGAGAGAAAGAGACGTAAAGTGCGTATGCACTAATGCGCCCGTCCAGCACGTGCGGCCGCTACTCATACATACGCACATGCACACGCGCAGACGCGCGCTTGTTCGCGCCGTTGTACTCGGCCTGTCGGCCCCCCGCAAAGCCTCGCGGCGGCCATTTTGAGCGCGTGCAACAGGCGGATGAGCCGGTCTACCATGCTACACTGTCCGCGTTGCGCTAATCGGCATCTCGCAGCTCGGAAAATCACGCGTGGCGCGTGAAGTACGAAGGCGGCACCCAGGAGCTGCTCGCAGAGAAAAGGAAGAGCGCCCAAGGAAAGGCAAGTGAGAAGAGTGCGACGTTTCGAGCGCTTGGCGTCGACGCGGCCGCGCCACGTATATCCACGCAGCGTGCCTTGGCCCGACCCTCCCTCGTGCTCGACGCACTCAAAGCACGTAGCTTCGACACCGCTGAACGACCGCATCATCTCCTCGAACAGGATCGAGGCGCTCCGAAACCAAGGAGAA
Source organism: Torymus aiolomorphi (assembly GCA_036365515.1). NCBI lineage: Eukaryota > Metazoa > Arthropoda > Insecta > Hymenoptera > Torymidae > Torymus > Torymus aiolomorphi. Next base: position 151,545,888 of record CM070875.1, on the reverse strand, counting down.
TGAGATAGGAGTGAACGGCGGATACAGCGCAGTAGGAACGGTAGCTAAGTGAGGTTAGGATTTAACCTAGCTACATCATTCTGCTGCATCAACTCATCCAACTTCAAGACTCATGAATTATATACAGAGTGTACTGGTTGACAAGTATCGTTGCCATTATTTAATTTTATTAAAATACTCTTGATTTGCTTATTAGAAAACCAGCTAGCGTGTAAATATTTGTTTAGCTATCACAAAGTAATATTTTGATTTGAATTGTTGCTTTAGATTGTAGAAATGTATTTTGCGTTTATATCATTGTTGAAGCCTTCACGCTTCAAAGTTGGCGTAAACTTTAGCTTGCTATTTGATTTTAGATATACACAATAGTATTTAGTGGTATCTTTGTAAAGTATTCTTAGTAGCTTGTGTTAGAATCGCTTTAGTACAAATGATTCATCTAATCATTGCAACTGCATAGCTTACAACAAGCACATTTCTTACGACTGTTGCACATTTTCAGCTGTACTACTGCTTGAACCCGCCATCCACCGCATCACTCCACTGTGCTGCTCGACTCAATGCAGACCAGTAAACTCTATCAGATACCAGCATCGAATCCTGACTTGCTCAGTCAGCAAGATCGGCTACTACCTGTGGTGCAAGGTGCCCACACTACAGGCGCTTCAAGGTGTCCAGTCAGTGGTCAAGAACAGCGCTTATTTCTATTAGCAGTAGATGCTCGTACAAGCAGCGAATAATCTGGTGAGCACTAGTGAGTCAATGCGTTTGTAGATCGGTGATAGCTTTAGTCAGGATGATAAGCTGTGCGCAAGCTTAAATTTTAGTTAGCAGTATGCATCGTATGTGTATGTGTGATGGTGCTAAGATTTGTAAGTGTGCTTAGCATCATATGGTATGAGCAGGATAAGGAAATGTCAGTGTGCCTTAGACCTGGTGCGTAATGACTGATTAGGCAGGTTAGCGAATAGGCTTAGCTAGTCCTCTTTGCAATTTACATAGGTTGTCATCGTGTGAGGCAATTCAATAGAAATCATCTAAGCTTACGTATCTTGAGAGCTTTGATTGCTCAGAATTCTCTCTTCGTTTCTTACGCCCATTTGAGCAGTGAAGCTAAAGGAAACTGAATTTTCCAGTTTTTTAAATTTGGAGTTATTTGGTGATTTCAAATGCTGATTTTTAAGTTATTTGAACTTAAAAAATTCTCAACCCTATTTGAGAGCGACCCGATTGCTCTAACCTCAACTTCTATTTGTGAGCGACTCGATTGCTCTACCCCTATTTGAGAGCGATCCGATTGCTCTAACCTCAACTTCTATTTATGAGCGATTCGATTGCTTTACCCCTATTTGAGAGCGACCCGATTGCTCTAACCTCAATTTCTATTAGAGAGCGACTTGATTGCTCTACCCCTACTTGAGGGCGATTTGATTGCCCTAACCTCATTTATGAGCGACTCGCTTGCTCTACCTTCATTTTGCGAGCGATTCGATTGCTCATTCTAATTTTCGCAAAAATTGCAGAATTAACCCAGCTTGTGTTAATTTCTAACCATTTTTAACATTTAAGTTGAACCGTACAGAAGGTTCTTTCTCTATTCTACTTGTGATTTCCTGTGATCTCCAAGCAAAATGGACGCATTACATGAAATGCAAAAGGAATTGCACAAGAGTATAAAAAATTCCTACATCAATTTTAGGAAAAAGGGTGCTCAAAACATGACCAAAGTAACGGCACGCACTCGTTTGAATGGTCTTGAGCATTGGTTAGCGCAGTATGAATCGAACCATGCTGCAATTATTAGCGCCGCTGGTGAACAGCGCGCTCATGAGTATTTCAAAACAAATCTCAGCGATCAAATCACTGATGATTATTTCGATCGGAAGAGCGAATTTGCTCAGTTCATTGAGGATGCGGAACAGCTTGAAGCTGATCACAACCCTCCTGGTTTTCCATCTCAACTGGCCGCACCTATTCAACAATTGGCTGCTATCAACCAGCAATTACTTCCCAAAGTAAATTTGCCCAAATTTACTGGTTTGCAATCTCAATGGGAGAACTTTCGTGACCTTTATCGCTCGATTGTTCACAGATGAACAGATTTAGATTCTTCAGTGAAATATGTCTACCTCAGATCCAACATTTCGGATGAGGCTTTAGAACGTATTAAATCAATTCCCATTGCAGCGGAACATTATGAAAGAGCTTGGAACTCTCTTGTAAAACTCTACGACAATAAACGTCGTACTGTGAACAACCTTATTTTAAAATTGTTTAATGTTCAACCTATGAAATCAGAGACCGCTTCCGAGCTTCAAAGGATTTTCATGGAGGTTTCAGGTCCCCTCGAGAGTTTGAAATCCTTAGTTAGAACTGACGAGCAACTTGGAGATGATCTCATCGTTCATTTATTTGTTAGGCAATTCGACGCTAATACCAAAAAGGATTGGAAAAAATCTATCGACAAAGATGATGATTCTCCTTCAACTGTGGATAGCGTACGCGAATTTATAGAATCTCAACTTGAAAATTTAGAGTCCCCAGAGGATTCGCGTGACTCTAATTCGAATCAAAATTCAAATACTAAGGGCAAGAAATCCAAGGCTTCAAGTCAGAGAAAGATTCTAGCACAGCACACACTCTTCAAGCTATTGGCAAAGATTCGATCTTTAAAACCGTTAAATGTAGTTTTTGTGTTGCTGAGCATCAAACCTTCAAATGTGAGCAATTGTTAAAGAAGTCGGTTACTGAACGACAGCAAGCAGCTCGATCAAAGGGTTTATGTTTCAATTGCTTAAGCATCAAACATTCCACAAAGCAATGCAAGTCTCGTTACTCTTGCTTTACATGTAAAGGAAGGCATCACACGTTGCTGCATCAAGACAGATCAGATGCACCAACTAATGCTGATTGCTCTAACAGTTCAGGTCAAAATGCAGTTTCTGCTTCTGAAGTTAGTTCAAATGTAGTCGCGTCAAATATTTGTAGTCATGCCACGCAATCTTCAAGCAGTTCTGGCGTTTTGCTTGCTACTGCGCAGATTTGTATAGTTAGTCCGAAAACCAAATGTTTGGTAGTTAGAGCTCTTCTAGACTCGTGCAGTCAAATTTCTCTCATTACTCAAAGCCTGTGTAATCGATTAGCACTGGCACAGAGTAGTACACATGTTTGCATTAAAGGTGTAGGAGACAAAGGTGCGTTAATTTCCAATAGACTGGCTAACTTAAAAATAAAAACGCACTTCGAATCTGATTTTCAATTAGATGTTGAAGTGCTGATCTTGCCTAGATTGTCTTCATATAAACCTCCAACGTCTGGCAAGAAAAGTGATTTTGATCATTTCAAAGGGCTCAATCTAGCTGATCCCTGTTACACCAACGATGCTCACATCGACGTGTTGCTAGGAGCAAATGTGTATGCTGAAATTATTCAGCAAGGCATTGTCAAAGGCTTAGTCAACCAACCCATCGCACTTAATTCTAAGTTAGGCTGGTTAATCTTTGGCAGCATCTCAAATATTAAAGAAAATAGACCTACAGTACTCCATTGCGCTTGTGAAACTATGGAAAGCGCTAATCTCTCTGCTCAGCTTGAAGAATTTTGACGGACAGAGGAAGTAGGCATAAAAAATTCTTTATCTATAGAAGAGCAAAAGTGCGAGGATCTATACTCTCGTACGACGGTTAGGGATCATCAGGTCGTTATGTCGTGAGGTTACCCTGGAAGGATCCCATAAAATTGACAGAAATTCCGATAGGATCTTCATATTCTCAAGCCTTTCGTGCTCTAAAACGGCTTGAAATCAATTTTGCAAAAGATGCGAAACTTAAGACTGAATATACCAAATTCATGCAAGACTATCTTGATTTAGGACATATGATGGAAGTTGTTGGAGAAAAACCTTCAACGAGTTCCGATTACTTTTTCCTACCACATCATGGTGTGTGGAAAGAGTCAAGTTCCACGACCAAACTGAGAACTGTTTTCAATGGTCTGGCGAAGCTTCCTACAGGTGAATCTTTAAATGATTTGCTGTGTGTAGGTGGTAATCTCTTGGAAAGCCCGATAAACTTGATTTGTCGCAACCGGAATTTTCGAATCGCACTATCAGCGGATCTGGAGAAAATGTATCGGCGAATTCTAGTACATGAGACTGACAGGAAATATCAAGCTATCCTTTGGCGCTTTGATCCTAGTCAGGACCTATTTCCTGATGATCCTAATCATTCAAGCTAAGATTTTGATGCAGTCACTGTGGCTGCTAAAAGTAGATTGGAACGCAACGCTTTCAGAGAGCGTGGTGTGCAAGTGGTCGGCATGGATAAAGGAACTTCCTTGTGTCAGTGATATTCGCATTCCACGGTGGACAGGCTACACGCCTCAAACCAAGGTTGTTGAACTGCATGGATTTGCTGACGCATCCAAGCTGGCATATGGAGCAGTGCTCTATCTCAGGCTTGTCCAAGGAGCCGCCGTTTCAATCTCACTTCAGGTTGCAAAATCTAAAGTAGCGCCTATCAAAACATTGAGCATACCTCGTCTAGAGTTATGTGCTGCTGTGATACTTACTCGTATTGTAAAGCAATTTCTTGATTCAACTAATATCGCAGTTGGTGATGTCCACCTATGGACTGACTCCGCAGACGTTCTTTTTTGGTTAAAGGATCATCCTTCGCGATGGAACGTGTTCGTTGCCAATCGCTGCTCTGAGATCCACACGACAGTGCCTCATGCATTTTGGCACCACGTGAGATCGAAGAGTAACACCGCAGATATTCTTTCTCGAAGAATCTTGGCTTCGGAGTTGAAAAATCACACTCTTTGGTGGAAAGGTCCAGGATTTCTAAGTGAAACAGCAAAACGCTGGTCAAGGAAGCAGGACGAGCTGAATTTTAGCATTAGCAATAGCGTCACTGCTAGTACTCATAAGATCACGCTCGTGCGTGATGAATCAGATTCCCCTCAAATATGGGACTTAGTAAGCAGGTATTCTTCGCTTGATAGGTTATTGCGAATCACAGCGTACTGCTTGCGTTTCATCTCTAAGATTACTCGAAATTGTTCGAAATTGATGGCGACTAGCCATTTTGTGGTGAACTTGTCTTCCAGCCATGCGCATGTTTCAGCACAAGAGATAGAGAATGCGCAGCGATTTTAGATGTATCTCACTCAGCTTGCTTATTTCAAACCTGAGCATGTGTTGCTGTCAGCGAATAGAAGGTTGAATAGCAACCATGCTATTGCCAATTTAAACCCCTTTGTTCAAGATCGTTTGATCAGGGTGGGCGGCAGGCTGACAAATCGGCTGTCGAGCGAAAATTCGAAGCATCCAGTGATCCTACCACATTCATGTGCTCTCAATGCTCTCCTTATCAGGCAAGCGCATCTTCGCACTTTGCAACGGGTTTGGATACAGCGAGCGCGCACCGAAGTTAGGAAAGTTATCAGGACTTGCGTGCAATGCACTCGATATGCTGCGCGTACACCTATCCAACTCATGGGTGATCTTCCACCCGCAAGGGTTAGTCCTTCTCCACCCTTTCAAAGCACTGGCGTAGACTATGCTGGTCCAATCAGCGTCAGATTGACCAAAGCTAGAGGCAAAGGTACCCTCAAAGGTTATATCAGCGTATTTGTGTGTATGGTCACACGCGCAGTGCATTTAGAACTGGTGGAGGAGTACACAAGTGAGGCTTTTATTGCAGCATTCCATCGCTTCACCGCTCGTCGCGGCCATTGTAAATACTTATTTTCCGATCAAGGTACGAATTTTATAGGAGCGGACAAACAGCTGAACCAAATGCTGTCCGCATCGTCGTCATTCTACTCTGCAGTGTCACGTCAACTAACTAGTGACGGTACGACCTGCTCATTTAACCGTCCAAGCGCTCCGCATTTCGGTGGACTCTGGGAGGCGGCCGTAAAATCTATGAAGCACCACGTGCGCCGGGTGATAGGTGATCAAGTACTCACATTTTCTGAGTTGGCTACGCTACTTTGTAAGGTAGAAGCGTGCCTTAATTCGCGGCCCTTAGTGGCACTTTCAGATGATTCAACTGATCTTGCGTTTTTAACGCCCGCACACTTCTTCATCCAACGAGACTCCTTTCTCGTTCCTGAACCAGAATACACTGGCAGTCCAGTTCCCTTAGGAAGACGTTGGAAGCACGTGACACAGCTTTCTCAACATTTCTGGACTCGTTGGAGCAAAGAGTACCTCAGCTCACTTCAAAAAAGGAATAAATAGATGATTCCGCATCAACCTATCGCAATAGGGGATCTCGTGCTGCTGAAAACCGAGAATACCCAGTCCGGAAAATGGCCCATGGGGAAAATTACCGCGCTTCATCCCGGCTGTGATGGGCTAACGCGCGTCGTCACTGCGCGCACCGCTACTACTACTTTGGTTCGACCTATTGTCAAGTTAATTAAGTTACCAATACTAGCGAAATAGATTAATCATGCGTGTAATCATTCGTCGTTCATCGACGAAGGTGGGCGGAATGTTGCGTAATGATGTGAGTGAGTGAGAAAGAAGATAGAGTAGAGAGAGAGGTTCGCTACCGTTCTGACGTCACGATGAGGTGACTCGAAAGCAAACTATCCGCGCGCGTCTTTTAAAGTGTAAATCGATGAGATTAGACGTGTGTGAGTAGTGTGTGTGGATGCGAACCCCCACGAATTTCACTATTCCCTCTCTCTGCGTCGGACCGCTGAACCGAAAGCATCGACGTGACGCTCTGCTCCGAATTCACAAGAAGTTTTTGAGGAGTTTGTAAATTCAATGAATAAAGTGTTTTTCCATTTTCAAACTGTAAGGTTATGAGTGAATCATTAATTAGCCAGCGACGATCCAACCCAATCCCGCAATTCACCCAAATCAAAAACAAACGGGAACATAATATTGTTTGTCACTTTATGACTTATTAGTAGTTGCGCCACACAAGACCGTATACTCTTTCCATATCTATACAAATTGCTAGAAGAGATTGGTTGGTTTCGAAAGCATTGCATATGTTTGTTTCGAGAGCCAATAAATAATCTTTAGTCGAACAATTTTCTCCAAAACCGCTCCTTATTACGTTGCTAATTTGAAGTGTTCTTTCCGAGCTCGCACTGCTTTCTTTCTGCCGCGCCTGGACGTTAGCGCCACGTATCTACGCGGCAGTGTGGAGTACTAACGCCGTAGTATCAACGGTCGGAGTTACCGTGCGTGTGTGCCGTATACATAAACACATGTGTCGTCCGATTCCCGGTGTTGACTGCGTTGTATGCCCTTCTCGGCGATGACAGCTTCGATTGAAGTAAATACGGTATTCCGACAGGTGTGTCTCCTCCTCGTGTCGGTTGGCTAGTGGCGGTTCGGTGTGGGCAGCACGACAGCGGGGTCAACAACGAGAGCAGACGTGGTAAGCACCTCTGACGTTCCTAACCTCTGATAGGTATGCTGATGGTACTGATGTTTTCTTGCAGGTTTCTGGGGCAGCGAGAGGAGCGAACAACCACCACAGCTGTCAGCTGTCCTCTCCAGTTGGCAATGTTGTTAGTGTCGATTATTTATTAGCTATATGTGGTTTTTAGGTGCTCTACTCTCTCTGCGTGACTCCCAGATGATCAGCTGCTCTGCGGTTTGGGCTATGCCAACTTCCCTGCTCTGGCTGTCCCAGACAATGATGTGACTTGAAGATCTTTGTCCGTCTTTTCTCCTAGTTGATGTAGCTGATCGTTTAACGGAGGGCTGCTAGCAGATTGATCATCGTAGTGAGTCCATGAGGTAGAGCCAGCCTGGGACATCCAACCCCACTGGGCTACTTCTGCAGCATCCTCAATGATCTTCGAGTGCCAGTGCTTTAGAATGTGAGGGGATAGGTAGAGAAAGCAGGGGGAAACTTAAAAGGTGTAGGGTGTGTGTTTAGAGGTGATGCGGATAGGTAGATTCAACCCATCCCTTAGTTCATTTTAGTAATTTCTAGTTTTCACCAGGGTATGGGAACTCGCCTCAGGGGATCTGTTGAATAATAATACATTATTGTGTATTGCGCAGACTTCCCAGCGAGACTTGCCTAGATAAGGTTTTTCTGCCACGCTGTAAGTCTGACAAAGTCAGCTGGCATTTATTTTCTTTGGGGCATGGCCACGTGCCATGTTATAAACCTTTGATTGATTTGATACCAATCTATAGTAATTAGTAACTTCATCAATTTGCAATCGTATGCTGTAGTTGTAAAACTGCTTGATTTTATTTAATTTATTTATTGATTTTACTGTATTGGCATAATTTTATTTAATACTGTATTTGCATGATTTTATTTAATATTGATAATTACTTTATCAATTTGCTATCGTAGATTGTATTCATAATCTTGCATGACATTATTTAATCTGCAGCAATTGATAAATTCTTTACTGTGTAACGGATAATTTATTTCCCTGGCTGCTCGGCAATTATCCAGTTACAAATAGTGCATGCGGCGGCGAGGCTAGCGCGCCTCGTGCAATGCACACCGCATGCGGATCTTAATGAATGAATAATTATAGGAGAACGGGGTAAGGTAAATAATTAATCGCGAGAAATAGATAAAAACCGTATGGCGTTTATTGCGCTGTCAGAAAAGTGGGCACAAAGCGATAGGCGGTCAACAGGCGCACGAAGGAGGCCGAGTCGCCGCGAGTTACGAGAGAGAGAGAGAGAGAGAGAGAGAGAGAGAGAGAGAGAGAGAGAGAGAGAGAGAGAGAGAGAGAGAGAGAGAGAGAGAGAGAGAGAGAGAGAGAGAGAGAGAGAGAGAGAGAGAGAGAGAGAGAGAGAGAGAGAGAGAGAGAGAGAGAGAGTAATCGAGCAGGCACTTACAATAGTTGCGTGGAATCGCTGTCGCCGATCACACTCTCGCACCAGCACCTGATGCGCAGGTCGCTTTCGATCGCCTATCGGAGGCTGGAGACGGCCACGTGCCGTGGCCAGGTGCGTGCCAATACGCGCACACACTCGCACTCTCACACGGGGAACACACGTCGTGGTACTCTCGCGGTACTCTGCTTCGAAAGCAAGGAGCGTGGGCGCTATCCAAAACAAGACTGCCTCTCTCTCCAGAGTCTAAGCAGGTCGCGCGCGCTCCTCTCTCTCTCTCTCTCTCTCTCTCTCTCTCTCTCTCTCTCTCTCCCTCTCTCCCCCCTTCCTTAGCTAGGCGTCCTTTTGCGTTGTATGCACCTGTAACAATCTCAATATGTTAATACAGAGGTAATGCGGAGAGAGGGAAAAATGACGAAGAATTATTTTCCTTCATACGCGCCTCCCCCAGGTGCTTGTTACGGGCGACGTACCAGCTCGAGATAACCTCTCTCTCCGTCATCTAACACGCGGTAAGGGCTGGAGCTTCGACGAGCCATGCAATAGGCTTGAGGAGTACAAAACGGAAAAAGGTGAGCAATTCGGGTTCCCTTTTACAATTTTTATTCGGTGGCTCGCAGGCCCCTGTTCTTGCGGAGTGGCGATCCTTCGCGCCTTGCGCGGGCGCTTATCGGCTCATCCCTGGATGATTCGCCCTACCAGGGAAAAGAGTTGGTCACTATGTTCAATGGTGAGGCGTGAGGTTAAGGGGTTAGTGACGTGCTCGGCACGTTGCGGCGCGCGTGCGTCGGGGGGAAGGTGTCGCGACGCGGTTCATTGTGGCTGCGTTCCGACAGCCTTTAGGCCGTCCGCGACTTCGGAGTGGCGTTGCGCTTGCGTTTGTCGCGAGTGGTAGCGGCTTTCGCTCGTCAGCGTCAGCCGTTACTCGCGAGCGCTTGCTCGCCTGAGCCCCTATGACACGTGTGGTTTGCGTTACCACCAACCGTGCTTTGCGTGGTCTTCCCCTCTTGCGGGGTGCGGGCTGCTGCTCGCTCGCCAGGTCATTGAGTGATCCGTCGCCGTCGGGATCTTCCCCAGCCCGGTCATCGCGTGCCGAGTTAACGTCAGTTGAGCTCGCTGCATCACGGTGGGATCAACCTTTTCGTGGTAGGGTTTGAGGTCTTCCACGTGGACCTTGCCGCAGTCTTTTCCATCAAGATCTTGCAGCTTGTACACATTCGACCCTAGCTTGGCTGCTATTATGTACGGACCCGCGTACTTTGGCGCAAATTTCGCCGCTACACCTTGGGCTGTGGAGGACAGGATGCGATTTCGCTTCCACACCTTGTCCTTTTATTCAAAGTGAACATCGCGGCGTGACGCGTTATAATATTGCGACTGTCGCTGTTGCGCTGCTGAAGCGCTCTTCGCAGCAGATTGTTGCACGTCTCGCAACTTCTGCAACCGCGTGCGCCAGCGCTCGAGCTCGGCTGCTTCTGCAAGCTCTTTCGCTACGCGCTCTTCGCGGCGTTTCAAGAAAACGGGCGGAGTCGATTGCCGACCCATGTTCAGGAAAGCAGGGCTCGACCCCGTCGACTCCTGAGTCGCAGTGTTGTACGCGAAAATTAATTCGGGAATATGCAAATCCCAATCCTTATGGTTTTCTTCGAGGAACGCGGTGATCATGGTTTTCACCGTGCGATTCACTCGCCCCACAGGATTCGCCTGCGAGTGATACGGCGGAATCGTCGGATGCGCAACACCACACTTGGTTAGGAAGGAGCCCAGAGTCTTGTTCTTGAACTCCGTTCCATTGTCGGAGTGAAAAGCTTCGGGTACTCCAAAGCGCAGGAAGATTCGCTGTTCCAGTTCCTTTTGGACGGTACGTGCGTTCGCCTTGCGAATCGGCACGCATTCGATCCATTAAGTAAATAAATCTAGGAATATCAGCAGGTACTCGAAACCTCGAACAGACCTGGGGAAAGGTCCCATAATATCCCCTGCGACAATCTGCCACGGGCGTAATGTGCGATGGCTGCCCATGAGGCCTACCGGCGCTGCCTGCTGCACTTTGCACTGCTGACAGACCAAGCAGTTTCGTACAAAGTCAGCGACATCTTTGCGCAGCGAAGGCCAGTAATAATAGAGCGTGACGCGCGCATGCGTTTTCACTCGGCCTAAGTGACCCGCCGTAGGTTCTGCGTGGCTCTCTTGCATCGCTTTCTCGCGCTTCTCTACTGGCAACACTAGTTTCCAAGCGTCCTCATCCTCGAGCAAATCGTCGACTGCAGGATTTGGACGGTAGCTGTAGAGGCGTCCGTAAACTATCGTCCACCACGGATAGTCACCGGGATTTTGTCCGACAGCGGCGACCATGCGTTTGTACCAGGCGTCGTCTGTCTCTTCGGAGATGTCCACTGCCGCGAGGTCTGGCGCTTCCTCGTCCTCAAAGATAAGAGAGAGCGCGTCAGGCATGTGATTCAATGAGCCCTTACGATGCTCGACGTCATACTTATACGTTTTCATTTCAAGCACCCACCGCGCTAAGCGTCCGGTGGAATTATGCAAATTGCATAACCATTTCAGACTACTATGGTCCGTTATCACTTTAAAGTGATATCCTTCGACGTAAGCACGGAACTTGCGTATTGCGTACAAAACTGCGAGGCATTCGCGTTCCGTGATGGAATAATTCCGTTCCGCCGCGGTTATCGTGCGGCTTGCGAGGCATAAAACTCGCTCTTCGCCGTCGATTGTCTGCGTGAGTACCGCTTCAAGGCCAGTATCACCCGCGTCCGTTTGCATCACGAACTGGTCTTCAAACGACGGCCGGTATAATACCGGGGCAGACGCAATGAGAGCTTTAATCTGCTCAAATGCGGATTGATCCGCGTCACTCCACACATACGCAATGTTGTGCTTTGTTAACTGCGTGAGCGGCTCCGCGATCGTCGCGAAGTCGGGCAAGAACTTCCGATACCACGATGCCAAGCCAAGAAACTTTCTCAAATGTTTGAGATTCTTTGGCGCCGGATATTCCAAAATTGGAGCGATCTTGTCCGGATCAGGCTTAAAGCCGTCTCGGTTAACTAAGACCCCGAGAAACTTGACCTCGCTGCGACAGAACTCGCTATTCTCACGATTAATCGTGAGAACTGCGTCTTTAATACGCTGGAGAACGTGGCTGAGCCACTTGAGGTGTTCCTCAAACGTCTCCGTGACGATAATAATATCGTCCAAATAGGAGAACGCATGAGGTTCCATCTCCGGACCGATGACACGGTCCGAAAGCTCCTAAAAGGTCGCTGGCCCGCCCACTACCCCGTAAGGCATTTGGGTAAATTCGAAGAGGCCCATTCCGGGGATAGTAAACGCAGTTAGCGCCTGCGCCTCCTTCCGCAACGGAATTTGGTGGTAGGCGCTGCTTAGGTTGATCGTCGATATATATCAAGCATCTTGGAGCTTGCGTAAAATCGCATCCATGTGAGGGAGCGGATACGCGCTCGCCTTCGTTACCGCGTTCAACTTGCGATAATCAATGCAGAATCGGTACGTACGATTCGCTTTCCGTTGCATCACAACAGGGCTCGACCATTCACTGGTCGATTGGACAATAATGCCGACCTCGAGCATCTCTCGCACTTGCCTGTGCATTTCCTCCTCGAGCTTCTTCGAGACAGGATAATATTTCTGCTTTATGGGCCTAGTGCTTGAGACGTCGATGTTGTGCATCCTAATGGTGCGTCACTCGCGGGCAGCAGTTGATCGAGCAACTCTTGCAACTGTCGCCGTTGGGCTTCGGCAACATCGGCGAGGCCAACCGACGCGAGGTGAACAGCGCTCGCTTCGTCGTGCGCTAGTGATGCTAATTCTAGCGGAATTCGCTCTTTAACTCCTTCGATGCTAAGCGTCGATTCGTGCGGCGACAGCACGGCATTAAATTTCCGCATGAAGTCGGCGCCGAGCAGATAGTCTGCGTCCAATTCCTCGAGGATCACCACGTCGAGGTAATGTTGCACACTTGCCATGTCAAAGAGCAGGTCTACGTAGCCCAGCACCACCGCGGTTTTGCCGTTGGCGAGGCGTGCCCCACTTCCGCGGTGCGGCGTAATCCTTTTGCCACATGCGGTCGCAATCTGTAAGCCAATCGGGCCTACTGCGGTGCGAGATGCGCCGGAATAGTGTAGCGCGCGTATGCAAAATCCGTCCAGACCCACGGGTAAATACCATCGTGAGTATTCTGGTTGACTCGGGGTACTCAAATTTCCCTCCAAGTCGGTAGAGGTTGCTGCGACGGACGCAGCCGGGGCGCCTTGCCGAGGCACCGTTGAGGTCACCTCAGGTATTGGAGGGGCGAGAGGGACCTCGTCTGCGCGCCCCCTCTGCCTTTTCCCGAGCACTCCGGGCAGTGTGGCTTAATATAACCAGGCCAGCTACAACCCCAGCATCGCACGTGCTCTTTTGGCCCGGGCTGGTTGTTGGCGTTCTTGTCGCTGGTTGGAGTTGGCGGCGCGTAATTCTTCTCACCCGTTCTTGCCGGAGCGTTTTCCCTATGCTTGTTAAGGGGGCTGCGACCACTCTTGCGGTACGCTCCTGTCCTCTTGGAAGGGCTGCTGCTTGTTCGTGGCGGACCCAAGGGTCGATCCCTGCTCAAATTAAGTTTTGCGAGCTTTTCGTCTAGCAGTCGGCTAATCAGCTGGTCGAGCTCCTGAGCCGACTGCTCTGCCATCGCGGTTAGGCTCGGCTTGCTATCGCTCGTCGCGGATTTTCCATCCTTGTCCTGCGGGGCCGCGCCACTCGCCAGAGCCGACGGACTACTCTTGCTGCGCTGCGTTTGCGTTTTCGCGAACCCTGGCGCCTTGTAGGCTACGTCTGGTAACAGACTATCGTCCGGGTTTGGGGGAGGCTTGTAACTCCTCTCCGCCTCCCTTAGCGCTTCCGCTTCTCGTGCAAGCTCTACAAGCTTGTCTATATCGGTGACTTTCTCCCGAGGCACCAAGCGTTGGAGACTAGGGAGCATATTTCTATATATATGCTCGAGTTGCCTTTCATTATCCCAGGGCTCCTCGAACTTACTCAAAATCGTAAGGAGACATATAATATAATCCCTTACAGGCTCGTCTCTGCCTTGGGTGCGGGCTTGCGCTTCGCCGACGAGTCGTTGCTGGAATCGCTTGTCGATCCCGTAGCAGCGGCGTGCGGCGACGCAGAAATATTCCCCAGTTCGCCAATTTTTGCGAGCTTAGCGGCACCAATGCCTTGCCACGCCAGACGTCAACTCGGACATAGTGTTCAGCAGATCTTCGTCTGTGATCCGTGCGAGCGAGCGGCATTCGTTAACTCGCTCGAGAAATTCCTCGATGCTACTGCCTTTCTCGCCGGTCAATTGTAGTTTCCACTGCCTCGCACCATTCTGCCAACGTCCATGTTAATAGATTGGTGGAGCGTGGTACCTTCGCCCGAGTATCTACTTTGCGAGTTACTCGGGAGGCTCCCCCTCCCCCAAGACTCTTGTCGGTCACGGACATGAGGCTGAGGATGTCGTTGGGGACCACGCTCGTTCGCATAGTACTTTTACGGTGTGAAGTTTTGCGCTGCCGGATTTAGCGCTGGTGGCTGTCGCGCATTTGCGTTCGTCGCTGTGTTGCGCGAGTCCGTTTGTGTACTTCCTTCGTCAAGGTACTCTAATCTGTACGTGTCCTGGAAGTTCACTGTTTTATGTTTTTGCGAGCTCGCTTCGTTGCCTGTCGTTCTATTTGACATTGCATACAGGCGTGTGCTCGCTATTAGATCTGACATCTGCTCCTGCAGCTGCCTTATTTCTTTATCGTAGCCATTTGCGATTCCTTGTATCCTCAACATTTCGGATGCTACTGCTCTTGGCATTGTGTATGTTTTGCCGTTTGTGAGCGTGCATTATACAGGATCATCGGCTGTAGTTGCTCTTCGTGTCGTAAAGACCGATTGCGGGGCTGAATGTATTGTGTACGTGCCCGCAGTACTGACTACGGCTGTACTCGCCGTTGTCGTCGTGGTTGTTAGCGTATTTACCCACGTTGACTGTGTTGTGATAGGCGATGGAAATCTACCTTCGGCTATCGCTTTTCCCAGGTTTATTGCTTCACGAATATCTTGCTGCGACGTTCGCCTCGATCCTGGTTGATTTTGCGTCGTCGCCGTCCACATTTGCTCTGCGGTTGTTGTTAACGCTGTCGCGCCGGCGTTATCTTCTTGTACTTCGATGAGTGACATGTCCATTTGATCCAGTAGTGTGTGACCATGGTCTAGTGAAGTTGACGCGAGACGTCTTTGCGTGTAGTGTGTGCGCTTCGTAGCTTCACGCCTTTCTGTCAGCTCGTCCTGTGTACGTGCGTCGAACGGCAGAGTTTGTACCAAGGTTTCCAGTTTCTTGTTTCTTCTATCGAATTCTATATAACCTATCCGCTTTTGCAAACTGTGTGCCGCTTTTTAAAAGTTCTAATTTTTCGAGCGCATCGTCGAGCGGCTCGTCTGCCAGGTTCATTATCCAGCCTTTGATTTCCACCCACATGATGTCTTCAAATGTATCGTCGTCTAAGAGTGGCATGTTGTTGACCTGAAAATCCCTAATGCGCTTCGCTGAGGAATTCGAATTTTAAAGTTTTAATTTTTAACTTATTACGCCTTTCGTGTTTTTAAGTTTCATTTGCGCTAATCGCTGGTCAATTCTCTTTTATCTTTAAGGAGAAAGGAAGTTTTAATGTTTCCTTATTTAATTCGGAAGGAAGAAGAAATTAAAAATCCAAAAAGAAAAAAAAATGTTGCCTCTTCCAGTTCTATTTGTTTTCTTGTATATTAGTTTAACAACAAGAAAGATTGAGTTGACAAAAGGTAATTTGTTGCAAAATCAAAAAGGAGTAAATTCCAATAATTTATAATAATTTAATATTTATACTGTTTGTGGGGTCGTTTTGCGCTTTATCTAAATGCGTCGGATTCAGGTTTGCGCTTGCAACATACGCATTCAATAATTTATTACAATAGGTAAATTTCGCTCATTAGATACTGTGAATTTATTTTGCGTGAATCGCGGTCAATAAATTCCCAGAATATTTTATTGATGATCACAATTAAGTTATTTTATCTATTTATTAAAATGAAATGTTATTGCTAAATTAGGTAGAATAATAATTGTAATACTAATAATAATGTTAAAAAAATATGAAATAAATTATTAAACTGCGTAATTTGTTGGGGTCTTAATTTTAACTGGAAGAGTATTTGGTTTAACTTAAAATTCCAAAGGTTCTTTTATTAAGATTTATTAAAGGCTTAATACTTCAATGTAATAGAGAAAAAAAATTGTTTTATTCTTATAGCGTTAATGATCCGAATTTCTCTGAACTAGTTTAGAACGTATATGCGTTCTTGATATGTTCTAAACCATTTCGCTGTCTTAAATTTAATATTTTGACTTCCCGTATATTTTAATATAGTACGTTTTAATCTTATTTACGCTAATCGGTAATAAGGTAAATGTTTCTAATTTTTCAACCTGACTCAAATGCAGGGCGTTGCGAAAGTTTGTGTTCGAATTATATAGTCTATGATAGCTGCCTACTAGGTGACTATACGGCACTCGCCTTATTCGCTGTTATGTACCATAGTTCCCGAGCGATCAGCTGTTGCTGCTTCCACGCTGCTCTGTATCGCGATTCGCAAGCTACGTTGCGTCTGCCTAGATACTGAGTTTTGATCAGCGAGTTCGCACATGCATTATTTCGCGTTAGCAAATTTTTATTTTTTCAATAATAATTCAAATTTTTATTTAACTTGAATATTAAATTTAATGATTTTTAAAGTGATTTTAAACTTCAATTTACTTTAATTTAATTGATGTCGATGACCAGTTACCGAAAGAGTAGACCAAAAAGTACACTAAAAATTAATTTGTTTAAAGAAATTTCAAAAAAAAATTTTCCTGTTAATTTTGCAATAACGCGTGTCACGATTCATATAATTAATCAACGTTTATTAATTAACGTTTATTAATTAGGGCTTGTTATTGCGAAGTCGCCTTCAAACTCGTAGCCGAACAATAAAAGAGTAAGTATACATAAGACGTAATGTTGTTATATGCTTGTCGCGTATTGAGTCTCGGGTGAATAGCGCCTAAGCTGAAATAATATTCAGCCGCGCACAAAATAATTTTAACTCCGAATGTAATATTCGGAGTAATCTATCTCTCCCCAACACACGGTACGAAAATTCGTGTGCTGAAAAAGCACGCTTTGTTTACGTTCTGCGCGGCCCGAGTCCTGTGTCGGCGCGCGACGTAAACAATGTCCGCGGTTGCCGTCGCTGCGTGTGGGCGCGACGGCTGTCGAATATACTGTTCGACAACGACCTTCGCTTAAAAATGCGCGTTCGCTGCCTTTTCCGGAGTGCGGTGATGCTTAATGCATCCACCCCACCGGTGTTTATTTGCCAGTGTCTAATGCACTGATGCGTTACGTGAACTAATGTCACCGCACGCTGCAATCTTCCACACTCCGGATGCGCGCGAATTCAAATTCTTTCACCCACGTTCTCGAAAACTGTGGGTTTTTTCGAGGGGCGCCAATTTGTAACGGATAATTTATTTCTCTGGCTGCTCGGCAATTATCCAGTTACAAATAGTGCATGCGGCGGCGAGGCTAGCACAACTCGTGCAATCCACACCGTATGCGGATCTTAATGAATGAATAATTATAGGAGAACGGGGTAAGGTAAATAATTAATCGCGAGTAATAGGTAAAAACCGTATGGCGTTTATTGCGCTGTCAGAAAAGGGGGGCACAAAGCGATACGCGGTCAGCAGGCGCACGAAGGAGGCCCGAGTCACCGCGAGTTAGAGAGAGAGAGAGAGAGAGAGAGAGAGAGAGAGAGAGAGAGAGAGAGAGAGAGAGAGAGAGAGAGAGAGAGAGAGAGAGAGAGAGAGAGAGAGAGAGAGAGAGAGAGAGAGAGAGAGAGAGAGAGAGAGAGAGAGAGAGAGAGAGAGAGAGAGAGAGAGAGAGAGAGAGAGAGAGAGAGAGAGAGAGAGAGAGAGAGAGAGAGAGAGAGAGAGAGAGAGAGAGAGAGAGAGAAATCGAGCCGGCACTTACAATAGTTGCGTGGAATCGCTGTCGCCGATCACACTCTCGCACCAGCACCTGATGCGTAGGTCGCTCTCGGTCACCTATCGGAGGCTAGAGACGGCCACGTGCCGTGGCCGGGTGCGCGCCAACACACCCATATGCACTCTCACACGGGGAACACACGTCGTGGTACTCTCGCGCTACTCTCCTTCAGAAGCAAGGAGCGCGGGCGCTATCCAAAACGAGACTGCCTCTCTCTCCAGAGTCTAAGCAACTCTCCCCCCCCCCCCCTGGCTAGGTGTCTTTTTGCGTCGTCTGCACCTGTAACAATCTCAATATGTTAAGACAGAGGTAATGCGGAGAGAGGGGAAAATGACGAAGAATTATTTTCCGTCATAACTGATCTGCAATATAATATTATTTATGTATTATATCGGATTATTTATATAAGTATTTTTGTATTTATCGACTTGCAATCAAATGCCATTATTATAATTTTGCATGATATTATTTATCACCATAATAATATGGATTCCTTTATGAATCTGCAATGGAAATAATGTTTTTATGATTTTGCATGTTTTAAAAAGTTGCAGTATATGTATACTGCAGCATTACTATCAGTATGTGTATTGCATTACATTATAGAATGTTTCTATACAGTTTGAAATGTAAAGTTTTGTTCGTAACCCAATTTCCAGTTTTGGGAATTTTAAAAAATATTAATTTTATAAAAAAAATTATTTTATATATACTCATTATTCAAAAGAGACTAGGTAGATCTTTCTGCAAGATTCCTGTCTCTGAATAAGTTAGTAATCTCCTAATAAATCTAATTTCGATTCAATGGTCTCGGCTTTTATAACATGATCAATTGCTTACCACTATTAGCAAAGCATGATATTAAAGATTAATAATGTTTGAATTATGGGGAATAACAAAATTAATAGTGCATGATTTATAGGAAATAAGAAAATTAATAGTGCATGATTTATAAGAAATAAGAAATTTCAGAATGCATGATATTAGAAATAAGAAAATTCAGAATGCATGATATATTATAAATAAGAAAATTCATAATGCATGTTGTAAAACAGTTGTGTCTAATAATACTAGTGCATGTATTGTTGCCTTATTTAGTACCATTATGTATCAAAAAATTACTGTTAGTATGCAATTGCAATACATCATAGAATGTTTCTATACAGTTTGAAATGTATAATGTTGTTTGTAAACAAAATTCCAGTTTGAAAATGGATTTTAAAAAATATCAAGTTTACAAGAAAAGAATCTTGTACAAAAATCTAAATTACAACTTCGCTTATATTATGCATGCCCTCTGTGACTATTTTTTGGAACTAAAAGTTCCATCTCCTGTTCCATATACAATAGTTGGCTCCACCTACATTGTCGACTAAACCCAACATGATTTTTGTGGAGTATCACACGGCCTTAAATACCAGTTATTAATGTATTTAAACGTATTCAAGTAACTTTATTAGTTCAAGAATAATTTAATAATTTTAAAAAATTACTGTGATTGATTAAATACTACTGATTAATGTATTTAAACATATTAAACGACTTTGTAAATTTTATTATGAAAACGTTATAAGAATAAAATACTTAGTTTATTTAAAAAATTATTTATTTATTTCTAAAAAATCCTTAAATATAAAAATATAATTTATTTATTCGAAGTAAAATTAACTAACAAAAATTTGTTTCGTAAATTATGTTCTGTATTTTCCTGTTAGTTTCTACTTTTTATTATTAATTCTCGTTTATTTCTATATATTCAAATTTTGTTCTGTGTATTGCCACCTCCTAGAGGAAGCTTTGTGATAGTAAAAAAAAAAGTTTATGAGATAATGTGTTAGAAATGTTATTTAGCAAATTTGTAATCGAAATACACTATTTTTAGAAAATGTCCGTATGGATGTGTGTGTGTGTGTGGTGTGTGTGGTGTGTGTGTGTGTGTGTGTGTGTGTGTGTGTGTGTGTGTGTGTGTGTGTGTGTGTGTGTGTGTGTGTGTGTGTGTGTGTGTGTGTGTGTGTGTGTGTGTGTGTGTGTGTGTGTGTGTGTGTGTGTGTGTGTGTGTGTGTGTGTCCGTATACGCTGATATCTCATGATCTACTCGACCGATTTCAACGGGAGAGTGATAATTTTTTTAGATTTTGCTTCCACAATTGGGGTCAATATTCTATTTTTGTAAAATTTTATTTTTTTTTATAGCCATTTTTTAATTTTCAAAATTTTTATTTTCGATTTTTTTAATATTTAGAACAAATATTGTTTATATATCATGAATTTTCTGTATGTAGGATAAAATTATCTACAATTTAAAAAACCGCTGCCAATTCATTGGCACGTAGCTTCCTCAAACTTAATTTACTGATTCCTTTAATTAATTTTTAATTCCAATATTTAAAATTTAATACTTCAGAAAGACAGAAATAACAAAACTCCAACACAATTTATTCAAATTTTTATAGATTATACATTTCCACAAAATTTCACATACATAAAATATATATCACTATTGCCTAAAAATTTGCAACTGATATTTAGAGCTCTATGTATTTGAATGTAATTTATAGCATTGGAAACATAATTAAATTACCTATATTTTCTAAAAAAAATTAATTTTCTAGCCATCACGGTTCTTTTGTTATTAACAGAAATGTAAAAATTTAAAAATTAAAAAAAAAATGAGTTTTGGATGTTCAACTATTACGATAGTAAAATTGTCTTATTCGCTTCTAAATTCATTGTACAGGTATATTATTGATAGTTCTCGGCAGAGTTTTTTTGGCAAAATGATTGGTTCATAATTTTCAGAGATATTACAAACTAAAATTATCTTTTTATAAATTAAATTTAATTTAATTATAAACTAAATTAAAAAAAAATTATAAATTAAAGAAGTAGTCTTTTATTGCATTTTAATTAAATATTTTAATTCAATTTGATAATTTGAATATAATAATAATATAATAATCCATTTTTACGTGAGAGCCAAAACAACTAATTGCGCTCACGTAAATTCCATATTTCTTTCGAAACTATCGTTAATCTTGATCCGTTTCATTATTTCGTTTTATTATAGTTAATGTAACGCGGAACGCACGTACTCGCGGCTATGAAACTACGTGTGTGATTGGCCAGTCCGATGGTAGACGCACACTACCATTGCACGTCGACCCTTAATGGTGTCTTTACCGCGTGCGCTATCGCGATAATAGACCGCGGTCTTGCATTTATAAAGTCTCGCGACTAGCGAGTTTGGTATCACGTGTGCGGAGTATTAATCTACCGTATAGCGTGTGTTGATGGACCCAAGAAGCAGACGTTGCTATCTAAGATGACAGTATTAATCGGATGACTGAAGGATAACAGTAATGGATTGCTGCGTTAGATACGTATACTCCTTTAATTCGTCTTATGAATATGAAACCTTTTGATCCTTTGTGGTTGTGTTGGTTTCCGTTTGTTACAGATGTTCAATGGTAGAAATGTACCCATTCTGCACCACTACCACTGAGTATGAAATTGGTAGATGTCGGACAACAAATTTATTTTCGTGTTACGTTGAAGATTGAATGGGTTATATTGAATGCGTTATGTGGAAAGGCTGTTATAATGTGAGGGGATGTATTTTAAAAAATTTGATAAAGACAGATTTTTGTTTTCATTTTTCAATTTTTCAAGTTTTACATTTTTGTTAATAATAAAAAACCGCGATAACAAAAAATTTTTCTTTTTAGAAAATATAAATATTTTAATTCTCTTTCAAATGCTACCCATCCCATTCAGACACACAGAGCCATCCTCAAGAAATAGATTTTAAAAATGTCTAGAAAAATTTTAACCTTAAATATCTCTGAAATTTATGAACCAATCACTTTGCCAAAAGAACTCATCCGAGAACTATCAATAATATACCTCTACAATGAATTTTCAAGAGAATAAGACAATTTTACTCTTGTAATAGTTGAACATATAAAACTCATTTTTTTTCATTTTTCAATTTTTACGTTTTTGTTAATAACAAAAGAACCGCGATAGTTAGAAAATTAATTTTTTTCAGAAAATATAGGCAATTCTCTTTCGAATACCACCCATCCCATTTAGATACATAGAGCCGTTCTCGAGAAATTACGATTTAAAAAAAAATTGAAAAAAATTTTAACCTCGAATATCTTCGAAATTTATGGATCAATCCTTTTGCCCAAAGAACTCACTCGATTGGTATAAAAAATCTACCCCTACAAAGAATTTCAAAGTGATTAAGCCAATTGTACTATAGTTATTGAACGACAAAAAAAAAATCACTTTTTTTTATAAATTATTTTTTTTCTCAAAAAATAATGAATAAAAACACGTAAAAATTTAGTAAGTTATAGTACTTAATATCCTTTATAACCAAAAAAATATTCATGTTAATATCTTTTTTTAATTTCGAAATATAACCTATTTACAAAAAATTACCTTTTCATCAATAACTTATGACGAAATATAGCTACCGAATTTTTTTTTTTTTAGATTGTAGATAATTTTATCCTACATATAGAGAATTCATGATATATAAACAATATTTGTTCTAAATATTAAAAAAATAGAAAACAAAAATTTTGAAAATTAAAAAATGGCTATAAAAAAAAAATAAAATTTTACAAAAATAGAATATTGACCCCAATTTGTGGAAGCAAAATCTAAAAAAATTATCACTCTCCCGTTGAAATCGGTCGAGTAGATCATGAGATATCAGCGTATACGGACACACACACACACATACACACACACACACACACACACACACACACACACACACACACAGACACACGCACGCACGCGCACACACACACCACACACACACACACAGCCATACGGAGATTTTCTAAAAATAGTTTATTTCGATTCCAAATTTGCTAAATAATATTTCTAACACATTATCTCATAAACTTTTTTTTTTACTATCACAAAGCTTCCTCTATGAGGAAGCAACAAAAAAAGTCGGTAGCTATATTTCGTCATAAGTTATTGATGAAAACGTAATTTTTTGTAAATAGGTTATATTTGGAAATTAAAAAAAGATATTAACATGAATATTTTTTTGGTTATAAAGGATATTAAGTACTATAACTTACTAAATTTTTAGATTTTTTTATTCATTATTTTTTGAGAAAAAAAATAATTTATAAAAAAAAGTGATTCTTTTTGTCGTTCAATAACTATAGTAAAATTGGCTTAATCACTTCGAAATTCTTTGTAGGGGTAGATTTTGTATACCAATCGAGTGAGTTCTTTGGGCAAAAGGATTGATCCATAAATTTCGGAGATATTTGAGGTTAAAATTTTCAATTTTTTTTTTAAATCGTAATTTCTCGAGAACGGCTCTATGTATCTAAATGGGGTGGGTAACATTCGAAAGAGAATTAAATTACCTATATTTTCTAACAAAAATTAATTCTCTAGCTATCACGGTTCTTTTGTTATTAACAAAAACGTAAAAATTGAAAAATGAAAAAAAATGAGTTTTATATGTTCAACTATTACAAGAGTAAAATTGTCTTATTCGCTTCAAAATTCATTGTAGAGCTATATTATTGATAGTTCTCGGATGAGTTCTTTTGGCAAAATGGTTAGTTCATAAATTTCAGAGATATTTGAGGTTAACATTTTTCTTGAGGATGGCTCTGTGTATCTGAATGGGATGGGTAGCATTTGAAAGAGAATTAAAATATTTATATTTTCTAAAAAGAAAAATTTTTTAGTTATCACGGTTTTTTATTATTAACAAAAATGTAAAACTTGAAAAATTGAAAAATTAAAAAAAAAATCTGTCTTTATCAAATTTTTTAAAATACATCCCCTCACATTGTAACAGCCTTTCCACATAACGCATTCAATATAACACATGTAGCTTTTTTATATCTTCAGATCGAGTTCGTTGCCCAAAAAAATCGGTCCATTACGAAAAAAGATATTTGAGGTAAAAAATTTTTTTAAAAAATTTTCGAATCGCGTTTTCTCAAAAAATACTTGATTTATCGACTTAAAATTGTAACCACTTATTAAATTTATAGAAGACTATATTTGGTTAATATTTCAGGAGATCTTCATTTGTTTTTTAGAAAAAAATTATTTTAGAAAAAATTTGCGTTTTCGTTGTCGCACGATAACAAGAGCAAAAATTACCCAATCGTCCTGAAATTTGGCACAGATTTAGCTTTAGATATCTTCAGATCAAGTTCGTTGCCCAAAAAAATCGGTTCATTACGAAAAAAGATATAACGCACAGTTTAAGCTGAATCCGGACCCATGACCCTCTCCTAGTTAGTCTAACCGTACAAGATAAAGTATTAAATTTTAAATATTAGAAGTAAAAATTAATTAAAGGGATCAATAAATTAAGTTTGAGGAAACTACGGGCCAATGAATTGGCAGCGGTTTTTTTATTTTTTTCTGTTTATTTTCGTTTTCTTCTATTCCTATTGTTCCAATTCGTACTAAAAAGAGCAAAAAAAAAACGCAACTTGGAATAAAAATAAATAGAGAAGAACAACGGTAAACAGAAAGAAACAGAAAAAAGCAGAAAAAAACAGAAAAAGACAAAAAAAAATTATAAAAAAATAGAAAAAAACAAAGAAAAGCAGAACTATTTTCCGCCAGGGCAGCCCTAGAAAACCCCAGCAATCTTAGCTTTTCGAGAAGTCGAGAAGGTAGGATACTGTCGAATGCCTTACTAAAATCAAATAGCAGAAGCATGGTCACGAGTTTTTTGTCCATGCCAGATCTGATGTCATCTGTCAGTCTAATAATTGCTGTTTGTGTGGAATTAAAACGTCCAAAACCTGTCTGATTTGGGTCGAGAATTTTCATGGTCTCCAGATGCTCCATCATTTGCGCGTGTGCAATTTTCTCAAGCACCTTCGAAAGAAAGCAAAGCAAGGCAATCGGTCGAAATTCTGAGGGAGAGGTAAGTGCCTTTGTTCTCTTGAGAGAGAGAGAGAGAGAGAGGGGGACGGAGGGAGGGAGGGGAGAGAGAGAGAGAGGGAGAGAGAGAGAGAGAGTGAGAGAGCAAGAGAGAGGGGGGAGAGAGAGAGAGAGAGAGAGAGAGAGAGAGAGAGAGAGAGAGAGAGAGAGAGAGAGAGAGAGAGAGAGAGAGAGAGAGAGAGAGAGAGAGAGAGAGAGAGAGAGAGAGAGAGAGAGAGAGAGAGAGAGAGAGAGAGAGAGAGAGAGAGAGAGAGAGAGAGAGAGAGAGAGAGAGAGAGAGAGAGAGAGAGAGAGAGAGAGAGAGAGAGAGAGATCCGTGTACAATTTACTCGCGAAATTGTTGTACGGCGTTTTATAAGATATTCTGTATTAAATCTACAGCAATTCTTTTTGGAAATCTATAGGAAATCATATAGGATTTTTCGGAAGTGTATGATTTTTGGAGGTTTAAGCTCTTTATCTGGTGTACTTTTATACAGCTATACAAAAATTGAAAATTCAGCACTTCCAATTCATTGTTCTTATTTTGTAAGCTTCTTATATGAACATAAGAGAATAATGAATAATGTGAATTTTTATTGTGTATAATATAATTGTGAAATTCTTAAATTGGAAGTCGTTCTTTATTCGATAACACATTTCACTGATGTAACAAAATTTACAATTATGTAGTAGTATTTCTAGTATCAATTACTTCTTGCTTTTTAATTTTTCTGAAAGATCATCAAATGTTGGATCTTGGATGTTTAGCATTAAACTGTTGCCACTTAAGTACACGCGGTTCTGAGAGTTAGAAATCTGAAAAAAAATAATAAAAGCTGAATTAAGACTCAATACAAATTAATAATATAATAGACATCGATATGAATATGTAATGTTAGTTTTAACTTTGACACATGGTATACAGATACACACGCTATCTTTGTTAGACACAGTTCTACAGAAAAACATTTAGTATCTCTGGATTTTGAGACCCCTAAAGTATATAAGTTTTGAGGTATTTCCATAAACAATGTTTGAAATTTCTAATCAGTTTGAGTATGGATATATGAGAGCGTCTGCCACAAACCAGCGAACAGGTGAGCGCGACGCCTTTCTTACGTAAACTGCGCTTGTTCATCTCGTTCATAATTATACGCTGAGTCTCTAGGAAAAAAATAAAATACATATGAGGCGTTTCACGTCAACTGCCCCAGCGCGGCGCGCGAGCGCCAAATAGTGCTATATCCAGCTCATGTTTACGATACTAAAACGTACTTAAAAAAATTTTATGATAACCATTTCCGACGTATTTTTTCCTCAGCTTTCCAATGGTGTAGGCAGTTTTCCCGAAATTTTCCATTTTCACCTTCAAAAAGTACAAATTTTGTTATATCTCAAAAAGTGTATTTTTAATATTTTTTTTTTTACCCTCTAGATCGAAAGTTGAGCATTTTTTACGTAGGAAAGGATATTTTCTAAAGAGTGCCCGAGATGTTTTCTGCGAGAAATAGAATGCGAAAGAGTAGACACGCACCGCCTTTCCTGCGCCCGCCTCATTACCTATATAACCTTTTATAATCTTTAATTCTTTACCTGTTCTTCTGGATTCTTAATAATGTATGGAGTAATATTTTATTAATTATTTTATAAAATAATAAAATTTCAAAATTAACAGCAATATAGTAACTCTTGTACTAACGTTTTCTTTTGACTGTAGATAAAATTATTTTTTATTTTCGCAGTTTTTTTTCTATACTCAGAGCTTAGAGAGGTTTTTTTTAGCTTCAATGTACTTTCATCTATTGGAATAATAGCATGGTATTGTAACGTGCCTGGTATAGATTCAGCCTTGTCCAGTTTTGGTTTTAGTTTCAAAACCGTTTCTTTATACGATTCTTTACTGCTATAAAAAACGTTGGTTTCTTTGCAGTAATCTTTAGCCCAGTTGTATAGCTCTTCTGGCGTTAAAATACGATTACTAGAGGAAACTTGTAGACTAGCTCGTTTTGAACCACTTTTTAGGTTCGCGCCTATACCATGGCACGCACCTTTGCCATGTGCTGTGGGATGAAAATGCCACTCAACTGTAACTCCAAAATCTTTCTCGTGAAAAAGAAGATTTTGAAAATTGGATTTATTCTTAAAATGCTGACCTGCTCCATCAGTCAAATAATAAACTTTCTTGACTGCAAAATCAGTTTTAAGGTAAGATATTACAATTTTTTGATATTCGTAAACGGTTATGGTATCATGATTTAAATTGTAGGAAATCGCAGCAATGCTTACATGTTTGAGTTCATCATTTTGTTTATAGTACATTACAACTGTAAAAACTATTGCCTGATTGTTATTCCAGTGGAAGGACTGTGTAGAATTTTGTATAACAAAAGCATAATTTTCTGCAAAATCGCAACACACGAGAAATTCTCCTTCATGAAGATTGCTTTTTACGTTATTTATAAAAAGTAGTTGTTTCATAGCGAAAAATTGTGAGTTTTTAATTTTATTTATTTTTCCCCCAGTATGTCCATAAATTCATGCACATTTACAGTTTTGGAAGCTATTGTACACCGATCGGTTTGAAACCATGATTGATACTCGATTTGAAAAATATCATTTTCATCAAAACATTCAAGCAAATGTTTTCGTAATATAGACGTATTGGGGCAATCCAGTCACCCAAATAGCATCTATCGTGTGCATCATTACACACAATTACTTGGATGCAATCGTGGTAGTTTTTAAGAGGCAATTGAGTACCTTTAGTTAAATTTGCATGTCTATAGCACTTAGCATGAGCTCCACATTTTCGTGATGCATACACACTAGGGTGTCCGTTATTTCCCAAATGTTTTTAATCGGTGCGATCACCCCCTAGATCGAATATTTGGTCAAAAAAAAGAAGTTTGCCGCTTTGCAGAATTTTTTTGGAGGTCATTAACACGTGCCTGTAAGCGTCGACATTTCCCATTTAAATAACATGGGGATTTCACGTATTTTCGTCTTTTATGTTTATCTTCGTTAAAATCCAATGTATCAATACCTTTGCACTTGAAAAGCTCTTCTTTTGTAACATATTTACATGCTCAAAATTTTGTTTTGGGCCAAAAAAGAAATTTGAAGAACTGCACGCAAAGAAATATTGACGTGAATCAGCTCCGTAGCGCGGTCGTGGATTAGTCCTGTAGCATCGAGCTGGTTTACATCGGACACAGTACCGATTCAAGACCGACTCCATCGAGCTGATTCGGCTCGGTAGACCGAGCTAGAACAGTTCTGTGCCCGACTTAAACCTGCTCGAAGCTACAGGACTGATTTACGACCGACTCCATCGAGCTGATCCACGTCGATCTTGTTTTGCGTGTGGAAGCATCTAAAATAACACGTCAAACTAGCAATGTATAATAGTTGAAAGAAATTTCAACCTTAAATTTTTTATGTTTAATAGAAAAGATATGCGCTCTATATGTCAAATCCCTAAGACGAAAATATTTAGAGAAACCAATTTGCAGTGCAATGCATAGCATTTAATACTTTTAAATAAATAAAGTTTAATTGCTTATGTATAAATTATGTTTTAAGAGAAATTTTAAATTCAAATGTTAATTTTAGTTTTAATATTATATTGTGATAACATTGTACTAGATATTATTTATAATTTAAAATATAATTAGAATTATTTTTAAGTAATATATCACAGAGACATTACCTCTGATTATGTAAGATTATTTAGAAGTTTCGAAACCCATTTTATGCATCGATAAAGTATTTTCAATATTTTGACTTTGCTATATGACCAGCCGGGTAGAGGATTTTCATGAGACAAAGTTTTTATATTCTTTGTATTATGGTTTATAGTTATGATCTCAAATGTTTCCAATATAAAAATTTCCTAATTTTAATTTTTCTCATATCTGTTGTGATTTTTACCATTTAAAAATGTATTATTGAAGTAAATAACTTTTTCTAGCAACGGGGTAATGGATTTCTATGAGAAAAAGCTTAAATTCTTTTTATTTTGTTCTCAGCTCTGGTTCGAAGAGTTGAATCTTTTCAAATGATAACTATAAATCATAATACAAAAAATATAAAAACTTAGCCTCATGAAAATCCTTTACCTGGGTGGTCATAAGTATAGCAAAGTCAAAATATTGAAAATGCTTCATCGATGCATGAGATGGGTTTCGAAACTTCTAAATTAGCTTACATAGTCAGAGGTGATGTTTCTGTAATAAATTACTTGAAAGTAATTCTAATTATATTTTCTTCATTTCTGCGAAAAACATTTGATGTAAATCCAAAGGTGTAATATTCCGCTAACTTGTTTATATTACAGAGTGAGGTGAAATATAATACACTATTTGAGAACCAAAAAAAAGTCTTTTATATATATAATAGTATCAAGCTAAACAATTTTAAATAACACGTCATATATTTATAATACATCTAACTCGTAACACTTGTGACTAAAAAGTTTAAAATTTTTTTAATTACAATATCCATGTTAGATTGTCAGCTCAGTTTTCATTATACCTAGGTGATAAACGATTTATTTACATTTTCTACATCAATCTCGATATTTTACAAGAAAAACTTCTTTTTATTTGTAGAAGTACAAATAATTCTTATCGTAGAAACAATGTTGTTTTACTAATGAATGCGTTAATAATTCAAAATAAAATATCAACAGACTTTTTCATATAACTAGCTGTACAAAAGTGTAACCCGAGATGTGGAAATTTGCCACCAGGCGGTAGTAGTAGGGGCAGCGCGGCTACCGCGCCAGAGCGGCTCCCACGCCACTTACCCACCGAGCACTACTTACCGTCCGTCAGTAAGGTAGGGTGCAAAGTCACCATGCGAGAGGCCCGGTAGAGGGCGCATTGAACATTTACTCCATCGATAAAATGCGTACGTATGTCATGTTGCAGGGGGCATGGGGCCCTCATATGATGTTCAGAGGGTATGCTATATCCATTGTGAATATTGCGCCAGCGCGGCTACCGCGCCAGAGCGGCTCCCGCGCCACTTACCCACCGAGCACTACTTACCCACCGAGCACTACTTACCGTCCGTCGGTAAGGTAGGGTGCAA
This sequence comes from Torymus aiolomorphi, assembly GCA_036365515.1. Taxonomy (NCBI): domain Eukaryota; kingdom Metazoa; phylum Arthropoda; class Insecta; order Hymenoptera; family Torymidae; genus Torymus; species Torymus aiolomorphi. The sequence goes on along the minus strand of CM070875.1, from coordinate 151,515,894 downwards.
AGTCACCATGCGAGAGGCCCGGTAGAGGGCGCATTGAACATTTACTCCATCGATAAAATGCGTACGTATGTCATGTTGCAGGGGGCATGGGGCCCTCATGTGATGTTATGTTGTAAGTGCATATAGAATATTTTTATAATATTCATATAGTGTTTAAATTTGTTAATTATAAGTAGTCTTATATTCCGCGCCAGCGCGGCTACCGCGCCAGAGCGGCTCCCGCGCCACTTACCCACCGAGCACTACTTACCGTCCGTCGGTAAGGTAGGGTGCAAAGTCACCATGCGAGAGGCCCGGTAGAGGGCGCATTGAACATTTACTCCATCGATAAAATGCGTACGTATGTCATGTTGCAGGGGGCATGGGGCCCTCATGTGATGTTATGTTGTAAGTGAATATAGAATATTTTTATAATATTCATATAGTGTTTAAATTTGTTAATTATAAGTAGTCTTATATTCCGCGCCAGCGCGGCTACCGCGCCAGAGCGGCTCCCGCGCCACTTACCCACCGAGCACTACTTACCGTCCGTCGGTAAGGTAGGGTGCAAAGTCACCATGCGAGAGGCCCGGTAGAGGGCGCATTGAACATTTACTCCATCGATAAAATGCGTACGTATGTCATGTTGGAGGGGGCATGGGGCCCTCATATGATGTTCAGAGGGTATGCTATATATCCATTGTGAATATTGCGCCAGCGCGGCTCCCGCGCCACTTACCCACCGATCACTACTTACCGTCCGTCGGTAAGGTAGGGTGCAAAGTCACCATGCGAGAGGCCCGGTAGAGGGCGCATTGAACATTTACTCCATCGATAAAATGCGTACGTATGTCATGTTGCAGGGGGCATGGGGCCCTCATGTGATGTTATGTTGTAAGTGAATATAGAATATTTTTATAATATTCATATAGTATTTAAATTTGTTAATTATAAGTAGTCTTATATTCCGCGCCAGCGCGGCTACCGCGCCAGAGCGGCTCCCGCGCCACTTACCCACCGAGCACTACTTACCGTCCGTCGGTAAGATTGGGTGCAAAGTCACCATGCGAGAGGCCCGGTTGTAGAGGGCGCATTGAACATTTACTCCATCGATAAAATGCGTACGTATGTCATGTTGCAGGCGGCATGGGGCCCTCATGTGATGTTATGTTGTAAGTGAATATAGAATATTTTTATAATATTCATATAGTGTTATTTGTTAATTATAAGTAGTCTTATATTTTATAAGTATATTTTATCTTAGTATATTCAATCAGTATATTTTATATTGTATAAGATTCTACAAAGATATTTTATAAGTTCATAGAAATTTTAAAAAGTTAATGATGAGCAATTCAATGAAATTTATATTAACAATATCAAATGACTATTTTTAAATTCAAAAGAAACTTTAAAATATTTAAACAAGTTAGTTTTTAAGGAAAATTTTCGATTATAAGAATAAATATTTCATAGAGGACATTGGGATGTGGAAAATTTAAGGGAAAATAAAAAAGATATGTAAGATTATTTCATATTTATTTAAAAAAGCTTAAAAGTAATACATAGTAGAATACATCTTAATCTACGAGTATAAAAAGTTTCAAATTAATCTTTCTACTATAAAAATATATTTAGAAACTAGTGAACATCTTAATTAAAAAGTATTACAATTTAGCAAATAACTTTGAAAATTCAAAATTAAAGTTAAAGAGAAAATTATCTAAAAACTTATAATTATATAAATTCTAGAAGGCATCCACCTAAAGATTTGACGAAGACTTCTCTATTAACTAATTCTGACTCTATGTTGAGAAGCGCCTCTGGCTTCTCCAGTAATAAAGAATTAACTTTACTTGGAAGGAAAATGTCAAAACTACTGTCTAATTCAAGAACAATTTTTAAGCCGTATTTAGTGGATACCTTTTTTAATGAGGTTATCTTATACTGTTTATTTAGCTCCAAGTCCCGTAGTCGTTTTGTGGGCAGGTATGATGGACTTCTCGCTGCTTCATTTATGAGGTCCATGACTGAAAAAAGAAATGATAAATTATTATTTATATTTTTTTTTATAGAATTACTTACTTATTTATTCTGACGTATCAGAACTTTCAGGGGTTGAATATTGCTCTCTCAAGTCTTCCACCCAGCGGTATAAAGCGCAAACTATTTCAACTGAACAATTCTGTTTCCACCTGGGACAATGATTAATGCAGGCTAGCGGTCGTATAAATCCAGGAGTTCTTATAGATGGACAACCCAAATCCTCCAAGTTTCTTATATTATCGAAATAGGGTTGCAGCCAGTGTTTTTTGTGTTCACCTTTGATCCAAATTGTTAATAACGACCCCTGCGCTTTTTCTTTCAATTTGTCGAAAGCCGTTGACAGGTATGAATACGGCACCTCTCCGTGTTCCCAATGAATTCCGTGCAGATTGGATTGTAAATATCTATTTAAAATTTTTACATTCTGGTCTAAATCACTCCAATCACAGGGTGGTTGAAATGTCGCAACGTACGGCACCGGATTTAACGCATTAGGATCTATATAAGCAATTTCTTTAAATATAAAATTGCCGTTGTTATCTTTAAAACCTTGTGTATCTACAATTAGTTCCATGATAAGTTATATACTGGAAATGTAGATAACATTATTTGAATATTATTCAAGAAAAAAAGTAGAGTTAATATAATAGTGTTAAAAGTTAGAGTGAAAGATGTGATAATAACTTATTAATTCATAATACATGCAATGTAAAAAATTAAAGTCCCTACGGAGAGATTGAAAAGTTAAAGTACAATAGCTGAGAAAATCTTAGAAAAAAAATATGAACTCATTATATGTGAAAAAGTTAAAGTAAGAGATGTGAAAATAAATTATAAATTCATGATACGTGCTATGTAAAAAATTAAAGTTCCTAAGAAGAGACTGAAAAGTTAAAGTTCAACAGCTGAGAATATCTTAGAAAAAAATATGAATTCATTAAAGTAAGAAATTTTAAAGTAACTTATAAATTCATGATACGTGTTATGAAAAAATGAAAGTCCCTACAAAGAGACTGAAAAGTTAAAGTTTAATAGCTGAGAATGTCTTAGAAAAATTAATAATTTATAAATTCACGATACGTGCTATGTAAAAATTAAAGTCCCTAAGAAGAGACTGAAAAGTTAAAGTTCAACAGCTGAGAATATCTTAGAAAAAAATATGAATTCATTAAAGTAAGAAATTTTAAAGTAACTTATAAATTCATGATACGTGTTATGAAAAAAATTAAAGTCCCTACAGAGAGACTGAAAAGTTAAAGTTCAATAGCTGAGAATGTCTTAGAAAAATGAATAACTTATAAATTCGTGATACGTGCTATGTAAAAAATTAAAGTCCCTACAAGGAGACTGAAAAGTTAAAGTACAACAGCTGAGAATATCTCAGAAAAATTGAGAAAATTGGAATTTGAAATAGCAACCATACGTAAAAGTAACTCATAACCTTTGATGATGGAAAATAAAAAAGATATAGTAGAAGAATTACACAAACCTGCTCGTCGTAATTACACACGTCGAAAATATGATATACGAGATCTAGATGAAACATGGCAAGCTGATCTTGTGGAAATGATACCGTATGCACATAAAAACAAAGGTTACAAGTATCTTCTTACTGTCATTGATGTGTATTCTAAGTTTGCTTGGACGGTACCAGTGAAAAGTAAAACTGGAAAAAATGTATCTGAAGCTATGAAATTTATATTAAAAAAAGGACGAATACCTAAAAATTTACAAACTGATCGAGGAAAAGAATTTTATAATAAAGAATTTGAAAGTTTAATGCTAAAATATAATATAAATCTATATTCATCCTATAGCAAACTCAAAGCCTCAATTTGTGAACGTTTTAATCGTACATTAAAAAACAAAATGTGGAAAAACTTTAGTTTACAAGGCAGTTATAAATGGATAGATATTTTGCAAGACCTAACTTTACAGTATAATAATACTAAGCACCGAACGATTGGTATGAAGCCCGCAGATGTTAATTCTACAACAGTTAATAAAGTTTATAATCGTTTATGCATTCATCAGAAAACCTCTAAACGTCCTTGTAGGCGTGCAAAATTTAAACTTGGTGATAAAGTTCGAATAAGTAAAAATAAAACTGTTTTCGAGAAAGGATATACACCAAACTGGTCTACAGAAATTTTTACAATAAATAAAGTATTACCTACATCACCATTTACATATCATTTGAAAGATTATCAAGATAAACCAATCACTGGCGGATTCTATGAAGAAGAACTTATGAAGACTAAATATCCTGATATTTACTTAGTAGAAAAAATTATAAAAAAACATGGCGATAAAATTTATGTAAAATGGTTAGGTTTTGATAAGTCTCATAATAGTTGGATAAAAAAAGTGATTTATGAATAAATAAAATTGTAAATAAGATGAACTAATTGTTTTTATTTAATACCTATTTCCTTACATTTTTTTACAAGAATTGGATGCAAAATTTCATTAACTTTATCAATTCTTCTCCTAAAACGTTCTCTGTCACGAGCAATTTGTTCCCATTCTCCACACCGAGCCTTATGATATGCAAACCTCCACGCATGCATTACATGAACAGTTAGCTTTTCATCAAAATGTACATTCTTTTTAACACGCATTGGACACCTAAAATAATAAATTTCTATATTACATATGTAGAATATTTACTATAAATTAATATATAAATTACTATTATACAAAAAAATATACTCACTTATTATTTATTTTATAATGACCCCATGCTAAAGCATCTATATTATTGTCTTGAACATATCTTTTATCACCGTATGGACTTAAGGCAATCTTTAACTGCTTTATAGTTTCTACATTATGGAGTCGGGATCTTATGGAATACTGTTGTCGTTTTTTAATAGATAAATTTTGCAAACAATCTACAAAATCATCAAACTTTATAGTTTTTTTAACAACTGAAACCTTAATACCTTTTATTTTTTTCATATGATCTTGACCATAAACGCGAGTACTGTACATTTTACTTCTTAAGCCAACGAATTCTGTAAGAATCTGACCATTACACTCATCTTTCATAAGACCAACAATTTTTTTATTTGCATGAGGCATATTAAAGATGTTTTCACTGGGATAGTCTGAAGTATCAAACTTTGAGAGATTTTTTTTCATATCAGCATAAAAATCATCACATTCAACAGCATAAATCAAGCTGTCTGTGTCTGTATAAAGAAGCTTACAATTTTCTTTATACATTTTTTTCATATAACTATAATGAAAATCATAAATCAGAGTTTTAGAAATGTCTAAAACTGAAAGTCCAACGTAAATTGGTTTATCTAACAAAACTTCAACTTTTTTAAGCTGGATAGCTACTAAATTTTCATCAAAAATACTAATACTATGAAAAAGGGGACTTGATATTTGTGCTTCTACGCCATACCTTCCAGCCCATTTAGTTGATAGCTTGACATCAACACGTTTTCTTACATTCTCCATAGTTTTACCATATACAGCATTATTCATCAATTTGAAAAAGTTTTTTTCAAAATCAGTTCTTGCTAACGCCCTCATATTGCTATTTAAATTGATGTAAGACTTAAGCCATGGAGATTGTTTAAATTTCAATACTTTATGAATTTTAACAAGCTGAAGTCCATTTTTGACAGCTTGTTTAAGTGATCGATAGTGTATAACATAATTTTTTTTATACGAAAGTGTAGCCAAAAGTTTTTCCTGTTTTAATCCCGGTGGTTTTGCTTGCTCAGGACAAAAAGGTAAGTCGTTATGAATGTCATGTATTTCTGAAGGATATTCTAAATCTACTTCTAAAATGTACCCGTAAGGTGCATCATCATCTATGAAAAAATCTAAATTTTCACAGTCGTCTATCCACTCAAAGGAATCATAAGGGAGACATTGAGTCATTGCCCAACCATATAAATTATTAGCATCTAAATATATTAGATATGTATTTTCTTTATTTTTATCATAATTTTCAGTCATATATTTATGATTTGCAGCTGCGTAGCGATGAGAGCACTGACTTAATCCACCTCTTATACCTCTTTCTATGAATAAAATCATATCTATATCAGTTAATAATTTTAATTGTATGCCAGTATACTTTAGCATTGCATCCCATGCAAATCCTGGAGTAGTATAATAATGAGCTGGATCTAAACCATATACGTTTATACTTTGATCACGAAAATTTTCAAAAACATCAGCTAATAATAAAACATCTGTCTTCATATAAAGATCTGAATATTCTCCAAGGGTATGAATACTAAAGGTATTCCATACTTTTTGTGCATGTTCATAATCTTCATCAGATATGGTTGAACCATTTAGCACACTGAAAAATTTTGTTTTTTCAGGTAACTCAGTTTCATCCAACTTTTCCCACGAATCCAGGTACTCGTAAGGCAGAACCCCTTTCTTCGTTAAAAGACTGATTTTTTCTTTTTCTAAAGATGAAAACTCCTTTGAAACAATTTTATATTCACTTAAATATGAAGCTAATTTTTCTAAAGAAGATGGCATAAATCTAAATGAATCTACAAAGCGAAATTTAATATCACTTTTCTCAACATGTTTTGTAAAAGAAATATACTTCTCCTTAGTCAATGGAAGTAAATCAAAATCACCTTTCATATAATTCGATATATCATTAATTATAAAGTGAGCATCATAACCACTTAAGTTATGAAATATCACAGGAATCGTTCTTGAATCTTGATAATTCAAATTACAGTTAGCATGAGCAGGACCGCGATATTTTCCTGAGAGATGACAATGATCTCTTACCTTATCACTGTTTTCTAATAATTTGTTACAAATGTGACAAATTTTTGAATTGAAATAATTAATCATTTCTATCGGTGTTAAAATTGGCATAGATCGTGGGTTTGTATATAAATTAGTAATACGGTCATGTATTACCTTCAATTCACTAGCAAACCACATAGCTGGTTTAACCCCACGATAAAATCTATATTCAGATAAAGAGTCATCAAAACTGCACTTCAAATAATATCCTATACTAAACATTTCATGTTTTTGAAACGATAAAGTATTAGCCAAACCTTCATCTTCCTGGTTTTCTAGTACAGGCTTTAACAGACATTCACAATCTGCATATATTGTGAATGGTAATCTTTCTTTATAATTAAAATTTTTAAAATAGATGATATCTTTACCTTTTATAGGAAGTTTCACCTTGCAATCATTAATATTCTTACATATTCTTTCATGCTCTTTAAATTATTTTCATTAAAGAAAAAATTTAAACATCTATCACATATATATCGCTTCTTTTTTCTATGTGATAAACTTCCTCCTACTAGACGTGATAAATTTTTTATATATATGTAATGTGATTTCAGCTGTCCCTTAATTGTTTTTTCTAATAAAAGAAGATTTACATGATTTTCTTTTTTTTCATGTGTCAAATAAAAGGGAATCACATTTTTCTCATGCAATCCGAAGACATTAACCGATATTAAAGGGTTTTGTTTTTTAAACTTGAAAATTTTTTTTATCGTAACAGGGAATTCTATACCTGTCATATTTAAATTATTTTCATACTGAAGATAATTGCTAACCCTGTTAGGATGATTTTTACGGTTTACTGGATACAAAGCAGATAATATTGCCCATTTAAAGCATTGATTATCTTTGTTTTGAATATTAATGCAGGCATTTTTTTTATCTAAAAATGGTGGTAAAGGTAAATATGAATTACCACTGCGCAATGGATTGAACTTATTCATATTAATTTGAATATTAATAATAGAATTTAAAGTCCATCCAGAATCTTTTTCTTGAAATTCTTCTACGTCAGCCAAAAGTTTATTTAAAACATGATTATCAAACCATTCACTTAAAGATGTACCTAAAACCACTTCAGCGTTTGGCGTATTGAAATGTTTCGTTTCAATACTTTCCTGTGAATCTTCATTTACATCAGAAGAAAGTTTCTTGAATGAACAAGATAGTACAGTGTTAATTTTCATTGCACATCGAATATCTTTCAAAATTTTCTTCACTTGTTGGCAGAACAATACTGAGGCGTCCTTTAAAAAGGTTGATATATCTATATGTACAAGATTTGCAATTATACTAGTTCTCACCCTTTTATTAAAAGCACTTTCAATATCAATCCAACGAACTCGATGCTCGATTTCATCCGTTTTTAAATCTGGTACTATTCCATAACCAGTTTTTCCTATAGCATCAAGCTTTGCTTTGATACTCTCAATCCTTGCTATGGCGTATAAAATAGATTGTTTTTGAGCTGTTGTCAGCGTTCTTTTTCTCAATAATTCCCGAAGACTATCTAATGATAAAACACATTGTTCTACCCATTGTTCAATAACTTCGGAATCCATAGATTTATATATTAAAATATTTTCCACCTCTTCAAAAATTTTCACATGTTCCTGACAAAGATCTTTAACTTCATCCATTTTTTCAAATTAAAAAAAGACTTTTTTTTCGTAAGTGTATTCTGAAAATTAAAAGATTATGTTATCATTTTAAATAATTATTGATAAAAAAAAAAAAGGTGAAGAGAAATTAAAATAATCAATGATTTTGTATAATATTAGATCATCATTTGATAATATAGAAACAGTTTAGTTGTATTAGGCAGTTATAATTAGATAGTATTTTATAAGATTTAACTTACATTATAATAAAATTAAAGATTAAATGATTGGTATAAAGCCTTATGCAATACTTTTAAAATCTTAGCAGACGACGTGGCAGTGGGCCACAAGTGAGGGACGCGTGAATGAGAGGTACATAGTGAGAATGTAGATTGGGAGGGGGAGGGGGATACTATCTACTCGAAGAGTTCATATATGCCCCCGTAGGGTATAAGAAATGATGCGTGGTAATTATTTTATTAAATATATTTTATTAAATATATTGAGAGAAGAGGCGTAATTGAATGCCTGAAACGTTGACAAGGTAGATCATTGAAATCATACAAAATTAATTAATAGTTTTAATACAATAATGATTATGCCAAATATAGTGTAAATATTATAAAAATTATTTATATACTATAAATAGTGAAATACTATAAAAAAATTATACATAAAATACTATATAAACTTAATTAAACTTAACTAACTCGCGAATTTCATTTTTTAATGTTCGCTTATCCGTTTTTCTCTTTTTTTTAAGGAGAATTTCATTTTTTAATGTTTGCTTATCCGTTTTTCTCTTTTTTTAGGGAGAATTTCATTTTTTAATGTTTGCCTATCCGTTTTAGGTTCTTCTATATTTAATATTTTTTCATTTCTGCACGAACTTGATAGTCTATGGTAGGATTATGCGCAGGATTCGGAATTGTTATTAGCTTCGCGGGCGGTGGAGAATTCAATAAATTTAAATCGAATGATTGTGGACTGTATGGCTCTAACGGTGGCGTTGACCAGCTACCAAATTCAAACGTAAACGATTCTGGCGTATAGCTCTCCCTTAGCGGAGAAGGTGGTAAAGGTATTTCTTCTATGATATTGAATGACTCCGAGGGTTGATCTATTGGTGAAATTACTTCGGGTAGAGGTCTAACTATTGGAAGAAGTTTTTTAAATATATTGGATGTTTTTTCTTGCTCCTGGTTTTGGACTAGAAAAACATTTTCACTACTTTCCACATGGTTTTGTGATGAATTGAGCTGAAAATAAAAAATATATATTTATAATAAAATATATAGCATATGTATCATAAAAAACACTATATTGCTTACCACTTCATTTCTGCGTATACTATACACTACAGGTGATTGCGGTGATTCTTCCTACAAATAAGCATACTTTTTTAATATAATTTAATTAGAAAAATTATGCATTACTTTATAAAAAGATAAAATATTACATTATAATAAAACACTGTTATGGTATCTATCAAATCATAAAATTTTTTCAAATACGATAAAATCTATGACTATAATTTTTAGGTAGTTTTGAAAAAATAAATAAAAAAATTATAAATTTACGTTAAAATGATAGAGAAAATTGCAATATTTTCATAAAAGCTACAATTTCGCAATTCGCTAAAATAATAATAATTTATTTTGAAACTAATAATAGTTTTTAAACTTACCTGATAGTCCTCACACTCATTCAAAACTTCATAACATAGCGTTGGTAGATTTCTTACAATTCTCGGGTCCTTTCTATGATCTTCTGAAAATGGACATATTTCAGGAAGATCTATAGTTTTTTCCTTTAACTTTTCCCACTCACATTTATGTTGTACACTATTTACAATGATTCTTCTGATTTCCGTCACATAGATCTCTGTACTTTTATACATTTTTAACTTTAAAAATTTTCCAAATCGGACGAAGTTGCTTGCGTGAACACTTCCTAAAGACTGAATCTTGTATATTATACGTAGCGAGAAAAGCAACGCTTTCAATATATAATGCCCTTTATAGAAAAAATTTGGATTTTGGAAAGATTTTCAATGGAGCACTTAGGGTCCTTTGTTTTATGAACGCTTCGAGAGTGACGCGCGGGTGGACGATATCGTTCACACATGTGCTGGCTCGCTAAACTGCCTTTCCGAAATTTTCTTGAATTTTACTTCTAAACTAATTCTTTATCGGTTGCTTCGCGAACTAACAATATTAATGATATTTTATTTAATCAATTGTTATTTGAATGAAGCCCTTTCATTTAGTCGAAAAGTATTACATATTTTTGGCTCATTTTTATTTTACAGAATAGTTTTACTTTATTGTTATGTAGAAATATATAATAATACATAATAGAATGTACTGTTTCATTTATAATTATCAAAGTTAATTATAGTTTGCTAAGTTCTAGTATTATACATTTGAATAAAAAATTTTAAATAAAATAAACACTTAATTGAAAAGGAATATTTGTGAAATATTGAAAAAATTTAAGTGGAAAAAGAATAATGAACTTGAGAAAAAAAAAGGTTTAAATTAATTTATATTAACTTACCAATTCGTTTTGAACTTAAGTAGTGAAAAGATAGATTTCTGCAGCAACTATCGGTATATTAGATGAAAATCTTTCAAGCTATTTTCAGACGGTAACGAAAAAATACTCTCAAAGCTCAGTAGCACTTGTCAACTTGAAATAATGAGATGTATCTAAAAAATGTTCAAGTATTATAAACTAATAGCAAAGCATTAAAAAAAAATTTAATTTTATAGAACTATAAATGATAAAGTATTAGAGAATTGAAAATTATATATGTTAATACGTTGAAAAGACGAAGTTATTATAATCGAAAACTTTAAGTTACATTAATATAATGAAGAGAAAAACTGAATCATTATAAGTTAAACTATAGATCAATAAGCTGTAAGGATTGTATATTAATAAGCTGAAAATCAAAAGTAATTATATGAAATACTTACGTTTGGTAAGGAGACTAAGCCTCATGGGACTGACGCGCAGCCTTTTATCCACTGTCGGTATATAGGTGCGCATGCGCGACAGTTTAAAGATTGATAGATGGCAGTGCACCTGCACGGTATAGTTATTCATTTTAGATTAAAGAAGAAAGATCTATAGATGATCGTATGCATATGCGTGGTAACGTAAAAGATTCATAGATGAGTGAGGAAAGATTGGTAGGTGACGAACTGCGCATGACCGAGAAACTTTTAAGTTTGGGCTGATAAAAAGTATTTACAAACATTTCCTTACTATAAAGGTTAGGCGAGCTGGGTCCTAGCCACTCGTTTCTTTTTCTTATTTCAGCTCTAATACTTTTAATATAGCATTCTTACAGGTCTTTAATAATTTCTTCTTTCAGGACTTATAATTTAAAAGTTTTAAAGTCTTGAATCTTAATACAACACTTTTCTTACAGTTATAAAAGGTAAATTCATTTGTCGAATTAATTCTAAGTTATTTTCACGTCTCATACTTAAACTTTTTCACACTATTCATATTATAAGTCCCTTAAGCATCTTATACTTACTATTTTAAACTTTCAGATACTTTAACTTTTTACGTATAATGAATTCATATTTTTTCTAAGATATTCTCAGCTGTTGAACTTTAACTTTTCAGTCTCTTCGTAGGGACTTTAATTTTTTACATAGCACGTATCACGAATTTATAAGTTATTCCTTTTTCTAAGATATTCTCAGCTATTGAACTTTAACTTTTCAGTCTCTCTGTAGGGACTTTAATTTTTTTTCACAGCACGTATCATGAATTTATAAGTTATTTTCAAATCACTTTCTTTAATGAATTCATATTTTTTCTGAGATATTCTCAGCTGTTGTACTTTAACTTTTCAGTCTCCTCATAGGGACTTTAATTTTTTACATAGCACGTATCACGAATTTATAAGTTATTCATTTTTCTAAGACATTCTCAGCTATTGAACTTTAACTTTTCAGTCTCTCTGTAGGAACTTTAATTTTTTTCATAACACGTATCATGAATTTATAAGTTACTTTAAAATTTCTTACTTTAATGAATTCATATTTTTTTCTAAGATATTCTCAGCTGTTGAACTTTAACTTTTCAGTCTCTTCTTAGGGACTTTAATTTTTTACATAGCACGTATCGTGAATTTATAATTTATTTTCACATCTCTTACTTTAACTTTTTCATATATAATGAGTTCATATTTTTTTTTCTAAGATTTTCTCAGCTATTGTACTTTAACTTTTCAATCTCTCCGTAGGGACTTTAATTTTTTACATTGCATGTATTATGAATTAATAAGTTATTATCACATCTTTCACTCTAACTTTTAACACTATTATATTAACTCTACTTTTTTTCTTGAATAATATTCAAATAATGTTATCTACATTTCCAGTATATAACTTATCATGGAACTAATTGTAGATACACAAGGTTTTAAAGATAACAACGGCAATTTTATATTTAAAGAAATTGCTTATATAGATCCTAATGCGTTAAATCCGGTGCCGTACGTTGCGACATTTCAACCACCCTGTGATTGGAGTGATTTAGACCAGAATGTAAAAATTTTAAATAGATATTTACAATCCAATCTGCACGGAATTCATTGGGAACACGGAGAGGTGCCGTATTCATACCTGTCAACGGCTTTCGACAAATTGAAAGAAAAAGCGCAGGGGTCGTTATTAACAATTTGGGTCAAAGGTGAACACAAAAAACACTGGCTGCAACCCTATTTCGATAATATAAGAAACTTGGAGGATTTGGGTTGTCCATCTATAAGAACTCCTGGATTTATACGACCGCTAGCCTGCATTAATCATTGTCCCGGGTGGAAACAGAATTGTTCAGTTGAAATAGTTTGCGCTTTATACCGCTGGGTGGAAGACTTGAGAGAGCAATATTCAACCCCTGAAAGTTCTGATACGTCAGAATAAATAAGTAAGTAATTCTATAAAAAAAATATAAATAATAATTTATCATTTCTTTTTTCAGTCATGGACCTCATAAATGAAGCAGCGAGAAGTCCATCATACCTGCCCACAAAACGACTACGGGACTTGGAGCTAAATAAACAGTATAAGATAACCTCATTAAAAAAGGTATCCACTAAATACGGCTTAAAAATTGTTCTTGAATTAGACAGTAGTTTTGACATTTTCCTTCCAAGTAAAGTTAATTCTTTATTACTGGAGAAGCCAGAGGCGCTTCTCAACATAGAGTCAGAATTAGTTAATAGAGAAGTCTTCGTCAAATCTTTAGGTGGATGACTTCTAGAATTTATATAATTATAAGTTTTTAGATAATTTTCTCTTTAACTTTAATTTTAAATTTTCAAAGTTATTTGCTAAATTGTAATACTTTTTAATTAAGATGTTCACTAGTTTCTAAATATATTTTTATAGTAGAAAGATTAATTTGAAACTTTTTATACTCGTAGATTAAGATGTATTCTACTATGTATTACTTTTAAGCTTTTTTAAATAAATATGAAATAATCTTACATATCTTTTTTATTTTCCCTTAAAGTTTCCACATCCCAATGTCCTCTATGAAATATTTATTCTTATAATCGAAAATTTTCCTTAAAAACTAACTTGTTTAAATATTTTAAAGTTTCTTTTGAATTTAAAAATAGTCATTTGATATTGTTAATATAAATTTCATTGAATTGCTCATCATTAACTTTTTAAAATTTCTATGAACTTATAAAATATCTTTGTAGAATCTTATACAATATAAAATATACTGATTGAATATACTAAGATAAAATATACTTATAAAATATAAGACTACTTATAATTAACAAATAACACTATATGAATATTATAAAAATATTCTATATTCACTTACAACATAACATCACATGAGGGCCCCATGCCGCCTGCAACATGACATACGTACGCATTTTATCGATGGAGTAAATGTTCAATGCGCCCTCTACAACCGGGCCTCTCGCATGGTGACTTTGCACCCTACCTTACCGACGGACGGTAAGTAGTGCTCGGTGGGTAAGTGGCGCGGGAGCCGCTCTGGCGCGGTAGCCGCGCTGGCGCGGAATATAAGACTACTTATAATTAACAAATTTAAATACTATATGAATATTATAAAAATATTCTATATTCACTTACAACATAACATCACATGAGGGCCCCATGCCCCCTGCAACATGACATACGTACGCATTTTATCGATGGAGTAAATGTTCAATGCGCCCTCTACCGGGCCTCTCGCATGGTGACTTTGCACCCTACCTTACCGACGGACGGTAAGTAGTGCTCGGTGGGTAAGTGGCGCGGGAGCCGCTCTGGCGCGGTAGCCGCGCTGGCGCAATATTCACAATGGATATAGCATACCCTCTGAACATCATATGAGGGCCCCATGCCACCTGCAACATGACATACGTACGCATTTTATCGATGGAGTAAATGTTCAATGCGCCCTCTACCGGGCCTCTCGCATGGTGACTTTGCACCCTACCTTACCGACGGACGGTAAGTAGTGCTCGGTGGGTAAGTGGCGCGGGAGCCGCTCTGGCGCGGTAGCCGCGCTGGCGCAATATTCACAATGGATATCCCTGATTAAAAAAACCCATTCATTCCTTTAAAAAGCTGTTAGTTGAATCGACTTTAATGAGGATTTTTTACTGACTTAATACATGGACTATATAGGGAATTTAATAGGATCCAATAGGATTTAATATTTTTTTTTAATCAGGGATAGCATACCCTCTGAACATCATATGAGGGCCCCATGCCCCCTGCAATAGGACATACGTACGCATTTTATCGATGGAGTAAATGTTCAATGCGCCCTCTACCGGGCCTCTCGCATGGTGACTTTGCACCCTACCTTACCGACGGACGGTAAGTAGTGCTCGGTGGGTAAGTGGCGCGAGAGCCGCTCTGGCGCGGTAGCCGCGCTGGCGCAATATTCACAATGGATATAGCATACCCTCTGAACATCATATGAGGGCCCCATGCCCCCTGCAACATGACATACGTACGCATTTTATCGATGGAGTAAATGTTCAATGCGCCCTCTACCGGGCCTCTCGCATGGTGACTTTGCACCCTACCTTACCGACGGACGGTAAGTAGTGCTCGGTGGGTAAGTGGCGCGGGAGCCGCTCTGGCGCGGTAGCCGCGCTGCCCCTACTACTGGCGGTGATACTTGTATGTTGCGCACATAGCGAATAAAGATAACATTATATTGGCTGCTCGAAAAGTTTAATTTGATGTTATTTTCAAAAATGATGGTAAGATTAAATTAAACCTTATTATTTTTATCTCTTCTAAAATGCATTTATATAATTTAAATTGCTGATAAAAATTTTTCTTTTAAAAAATTATTTTGTACTTCTATAACTATAAAATATAAACAAATATTTCAATTTCAAATCTTGGAGCACATTCGATTTTAGAACAGCAGTATTTTTACAAAGTAGCTGAGACTTCTTCAATCTTTTTTTTTTGTTTTAAATTATTATTATTTATTTATTTTATTTTTAATTGTCTTATTAATATAATTGTAAATTACACCATTTAAGAAATTCCAAGCATATTTTTTAGAAATATGAATACTAATATTTAACTTTTAGTTATTATACATTGCTAGTTTAACATGTTATTTTAGATGCTTCCGCATGCTAAAAAAGATCGACGTGGATCAGCTCGGTGCAGTCGGTCGTAAATCAGTCCTGTAGCATCGAGCTGGTTTAAGTCGGGAACATCAGGACTGTTCTACCTCGGCCTACCGAGCCGAATCAGCTCGATGGAGTCGGTCTTGAATCGGTACTGTGTCCGATGTAAACCAGCTCGATGCTACAGGACTGATTCACGACCGCGCTACGGAGCTGATTCACGTCGATATTTCTTTGCGTGCAGTTCTTCAAATTTCTTTTTTGGCCCAAAACAAAATTTTGAGCATGTAAATATGTTACAAAAGAAGAGCTTTTCAAGTGCAAAGGTATTGATACATTGGATTTTAACGAAGATAAACATAAAATACGAAAATACGTGAAATCCCCATGTTATTTAAATGGGAAATGTCGACGCTTACAGGCACGTTAATGACCTCAAAAAAAATTCTGCAAAGCGGCCAACTTCTTTTTTTTTGACCAAATATTCGATCTAGGGGGCGATTGCACCGATTAAAAAAATTTGGGAAATAACGGACACCCTAATACACACGCATACATTATGTGTACTGCTACTCCCAGCTAAAACACAATGTAGTGGCCTCAATTCTGTAAATTTAGTAAAACCAATATTAACTTATTCATTTTCTTTTTTATATAAATTATACAGATCATTTAAATTACCAAGCAGTAATCTTTTTTGAATATGTTCTCTTTTGCCATTGCTCTGTTTAATAGATACATAATCTTTTAAACCTGGCATGATTTGGCCATAAAAATTTCTCTCTCATAAAAAGTTTTTACAGAATTTACAGTATCAGCTGGAAGTAGTTTGCAACGTTTCTTAGTAGATATTGAAAATACTCGGCTATTCGCTACCAAATCTTTCGCTTCGTTAGTTTCCCGTTCACTGCAATCGAATTCTCGCATCAAGTTCCCACGAGACAAAATCTTCGGCGCGAGTGGTAATAGCTGAATTCTCTCTTGCTTAATTGTTGACTCAGAAAATTTTTTCTTTACTTGTTCGAGAACTGCAACACCAGCTTTGTGATATTCATAATCACACACTGTTTTAGCTTTTTTAGCATCAGATGGAGATAAACTTGATTTCTGATTATAAATTTGGCGTCGACAGGTTAAACATATTTTAGCATTTTCAGGTACTAAAGGATATGTACTTCTTACAAGTGTTGGAAAGTCAGACAAATTTTTAGATTCAGGGTGATCATTTTTATTTAAAGGATTCATACATTTCAATTTCCAATGTGAATCTATTTTAATTACTACAATAAACAAAAATGGAAAGCTTTCTCTTTGAGAAAGCAAAAATAATGAAATCAAGAGTCACCAACGATTTAATCTTCAAATGCACAAAAGTCGCAAGGAAATCCAAGTGTTTAACTGATATTGACAAGAAATTCGAAAAAATTCGAAGAGGAAAAAGATAAAAAGTTATGGTAATAATATACTTTTGACGTGACGATTTACATACAGTTTGAAAAGTGTGGAAGCCACCTATCGAATGAAAAATGAATGATTCCGTGCCGCCCGGCAAACCGCGCGTAGGAAACGCCTTTGCACCGCCGTGCGTATACTCTTTCGCGTTCTTTTTCTAGCAGAAAACATCTTGGACAGTTTTTGGAAAATATCCTTTCCTATGTAAAAAATGCACAGCTTTCGATCTAAAAGGTAAAAAAAAATATTAAAAACATACTTCTCGAGATATAATACGTAAAAAAAAAATTATCTGCACTGAAAAAAACGTTAGTACAAGAGTTACTATATTGCTGTTAATATTGAAATTTTACTTTTTTTATAAAATAATTAATAAAATATTACTCTATACATTATTAAGAATCCAGCAGAACAGGTAAAGAATTAAAGATTATTATATAGGCAACGAGGCGTGCGCTGTACCGCGTAGTACCGCGCGCAGGAAAGGCGATGCGTCTACTCTTTCGCATTCTATTTCTCGTAGAAAACATCTCGGGCATTCTTTAGAAAATATCCTTTCCTACGTAAAAAATGCTCAGCTTTCGATCTAGAGGGTAACAAAAATGATTAAAAATACATTTTTTGAGATAATACACGTTTTGCACTTTTTGAAGGTGAAAATGGAAAATTTCGGGAAAACTGCCTACACCATTGGAAATCCGAGGAAAAAATACGTTGGAAATGGTTATCATAAAATTTTTTTAACTACGTTATAGTATCGTAAACATGAGCTGGATATAGCACTATTTGGCACTCGCGCGCCGCGCTGGGGCAGTTGACGTGAAACGCCTCATATATCGATAGATTTTTCTCGCCTCTTTTGAATGGTGTATTGTTTTTTCTCCGAAATATTTTTTATACCACTCTAACTTTAAAATCATAACTTCAATATGATTATTCGACTCTCGTGGTATAAAATACGATTCGAAATTGGTGCGTAAGAAGATTTTTAGCTCATGTGACTTATCTGACTCCCTTCGCTCGTGCGAAAAATGTTACATGAGCTAAATAATCACGTTTCGCACCCGTGCCTCAATGTACTATTTTGAACCCCCGGGCGCAAAATTCCACTTTTGGTGCCTGTTTAGCGGGTGCGAAGTGCTTTATTTGCGCCATAGGGCTAAACAGGCATCACAATCGAATTTCGCGCCCCGCGGTTCAAAAAATAGTATACACAACACCGCAACACGGGCGCTAGGTGACGCCCTCGCTTCGCCCTCACTTCCCTCGGGCGAAAAACTCGACTAGGCCGTGAGTCACCTATTTCGCGCCCTTGGTGCGTAATGTATTTACAGTCAAAAACGATTGAAAGATTGAAGCGATTTTTCTAATAGAATACTACTTTTTTCAAAATAAATTTTCTTATTCAAAAGAACAAGTCTTAAGCTACAAAACCCCAAAGTTTCAAGACACGAAGAATAAGTTCATGAGTAATAAAATTGCAAAATCAGCAACGTGCAGTCGGGCTCGCTATTCGCGCTGCTCTAGAGCGCACTGAGTATCATTAGATGTATCATTGGAAAGAGCGTATAATTATGAGCGAGTTGAATGAAACGCCTTTTTTGCGAAAAAGGCGCCGCACGTAGCTGCTGGTTGGTTTCTGGCAGCCGCTCCCATATGAGAATATAGTACGTAACGATACGTGTGACGTAAGCAGCATTTTTGTGCACGGCGTAAAGTAGGGCCCGAGCGTAGCGTGGGTCCTAATTACACCGTGCAGAGTGCTACTTAGGTCACAAGTGTCACATAGAATTTTATAGCACTGCCTGCCCTAAGCCCGCTGTCACGGATAGGCGTGACCTAAGTGTGGGCTTAGGTCACACGGTGCTACAATAGAATTTTGCTCATACACCTTTTTCATATACCTGTAAAATCAACATGTACGTATGTGAAGAAAATCTGTTCAAATCTAATTACGAGTTCACTTAATAGGTCATTTCACTCGTATTTAAAAATTGCTGAGCGTAGAAGTGCGCGATTTTAATGACCCGCACACGTCACTAGCACCGAATACGAGTGCTCAAAACTCCAGAAATTTGCAATAGTATGTGTGTCATTTCGAAAAATCAGTCATGTAGACTTCACTTTAAGAAATAAGATCATACGTCACAAGGTATAAAACTATGTAGGAAGTATACTAAAAATATACTCTTAACGAGTACCGCGCATCTTTTTCATTGTTTTGAAATCCTTACAGTGTATACACTATGACTTAAATGTAGACAAAAATGCTGGACAAGTGCGTCAATTTGTTGATTTACTATCAGTGTCAAAGTAGCCTTCTTAGTGAAAACTGCACATTAGTTACGCAGAGTTTTTTTACAATGCATAACTACTTAATTAAGCATAAAAATATAATATCTTTTTGAAAAAGTCACAAAAGTGGAAGATTAGATTAACAAAAGGAAGCTATATTAAACTACTGTCTCTTGGACATATTTGAAATACAGCAGACTGACAAGTTTCAGGCTGCTTTAAAAAAAAATCTAAGTAAGAAATTTTTTAATAATTATAAAAAAAAAATTGTCTTACTGAAAAAAAAACCAAAGAAATAGTCGGGAAGGTGAGTGACCAATAATGCAACAGTTTCAGAAAGGCTGATATTTTAATATTAGGTCATATCTAAGGTGTATATCAATAGTTTATCGGCAGTCTGCCAGTATTGCTAACAGCTAGCACGGGGGCTGCTTCAAACTTATAAAAAAAATATGAATGTCGAAACGGTTTGGGAAAATCTGAAAATTGGTCTTTGGATAGTAAAATAACTACGTGAACATAGTCTGTAAAATATTGTAATTGATCAAAAATTGTGATTCGTGAAAGTGTTTAATAAAATCTAAAATTTAGTGTACAAGTAGTTTAAAATAAGGGAAACATACTCAATTCGAATTTTTATTTAACAAACTCATTATATTTAATAATAAAATATATAGTTTTAATACGAAATAGTTTCTATAATATCTCTAAGATAAAACCGATTTAAATATCGCAACGGGGTGAAGCGGGACGCAACAGAAGCGCGCTAAATCATCGAAAAAATGCGGTTGATGAAAGTGCTTTAAAAAATCAAAAATTTATTGTACAAATACTTTATAGTATTGAAAATAAGAAAAACATAGTCCAAATTTTTATTTAGCAAAGGCCATTAGCAGTTGAGAGAAGAAAGTGTTGCGCGCCTGATTTCTTATATAGTGCGCTCGACCGCAAAATGCTTCTATGTAAATTAAAAGTAAAATAAATAAATAATAATAATAATTAAATTGAATTATCTTAATTTTAAAATTTAAAATTTAATTTAAAATTTTATGCATTTGTAAGGCGTACCAGTCTACAAAAGGTAACTATGCAGCGAGAGCTTTTTGGGAGCCTGCTTGCAGTTTCTTTGGATCAAAAAATAAATATTGCACTATGTGCAAGATCGACAAATCGGTTTTGTTAAAGTGCTTAGAAAATGAAGTGATTGACGCTGATAATGAACTTCTTTCTAATACAAATCTTAGAGTGACCAATGGACTTTTTCTTTCTTCATTTATTGAGAGAGAGAGAGAGAGAGAGAGTGAGAGAGCGAGAAAGAGAGTGATAGAGAGAGAGGGAGAGAGGGAGAGAGAGAGTGAGTGAGAGAGCGAGAGAGAGAGAGTGAGAGTGAGAGAGTGAGAGAGAGAGTGAGTAAGAGAGAGAGAGAGTGAGAGTGAGAGAGAGTGAGAGAGAGAGTGAGAGAGTGAGAGAGAGTGAGAGAGTGAGCGAGTGAGAGAGAGAGTGAGTGAGAGTGAGAGGGAGAGTGATAGAGAGAGAGAGAGTGAGACTGAGTGAGAGAGAGAGAGAGAGAGAGAGAGAGAGAGAGAGAGAGAGAGAGAGAGAGAGAGAGAGAGAGAGAGAGAGAGAGAGAGAGAGAGAGAGAGAGAGAGAGAGAGAGAGAGAGAGAGAGAGAGAGAGAGAGAGAAGCGCGATCTCGCATCGTGGTTGCCGAACCTAAACACTCAGTTCTGGGCCACCACCCCGATCGTCCCTCGGCGTTGCCTGTAAACTAAGATCGTCTTGCGTCCAATGTAAGTAGCTTTGTGCGTTTTTGTCTAGTTATGCAATCAGTACGCTTCGTGTTCGAGTATCGAGCCTTGTGTTCGTCGAAATCAACAATCTTCGTGCTGCATGTTGCAACTGTAAAATATCGTGCTGCGTATATGCGGCTGGCGTTCAATAAACACAGATTAGAAACGTGGTTAATAAAGTAATTTGATATTATCACCAGTTAAATTCTGTCTACGCGTCACATTTATTCTGTGCCTTTCTGAAATCAAAATGCCCTCCTTCCCTCCCAAATATATTTGCCTATCACTAAAGCCACCGTTACAGTTTAAAGAGATTCATATCACACATGCGCTACTTCGTCAACAGTTTATACCACATAATTATTTCGTCAATAATTTCGTATCACATGATTATTTCGATAATACTTTCATATCACATAATTATTTTGTCAGTTGTTCCATATCAGATAATTACTTCGCCAGTCGTTTCATATCACATAATTACATCAGTATAATATAATATTTTTCGCTTATAATCACGTCAAGAGTATTATACAACTAAAATAACTATGCAAAAATATGCAAAATGTTTGCTCACGCACATTTCTTATTATCATGTCAAGAGCATTATACAATGAAAATAACAACACATAAAAGAAAAAAAAATACAGCAGAATAGACGATAGTACTAGAATAGATAGAGGCCTTTATTTTACATCAGTTTTTATCAAATGTGCTCTCGTATCGCGAATTTGAACTCTTGAATGATGGAAGGTTGCTTATTCTACGGGGAAATAAGTGCCAAAGGCCTTGGGTACCTTAGGCCCTGAAAGACTTTAAGCCAGTATCAGTACGTGACTCTGCGATTTTGAGGTACTTGGGATCCCTAATTGAGGTCCTGTGTTAATTTTTCTTAAAAAGGGCTTCAAGATACGGTGGCTCTTTTATACAAATAATGTTATACATAAGAATGGCCACAAAGAACTCTCTTCTCGGTACCAGATTCAGCCATCCCAATTTCCACCTATACGGAGTAATATGCTCTCCCTTGAAACGCCACAGGCGTACCTCACATAAGAGCTTTGCAATTTGTCACGTTGGGTTTGAAGTTCATCTGTCACGTTAAGGTACATAAGAGAACAGTAATCTAAGTGAGGAACAACAAGAGCGCTTGTAAGCTGCTTGCATAGGGCCTCAGCGGTGCAGGATAGGAAAGATTTGAGTCCATATTGTAACGGTCCTAATTTTGTCATGAAATTAGAGATGTCTTTTTGCCATTAGTTTATTAACTTATATTAATACTTAAATAATTATTTATTTAAGTAATTATTTAATAGATATTATGTATTCACCTTATAAATAATTTGAACGTTTTCTAATTAGTCAGTTGAGTAGTTAGATTTGCGAATTATTATTTATTAAGTAATTATACGATATTGTTAAAAATTAACGTAAGAGAACTTTCGTTCACTAATTCGGTGAGTTTAAGTAGAATATTTATTAAAAAAGAATTTAAATCGTAATTTTAGAAAATATGCTGTGATACAAAATTTTGAATAAAATTAAATCCAAAGTCTCACAAGAAATATTACATGCGAGTATGTAGAGATAGAAATGCGATTATATAGGGTATAGTTTAGAATAGCGGAATCAGAACACAGCTGGTCGATAGTTTGATATTATGATAGAGGCGCGAGGAAAGTCGCGCAGTTAACGGCTTTGTGTGATGTTACATGCCGATTATTCGTGGGTGCACCGCAAGTATGTGTGTGCATGATCCCTCTTCCTGCGCGGAGGGCCGGATATGATAAGGTGTGATATCGGTGTGATGAGCGACGCCTAAATCGCGCATGTTATGGTGGGGAGGCATTAGCCAGAGCAATTGATTATGCTTGATGTGCGATCAGTCTGCTTTGCGGAGTGCTCTCCCATACATTTGGTGAATGTTTCCATCTTGACATGTATGACTTAATTTATTTACCGAGGTACGCTTGAGTGGAAGCTTTCCCTGCGCGCGCGCGTGTGTGTGCGTGTGCGTGTGCGCGCGTGTGTGTGTGTGTGTGTGTGTGTGTGTGTGTGTGTGTGTGTGTGTGTATGTGTGTGTGTGTGTGTGTGTGTGTGTGTGTGTGTGTGTGTGTGTGTGTGTGTGTGTGTGTGTGTGTGTGTGTGTGTGTGTGTGTGTGTGTGTGTGTGTGTGTGTGTGTGTGTGTGTGTGTGTGTGTGTGTGTGTGTGTGTGTGTGTGTGTGTGTGTGTGTGTGTGTGTGTGTGTGTGTGTGTGTGTGTGTGTGTGTGTGTGTGTGTGTGTGTGTGTGTGTGTGTGTGTGTGTGTGTGTGTGTGTGTGTGTGTGTGTGTGTGTGTGTGTGTGTGTGTGTGTGTGTGTGTGTGTGTGTGTGTGTGTGTGTGTGTGTGTGTGTGTGTGTGTGTGTGTGTGTGTGTGTGTGTGTGTGTGTGTGTGTGTGTGTGATGAATGCCAAAAGAAAAAACAAGGGTCTAATGAAATTTAATGTAGAATATGACCTCAGAGTTTCAAAAAAATTAAAGACTAATTTTTTTTGCTCGTTGAATCCATTTAGAATGGGCCATATAGTTTTGGCCTTACGACCTAACCGCCCCCCCACCGTTCCCAATAATAACGTCAAAATGTCAACAAAAACAATAGTTTCACATGTTCATTTCTGAGAGACGCATCTCTGTCGTTTCAACCGCTCTTCATCCACTCCCCGATCCCTTGACACGCATTGTAACTGTGTGCAGTAGTTTAATAATAAATACATTTATGTATTAGAGGTATAAACAATTCATTTAATACAAGATGTACAAAAATGGTAAAATAAATATTTAAGATATAATACTTTTGTAAATATTTAAAAAACAATAATTATAGAGAGAAAGCTGTAAATGCTTAGAGAGATTGGAATAACGATGATTCAGTATCCCTTGTTCTTAATACAATAATAAAAAAGAAATTCAAATGTATGAAGTGAGACCGAGATTAAACGTCAGGGGCCTGATTCTAAATGTGTCTCGGCCTCGAGATACTACTTTTCCTTTTAAAGGAGCTCCCTGATTGGTCTACAGCTCCGGATTTGGTGTATCTCGACGTCGAGACAAATTTAGAATCAGGCCCCAGAGCCACAGTTACAGTGATAGGGAGATCAAAATAAAAGGAATATAGACGGAAGGACAGAAACAGAGACAAGGGGAAAAGTAAATGAAGAGATGGTGGTAGATGGATAGACAGAGACAGAGAGATAGAATCAGAGACAGAGAGATAGAATCAGAGACAAATACGGAAAGATAGAGAGGATCCCTCCCTCCATAAACATATCGAGATTTTCGACAATTTTTAATGTCTGCTCGTCCTTTCTACCACATTTCCGGCGTGGCTGAGTCGCGTTTCGGACCATAGGTTGACGATCAGTGTGTCCGGATCACTGATTATTCAGTGATTAGGCAAGATAGGAACATCAAAAGCAGAGCTATTGGACTTTATGTGCATAATATATACGAAGTGACTCTCCTATACTCTTCTCCAACGAATCAGGCTAAAGAAGAACCGCTCATACCCGGGTATAGCATGGGCAGCATTCAGCACGGGCACTTGCCTTCTATTTTTATAGCATTAATCTACAGCGCGCTTGGAGTCTCTCTTACTAAAAATTCTGATCTAATCGATAATTTAAAAACCTATTCGACTAGATTTAAGCATAGGATAGTAATGGGTAATCTGAATGGCAACATGCTGTCGACCTCTCCAAACGCCCTGTTCATAAAGAAACTCACATGGGAAATGAACTTAAATTTAGTAGAACATGGAGCTACCAACCATATCAGAAAATCTGACACATCGAACGATGTAAACTTTATCGACTACAATGACGTAGTGCTCAAAGCGAACAATACGATGGCGACCTTTCCCAGTCACCATAATATTATTGATGCTGAAATTAAATTCCTGTTATCTGAGCCCACTGTTCTCAACAACTTTAAGTATCGAGATTTTAAATCTATAAATCAAAAGAAGCTTTAATCCCTTCGTCAATCCTATAATTGGTCGCCCATCAGTTGCCAAAATAGCAACGTAGAAGAAAAATTAGAGCATCTCAGCAATAGCATTATGAAAGCCATTGACAAAATTGCCCCTTTAAAAGAATACAGACTCAATAAAAAGGTTCTGCTGGCCCTGGATTGACGCTTAAACATCTATATGATTAGCGCGATGCAATCCGTCGGCGATACAAATGAACCAAAAACAATGGGTTACTGCAAGAATACCAGTCTATTGCTGCTCATCCAGAACAACGCACATTGGAAAACAACAATAATTTCTGGAAAGAATTGAGGGTCCTCGGACTCTCCTGTCTTAGGCTTGACAGAAATTACATTCTGTCAGAGGCTTGCGATGATAGTTTTCATGAAGTTACTTTCCCGGATATAGTCCTAGCCGTTGCTCATATCACATTGCAAGCGAAGGTTTAGGATAGAATACCCCAAAATGTCATCGTGAAGTCGCTCCCAATTATAGGCCATCACCTCACAAAGATCTTCAACTCCTCATTTTTGAGTGGATTATTTCCTGAGGCCTAGAAGAAAGCTCCGCTTGTGCCTCTAAAAAAGAAAGCCATACTATCAACCGTTTCGGATTTTCGTCCGATTGCTCTTCTTAGCTTCCTATCCAAGGTCCTCGAAAATTTATTCATGAACAAATATGCGATTTTATGGATTCTATGAAAATTCTAGATCCCCATCAAACTGTCTTTCGACAACATCACAGTACCCAAACAGTACTACTATGAGTCTCTCCGAAAACATTAGGACCGACATTAACCACAAAAACAGTTACTTACCATTCTCCTCTTATTCGGTTTCAGTAAAGCATTCGATACAATGTCGCACTCAAAACTACTCCACAAACTGATCAGAATGAGCTTTTCTAAGTCTATTGTTCTGTGGATTAAATCGTACATCACAGGCCATAACCAGAAAGTGATTACAAAATCTAATGGGGAGTCAGATTGGCTTACTACCAATCTTGTAGTAATGATCAGCGGGCGGTAAAAACTGAAAAGCGCCCGCTACTCGCCGTAGCGGGCGGTAAAAATCGACAAGCACCCGCTGCTCGCAGTAGCGGGCGCTTTTCAGTTTTTACCGCCCGCTGGTCGACAAGCGATCGCTTTCGGCTCTATTAATAGGTCCAAAAAACGTGAAAATCGTGCTTGCGGTACAAAAAGAAATTAAAACCTATCAAAGACAAAAAATACCGAATTACGATGAAAAGAGCTAAGCTTAAGCAGATAAGATGCATTGGTATTGGACCATATGAGAAATCCTATTTAAACGACAAAAAATCACAAGTCATGCGCAGTTTTGCCTATGTGAAATGCAAATTGCGTAGCATGCGCAGTTTTGCTAAAGCAAATCCTCAGAATGGAAGTAAGAGAAAACTCTTATCCTATGAGGCATATTTAAGAAGAAGACGATACTTCATGGCGGCAGATACATCCTCACTAATCATACAGTGAGTAGAAACAATGGGAAAGTGCGCGAGTGAAGCGAACGTAAAGGTGACCTTCGTAATATATACATATTATTACAAAAAAAGTGAATAATGTATAAAGACAATATCAAACAACAATGTTTTATTTATATTCAATTATTTTTCTAGTCATTACTACAAGATTGGTAGTAAGCCAATCTGACTCCCCATTAGATTTTGTAATCACTTTCTGGTTATGGCCTGTGATGTACGATTTAATCCACAGAACAATAGACTTAGAAAAGCTCATTCTGATCAGTTTGTGGAGTAGTTTTGAGTGCGACATTGTATCGAATGCTTTACTGAAACCGAATAAGAGGAGAATGGTAAGTAACTGTTTTTGTGGTTAATGTCGGTCCTAATGTTTTCGGAGAGACTCATAGTAGTACTGTTTGGGTACTGTGATGTTGTCGAAAGACAGTTTGATGGGGATCTAGAATTTTCATAGAATCCATAAAATCGCATATTTGTTCATGAATAAATTTTCGAGGACCTTGGATAGGAAGCTAAGAAGAGCAATCGGATGAAAATCCGAAACGGTTGATAGTATGGCTTTCTTTTTTAGAGGCACAAGCGGAACTTTCTTCTAGGCCTCAGGAAATAATCCACTCAAAAATGAGGAGTTGAAGATCTTTGTGAGGTGATGGCGTATAATTGGGAGCGATTTCACGATGACATTTTTGGGTATTCTATCCTCAACCTTCGCTTGCAATGTGATATGAGCGACGGCTAGAACTATATCGGGGAAAGTAACTTCATGAAAACTATCATCGCAAGCCTCTGACAGAATGTAATTTCTCTCAAGCCTAAGACAGGAGAGTCCGAGGACCTTCAATTCTTTCCAGAAATTATTGTTGTTTTCCAATGTGCGTTGTTCTGGATGAGCAGCAATAGACTGGTATTCTATTGGTATTCTATTGGTATTGGTCGCCATCGTATTGTTCACTTTGAGCACTACGTCATTGTAGTCGATAAAGTTTACATCGTTCGATGTGTCAGATTTTCTGATATGGTTGGTAGCTCCATGTTCTACTAAATTTAAGTTCATTTTCCATGTGAGTTTCTTTATGAACAGGGCGTTTGGAGAGGTCGACAGCATGTTGCCATTCAGATTACACATTACTATCCTATGTTTAAGTCTAGTCGAATAGGTTTTTAAATTATCGATTAGATCAGAATTTTTAGTAAGAGAGACTCCAAGCGCGCTGTAGATTAATGCTATAAAAATAGAAGGCAAGTGCCCGTCCTGAATGCTGCCCATGCTATACCCGGGTATGAGCGGTTCTTCTTTAGCCTGATTCGTTGGAGAAGAGTATAGGAGAGTCACTTCGTATATATTATGCACATAAAGTCCAACAGCTCTGCTTTTGATGTTCCTATCTTGCCTAATTACTGAATCATCAGTGATCCGAACACACTCATCGTCGACCTATGGTCCGAAACGCGACTCAGCCACGCCGGAAATGTGGTAGAAAGGACGAGCAGACATTAAAAATTGTCGAAAATCTCGATACGTTTATGGAGGGAGGAATCCTCTCTATCTTTCCGTATTTGTCTCTGATTCTATCTCTCTGTTTCTGTCTATCCGTCTGCCACCATCTCTTCATTTACTTTTCCCTTTGTCTCTATTTCTGCCCTTCCGTATATATTCCTTTTATTTTGATCTCCCTATCACTGTAACTCTGGCTCTGACGTTTAATCTCGGTGTCACTTCATACATTTGAATTTCTTTTTTATTGTATTAAGAACAAGGGATACTGAATCATCGTTATTCCAATCTCTCTAAGCATTTACAGCTTTCTCTCTATAATTATTGTTTTTTAAATATTTACAAAAGTATTATATTTTAAATATTTATTTTACCATTTTTGTACATCTTGGATTAAATGTATTGTTTATACCTCTAATACATAAATGTATTTATTATTAATCTACTGCACACAGTTACAATGCGTGTCAAGGGATCGGGGAGTGGATGGGAAGTGGATGAAGAGCGGGTGAAACGGCAGAGACGCGTCTCTCAGAAATGAACATGTGAAACTATGGTTTTTGTTGACATTTTTACGTTATTATTGGGAACGGAGGGGATGCGGGCGGTTAGGTCGTAAGGCCTACAACTATATGGCCCATTCTAAATGGATTCAACGAGCAAAAAAAATTAAAGTTTTTAATTTTTTTGAAACTCTGAGGTCATATTCTGCATTAAATTTCATTAGACCCATGTTTTTTCTTTTTGTCGAAAAATAATTTTGGAGCCCTGTAGCGCGATATCAAAAATTACATTGTGAAAGCGTTATTTTGAAAATGAAAATTCACATTTTTTTTAAATTGCCGTAGTTTTGACACATGTTATCGTATCGGGACGTTTTTTTTTGAAATTGTGCGGAATTTTGCCAGCTTTCATGTGATTTTTTCAGATTTTAAATAACTTGAATAGTTTTTCAGATAAATTGAAAAAACTGAAAAAAATGCTTTTTTTCAAAATTGAATTTCTCAAAAACACCACCTTTTTATTTCGTGAAATTTGGATATGTTTTTCATGGCCAAATAAGCTAGCTTTCTACCAAACGGCAGCGTGCCATCTTTCTTCGTTCGGAAGATACACCCTCACAAAGATAATTGCGATTTCTACACGTTTAAGCCTCATATGCGTTATGTGCAGCGATACATTTTACACAGGTCTGGCTGCAAGTTCTAAAGTTAAATCTGGCATCTGTGTGTGAGAGATTAAGGGTACATAATACACGGATAATTGTAGTATATACACGATTGTAGTACCCTAAGTGCCGGCTAGATGGCGAGCACAAACGCGCCACATTCAATGAAAAACATCACCCCGAGTGTATAAGTAGGGGCCTGCGGCACTCACTCGATCTACCCATTATTACCACATTATTTTGCCTAGTATTATTTTGCCTATTTGCCTAATCGCCAATCGTTATTTTTGCACTACTTACTTATTGCCTATACCTTGGTTATTGCTTTATTTATTTGCTCGAACGTACTTTACGTTTACAACATATTTTGCATCAACTTTACTTGCGAGTGGGTTGGTGCAGACTCTATCATTAAGAGTCACTCCAATTTATTTTTTCTCACTGACAAACTCTGACTATATAACTTTTCGTATACGTTCAATCATATACGGATACATATCAACAAACATGCAAAAGGCTAAGTTTAGTTCCAAGAGAACTCAGAAGTGTCCGGATATCGGCAGTATTCATAAAAAGTACGTTTATGAAGATAGTAAGCGGCCATTTCAATTACTTGGCGATGTAGCAAATGGATTATTGATGTCTAACGAGTATAAAAACAAGGATATAACAGAATATACCAAAGTGTGTGGAATTTGCTATGAAAAACTCAAGAAAATATCTGAAGAAATTTTTAAAGAAGCAGGAGAGTCAACGCCAACAGAATCTACATCATCTAATCAAACGCCTGAATCTCAAATTACGATGCCGGCAGATTCTCAAACCTCAATTTGCAGTGTTGAGTTGTATGAAGAAGTGAATGAAATACTCACTAAGAATAAATTGTCTCTATCGCCATTCAAGCTTCCGTCAAATGTTGACGCGACAGCATTGCTAAATTACGTTAATCGCAAGCGCAAGCAATTATTAGATACTTTTTATGAAAAAACTGATTGCAAAATTAGGAAACTGTATAACGTCTCGAGGCAGAAACTAGAGTTTAATGAATGCAAGATATGCGAGGAATGGAATGAAAACTTAAGTTTGGTGTTAGAAAATGAATATCTAACTTTCATAGAAAAAGTACGATTGATGACTGTAGTACCTTCAAGTCTCTCATGTAATTATATTTTATTGCACGTAAGAGGAACCACAGATTATACGATCAGAGCTTCACAAAAGCTCCTAAAAAGTAAAGGTTTATACGAAAAGCCCGATCCATATTTTGGAAATCCTGTGAAGACTGAAGTTATTGAGTTAGGTGATTAGTTTGTAAGTTTGGTGTTAGAAAATGAATATCTAACTTTCATAGAAAAAGTACGATTGATGACTGTAGTACCTTCAAGTCTCTCAAGTAATTATATTTTATTGCACATAAGAGGAACCACAGATTATACGATCAGAGCTTCACAAAAGCTCGTAAAAAGTAAAGGTTTATACGAAAAGCCCGATCCATATTTTGGAAATCCTGTGAAGACTGAAGTTATTGAGTTAGTTGAAAGATATTATCTAGACGACGATTTGTACTGTTCCCGACAAAGTCCTAACAAAAATGATGTGATGAATGTTAAAATCAATGGAGTTATAGAAAAAAAATCAAACGTTTTCTAACTCGGAGCATCAAGGAAATTTGCGATCTAATTATGAAACAAAATCCAGAAGTTACTATTTCAAGATCCAAGATTTATCAATTGCGACCAAAATGGGTATTAATTCAACCTTTAAACAATTCCTGTTTATGTGTCTATTGCGCCAATTTCGACCTTATCGTAACAGCTCTAAAAATTGTGTTAAGAAAGAGTAAATCCGAGTTTCTTACACTTAAACAAGAGATCTTATCCATGATTGTTTGCTCTATAGAAAATGATTCGTGTATTCTTCGAGAGTGTAAAATTTGCAAAGATAAAACGATAACCGAAGAAAATTTTCATTTGGAAGAAGATTTACTATTTGATGAAATAACTTTTGCAATTTGGGAAAAAAATGATCTTGTAAAGAAAACTTGCACATTAGATGTTTATCTCAAAGAGCTGAACAGCGAAATGGATTTTTCTGCAACTGGGCATGGAAAAGGTGCGTGCGATGGCATCGGTGGCTTATTAAAACATTTTGCTACAGCTCATAACTTGTCTGTACCACCCAGGGAACGTATTAAAAATGCTGACGATTTTGTAAAATATGTCAGTGAGTATACCAGCAAAATAAGAATTATACTTTTGAAAACCGAAGAATTGCAAAATTTTCGCACTCAAAAGACCGAGGAATGGGAAAAAATTCGATCGATTAATGGCATTCGCAATAGTCATATTTGGCAAGTTATCCGAGAGACTGATGATGTAGAAATTGTGGATGTCGAAAGGCGAATGAGAAAAACAAACACCCACGAATGGCTCACTGTTCAATGTTGATCAATATATTATTACTAACCATTATACCGAATTTAAAAGTGTAATATATCAAATAAATAAATGTACTGTTTTACTTCTATTTATATTGGACGTTGATTTATACCGACTCTTCTACTTATTTCTACTTATGTGACACTACTTTAAAAATAATTTTTAACACACCACATCGTAAAGTTAGTACTTCATTCTCGCCGAGGTGAAAAAAAATTCTACGTTAATTCCCAACCCCCACTCTAGTTCCCAGCGCCACGCACATGTACGCTCGCCTTCGGCTCGGGTACAAAATGTGCGTTGCGCTGGAAATGAGAGTGAGATTAGGGAATAAATGTACAGCCTTTTTCCCCTCTTTGGCGAAAAATGAGAATGAATATTACGATAGTTGTGTTAAAAAAAATGAATATTGCACTCGTGAATATAGTATACTGTGCGAAACTGCGCGTTTGTCGCCCTTGCTTCGCTCGGGCAACAACTCTCACGCAGGGAGCACACAGCTCACCTTATTCCCTTGGTGCATAATATACTATTATCTATGTTTAAAGATATCTAAAATATTACATTACGAGCTTATA
This sequence comes from Torymus aiolomorphi, assembly GCA_036365515.1. Classification (NCBI taxonomy): domain Eukaryota; kingdom Metazoa; phylum Arthropoda; class Insecta; order Hymenoptera; family Torymidae; genus Torymus; species Torymus aiolomorphi. Next base: position 151,483,084 of record CM070875.1, on the reverse strand, counting down.
CATAACGCATATGAGGCTTAAATGTGTAGAAATCGCAATTATCTTTGTGAAGGTGTATCTTCCGAACGAAGAAAGATGGCACGCTGCCGTTCGGTGGTAGAAAGCTAGCTTATTTGGCCATGAAAAACATATCCAAATTCCACGAAAAAAAAAGGTGGAGTTTTTGAGAAATTCAATTTTGAAAAAAAAAAAAAAAAAACACTTGTTTCAGTTTTTTCAATTTATCTGAAAAACTATTCAAGTTATTTAAAATCTGAAAAAATCACATGAAAGCTGGTAAAATTCCGCACAATCTTAAGAAAAAAACGTCCCGATACGATAACTTGGTCCAAAACTACGGCCATTTGAAAAAAATGCGAATTTTCATTTTCAAAATAACCCTTTCACAATGTAATTTTTGATATCGCGCTACAGGGCTCCAAAATTATTTTTCGACAAAAAGAAAAAACACGGGTCTAATGAAATTTAATGTAGAATATAACCTCAGTGTTTAAAAAAAATCAGACTTTAATTTTTTTTGCTCGTTGAATCCATTTAGAATGGGCCATATAGTATAGGAAGATATATGTATATGGGAGCGTCCAGCAGAAACGGGTCACCGAGCGCGCGCTGTGCCTTTTTTCGCGTAAAAGGCGCTCTGTTTAACTCGTTCATAATCGTATGCTGCGTCTTCGAAAAAAAAACCAAGGACCTATATCGATAGATTTTTTCCTGCTCTTTCCAATGGTGACATTGTTTTTATTGCGAAACGCTTTCTTCCGGACGAAAACTCGAGTTGAATATTGAAAGCCATTTTTCTCAAAGTATATCATGTTTTTTTTCAAAATAAACTACACCATTGGAAAGTACAACTCTTAAGCTTCAAAACCCTATCTTGGAGAAGTTGGAGAAATAAAGGGTTTAAAAGTAACAACATGAAAAAGACAGCGCCGAGGGTCCGCGCGAGCCCCTCGCGCCCGTGCGTACGGCACGTTTAAGTGCACGCTCTATTCAATTCGCTAATAATCGTGTACCAAGTCTCTGAAGAAAGAACTAAGGACATATATCGATAGATTTTTTCCTGCTCTTTCCAATGGTGCTATTATTTTTATTCCGAATTTCACTGCTTTCAGTGCGTTCATGGATATTTTTATGTTTAATATATTATGTTTTTCAAATTTTGTTATATAAATGAACAAAGTTTATTGTAATATTATACTAACTGTTACAACTAGATCCACAAAATTATGTCCACGCATTGGCATTGTAAGTTACAAAACATTTTATATTTACAAAAAAGAAAGGGCGAAATAGCACATCGCGTGTATTAATCCGCCCTTGAGCATAGCGTAAAAAGTTCGGGCAGCCGCTGTCTTTTTGATCTTACTATTTTTGAACTTTTCATGTTTCAACTTAAAAATATAATATTTTATAGTTTAAGACTTGTACTTTTCAAGAATATAATTCATTTTGAAGAAAAGACTGATATTTTATTGAAAAAATAGAGTTTAAACATTCAAATGGAATTTTCAACTAGAAGGAAGCATTTCGGAATAAAAATAATAGCACCATTAGAAAGAGCAGGAAAAAATCTATCGATATATGTCCTTAGTTCTTTTTTCAGAGACTTGGTACACGATTATTAGGGAATTGAATAGAGCGTGCACTTAAACGTGCCGTACGCACGGGCGCGAGGGGCTCGCGCGGACCCTCGGCGCTGTCTTTTTCATGTTGTTACTTTTAAACCCTTTATTTCTCCAACTTCTCCAAGATAGGGTTTTGAAGCTTAAGAGTTGTTCTTTCCAATGGTATAGTTTATTTTGAAAAAAAAACATGATATACTTTGAGAAAAATGGCTTTCAATATTCAACTCGAGTTTTCGTCCGGAAGAACGCGTTTCGCAATAAAAACAATGGTGCAATTGGAAAGAGCAGAAAAAAATCTATCGATATAGATCCTTGGTTTTTTTTTCAAAGACGCAGCATACGATTATGAGCAAGTTAAATAGAGCGCCTTTTACGCGAAAAAAGGCACCGCGCGCGCTCGGTGGCCCGTTTCTGCTGGACGCTGGTCATTTGACAAGTACCTAGCCTCACCGCCAGATGGTGCCACTATCGCACCAGAAATACACTACAGTGCAGTATCTTCCTGTAAACGGTTACAGACGAAATTTCAGCCGGATCGGAGTTGTAGTTTATTTTTGAGAGCGTGTGAAAGCAAATGTGTCCGTTGATTTTTGAAAAAATGGAGAAAGAACAATATCGGTCGGTGATTCGATTCTTGTTTTTGGAAGGGAAATCGCGCAGTGAAATTAAAGAACGCTTGGATGCAGTGTATGGGGATGCTTCTCCTTCGATGGCGACCGTTAAATTTTGGTATAACGAGTTTCAACGTGGTCGTACGTCGGTTTTTGATGATCCACGCCCAGGTGCTCCGAAAACAGCCACTACGGTGGAGAACGTGACAAAAATACACGATATCGTTTTGTCAGACCGCCGATTAAAGGTGCACGAGATAGATACGATAGTAGGCATCTCAGAAGAACGCGTGTCGCATATCCTACATGAGATTTTAGGCATGAGGAAGCTGTCAGCAAGGTGGGTGACGCGTTTGCTGACTGCAGTCAACAAGCGCATCCGTGTGACCAGTTCAGAGCAGTGTTTGGAGCTGTTTAATCGCAATCCAAAAAAGTTTTTGCGTCGTTACGTGACCGTCGACGAAACATGGATTCACTACTATACTCCAGAGACCAAGGAGCAGTCAAAACAGTGGACCTTACCCGGTGAACCTGCTCCGAAGAAGGCGAAGACGGTCCCGTCGGCCGGAAAGGTGATGGCCACTGTTTTCTGGGATTCTCAAGGTGTGATTTTTATTGACTATCTGGAGAAGGGCAAAACGGTCACAGGACAGTACTACGCCGAACTATTGAGCCGATTTGACGCTGTGTTAGAAGAAAAACGGCCCCATTTGTCTAAAAAGAAAGTGCTTTTCCACCACGATAATGCACCGGTTCACACTTCTGCACTCGCCACGGCTAAATTGGTCGAATTACGCTACGAACTGCTGCCCCATCCACCGTATTCTCCAGATTTGGCTCCGTGCGACTTTTTTTTGTTTCCGAACCTAAAAAATTCGCTCGCCGGGAAGAGATTCCACTCCAATAACGAAATAATCGCCGCCACGGATGCCTATTTTGCAAACCAAGAGAAAACATTTTTTTAAACGGGGTTAAAAAAATTGGAACACCGCTGGACCAAGCGTATTCAACTAAAAGGAGACTACATTGAAAAATAAATTTTATTTTTTGTAAAATTTTGGTGTTTTCATTTGTAGGCTAGGTACTTATCAAATGACCCTCGTATATCTTAGTGGAGCTTCGCCAACCTGTCAGCTGTACCCGCCAATCACATGGTGGTTTTAAAAATCTTACGACCAGGCCCCCTCGCGCCTCCCACCCTTCCTCAAAATAACGTAAAAATGTGATTACTGACATGCGTTTTGTGAAGATCCGACCCCACATAGCTCCCGCGCCTCCTCCTCTCGTACTCATCAGGCCCCCCTCAGAATAATGTAGAGTATGATTTCAGTGTTGAACAAAAATTGTGAATTCTGGATTAAAGGCCTGTTTAATCTTACTTGCATCCAATTGTACTTGAAGAAATAAGGGCTCTTAAAATCCATGAGTTACTATATAAAGTTGTATGTTGCAATCAGGAGAAATGAGGACTATTAATGGGAGCTCGCTGAGTTCGGGTAGTCTCGGCTGCAAAGCATCCAGAGAAAGAACAAGTTAGAAAAAGTACAAATTAGGAAAATTGTTCGACAATGAAGTCAGAGACATGGGCGAAGAAAAAAGTGACATAAACGAGGAGTTAGGCGTCCAGAGCAGATACAACAAGACAGAGACAGAGAGACAACTGCAAAGAGACAAAGACGGAGTCAGGGAGGCCGGGACAAAAAGTCAGGAAGGCAGAGACAACGAGACATAGACGAAGAAGTAGAGACAGAGAGTTGAAAACAAAAAGTCAGGGATAGTGACAAAGAGATAGATCCAGAGAGTCAGAGACAGTTGGAGAGATAGACACTGAGATTCTGATCCTAAAAGACCAAGATGGAGACAAAAGCAAAGAACCAGACAGTCAGCGATAGAGTGAGTGATCAAGTGAGCGAGAGAGAGCCAAAGTGATATTGTCATTAACAGAGATATAGAGAAAGAGACAGTAAAATAGCATGTAGAGAGATAAAGTCAGAAAGTCAGAGGGTTAGAGACAGAGTTACACATAGGCGCTGACAGGAAGACAAAAACAAAGCGTAAGAGATAGAGACAAGGAGAAAAGACCAGAGAGATAGAGTCATAAATGTAGAGGTAGACGTCGAGAGGCACGGACTTAGTGACAAAGATAGAGAAAGAAAAAAAAAGACAAAGAGATAGAAACAGTCAGACCGCAAGATAGAGACAGAATTATAAAGTCAACGACAGAGTGGCAGGAGCCGAGATATAAAGAGACATAGACGGAAAGAGGGAAACAGAGTGATTGATTGACTGAATGATTGTTCATTTATTGGCGCCTTGGGGTGTGACACCGTCTAGCGCTTAATAGTAATATACAAGTTAAGCTTACATTATAAAGATAATCTAACAATAATATTAGCATGTGATATAGAAATAACAAAATATAATAAAGTGTAATAGAGAAAGAGCGCAACTCTCTCAACTGTTGGCGATCACTAGGATAGGCAAGTAAACTAAGATATAAAAGATATAAAATTCAGATATAAAATTAAGTAACAAGTAAATATACTATGGTGATAAACAATATATTAATGTAAAAGTAAAGAAGTATAAAATATATAAGCTAACTATGGAATAGCTAAGTCGATTCTGCTTAGATCCAGGCCCGAAGTGGCACAATAGGGTCGGCTACCGGAAAGAGCAAGCTTACATGTAGGCGCTGGTTTCGCACACGCAAATTCCAATCTGCTACGTCGCGCTACAAGAGTGCAGTTTGGAGCTCGTACTTCAAGCACTGCGTATGTGCCGGTCAGAAGTCGAGGACTCGTAACGAGTTCAGAAAGTGCATCGCCCCGAAGGCAAATGCACGTTTTTAGGCTTTGGTGCAAGCCGTCGGAGGTACAAACGCAGCAGGGGGGTTTCTCTAGGAGCGGCGTACATCGAGGTCGACCGCCACCCTTCAGTTGAAACGCTCGACAAGGTAGGAGGGATGCGCATTGTCTACTACATTCTCAGAGTCGATACCCAGCCGAGTTGGAGTCTGTGAGGTATGACATGACCTCGAAACGGTATGGTACCGACAGCAAAGCAAACGCAGGCGTTGAGTGCTACTTCGAGCTTTTTTACTCGGGTGTTAAAACGGGGGAGAATTAAGCTCTCTACGAGGTGTTTTTTAATGTTCCGATTTAGCGCACGCCTATAAAAGCGCAGCAAATAGAGGGAGCAGAAAAACTTGCAAGTTACCTCTTTGGCGTGAAGCTGCCAATCTAGCGAGTGGGTGAAGGTAACTCCAAGGCTCCGTGCTTCCATCGAGTAAGGCAGCGCGTGTCCGTTTATGACAATGCGTCGTAGAGTACTATGGTCAATGGCTGTGACATAGTGCACGCTGCCAAGGATGATGACCTTCGCTTTGCCTCGTTCAGAAGTAATCCATTGGCGCGGGCCCAGTCTGCGATGGCCTGAGCGTCACGGTTTATATTGTCAATGGCGTGTAGGATATGCCTCGGACGGAAGTGAAGGTAGAGTTGGGTGTCGTTGGGAAAAACCATGACTTTGGCGAAACGAATGGCAGTCGGGATCATTGATGTAGATGGTGAATAGTAAGGGACCGAGTACATTAAGGCTCTCTTCTAACTCGTGGGGAAAGATGCTTGGACCAGTGATGCTGTTTTGAGAGGCCATTTTGAGCACCTGCACCGAGAGACCGTCGTTGCCTGTGGCCTGTAACGTTGCGAATTCCCCACACAACGCCAAAGAATTTTATTCTGAACCAAATTTATTGATGATGAGCGCCAGACTCAGAATACCGGCTAACTCCTGGTTACGAGACTCGTCTCCTGGGCGCGCCGACACGAATGACAGCCTGGGGCGGCTGAAACCACGGAGAAGCTGAAAGACACGAAAACGGATACACATTCAACGCAACACTCGCAATTAAAACAACAGTTTAACTTCTAATCACTTTAATGAATCTCTGATTTCTTACAATTTCATCCCGACAATAATTTCGTTCGTACGCTTCGAATCACACACTTCTCTCCCGACAATAATCTTTCGTGCGCCCGACTTCTCCCAATTCTCCCGATCCAGTTTCCCTCGTCGCGACCTACCGATTTCGCCCAAACAACCCCACGCGACGCAATTCTACTCAATTCACGAACTACTAATCACGCGAGAGACCCGCACTTCTCGTATTTGCACACACTCGCTGAATAATAACTAATTACAATATAAATACTCTCAGCGATAGAAATTATAGCCACTTACCGCAAGTAATTCGCTGATGGCCTCGCTGAGTTTCCACGTGCTCGTCCTTCTTCCTCTCGAGTTTCACTCTACCTCTCTCTACGCAATCCTTCCTGTCTCTCTCCTGGCTGGTGGCTCGGCTTCTTTTTCCCGATTCACCCGTACCCTCTTCTCCGCAATACTCTCCGTTCACCAACTCTCTCACTGCTACACTTCTGCACTCTTTAGACCATAGATATTTAGACCATATCTACTCCCACCACACTCACTCTTTCCACCTTGTTTCCTCGTTTCTATACTCCGACTCTCAGCACGTTTACACTCTCTGTAGGTTCAATCGAGAATGACGCCAAGATGGAGACTTGGCGTCTCTTCCTTCTTCTTCGCTCTCCTTTCATCTTCTAGATTTTCAGCGCTTCGTATTGGCTGTAGATCTGAGCTTTACTCACGTAGTACTCACATTACATATGTGCGAGTTACATCGTATCTGTCTCTGCCAATTCGGAGCCGCCAAACCTCCTGCTCGTACGTGATTGGGTCGTTCTGACAGACGTCACGCCGATTTCCCCAACTCTTATCTGTGCGCTAATTAGGAAGTTACGTCTTACATAAATGGTAGAGTTAGTGGAGTGCAGCTTTACCAGCATAGGCGCCTTCACTCCCCCGCGCAGCTCGCTATACGGCTGCGTGTCGTGGTGGAGTGCGCAGGAGCCGCAATCGTGTACCAATCTCTCTCTCTCTCTCTCTCTCTCTCTCTCTCTCTCTCTCTCTCTCTCTCTCTCTCTCTCTCTCTCGAGCTTCCTTTCTGCAAAAACATCTCTCTGACGCTCTTGATGATAACAAGGATATATGGAAGGAAATGCGCAATCTCGGCCTCTTGCCTATCAGAAAGGAGGAGGATCTCGGTGGCTTTACACCAGAAGAGCTAAACGACCACTTTGCGGGAATCTCCGTCTCTCCCCTTGAAAATTTGGAAGACGCAATGGACACCATTCTATGTACAAATGAGGAGGGTTTTTCATTCAAACCTGTAAATTTTAACGACGTAGTCCTTGCGATATCACATTTCTCCTCGCAAGCAAGGGGGGCCGACGGTGTTCCCCAAAGTGTGATAGTTAAAGCCTTACCAGTTATTGGTAATTACATTGTGCGAATTTTTAACTCCTCCTTTGCTCAAAGCATTTTTCCGGGTCCTTGGAAACAGGCGCAGATAATTGCGCTTAAGAAAACTGTCGCTCCGACGTCAGTTTCGGACCGACCCATTGCGCTGCTCTGCTTCCTCTCCAATGTACTCGGAAAGATTGCTCATGATCAAATCAGGGAGTATCTAGATAGCAATAATATACTAGACCCCCTTCCGACTGGTTTTCGACGACATCACAGTACGCAGACTGCACTACTAAAACTGACGGACGACATCAGAATGGCAAGAGACAAGAAGCACTTAACACTCCTTCTGTTATTCGATTTTAGTAAAGCCTTTGACACGATCTCTCCATCAAAATTATTAGGCAAGCTTCGTCTCTTAGGGTTCTCCAGGACGGCTCTCCTGTGGATTAAATCGTACTTACAAGGTAGAACACAGGTGGTTACCTCGAAAAAAGGAGTCAACTCAGACTCCCTGGAAACAAATTTAGGGGTGCCACAGGATTCCGTCCTGGGTCCTCTGCTATTCTGCCTCTACGTTAACGACTTACGTGACTTACTTGGACATACAACTGTAAAGCATATTCTCTACGCAGATGATCTCCAAATATATGTACACACCACAAAGGATAAGATTTTGGAAGGCATCGCTCGACTAACTGATGCTGCAAAACTCGTGACTGATTGGGCGGAGGGGGCTGGCCTTCGTCTCAATGCCAGCAAAACTAAAGCAATACTGTTCGACTCGAAATTGGGAAATATCGTCAATGATATGAACTTGTGTGGCATTGAGATGCAGTTTGGAGTCCTCATCCCCTTCAGTGACGAGGTTGTGAGTCTCGGAATTTCTCTTGACAGTAAACTATCATGGAAACCGCACATTAACCAAGTTGCAAAGAAAGTTAATAAAGCCCTGTATAGTCTGCGGTTTATCTCGGCTTGTACCTCCGAGACTCTTCGCAAACGGTTGATCGAGGCATTAGTACAGCCACACCTGGATTACTGCGTAGTGGTATACTTAGACGCGACGAACAAACAATGGATTAGACTGCAACGACTTCATAATTCATGTGTGAGGTACGTATTTGGGGTGAGAAGGGATGTGCAGATTACTCCTTTTCGTAAACGCTTAGGCTGGCTCCGCGTGCAGTCTCGTAAGCAGTATCATGCTGCACTATTAATGTATAGGATTTTACGAATAAAGGAGCCCAGCTATCTAGCTGATCTCTTTTCTGATTTTAAACCTCGGTCAACTTTTAGAGGAGTGCCCCCAGAACTCGTCGAACCTGCCAGAAAAACGGATGCGGCAGCGGGCTCGTTTCAAGTACAAGGCGCAATTCTCTGGAACTCCCTCCCCCATCTCTACGCTTCCTTCCATTTTTTTCTAGCTTCCGTAGGGCGGTGCGCCAGTACCTTTTTGATCTTGGTCCCTAGCTCCCACCTGGCTCATTAGCTTTTAATTTTAAGTATGTTATGACGTGGCCGCTAGGCCCAAACTTGTGATACTCCCTTACTAGCACAGTATTAAAAATATGTAACCAAAGAAACTCAATCTTAAAACGCTTACTGTGCTCTGTAATCTTACTGTGATATTTGTTATGTAAATATTATACGACGGTCTACTGCACATCAATGCAAGAGGACGAAATACTGTGATATTAAAATAATAATGATTTCTTTTGTTTAACCAATTGTGATAGACCTTGACCAAGAATTTTTTGTATGTGATTGTATACGACATATCTGAAATATTGTATTGCGAGATTTTTATTATTTGTGAGTTTTCATTGTAATTTATAATTTTGTCGTTGAGGCGAATAAAGGCTATCTCTCTCTCTCTCTCTCTCTCTCTCTCTCTCTCTCTCTCTCTCTCTCTCTCTCTCTCTCTCGCTCTCTCTCTCCGTAATAAACTATCTCGCTCACGCTCTCCCTCTCATTCCTACATGGTCATATTCGCTCTCGCTCACACATTTTCATCGCGCACAGGCAGTATCTCTCTCACTGTGCGCATGTGCACTCCCGCCGGTAGTTCGCGCACGCATGGGTACCGTTGTATCTTGCGTTTACGTTTGCTCGCATTTCTGCCCTGCAACCGCGTATCCCGGGGCATCGCGTGTACTTAGGCACCGTATTCGTGTCTCGTGCGTTCCATGCTAGTGCTATGTAGTGTATGTGGTGTTGTGTGGGCTCGCTACCAGGCTTGCCACCATCGCTTCGGCCGTCATGGCTACCGACGAGACCTCGTGGGTGCGCTCGGCGCCAGCTTGGCTGTAAATATACCTAGCAAGTCGGCGTCGAGCGCGCAGACACGAGGCTCGCTTTTCTTCGTCATTCTTCTTCTTCACCATCGCTGCCGTCATCGTTGCAGTTTTCCTCGCAGTCGAGCTTCTGATAGGGTTTGGTGTACGTGCGTGCGACAGGTGTTTGTTGTCGCGTGGTGTCGGCTGCTGTGTCCTCTCTCCCTCCGACAACAAATAGAAAAAAAGGAGACAACCGTCAGCCTGAGGTACTCACGTACTCGACAGGTACGGTGTCGGGGAAGCAGCCGGCGTACTTCATATTTTCCCTCGGGGAAATTCCCCGTCACAGGCTTTTGAGGAAGCTTTCAAAATAGCTTCGAGCACTTCACGCTCCGTGGTCGGGCGGAAGTCGAAGTGACAGTCCAGCTCAGCATTACGTGGTTGATTTGCAGCGACTTCAAAGTCTTGCTCGGTGACGGGTGGGTGGCGGTTTACAAAGGCCGCATAGTGGGCATTGAGGGTGACTGCATCGAAGTAAAGCAACGGCGATGGCATATTGGAGGTGGAGACTCCTAGTCGCCTTAGCTCCCACCATTTGACTTCAACGGATGGGGCCTCTGCTAGGCATGAAGAAATGTGGCGGTTTTTCGCCGTGTCGAGCACATTACATACTTCCGAGCGTAGTGTGCGGAAACGGGCCAGATTTGACGGTGTTCCGGTGTCACAAGCAACCCTGTAGGCATGATCACGGGTCTTCATTAACGCCCTGATCTGAGGACTCACCCACGGCTTGCGGCGCGACGAGAGCGTGACTAAACGCAGCGGAGCGATTGCGTCGAATGCAGCAAGCATCGCCTTAATTAAGGCGCCTTCACAGTGGCCGACGTCGGCTGGGCAAGGGCCTGGAACCAGTTCAGTGCTCGAAGTAGTGGCTATGAAAGTATTTGGTGGGAAAGGAGAGGGTACAGTCGCCGTTTCATTGTTGGAGACAGTCATCGACAGAGAGATAGAGAAAGAGACAGAGATACAAGCAAAGAGATAGGGACAGAAAGTCAGAAAATAGAGGTAAAAAGGCAAACAATGTCACTGACACCAGGGTTCTAAAAATATTTAATAAGTTATTTTATAATTAACAATTCAATTTTGAAACTCATCAACAAATCTTTAATTAAAACTAACATGACGGCGGAGAGCAGCTCAGGTGTGTTGCCCGAGCTTCATGAAATAAGTTACAAATATCATAAAAAAACCAAGTCTCAATCAGTATTCTGTTGATTATGTGAAAATGTATACCATAGAAGTAAGTGACTTTTCCGAATTGAAAGAAGCGGGAGTCCTAAGAGATGTTGTTGGAATCTGCCCTCATCATGGAAAAATGAAAATAACTTACAATTAGCACTCAAAACAGGTGGGCAACGAAGCATAACTATTCATCTACCAAATAATATCAAGAAAAAAAGGGGACATAAGGAAACAAATACTAAGTGAAATAGAAAAAGTGAGTGAAAAAGCCATGACAAAACTATAATAATTAAAGAGCGTATGGAAAATAAACTAGGGGGGAGGGGCGCACCCCTGTGCGCTATCGTCAACCCCCCGCTGCCTAAAAACTTCGTTTTTACATTATAGGCACGACCGCACTGCTCAGGAGAATCTTGTACTTTCATTAGAGCGAAAATTGCAAGACTTCAAATACTTATGAAACTTAATGCATAATAATAAAATTATACAGTCCCCCCAAAATAAATCAATTATGTTTATTTCCTAATTATGTATCTCGAAATAATTTATCATTTTTTTAAACTTGGTAAAAAGTATATAAATTATAACCCGCAGTGCGGGAAATTGGAAAAGGCGCTTAAAGGGTGGGCAAATTGAAAACTCCAACACTCCCGATGTAATATTAAGAAAAAAAAAGAAATACAATGGTAAAATTTATTCAGTTTTAACGAAAGGTGCGCGTCAGCCGCTCACGCGATACATTGCATGAAGCATTAACTGTAAGGAAAAACAATCTTCGCGGGTTCCTAACTAAAAAAAGTACAGCCGCGAGGATGTGGCTCTCGTACTTTGGCACTACAATCTCAATTACGAAAAACAACTCGTGGTGCGCATACACACCAACATGGCGAACGGGAGACGAAAATACGGAAAAGGCTCGGCACTACTACAGCACTCGGCAATCTGGCTCTTCTTTTCCATCTCCGTCACCAGCGTCTTGACGTTAGCGCCGCGTGTATGAGCAGCCGCGCGAAGTACTATTGCCGAAGCCGTGACGGGCCGGCGCTCTCATGGCTGTACCGCCGTGCGCGCATGTATACCTATTATACACAATCGCGCGCCCGGCTCCCACCGTCTCCAACGATGACAGAGGCTGCTATAATACGGCGTCCTGGTGGATGTTATCCCTCGCATCGTGTCCGTTGGTTGATGGTGACTCGTCGGAAACAGCAAGGCAGCGTGGTCAGCAACGGAAGTAGATTTGGTGAGCCCTTTCCCGTTCCTAACCTCTCTGATGGTACTTTTCTCTTGTCGCAGGTATCCGAAATAGCGAGAGGAGTAAACGATGAGCACTGCTGCAGACCGTCTCTTAGGTGTGGTGATGTTGTTCGAGTCAATTATTTATTAGCCATATGTGGGTTTTAGACGTTCAACTCTCCCTGTCGGGCGATAGTAGTGGCTGCGTGTAGCTGATTTGCTGCTTGTGCCTTGGTCGACTCCTATGGTGAGGCTGTTCCTGATAGTGAGACAACGAATGAAGATGTCCACTAGACCTTCCCTTCCGTCAGATGATTGGCTACTGATCTAGCGACTGGTTACTAGTTAGATTATCCTGAGCAGACTGACATCCATGGAGTAACGGCAACCTGGACCAGCCAGCCTTACTTTACTGCTTCTGCAGCCCCAGCAGTGATTCAAGACTGTCAGTGCTTTAGGATGTGAGGAGATAGGTAATGAAGGACTGGGCAAAAACTTAAAAAGTGTAGTGTGTGTGTTTAGATACGCTACAGGTAGGTATTACTGGTTATTAGTAGATTAGTTAGGCATATCAATTTATAAGTTTAGCCAGGATATAAAAACTCGCCTCGGGGGTCTGTTGTATTAAAATACATTATTATATATTTTGCAGACTGTACAGCGGGACTTGCCCATCTAATAGTTGTCTACCACACTGTAAGACTTATAGAGTCAGCTAGAACATTACATTCTTTATACATGGAAATTTGCCCTGTTATAATTTTTATTTTTTTAAATATGATATTGCTTTAATATGTAATTATATAATATTACATAATTTTGATTCTTTTAGTTCAGTATTGATTTACATTTATTTATTTATTTAGTGAAACTAGAAATTTACTAAGTAAATCTTACACAGGTAAATGTAAATCAATTACCTAATCATAGGTCCAGTAGTAAAAAAAAAATTACTAGCTAACTTACATACTAATTTCGCAACTGTTATTCATCTGTATCTCAAAAAGAAAAAACAGAGAAAACAGTAGTGTGAGTATTCATAACTAATGTGAATAATTTGTTTGTATCGCTTAGGTCCTGTGAACATAGTTAACAGGTTAAGCTGTGTATTCTTATATAAAATTTGTTATAAAAACAGTAACATAACATAATATATTTTGAGCAACCACATTTTTTAACTTCTCCTTAATTGTAATTCTATTACATTCTAAGTTCTTTAGATCATTTGGCAAAGAATTATAAGTTCTGACAGATTCTATGTAGCAGTTTTTGGTACTTATTGTTTTAGTTTTTTTGATATCTGTATACTTTTATTTCTTGTATTAATTGTTTATCTCTGATATATACGTTTTAGTTACTCATAATAATATTAGTTCTTCAATCGCAAAAGTATTTTTGTGTATAATTTTAAACATTCTGCTTTGTACATTTCGTAATGGACGTTGACTATTCATACATAAACCAAGCTATTTATACCATAATTTATAATGCTATTAAAAAGAGCATAATATAGTATCAACAATGTTTTAGTTTGCATAATATTTGTCATTTTGTAAAAAGTTAAAAGTAGATATTTCGTTTTTTTTTATTGTTTTCAATGTGTTTATCCCATTTAACATTGTAATCAAACGTAATTTTGTATCTTGTTATTATATTTTTATAATTATATGATTTTTGGAATGTTATACAGATTTTTCTGATCTAATTTATAGCTATTGTATTTAATATTTCTGTGACGAATCAAATTCTGTTAAATAATAAGCGAAAATTGACTATATAAGTTGTATTGAGGCGTTAAAAATCGTGTTTATAGGTTTAGATCATCAGGAATTAATTGTACATGAAAATGTTAATTGGAAAAAAGTTTTGTTTAAATATTATCTACACTTTTGTATTTAACATATTTGTGTAAAGTTAAATTCTGTCAAGTTAAAAAGAAACATTAAATAAAGCAAAAATTGAAGAAGCTAAAAGGACAAAAGTATTAAAACAAAAAATTAATAGGCAGAAAAGAAGTCCAGAAGTAAAAGAAGAATTAAATAAAATAAGAAGAACAAAAGCCAAAACATTAACTATTGCTGCTATTTTTATTCTGATTTTGATGAAAATGTCATTACTGAAAATTATTTAGGAGAAATTAATGAGATGTGTGTATTTTGTCAAGCCAAACATTTTAAATTTGAACTAACAGTCGACAAAAAATTTGAAAATTGTTGCAACAGAGGGAAAGTAAATTTATCGGACTATATTTCTTATCCAGTACGTTTAAAACAATTAATTCTTAGAAATACTCCTAAAAGTAACATATAAGACAACATATAAGACATATAAGACAACATATATAATAATGCACTTGCTTTCGACAGTTTTGGAGTAAAATTTGATGCTTTATTTGGTAGAGGGCCTCAGGTTATTCGTATATGTGGACAAGATTATCATAATGTTTATTCTTTACATTGTAACGAGGCTGGTTGTGCCTCGTTACTAACCTATAACTACACACCGCGATCAGAGCAACAAATTAGGTTAGGTCCGCGCCTCAGCTCCCTTTGTCCAAGAACATGCACGCATACACTCACGCCACTTCATGTAAGTTCGCTTGTCCACGAACGTGCGCGCGCGCGCTCACGCCGCTCCATGAACATCCGCTTTGTTCAAGAATGTCCGCGCGCCGTATAAAGCCGCCTTGTCCAGACAGTGACCTGACTCCACATCGGTACGCACACACCGCAACCGACGCGAATTCAGACCGGCGCGCGCATCTTTTTACCGAATCTACTCTATATAAGCAGCTCACACACCGGCGACAGAGAGACCGTGACCGACCGTCCAATAGACTGAACCTACGAGGGTCGTTCGTTTTTCGGATGGTCCATAATTCGGAAAACCATATTTTTGATGATCCATAATTCCGAAAAGCCAATTTTCTGAAGGTCAAGTATACTGAAAGGTTAAAATTAGGAATACCATTTATCCGATAGATAAAAGTTCGGAAAAATAAAATACAGATGGATCAAAATACCGAAAATCTTTGAATCTTTGGATAGGTCAAAAAACCGAAAGACAAATATTTTTATGTGTCAAAATTCCGAAAATTCAAAATACCGAATTGAAAAATAAAAATATTTAAAAATAAAAAAACAAAAGCTGACAACAGATTTGTATTTCCATATTATCCTTATATATTATTAAAATTTAATTGTCATATTAATATAGAAGTTTGTTCTACAGTTCAATGTGTAAAATATTTATTTAAATATTGTTTTAAAGGTCACGACTGTGCATTTATTAAAATGAGTGACTTCGAAAACGAAAGCACAAATGAAAATTATTATTATGATGAAATAAAACAATTTTTAAATACAAGATATGTAAGTTCACCAGAAGCAATGTAATGTTTACTTAAATTTTCAATGTATAAGTTACCTCACGTAATATATCGATTGATAGTTCATTTAGAAAATAAGCAATTTGTTTATCTTAAAGAAGATTCTGAAGAAGTATCAATAAAAACAAACTTAAATACAACATTGACAGAATGGTTTGAACTAAATGCAAGCGACCAAGAAGCTAGAAAATATTTATATTCAGATACAGCTTCGAAAAACGTATATGTATACAATATTGATAATGAAATATTATTAAAAATAAAAGGAGATGTAAAAAAGTACATGAGTATTGATTGATCTACAGAAGACAATGATAAAAATTTAGAAGAAACTTTACCAGTGGAATTTTTGAATTCATTAACAACAAATGGCTTACCGTCTCATAAACTCCAATTGAAAGGGTGCTATTCTTGATATTCTTCGAAATATTAATTTGAATGATGGTCTTTGTAATGAATTGTTGTATTAGTGCTGAAATTATAAGCAGTTATAAGACTAGGAATATTGTTTTAATACCACGAGTTGACGACTTCCACTAAAGACGAAATTCCATTCGAAATGAAAAGACGATAATTTTCATTAAGATTAGGATATGCAATGACAATTAATAAGTCTCAAGGGCAAACTTATAATAAAGTTGGAGTATACCTTCCAAATCCAGTTTTTAGCCACGGCCAATTATATGTAGCACTTTCAAGAGTAACTTAAAAAAAAATTTTTAATTTTGCTTGCAGACAATTCAACATTTTATAATCAACGTGAAAAAACTAAATTAAAATGCATTTATACAAAGAATACTGTTTTTCATGAAATTTTATAATAGAAAATTAAACGTGGCAACAAGTAACAAATGCGTTGTAAATTGAAAAAAAAAATGCGGCAGCAATTACAAAATAGTAAGTTCTGTTCATTTTAATATATGCGGCAGCAATTATAAAATAAAAGGCGCTGTAAATTGAAATAAATGCGGCAACAATTACAAAATGAAATGTGCTGTAAACTGAAATAAATGCGGCAGCATATAAGATATATAATCGAATGGAGGACACTAAGAATGTCAAGTACATTTATAAAAAATCCGTTGAAACAACCAATAGACACTTCTGCAATAACGAAAATAACAATAAACGCTGTTAGTCGTACGATCTCCAGTACGCTACTTGTTGACGCGCTCCCTCTCCTCTCACTCTCAGAATTTGAATTTGCGAAAATTAACGTCTCCCCTGTAGGTATATAAACCCCGGAAATTTCGCATTTCTCTCAATGTCGAAAAATGAGACTCCAGAGTGCAGGATGGGTAAGAGCTCTAGCTGTTTATTGTTATATTCGTATAGAATTTTAATTTTCGTTAACTTAAAATCAAATTTTCGAACTCGAATTCTTTTCAAAATGTTCTAGTTAAATAAAATCCGCTCACAGACGTTGCACTATGTGCTATATCATTACTTGATCGACGTCACCTATGTTTGTCTACGAACCATGGTGTAAACTTTCGTTAATTTATTAAGTCAGTAAAATGCCAAAAAAAGTGTTAATGGGTTCTTTTGCTTAAAATATTCTGTATATATGTTTTAACTATGTATTTTTTTCCCTCCTTAGCCCTGATGAAGGTATTAATATTAGTACCGAAACGCCGGCCAATAAACGAAGTTTTAAATGAATTTTTCTTGGTTCCTCGTTGATCGTTTTATTGCAACCTCCTTCAAAATTTACACTTTGGAACGTACGAGTCATCATCTCACAAAAATCAAAATAGATATACATAACGAGAAAATCAAAAGAGTGACAAGCCACAAATACCTAGGGTTAATATTTGGTTATAACATGAAATGGGATAGGCTCATTGAATATATTATAAATAGAACAAAATACTTGAGTTACATTTTTGCAAAAATCAAAATGTATATGGATACAAAAACACTAATGACAATATACTATGCCTTCTTTCATAGTTTGATAAATTATGGAATAATTAACTGGGGCGGGGCATACAAAAACAATATAACCCTTTTACAAAAAATACAGACAAGAATATTGAAATTGATAAGTACACGGAGAGAAATTTTATAGTGATAATTACAAGTATTCGAGACAAAATTACCAGTTTCTATAATAATGAATGGACATACTGCCAACTTCAAACTTTTTACCAAAGTGCCTTGGTAAAAAATTTTTTAGTTAATCTAAATTAAAAACATTAATTTTTGTATTCATATTAATGGATATATAGTATTTGAATATAGAAATAGAAACAGAAACAAGAATGAGAAAACATTAAACTGAAAAATCTTTTTTCCTATCATCGTGTGCAAACTACCACTTTTTCACATGCTGAAAGGAGCGTATAGAAAAGTAACTGAGCGTGTGGAAATGATTCATTCCCAGACGCTCAGCTACTTCTCTACACGCACGTCTCAGCGTGTGGAAGAGTGGTAGTTTGCGCAGCTCGTTATGGTAATTTTTCCTGGGCAACTTATACATTGTATTAGAAACCTGGGAATATCACAGCTTTTGACAGTATGTCCATGCGCTACCAAGGCACCTTGGTAATTTTTACTCTAAAATTTCTCTTCGTGTAAAAACCACCGCCTGGCAAATTTTCCATTAAATGTAAATCAACTATTTACGCTTGAGGCTCTAGTGTGTCAGTACGAATATTTGACAGAAATATATAAAAAAAAAAGTAAATCTATGATTAGAAATAAGTTGCGACGTGATACTTTATTGAATAATTATTACTCAATTAAGGTAAATAATAAGCCCGGTATCCTGCAAATACACGTACTCTACTTTCCTCTCAATTACTAAAAGGAAAAGTCCATCGTGGAGGTCTTCCTCGAGCAAAGAATTACCTATAAATATGTGGATTGTAGGGGCGAGGTAAATACAAATAACATGCAACTCACGAAAATAAGATTAATGTTATTACATTTATTTCCTATAAGTATACATGCTAATATTCGCATTACTCTCATGCACATTCATTCACATACTCATTAATTCACAATATTTTAATTACGCACGCTCTTCCTAAACCTACTCGCATAACTACACAAATCGCAATCGAATTACCGTAAACAGTAATACTACTAACGCGAGGCTTAATATGCTACATCCAACAATATACATTGTTAAAAATCCATCGTCGTCGCTCGAGTAGCCGATATTGCAGCGCGCTATTTGTCGGTTTACTCCGCGGCGTTTTTTCTAAAAATCAATAATCGGCAATGCCGCTACAAATAATCACGTCACTAGAAATCGCCGAGCTTTTGTTACGAACTCGCGCCGCCACTTCCTCTCTCTCCCTCCCCAATTCCGTGAATCGCAAAAATCCGCTCTGGCACGCGAAAACTCGAAAGCTCTATCTCTCTAAATGGCTGCGCGCAGCACAGAGTACTTCAAACTCGCCAAATACCGGCAAATCTCATCCCATGCGTTAACTCTTTCGTACTCATGTCACATCCAATTCCAGCTTACGCCCGATTCATGCACATGGTTTTCAATAATCTGTGCGATCGCTGTATTCACGCGCTTACCTCTAAACACGCTGACTCTCGCTGATTTTTGTGGGCTACCTCAGTTGACTCGTCGAACCTGACTCCCTCCTCCACGTTGCCCCAGGCGAAGGTTTTGAGCAAGCACCGCTGCGTGACTCCAACAACGGCTTTCCTCAAACGCAGGCGCAATCCGTTTCCTTCCCGTCATCGCAGCTCGACGTCCTGGTCTGCAAGACGGCGAAAACTCTCTGTTCGCCGAACTTCTTCGACGCCGCTAGGTCCGCACACTCTGATCACCTCGTGGCGGCATAACTCCCAGCACGCGACACTTTCGTAATATTGCCAAGGCAATATCAATTTCTCACCGACACTAATCAGAACACGCACTGCACGCTTCAATATTCTCTCTCTCTCTCTCTCTCTCTCTCTCTCTCTCTCTCTCTCTCTCTCTCTCTCTCTCTCTCTCTCTCTCCCTCACTCGCATGACTTTCTCGATCGCTAAACAAACGCATGGAACACTCTTCTTCGCGATGCGCAACGAACGGCTCTCTGCTCGAGAATGACGATCGCTCTGTCGTGTGCGCACGCCTCGCGCCGAAAATGGCTGCCCTAGTCTCTCCTATAGGGGAAGTGCGCGAGTCGGCCGGACGGCTGCTCAAGCCTTGTCGTGCAATGGCGCCATCACCGACTACGCGCAGTACCCTGTGCACACGTTCTCGTTCGCGCTGTCTCGCTTATAAGTTCATGTAATGATCACTTACCGACTGTCGCTCTCTCTGTATTTCCATCTTTCTCGAGTTCGTTCATGAAACAAAAACATTACATGCTTAGTATGTAGTAACCATACTTATCTGTGTGTCGATCTCGGACGCCTCGATTCTACTCTGTTTATGTTCTTACTAATCCTTTCTCTCTCTCTACTTATCCATCACCTAGACTTTACCTCGTCCTTACCTTCCCAGCGGATTATTTTACGATATTGTTAGGGAATTTAAGGCGGATACATTTTACAACATCACAAACTGTATCCAACTACTTAAAACAACGAATGCTGTTAGTAATAAGAATAGATATTTGGTAGCGTTAAAAACATATAATACACTTCCTAATGAACTAAAGAAACTTTATGGTAAAAAGAATAAAGCTAAAAATTTAAAGGGGAAACGAAAAAGCTTTATGCTGAAAACAGGGTAAACGTAGGATTAATTTTAAGAGCAGATAATGATTGTTTTAATAAATAAATTTTATATTTGTTAAAATTTTAGTATGTACGTTAGTTATGAAGGTTAGTATTCTAATGTATTCCTCTAGTCTTTGCACAGATAGCTATATCTACCTCTATAGAATTACGTACATGTAATTAATCTGGATAAATAAATAAAATAAAAAAATTAATAAACTCGTTTAATTATGAATTTAATTTTTAATTATTAACTAAACGAGTTTTAATTAAAGATTCCAAATTTAATTCTTAATTAAATGAGTTTTAGTTAATTAAAATTTTAATTCTTAATTATATGTCATAAGCTGTATAATTAACTTTCGCTTCTAATTATATGTCGTAAAATTAACTTTTTCTCTTACTGTTATGCCTTTAATTAATCAAAGGCTAATTTGCATTTGACATTATCTAAGGGGTTTTTCAACCCGCTGATTTCGATTTTAAGATTTATTTTTGTGTACAATGGAATTGTTCTTGAGGTAGAAGCGCAGAAGTTACCATAGTCAACTCTTATATATTATAGCTATTAAATATGAATATTTTTGCGAAATTCATCAAAATAAAAA
The DNA here is from genome assembly GCA_036365515.1 of Torymus aiolomorphi. NCBI lineage: Eukaryota > Metazoa > Arthropoda > Insecta > Hymenoptera > Torymidae > Torymus > Torymus aiolomorphi. The sequence goes on along the minus strand of CM070875.1, from coordinate 151,462,089 downwards.
TCATCTGCTCCATATGCGCGTGACGTTGTGCACTACAATAGACATTGAAATTGAAATCAGCGGATCTGAAAACACCCTGGGTGACCTGAGACTTGCGCTAAAGACTCATTTACCCTAAACTCGTCCACTGCGTAATGGACGCATTTACGTCCATTTACTTAGAGTAATTATACAATAATATTTGTAACAAAAATATTAATTAACGCGGCGAATATTTTAAACATTGGGTACGCGCACAAGAAGAAAAACGAGACAATTTGTAAATTCCGAATGCAGAGAGATGCAGAAAAAGAACCGGAGGAGTGCCATGGATGAATTTACATCATTAGTTTCGCCTATTTACCTAGAATACAATTATAATATTTATAAAATAGAATATTAATATTATACATCAACGACGAGACAATTTATAAATTCCGAACGCCAAGAGGAGAAGTTCCCTTCCGAATGCCGAGAGAAGTCAGAAGACCGGAGGAGGAGAAACTAGAAACTAGCGAGAGAGTAGGAGGGGCTTGTCAACGCCACGATCCAACTAACCTGCTAAAGTTAAGGGTGAGAGAGAGAGAGAAAGAGAGAGAGAGAGAGAGAGAGAGAGAGAGAGAGAGAGAGAGAGAGAGAGAGAGTGAGAGAGAGAGAGGAGAGACAGCAAGAGAGGAAGACGGAGAATGAGAGAGAAAGAGAAAGAATCACATGAATGAGAGGCCTGGAGTTTGTCAATGATACCAACGCAATCCCTATTTTCCCTTACTGAGGCGAAATACCGACAGGTCATAAAGAGTATAAATTATGAGTCCAGCTAAGTGGAAAGTGACAGCTGCACTTTTCCGCTGATAGATATATTGGGAAGTATGTAACTAGGCCTCTTGACCTTTGCGGGAAGTTTTTTCTTGGGAAAAGAAGTGGAGTCTCCAAAGAAAGTAAGGAGACATCTTTATGGCTTTATTTTTAACCCCATATGCGTAGCACAGGAGGTTTTAATAGACAATAGCCAAGAAGCTTCTGTATACGTAAAAATCGGGTATAAAAAGGCTGAACAATGAGAGCACGGCGCGCAGTCCAGTAAATATATTTGAAGAGGGCGAATCTCTGTCCAAAACTCCGACAGAAAAATAGAGGAAGCAGAACTTAGAAACAAAAAAGCAAATCGGACTTAGAAGAAAAACAAGTAAACCGTCGGGCCCGCCAAGTATGTGTGAGAGATTGGAGGTCCACCCCTACTCGAGCAACTCTAAACTTCTCATGTCCTCCCAAGATGCGTAATATTATAGAAAGTTTAAAATTGAGAAAGAATAATGAAAAATAGGGATGTGTTGATAACTATGTCATTTTTTTATATAGGCTTTGACTTTTCGGAAATATCTGAAAAAATTCTTATGAATTTTGGAAATGAAAAGAAGGCATAATAGTTGTAAAATAATTTTCACCCACGCGGGCGTAAAGTGCGTAGGTATAAGGTTTTGTAGGAGTATGTGAGCTATTGCGCCTCTTAGGCGTTAAGTAATACTTTATGCCCGCTGGCTGAATATTTTTGAAGTTACAACGTGGGCGTAGAATGTAATTTTACACGCAAGATATGAAAAGTTCTATTATGTCAGTCAAGTTAACTTATGGGTACTTGATTACAACAAATTGATTTCAGCACTTTCTTGTGTTTAATTTGTATAGAAAAATGAAAAAATTTGAATACATTTCTGAGAGCAGTCATACAGTTGTTTCGGAGAGTTGTTTGCATTACTTGATTATCGGTAATTGATTTCATAACTTTCGTTTGTTTGATTTACAATGAGCAATTTGAATGTGTATACTTACATGTAATTTGAATGTGTATACTTACATGTAATTTGTTCAGCATACATTCACTCGAAGAAGTAAAAGATAGTTAAGTATATAATTAAAATAATTTTTGCCCACACGGGCGTAAAGTGCGTAGGTTTTATAAAGTTTTGTAGATGCTGTATGTGAGCTATTACGCCTCTTGGGCGTTAAGTAGTACTTTATGCCCGCGCACCGGCTGAATATTTTTGAGTAGGTGCGAAAAGTTTCATTATGTCAGTTAAGTTAATTTATGGATACTTGACTAGAATATATTGATTTCAGTACTTTCTTGTGTTTAATTTGTATAGAAGGATTAACAAATCTAAATTCATTTCTGAAAATAGTCATACAGTTGTTTCCGAGAGTTGTTTGCATTAATTGACTATCGATAATTGATTTCACAGCTTTCGTTTGTTTGATTTGCAGTGAATAATTTGAATGTACTTACTTACATATAATTTGTTCAGCATACAATAACTCAAAGAAGTAAAAGACTTTTTGACTGGTATTTATTTCATTTCTTTTAAAAAATCATAAATATTATTATTTTATAGATTATACGGAAAAAACGTACTTGCCTTATTTTATACTTTTGTAGAAAGTTTTATATTAACAATATTATTATTTCTACAGTCATCATGAAAAAAATTATTACCATTTGTAGATGAGTGCTTATTGAATAGATGAGATTCGAAGAAATAAAAGGACTAGACAAATTGTGTTGTTAAAACCTACTTAAAAAATTATTTCTTTTAAAAACGTGTTGATTGTATTAAAAAAATATTTAAGCTCTCATTAAAGTTTTTGCTATTCAGTTTGACGGATGTTGATAGAGAGGGAGAGAGGGTGAGAGAGAGCGGGGTGAGATAGGGAGCGAGTAAGAGAGGGTGAGAGAGACAGTTTTAATATTCTTACTAATGTGTGTTTATTTTCTAAAAAAATATAATAAAATTAATATCTTACCAGCAACTATTTTAGGTCTATATTTTGTAATTATTGTTTTTCGAAAAGAAACTTTACAGTTCTTAAGAGAGATAATAACAATAATTTATTTTTTAAACATGTAGGTTTTGTATGAACTTTTGATTCTTATTAATAAATTAAAGAATTTGCAAGGAATGATAATGTACACTTGCCTATAAGTTATGACTTTCATAGAATACTTGTAGATTTCACAACTTTTTAAGAGACTATATAACAATAGAAAAATAAAAAATAAAAAAGGGAAAAAAGTTCTGCAACTTTTTGTAGAGTTAAATATTAGTTCAGCTGCTTTATGAAGTTCTCTTTTAAATTATGTACAACAGAAGACAGCACCGACATTGACTAAATTTCTTGAAGTAGATGAATGCTTCTTAATAACCCTCAGGGTACGGACTGGGTTAGCGTAACCCGAGCGAATTTTGAAGTAGCGCCATTTCAAAGGAAGTGATGGTGGCGGTCCATACCGGAGGGGGGAAAATTAAATCTTTGAAAAATCAAAGTCGCCGGGTTAGGCTAACCCATGTCCGTACTGAACGTAACTTTTTTATAGTCCGTACCCTGAGGGTTAAACACGGTTCCAAAATATTTCACATAAATTTCAAAGACTTGCAAGCGTAGTAGATCTAATAATAATCATACTACTGCATCACAATCAGCTAGCAGATTAAAATATTGGTTGCAGATTCAAAAAGTAGCCATTGCAGTAATTTATATTATGGTTTCATGTACTGCATATTCACAGAATAGATGGCTCCTCTGAAACATTTGGCGCCCCTTACCATAAGCCAATCATTAATTATATTATTTTCAACACTTGGATTCGTTGAAGTTTTCACTAGAAAACTCTTGTAATTAATAACCCATCAGACACATCTTGCAAAATTAAAAACAAAAGTTTATGAACTAAGAATCATTGGGAGAAAAAAGCTTTCTCAAGATTCTTTTATAGTAGAAAATATAAACAATTTTGAAATAATTATTGATTGAAACTACTTAAATTAACAACCCATGATTGCCACACATCTTGTAAAATTAAAAACCATCAGTTTATGAACTAAGAATTAGTGAGAATAAAAGCTTTCTTAACATTCTTGTATACTTTTTGTAATAATTATTTGAATCTTGTGTAGTAGAAAAATATTTACTGAGAACTCCTCAAAAACATTTTGACGTCTCCCATCATGAGAAAATTATAAAATTAGATTAACCGAGCACTTTTACTTGTTGAAATTTCCACAACAATAACATATCATTTTTGCTCTTTTCTGTATTTCAATGTTCATTTGAAGCGTTAATATCGACTAAGTTTCTTGAAGTATATACCTAGACAAAAAATTCTTTTTTTTAACCAAGGCTCTGACCAATATTTTAAATTCTGATTTGAAGTAGAGGTTCTAAATTTGTTATAAACACTTCATTTAACACATCATATGGCTACTTTATTTTATTTATTACACAACACATTTTATTATATCTGATCTGAAAACTTGCACTGACTTCACTATAATTATATTATATTTATGAACACTGATCACTTTTTAATATAATAATATTTGTATCGGGTAGATAGATCACTACGTTATTTTTTATCAGTAAGATTCTAATCACTCGAGAAAAGTACAGGCTGAGCTTATTCCATAAGTCTTCAAAAAATTTCACCATCTTGAATATGATTTTCAACTAGATAGGTGATCTATTAAAATCGCAATTACCATTTTTTATTATGATTAATTTCACATTTGACTTGTTATTGCATTACACTTTTATTTATCTGATATCTTGTCTGTATATTTTTCTGACATCAAACACCATTAGGCGATTTTAATTTTAGCTCTTAAGGGGGTCAGACACCTTTAGAATTCTCTTCATAAAATGACCAGAAAAATTTTTTTTTCATAATTAGAAATATGTAGAAGTAATATCGTAAAAATATATTCAATTTGTGATAAAATTAGACACAAAAAAAAATCTGATCAATTTTAACCAAATATATGGCCATTTCAAAATTTTTGCTCTGCCGTCGACTCCCGATTCAGGAACTGCATATATTTTAATAGGAGAGGTCCTAAAATTTTGTTGTTTTATATGTCTATTGACTGAAGAGTTGTATGTATCCAATTTATTTGATGAAATAATTTTTTACGGTCAAAAATTGCTAAAAGATCTTCAATTTAAATGAAATTCAGATTTTTTAGCAATTTTTGATCGTAAAAAATTATTTAATCAAGTAAATTGGATACATACAACTCTTCAGTCAATAGACATATAAAATAACAAAATTTTAGGACCTCTCCCATTAAAATATATGCAGTTCCTGATTCTGGAGGCGACGGCAGAGCCTAAAATTTTACATTATGTAGAAAACAGCTTTAAAGATAAAATTACTAAAATACTTCTTTATTTCTTCTTCATTATTTCTTAACTCCATCTCTGCCCTGAAATACAAAAAAGTATTGTTTTTAGCTCAAAATATTTTACATTTAGAACAAATATTCTGGTACCTGGATATACGGTCCATCAGGCTTGTAAGCTATAAGCACGCGTAACAGTCATATCCACATCAGTCAGTTAAGTTTGTTAAGTGGTTTAACATGTAGATCCTTTGGTGCCTTTAAATCCGTATGTTTTTAATAATCTTTATTATTAACAAAAAGTTTATTCACACCAATTTACAATTTATCAGTGGGTTTTTTCTTCGTCTTGACTTGAGCTTTACAGATAGATTTTTTTCGAAAATCAAAATTTACGTATACATTTTCAAATTGCAACATTTTGAAAGTCAACTTTTTACCATTTTAAAAAACAACCATTTTCACGAAATTAAAACCCGTGGGAAATTTTTCTATCAACTCCGTTTTGGCTAAAAACTATTAGAAAATCTTCTTTAGACATACCTTAACGAAGTTGAATTGGACCGGACATGGATATCGAACGATTTCCTATTGATTACAGCTGATGAATTACGATATTTTTTCGATTTCAATGCTATACATTACTAAGGACGTTCTGCATTTCTGTATATTAGATTCTAAAGCAGAGCGCGCTACGCGCGCCTGTAGACACTAACCTATCTTACCTACTATTAGCCAATGAAATTTTTTGATAACGCTCTGAAGTTGGCTCTAAGATTCAATTCGATAATAAATCGCCATCCCTCTTTTACAATAGGATCATTTCCTTAAAGCTTTTGGAATAATTAAAAGACTTTTTTTAATGTTTGATCAAAATATGCTTCTGAAGTCTTTAATAAAGCTTTATGAGATATAAAGAAGACAATGCATTTTCAAGAGTATTAAAAAAAAAAAAAAAAAAAAAAAAAAGATTGACGTATTTACATAGCTTGAAAGTTTGCGATTTTCGTCAAAATAGTGATTTTTTGATATTTTCAAGTATCTAGATCTCCGGTCTAGAAACTTTTTTTTTTAAACTTTTCCGCTAAGTAGCTTATGTATAATAATGAATAATTTTTGTAGGCATGGACATCCAATCCTATCTATACAAAATTCAAGCGTTAAATCACTATTTTTGAGATTTTATAAAATATGCTATTTTTCAAGTTACTTATCTTCGTCAAGTTTTAATCTATTTAATTGTGCCGAAAAGAAGTATTTACATTTTTTCAATACAAAACATTTTATCGAAAATATGTCCAAAACGATAAAAAATTGAAAATTTTATTACTAGTACACGTGCAAACTAAATGCATTTTATTGAAATTTGCGATGTGATACTTTAACAATAATTATTTTCACTAAATAAGTAATTATGATGCCCGGTATCCGGCAAATACACGAAACTCTTTTTCTCTCACTTACCAAAAGGGAGTCCGTCGTGAAGGTCTTCCTCGGGCAAAGAAATACCTATAAAAATTATGTGGATTGTAGAGGAGAAAATAAACATGCAATTCAAAACGGAATATTATTAAAATTATTCTTTATTGCCTATAAGTTACAAACTAAATATCGGCATTTGAAACTTAATAAACTGGAAAAGAATCAACACGCTGCTAAATAAACTGCGTATTTGAAATGTCTAAATCGTGCGCACTAATATGCCTATCTCTGCTCGGTTGTGCCAGCTGATTACCGCGACTCGACTTCGCGCGGCTCCAACTCACTCTTCTGTGCACACGGCCTGTCTCATCTCGACTGCTCTCTTACTCATATACCCTAGAAATCGGAGACTCGATTCCCTAGGCGCAACGTCGATTACGCGAGTCGACGTACACGGTCGCGCGATAGCCGAGAATTCCTCTCGCTCCTGGGCGCGCAGCGATTCTCGCCGTGCTTTCTCTAACTCCCCACACGCCGCTTATACAACACAAACACCGATCTTGCGCGCGCACCCGTTTCTTCACACCCGTGATTCTTAATCGAGCTATATCTCTGCTTACTCTATTATGCGGCCTACCTATCTATGAACAGAACTCGTATACCTAATCAATGCACACAAATCCGCCCCTCAACTATCCGCACGGTTGTCAATTTTCTAACCTAACTCAGCCGCGTCCTCAAACAACAGCCGATCGCTCGTATCGCGTCGCTCTTGTCCTCGCGCGGCTTCTCGATCGCCGTGTACTCTAAATTACGCCTCAGCTCTCACAGAGCTCTTCACCGAGGACATACAACTTCCGATACCGACTGCGAATCTTCACTAAATAATCTACTCTACCTTATGCCGACTTTTCTTCGCACTTGGTGGCAGAAGTTGCTCTCGCTCTCTCCCTGCCTTGTGATGTCCAGGTCTATGCTCTACCTCTATTTCTCTCTCTGTCTCTCTCTCTCTCTTTCTTCTCTCCTCGACCTCCTGACGGCTGCCGCTGTTCGACTCTCCGTCTTCTGCTGCTCGGTCAGTTACCGTCCCCTCGTCGCCGCTTGACGATATCCGACGTCGACGTCCTTTCCTCTTTCTCTTGCGCATACACGAAAGGCTCGAGTACGCGTTATTCCTGTACTTCACAAAGGCGAGAGCTCTATCTCACCGTGGAATCAGATCGTAACGCGAACTCTCTACCACTTATCGCACACAAGAAAAACGAACAGGCTCGACACATACTCTCTTTCACGATTCTCGCAATAACACATTTACGACTGCTGCAGAAAACTTCGACTCGCGATGCGCATATGATGGCTCTCTGCACTAGAATGACAATCGCTCTCATGAGCGCAGGCCTCGCGCCGAAAATGGCCGCCCTCGTCTCCTATAGGGGAAGTGCGCGAGCCTGACGCGATACACTGTATGCCGGCCGGACGGCTCACAGTGGGCTAATTCGTTATTTTTTGTTCATAAATCGTAGAACTATTGACAGGAACAAGATATAGAAATGAGACAGGGATTATCTGAAAGGTCATTAAATTACCCAAATAGGAAAGTTAGTACCAATCGTAAAAAATTACCTTTTGACCTTGAAATTCATGGGCAAAGTCATAACATTATTAAAAAAATTGTTTTAATCAGTTCACAGAACACGTAAATGGTTTTTTCATTTTCTACTACATCAAGTTTCTTGCAGCTTTTGGAACGAGGAATCCGAAAATGACCTTGAGAATTTAAATTTAACTCAAGGTCAATGGTAAAAATAGACGTAAAGTTAGATGAAAATTTTAGCCGTTTTGCATATCCACACCCGTGCACACCCGTGCACAGACACGCACGCACACACGCACGCACACACGCAGACTCACACACACACACACACACACACACACACACACACACACACACACACACACGCACGCACGCACGCACGCACGCACGGACGCACATTTTTTAAAATAGGATATTTTGACTTCCAATGACTCAAAATAGACCAATAACTCTGTTGTCTTAGCTTATTCGTCACTATTAAACCTAGCACTAAACCCTTAAACCCTACACCATTAAACCCTTCAATGCTAAACCCTTAAACTCTAAACCCTTAAACGCTTGAAAGCTAACCCCTTATACTCTAAATCCTTAAGCCCTAAACCCTTAAACCCTGAGACCTTAAACCCTTAAATCCTAAATCCTTAAACCCTAAACCCTTAAACCCTTAAACCCTAAAATATAGTAATAATTATTTTATATCAATTTTATATCAATATTTTATATCAATTGTGACACATTTATTTTATGACGAATTTTAATATAAGTTTATCATTTTTTACTATAAGAAGTAACAAAAATTGCTATGGAACACAGTAAAATTTAAAGCATCTATAACAAATATTAGTTTTATCTAAAATTTAGTATGCAATATGACAATATAATAATCCTCTCAAGACCTTTATATGATAATCACATATTCTGTGAGCAGAAAAAATACGTTCATAATGGATTATTATGCGATAAATATTAAATAATTAATAAAATAATATCATAAGCCTTTGCATCAGTTACTGTATCCTCTAACTTAGTGTAAAAAAAAAATATATATATAAAAAATAGCTAAAATTTTCATCTAACTTTACATCTATTTTTACCATTGACCTTGAGTTCATTCTCAAGGTCATTTTCGGATTCCTCGTTCCAAAAACTGCAAGAAACTTGGTGTAGTATAAAATAAAAAAAACCATTTACGTGTTCTGTGAACTATTTGGGTAATTTAATTACCTTTCAGATAATCCCTGTCTCATTTCTATACCTTGTTCCTGTCAAAAGTTCTACGATTTATGAACAAAAAATAACGAATTAGCCCACAGTGCGGCTGCTCAAGCCTCGTCGCGCAGTGGCGCCATCACCGACTACGCGCAGTACTCTGTGCACACGCTCATGTACATATTCGCTCTCATACACGCGTTCATGCGGTGACTACTTACCGACTACCGTGTGCTCCGTAGCTCATACATGTAACAAAAATATTCATTTGCTTAGAATGCAGTAAATGTACTTATCTGTATGTCGATCTCGGATGCCGTGGTCTCCTGCGATTTTCTCACCTTAAAATCACGCGTAAACTTTATCTGGCCCTCATTTCACACGGAATATTTTCTCTGGTATAATTTGGTGTTTTTTTTTTGAGGGAAAATATTTACAACATCACAAATTTCTCGCTATTAAGCCACCCTGACGTTCTATTCTTGTTCTGTTCTTGGTTTGTACTGTGTTCTGTGCTTCGACGCACTTCTGGAACATGTGTGTAGTTCGCTATCTGCAAGCTGTGTAATCCGTGGTTTAAGAAGTATTCTTTATTACGTACACTTTTGGAGCATCCTTTTCGGAGCAGGGAAAACAAGGGCGTTAAACCTGTTGAAATAATTGGTGGATGGGGTTTGTTCAAATAAACCACTCACTTAACATAAACAATAACGATCTTTATTAACCTCTTGTGAACAGCTCTCTCTCTCTCTCTCTCTCTCTCTCTCTCTCTCTCTCTCTCTCTCTCTCTCTCTCTCTCTCTCTCTCTCTCTCTCTCTCTCTCTCTCTCTCTCTCTCTCTCTCTCTCTCTCTCTCTCTCTCTCTCTCTCTCTCTCTCTCTCTCTCTCAAAGTACAACTGTCTCGTGCAGAGGACGACATCAGAATAACGCTCCCGTTGTGATTATTAAAAAATGACATCTAATTACTGTCAGTATGTAATAAATAAAATAAAATACCGGTATTATGTGTTGCAAGAAGTGCATATATAATCAAATGTTATTGATAACAAATAACATAGTGATTAAAAAAATGACATCTAATAAGTGTTTACTGTAATATAAAAAAATAAAATACCGTAAAATGTGTTGCATGAAGTATTATATCAAATTTTAAAACTCCTACTTAAAATCAGTTTCAAATGTTTTGAGAATAGAACATGTGTGTATTAATAAATAATTACGTGTTATGAGATTCATAAACATCATAATAAAGTTTTGCATAGAAGATAATATTGCTGAGTGACACAGGAGGTTATATAAATATACAATATAATTTTCAGTGTTTTATGTAATAATAAATAAAATATCGTACTGGTATGACATGTTACATGAAGTTTATAATCAAATTTTAAAACATCTATTAAAAATCACTTTTACATGTTTTGAGAATAGCACAAGTGTATATTAATAAATAATTACATGTTATGAGATTCATAAATATCATAATAAAGTTTTTAATAGAAGATAATATTGCTGAGTGACACGGGACGTTTATATATAAACATACAATATAATTTCCAGTGTTTTGTGTAATAAATAAAATAATGTACTGGTATGATGTGTTAGAACAAGTGTGTTTTATAAAAGGATGAATTATTAAAATAGAACCTTTGTTTATGTCGAAAAGCTATAGTAGCATTAAACATCGACTGCGTTCACTATGATACAATTGACATTTTATTTTATGAAGTTGAAACAGTTATGCACTGCAATCAATTTATGAGTCGTGTGAAGTGTTGCTGCTATAAACATTTTTATTAAGCATTTGGTCACAGCGTTACTGATTTGGTAACATACATTCTGGAGTTTGGATTGCTCAACATATTCTACATTTATCCTTGTATATACATAGAGAAAAACTGTGTAGGAAAAATTACAATTTTCGATAGTAACCGTGGGACAGATTCAAATTTTCATGAAAATGACTACAATTTATAGTGAAAATTGGTATTTTTGTAGTGAAAGTAACGAAATCATAGCAATTTTTAGCAGAAAATTTTTGTTTAGAAAAGTTGAAAACTGTTAATAAGAGTTTAAACTGTTAAAAATAATTATAAAATGTAGGATTACGGACGTTACTAATTATTGTTTACAACTGTTTGTAACATTCTTTATAATAAACTATTAAATATTTATTTACATTGAAATGGGTGCCCAAGAATTTGAAATATTTACTGCAATTTACAATCGCTTTTATTTAACTCGAATTTATAATAATAATAATCTAATATCTGTCCCACTCTCTACAAAGAACTCGACTGAGAGCTTAAATGTTTTTTGAAACAATAATAAATATAAACACTGTTATAAAACTATTTTTTAAAGTATTTTCTTTGATCTCTATAAAACTATTTTCTATTTTTTACAAAAATGTATTTTGCTATCAGTATAGTATCTCATTCTCATTTTCAATAGGGTCTCTTTTATCTCTTTACGCAATATGTGCTAGTGAAGTTGCTATGAAAATATTTTCATTTCCTTTTCTTACAAAAATCAAAATTAAAGTTGTACTTTCAATAACAGTATTATTTCTGTAAATAAGTCATATTATTATTTTCTTTGCACAATGTCTCTAAAAATAGTCTATCACTACATCTTTTAAAAAATCCTCTAATAAATAACTCTACAAAAAGTTGCAAACATTTTTACCCTTTTTTATTTTTAATTTTTCTATTCTTAATATAGTCTCTTAAAAAGTTGTGAAATCTACAAGTATTTCATGAAATAGGCAAGTGTACATTATCATTCCTTGCAAATTCTTTAATTTATTAATATAAGAATCAAAAGTTCATGCAAAACTTACATGTTTAAAACTAAACTATTGTTATTAAAAACGTTGAATATTTTTTCGAAACAGCCCTCAAGACATTATGTACAAGAATAAAACACTAAAAAACTTTATTTTGAAAGATCTACAGAATCTTCGAAAAATGTTTTCTCTAAAAAGAAAGCATTAATATTTTTTCTCGAAAATATTTAATTTATAAATTTGTCTAAATTAAAGTAGAAATAATAAAACTTTCTACGAAAGTCTAAAATAAGGCAAGTATAGACATTTTTCTGTATAATCTATGAAATAATTTATGATTGTATTTAAGTACATTCACATTGTTCATTGCAAACTAATAAACAATCTAAAGTTGTGATATCAATTATCGATAGTCAAGTAATGCAAACAATTACGCAAAATAACTGTAAAATGACTTTTCTCAGAAATGTATTTAAATTTGCTCATTCTTCTATACAAATTAAACACAAGAAAGTACTGAAATCAATTTATTGTAGTCAAGTATCCGTAATTTAACTTTACTGACATAATAGAACTTTTCGTATCTCGGGTGTAAAATTACATTTTACGTTCTAATTGTGATAATAAGCTCGAGCGCTAGCAAGGTTGGCTTCAAGAATTATTTATCACATAAGAGTGTAAAATCTTACACCCGTTGTACGAACATTATTTTTCGTCGTCGTGCGAGCGCAATGTATCTTCATAAAACCTTTTTCTTGTAAACATATTGTAGATCCTTTGCGAAATAATGGTACAAAGTTACCATCCCTATTTTCCCTTATTCTTTGTCAATTTTGAACTGTCTATAGTAAAACATTACGCATCTTGGGAGGACAAGAGAAGAAAAGTCTTGAGCTGCTCTATAGCAGGGAGAAGGTCCTTCCTTCTCCCATATATACTTGGCGGGCCCGACGGTCTGCAGTTTACAGGTGGGCTATTTTCATAAATGCCGAATATACTTAATTTTTGCATAAATTCATTAACAATGTTTATATGAGTACGTTGTAAATAATTGCGTTTGCTCTAATTTTTAATTGTTTCCGATTAAGTATAATATTCCTTCATTTACTGAGTGCATAATAATGGTTTACTTTTATTACCGAAAAAATTTTTCCTATTGTTCATCTTTTTTTAAACTCTAAAATTTCATATATAAATTTATAGTCTATATTGAAAAGGACTTTACATTTTACTAACCATTTCATAAGTAACCTCTTTGTATCATTGCACTATCTATTTAAAAACAGAGATCGATTCTCGGATCACTATTTAATATCTAGAAGCAATCCATTCATACTTTTTACCTATCACCTTTAAACATATTAATATTTTCATGATGAAAAATCGTATACGCAACATGGAGATAAAGAGGACCACCTCAGAGCACATGTTTGCCATCCTCGATCGCCTTCGGCTCGGGTTGCAATTTACACGTGCTCTGGACTGGCCAACTCTTTACCTCCCTAGTTGCGTACCTAATACATGAAAATGACTATGTCTACACCTTAAACTGCAGATCGTCGGGCCCGCCAAGTATATATGGGAGAAGGAAGGACCTTCTCCCTGCTATAGAGCAGCTCAAGACTTTTCTTCTCTTGTGCTCCCAAGATGCGTAATGTTTTACTATAGAAAGTTCAAAATTGAGAAAGAATAAGGGAAAATAGGGTAACTTTGTACCATTGTTTCGCAAAGGAGCTACAATATGTTTACAAGAAAAAGGTTTTATGAAGATACATTGCGCTCGCACGACGACGAAAAATAATGTTCGTACAACGGGTGTAAGATTTTACACTCTTATGTGATAAATAATTCTTGAAGCCAACCTTGCTAGCGCTCGAGCTTATTATCACAATTAGAACGTAAAATGTAATTTTACACCCGAGATACGAAAAGTTCTATTATGTCAGTAAAGTTAAATTACGGATACTTGACTACAATAAATTGATTTCAGTACTTTCTTGTGTTTAATTTGTATAGAAGAATGAGCAAATTTAAATACATTTCTGAGAAAAGTCATTTTACAGTTATTTTGCGTAATTGTTTGCATTACTTGACTATCGATAATTGATATCACAACTTTAGATTGTTTATTAGTTTGCAATGAACAATGTGAATGTACTTAAATACAATCATAAATTATTTCATAGATTATACAGAAAAATGTCTATACTTGCCTTATTTTATACTTTCGTAGAAAGTTTTATTATTTCTACTTTAATTTAGACAAATTTATAAATTAAATATTTTCGAGAAAAAATATTAATGCTTTCTTTTTAGAGAAAACATTTTTCGAAGATTCTGTAGATGTTTCAAAATAAAGTTTTTTAGTGTATTATTCTTGTACGAGTACATAATGTCTTGAGGGCTGTTTCGAAAAAATATTCAACGTTTTTAATAACAATAGTTTAGTTTTAAACATATAAGTTTTGCATGAACTTTTGATTCTTGTATTAATAAATTAAAGAATTTGCAAGGAATTTTAATGTACACTTGCCTATTTCATGAAATACTTGGAGATTTCACAACTTTTTAAGAGACTATATTAAGAATAGAAAAATAAAAAATAAAAAAGGGTAAATATTTTTGCAACTTTTTGTAGAGTTATTTATTCGAGGATTTTTTAAAAGATGTAGTGATAGACTATTTTTAGAGACATTGTGCAAAGAAAATAATAATATGACTTATTTACAGAAATAATACTGTTATTGAAAGTACAACTTTAATTTTGATTTTTGTAAGAAAAGGAAATGAAAATATTTTCATAGCAACTTCACTAGCACATATTGCGTAAAGAGATAAAAGAGACCCTATTTAAAATGAGAATGAGATACTATACTGATAGCAAAATTCATTTTTGTAAAAAATAGAAAATATTTTTATAGAGATCAAAGAAAATACTTTAAAAAATAGTTTTATAACAGTGTTTATAATTATTATTGTTCCAAAAAACATTTAGGCTCTCAGTCGAGTTCTTTGTAGAGAGTGGGACAGATGTTAGATTATTATTATTATAAATTCGAGTTAAATAAAAGCGATTGTAAATTGCAGTAAATATTTCAAATTCTTGGGTACCCATTTCAATGTAAATAAATATTTAATAGTTTGTTATAAAGATACTCTATAAATTAAATTCATTAGTTATCGCAATTTTTTAAGTCTTAATTTGCCAAGAGCTTTCGTTAATATATCTGCTAAATTTCGTTCTGAATTTACTTTTACAACATCAATCAAACCTTTTACATAATTTTCATTCACAAAATGATAATGTACTTCGATGTACTTTGATCTCTTGGTAAAATTACTATACTTAGCAATGCTTACAGCGCCAGAATTATCCTCATAAACATTAGCAGGTTTACCAATTTTTACCTTGAAGCAAGTTAACAAATCTTTAACTGAAAGTATCTCACTTACAGCTTCTGACAGTGCAACATATTCTGCAGCTGTTGATACTTAGTAACACTACCTTTCTTCCTAGATTTCCAGTATATCACGTTTCCATACAATTTCACAACATACCCAGTTGTCGATTTCTCATCTACACAATCTTCTGTCCAATCCGCATCAACATAACATTCAAGAATATCTACTTTATTACTTTTCTTATATCTGGATTTTAAATCTTTAGTTAAGTATAAATATTTTAAAATTCTTAAATCATATTTATAATGTGATTAATTGTAACAATTTTGAAATCTGCTTAAATAATTAACGCTATAACTTATATCTAATCTAGTTCCTGAACTAATATACAAAAGCACTCCTATCAGGTTTCATTACTTTGAATTTTCATTCGATTCTTCCGCAGGTTCTAACTTCAAATTCTGCTCATTGGAGTCTCATACAATTTCGCTTGTTCAATCTGATATTTCCTAGTTAATGATTCAATATATCTTTCCTGATCTAAAGACATCTCATTTATATTTTCGTCATATTCAATATTAATTCCTAAATACATACTCACTTTACCTAAATCTTTCATTTGAAATCTTTCTTTTAACATACTTTTTATGAAATTCAAATTTTGTCTATTCTTACACAAAATCAATATATCATCCAAAAATATAATTAAATAGATAATCTCATCTTTTATTTTTAATGTATACAAACAATAATAATGTACGCTTCTTACAAATCCTAGAGAACTTAAATAACTATCAAGACACTCGTACCAATCTCTCGAACTCTCACGCAAACCATACAATGCTTTCCTTAACATACTATCTGTCAAAAAACTACCGGGAATTTTTAAATAAAACACACAATATTCAATTATTTATCAATATTTATTTTGTCGCCTTCAAAGTAGGCCCCATTTGATGCAACACACAAGTGCCAACGATTTTTCCAATCATCAAAATATTTTTTATAAGCGTTTTCTGGGATGGCCTTCAGTTCCCTCAACGAATTTTGTTTTATGGGTTCGATCGCTTCAAAACGTTTTCCACGGAGAGGTAATTTTAGTTTCGGGAACAGAAAAAAGTCACATGGGGCAAAATCTGGTGAATACGGTGGTTGCTCGATTGTATTTATTGAGTTTTTGGCCTTAAATTCGGTTACAACTGCGGCTCTATGCGGTGGTGCATTATCGTCGTGCAAAATCCACGAATTGTTCTTCCACAATTCTGGCCGTTTTTGACGGATTTTTTCACGCAAACGCTTCATAACGCTCAAATAATATTGTTTATTAACCGTCTGTCTCTCTGGTAGGAATTCATGATGCACCAAACCATGAATATTAAAGAAAATAGTCAGCATGACTTTCACTTTTGATCACTTTGACGTGGTTTTTTCGGTTTTGGCTCGTCTTTTGTTTGCCATTGAGATGCCTGTTGACTTGTTTGCATGTCAAACTCGTAGACCCATGTCTCATCTCCAGTTATAATGCGTTCCATGAATGTAGGATCGGAATTAGCACGATCCAGCATGTCCAAAGAGATCTGCCGGCGGTAGTCTTTTTGAAGAAAATTCAGCTCTTTTGGAACAAGTCGAGCGGCGACGCGTTTCATGCCTAAAACATCCAAAATCGTACGAACTGACTCGTGGGAGATGTTTAGCTCTTGTGCTATCTCTCTTAAGCCTGAATGGCGATTTTCCAATACGATTTGTTTCACTTTTTTAATGTTCTCCTCGGTGGATGCTGTTGATGGCCGTCCGGACTGAGACAAATCTTCACACACTTCTCGACCTTCCTTGAATGCTTTGTACCAATCGTAAATTTGTGTTTTTGATAAAACTGATTCCCCATAAGTCTTTTCCAACATTCTCAAAGATTCTGCGCACGAAATTTCGTTGGTAACACAAAATTTGAGGCAAACTCTTTGTTCAATATTTGTATTCATTGTGAAAATCGTGACGCACTACTGAGCTTAACTGACTATAACAGCTGGCGTAAACAAACTGCTTGTCGCTGGCTCTCGCGCCTCGTCCACGTTCACTGTAGCCGCTCCTTCCACGCCGGTTAGAACTCGATCCTCGCTGCTGACTGGCTCCCCGTC
Organism: Torymus aiolomorphi; assembly: GCA_036365515.1. Lineage (NCBI taxonomy): Eukaryota > Metazoa > Arthropoda > Insecta > Hymenoptera > Torymidae > Torymus > Torymus aiolomorphi. The sequence goes on along the minus strand of CM070875.1, from coordinate 151,444,389 downwards.
AACTAGCGCCTCCTCGCTACTGCGACTGGCCTCTGTTACCTCCTCTGTGTGGCGTCCCTCGATTCCACGAACTCTTGTTAGTTGGACAATCGTACTGCATGTGTCCTACACCACCACATACATAACATGTTCTTTTCTTTTATTCTTTCTTTTTTTCAAACACAAAAGCGTTCGATCTTAGATTTTCACTATTACTTTGTCTTTTCTGAAACTCTAATGCTAGTTTCGACTTTACATATTCCACTGTTTTTTCATTTTCCGGCAAAGCATCTACTATGTTAACTATATGCGACATACTTTCAGGCAGTGCTAACAAAAAATAGTTCAATTTATCTTTTTTTGTCACTTTTTCTTCCGCATTACTTCATTCACTAATTTTTCAAAGTTATTATAAAAGTCTGTCGGATTCTCTTCCATTTTCAAATCGAGTAGTTTTCTTTTGCATAACAATTTCACAGCACTACTTTTAACTAAATAATTTTGATCTAACTTAGCAATCATTTTTCTGGCACTTTCTTCAGAGATAATTAATTCTAGTTGTGTATTTGTAATACTGTTCACAATATAATTTTTAGCCTTTATCTATTTCTTCTTCAAGTCGTTCTCTCCTATTGTCGTCGGTTTTTCATCATTCTCAATAACTTCACTACACTCTTTAAATTCTAAGAACAATTTTAACTTGTACTTCCATTTGTCGTAGTGTGTTCCATCAAATACTTGCAACGTGAATCCTTTATTCTTCGATACCATCTTGTTTTCAACAGGAAATTCCTGTTTTACTACTTTGTTTTCTGTATCAAAAAACTCTTCTTCACTTTCACTCTTAGTTTTGACAAACTTTTTTCCGTTTTCATCAATGCGTTTTCCTTTGTTCTTGCGCTTACCACGCGCTCAACTTAAAAGCATTTTATTCTTCGCAGAATTTGAGTACGTTATCGCTCTCAAAAGAGACAATAATCATACTAAATAAAGACAACCAGGCACTCTGCTACCATGTTGAAATAATTGGTGGATGGGGTTTGTTCGAATAAACCACTCACTTAATATAAACAATAACGATCCTTATTAACCTCTTGTGAACAGCTCTCTCTCTCTTAAAGTGCAACCGTCTCGTGCGGAGGACGACATCAGAGTAACGCTCCCGCTCACTCTCGCTATACGCTTACTACTATACAAATGAACCTCATATCTTAACAAAACCATCAACTATTGTGACGAGTAAGTCAGAGTCGTATCACTTGTATTTACTTCCGTCTTTTCCGTTTCACTTCTTAAACCACAGAGTACAAAGCTTGCAGATAGCGAACTACACACATGTTCCAGTAGTGCGCCGGAGCACAGGACACAGCACAGAACAAGAACAGAACGTCAGTGTGAAAAGTCCCTAATGCAGCCAAGCAGCGTCACCCTAATCCAGAAAGAAGAAAAAGACTAGTACATGTTACTTTGTTACACGTACATTACAGGTCTATTATACGCGTCTGAAGCATACGCAGTTATTTATCTTCTAATAGTCTTTACATTGATTGTTTTTTGTCGGAATTATTATGAACAATATGTTGAATTATTTGACAAAAACAAATTAAGTTTTTATCATGAAAACTCCAGTGAAATGTGGTATTGGTATACGTTTAAACGAAGATTGTCATTTGGAAAGTTTAACAGAACAAAAGGATGTAAATAAATTTGAAGATCTTAAAGAAGAAGATGTTAAACTTCTTTATTTAAGAATACCTAATCTAAAAGACTTAGAAAATCAAACAGTTTGTAGTCATCATTATTATAAATTTGTCAACTATTATTCAACTTTGCTTGGAAAAAAGTGCTATGATTCGTGGAACATACACAGCAAAATTATGAGAACTAATTTAACAGAAATTAAGGTAGATTTATCAGAAAAATTCATGATTGTTTGTAAAATTAATGTTATACCAGGGAAAAAACTTTGCAAAAATTGTTTGGCTAGATTTGGAAAAGAAATTGGTAATTTTAAAGGAGAACTTACATATTGTGTTGATCCATATAAAAGGCATCGGTCTAAAATTTTTAATGGATTAGAATTTTTAACATTAGAATATATACAATATTTAAAAGATGTTCACAATGTATTATTTAGGTGTGAACATAAAATATGCAGTGTATGTAAAACTCAGATTAAATCTGATATTACAGAATACATAAAGAGAAGAAATGAACAGAAAACAACAGTTTTCAAGTGAATCTAGTGAATCACAACAATGCAAAAACACACCTGAGTCAGATTTTGAATCATGCAGCCACAAAAAAAACGTCTCGATACGATATTAAATACTTTTGATATAAATCCTATCGAACGCAAGAAGTTAAATGATGAACGTTTAATGAATAAAGGTGTTGAAATCCTGCAAATTGTTGTCAATGAAGTTTCAGAAGTCTTTGAACAAACCCATGGTGTTCAATTATCAAAATTTGAGAATTTAGAGGAAATAAGTAACGAAAGTTTGTAGTTTCATAATATAATTTCAAATGTTAAATGTAAATGGATACATGCAAAACTGTTGATGAAAAAAGAAGTTTGTTAACCTTATTGCCAGATCATTGGAAATTCAAAACTGTTACTCAGTATTTTAAATGTACAAATTATATGTATACGGAAGCGAAGAAATTAAAAAGTAATGTTGGTAAGTATATAAGTTTAAAAAAAAAATCATTGCGAATATTCCCTCGAGGTTAATAAACATGTATGCAACCCTGAGGAAATATTGTTGCTGTTTGAGAATGCCATAATTTATATGAGTTATATGCTGTGGGAGTTTTAAATAAATTTGACACAAACACTTGAGTAAATTTAACCATAATATATTGTATAAAAATTCGATGATTAAAATAACAAAATAATTAACATATTTAGAGTGGTTACATAAGTATCATAAAATTGGTGTTATAAAGTCGTGTAATGAAGTTTGTGTGTAATATAAATCCCGTTGAGTTTACTGATGTGTGTGTGCGTGCGTGCGTGCGTGCGTGCGTGCGTGCGTGCGTGTGTGTGCGTGTGCGCGTGTGCGTTAGCATGTGGGACAGCGAGAGAGACTGCATGGGTTTAGCTATACTCGGCCCATCAGCGTAGTGCTGGCGCGCCGCGGCAGAGTGAGTCAGCAAATCCGCGAGCGGCCGCGGGAAGCTTAAGCGTCGCGGCGGCACAGTGAGTATAGCCCATTCGCGCGCGACCGCTGGAAGCTATTACATAATTCCCAAACAGTTTCAAACCAATGATTTCCGTTTTTCCATTGTAAATTTTTTAGTTTGAATTTTTATTTTATATTATAACAATATTGTTACAATATTGCTGCAAGGTTGTACAATGTAGGGGATTTTTTTTTTAAATTAAAAAATCGAGAATTACACTAATAAAAATACCCCTTTGGGAAGTACCATCCACATGATAGGTTTCAAAGTGCAAATCTTTGTACGCATAGGTGTCTTTTTCAATGTTTATATAACTAAAGTTTTTTATATTTCAAGTATACATAAAATTTTATGTGAAATTAAACATGTTAGTTTTTATTAAAGAACTTCTTCTATTGAAATCAAATATGGCTCATCGTAGTTAATATTAATATAATTTTTTTCTAGGTGCTTTAGGTAGACGTATAAAAAAAGTTATCTTCGGGTTTCTCCTGAAATCAGAAAATCAATCAATGATTACTATTTAGATGATTCGAATAGTATAATGTGTAGTGGAATGAAAGAATGTGTGAAGATAAAAAGTGGTGAATCGTCTATTACAGTTCAAAAGGGAATTTTGATTTATGATTTATCAGATTTATATAATAATTGAATTAAAGATAGTGGTCACGAAACTATTTTTTGCTTAGCATTTTTTAGTCAGATGAGAACGAAAGAATGTGTATTTGCTGGGGAACCAGGTACTCACAACATATATGTAGGTTCCATTCATCAAAATGTAAAACCGAAATTATCGGCTATAACATCAAATATTAATTATAAAGAAGTTATTGAAGCTTTTGTATGCTCCATTGATAATAAAATTTGTATGCTAGGAAAATGTGATCAGTGTCCAAGAGAAAATGGTATTCGTCAATTCCTTACCTCTTGTGTTGATGATGTTGTTGAAAATAGTATACATCTATATTGTACGCATGAATAAATACAGTAGGTATGTGTGAGCGCGCGACTGTATCGAGAGCGCGCAATGTCGTATGAGTCCGAATGTAAACATGTACCTCTCCCCTTTCTAGTGTGTGCGTGAGCAAGCACCTAAGTCGAGGAGCAGCGAACGATAGGCTGCTCTCTCTCTCTCTCTCTACTGCCGTACGCCGAACGGGAAGCACCTTGCGCTAGGCGCTATGAAGCGCCCGTCTTATTTTACACTTAAGCCTAAATAAATAAGTTATTCTTTTATACCTTAAATGTGTCTCTCCATCATTAATAATAATACCACACCTCAACATGGTAGCTGGAGCCGTGGTTGGTTTGCCACGAAGTGGTAAGTGCTTTTTCTCTTATCTTCTACACGACTCTCGAGTCGTGCAGAGATAATTAAAGTGCCGTGTATGTGAAACGTATATGGAAAAAGAATCGAAATTGAAAATCGAGCAAGAAGAAAAGTCCGAACACGAAGGAAAGTTCGAGACATCTATTGAAGAAGAAACGACCTTGGAGGTCAAGCACGAAGAAAATTCCGAACACGAAGGCACGTTCGAGAACGAAGAAGACGAAATGGAGAAAAAGGAAGTCACGATACCGGTGTTTGATGGAGAAGACTACAGTATGTGGAAGAAAAGAATTACAATGTACCTAAAGATGAAAAAGTGTGACGTAGTGATAATCAGATCAAGAGTTGCTGCAGACAAAGAAGACCGGGAAGAAAAGGATTTAAAGGCCATAAATTTGATTTACAGTGCCATTTCCAACAAACAATTGGAGTTTGTGTGTGAAGAAGATACGGCGTATAAAATAATAAAGAAATTGGATGATATGTATTTGAAAGAGTCTACAGCACTACAAATTGTGTGTAGAAATAAATTGGAAAAATTGAGACTAGAAAAGTATAGTGATACAGCAACATTTTTCAGTGAATTTGAAAAATCAGTGAATGAATTAAAAAGCGCAGGTGCAAAAATAAGTGAAAAAGAAAAATTGAATTACATGTTGAACACGTTACCGAGCCAATACAGTTACATTGGCGATTTAATAGACACGTTAAAAGAAGAGGATCAAACAGCATCGTATGTGAAAAATAAAATCCAGATTGCTGAAATGAAGAATAATAACGAGGATAGCGAACAAAGGTCAAATGTATTTGCTGCCAAAAGGAACCAGAAAGGAAGCTGCTTCAAATGTGAAAGAACCGGGCATTTCGCACGAGAATGCCAAAATGGAGGACAAGCAGGACAAAGCGGCAAAACATGGCGAGGCTCAACACGTGGCCGCGGCCGAGGGACGGCAGGAAGAAGCAACTACGGCAGGGGGCGCGGAAACTTCCGTCAGCAAGGAGCCAGCACGATTGAGCAGAGCGGCGAAGGTGCGAGGACATGGATAGCTACAGCGTATGCGGCGCCGAGTAACGATAGTCAAGGTAGGCTAGGTAATGAGATACAGTGGTTGCTGGACAGCGGATGTACCAATCATATAATAAATAGCGTCGACTATTTTGATAAATGTACTGATCTTAAAGAACCGGTAAATATCTACTTAGGGGGTAATAGATATATAAAAGCAACGAAAATTGGAAATGTAGTTAGCTATTTTGACGTGTTTGGTAAAAAGAATGAAGTTAATATGACTAATGTTTTTTATGCCGAAAAAATTAATACAAACTTAATAAGTTTTGGGAAATTAACAGATAACAATAAGATTATTTCAAAGGGAAATATAGCAAGGATGATAGATAAAGCTAATAAATTGATAGCTGTAGCATACAAAGAAAATCGAACTTATAAGATAAATAGTACCTTGTAACATAGAGAGAATTTTGTAAACACAGCCGACTGTAGCAATAATAACATGAGTTTGAAAGAGAAATGGCATAGAATGTTAGGACACGTAAATTTCGGGTATCTAAATACACTATGTAGAGAAGAGTTATTAACGGGTATTCCGAATAAACTTGAAACGGAATTTATGAAGTGCAAAACGTGCATAGAGAATAAAATGCATAACTTGCCATTTAGCAACGATAGAATAAAAGCTAAAGATATTTTAGAGATAGTTCATACAGATGTATACGGTCTATTTAAAACTGCAGGTTTTCATGGAGAAAATTATTTTGTTTCTTTCATTGATGATTATAGCAAAATCGCGAAGGTTTATTGTATCAAAACTAAAGACGAAGTTTTTGATTGCTTAGTTAGATTTATTAATGAATGTGAAAATTTATCTGAAAAGAAAGTAAAAGTTTTGAGATGTGATAACGGGAAAGAATATTTAAATAACCGCTTCTATAAATTTGCCAAAGAAAAAGGTATTATTTTGAATAATTGTCCAGTATATGTACATCAGTTAAACGGAACCGCGGAAAGGTTTAATAGAACGATAATGGATATGGCGCGATGTTTACTAACAGAGACAAACGTTCATAAACGGTTTTGGCCCGAGATTATTTGTGCAGTGACGTATTTGAAAAATCGAACGTTGACTAATACGATAGAGAGAAAAACTCCGTACGAAATATTTTTTAGGAGACGGCCGGATGTCAAACATTTACGTCTGTACGGGAGTAGAGTTTTTGTTAGAAAACCGGAACAAAAAAGAAATTCTAAATGGGATAAAAAGGCAGATATAGGAATCCTATTAGGATATAGTGATGTAGGATATAGAGTCCTAGTAAATAATAAAATGGTAGTTGCTAGATATGTAGATATCGTAGAGGAAAATGTAAAATGTATGGAACTTGATGATGTAGAGTCAAAATATACATCTCCTTCTACTTCGACTCTCGAGTCATTCAGAGGAGAACAAAATGATCGTGATGATGATTTAAGCGATGATAATGTTTTTCAAAGCACGGATGAGAATAATGAACAGGAATCAAAGGTAGCAAATAAGAAAATTGTAGAACTATTAAAAGTCCCACGTAGATCTACACGTGATAGAACAAGTCCAATAAGATATCCAGAAAATATTTCGAATAATATTTATGTAAATTACTGCAGGGTAGATACTCCATATTTGAGGAGGCGATGAGTAGTAATGATAGTGAGAGCTGGATAAAAGCTATGGATAAAGAAATAGAAAGTTTAAAAGATAATAAAACATGGGAATTAGTTGAAAGGATACCAAATGAAAAGGTAATAGATGTAAAATGGGTTTATAGTAGGAAATCTGATGATATATATAAAGCGAGATTAGTTGTAAGAGGATTTCAACAGACAAATGTGATTGACGACATATACACTCCAGTTGCTAAAATGCAAACTTTAAAAATTTTGTTTTCCTTTTGTTGTCAGTTTGGTCTAATTATAGAACAAATGGATGTAGTTACTGCTTTTTTAAATGGTGAAGTAAGCTCGGAGGTATATGTCGGTCAACGGAAAGGTTATAGCGATGGAACAAATAGAGTTTGTAAATTACGTAAAGCATTGTACGGACTACGAGAAAGTCCAAGGGCATGGTATAAATGTTTGGATGAATATTTCACAAAGATAAAATTTAAAAGGAGTAACGTAGATTATTGTTTATATACTCAAGGTGAGGGTATAGATCAAATTTACTTATTAATATATGTCGATGATTTGTTAATTTGTAGTAAGAGTAAAAAGAAAATTAAGAAATTAAAAAGAGTCTTGTCAGAAAAATTTAAGATGAAAGATCTAGGAGAAGTTAAAGAATACCTTGGTATTAATATAGAGTATGATTATCGAAATTGTGATATGAAATTAAGTCAAACTAAGTATATAGTCATTAGCTAATAAATATCAATTGCAGAATAGTAAATTATATAATACTCCTATGGAAACAAATCTAAAAATTGAAAAGGCTGAAATATGCGAGTCAGATATTAAATATAGAAATTTGATAGGTGCATTATTATATATAAGTTCAAGTACAAGGCCTGATATACGTTATAGTGTGAATTATTTGAGTAGATATCAGAATACTTACAATGAGACACATTGGAAATATGCTTTGCGAATCTTGAAATACTTGTATTTAACTAAAGATTTAAAGATGAACTATAAAAGAAATGTAAATTGCGAAACTATAGATTGTTATGTAGACGCAGATTGGGCTGGTGATAATGTTGACAGAAAATCCACATCTGGATATGTTATTAAAGCATTTGGAAATGTAATTGATTGGAAATCGCGAAAACAAAGAACGGTAACAAAGGCTTTAACTTATGCAGAATATGTAGCCTTATCTGAGGCAGTTAGTGAAGTAAAGTTTATGATAGAGTTAATGAAAAACTTTAATGTGGAATTGATTGATCCTGTAAAGATATTTGAGGATAACACAGGCGCGATAAATATAGCGAATTATGGAAACTTTACTAAGAACTCGAAGCACATAGAAATACATTACCACTATGTTCATGAAAGCGTGAAAGAAAAAGAAATTGTAATAATTAAAATTGACTCGAATGATAATGTTGCGGATATCTTTACAAAAGCATTGGGTAAAGATAAATTTGAAAAGTTCAGAGAATTATTGAATATCATGTAATGAATTAAAAGTGTACAATATAAATGTAAGGAGGCGTGTTGAAAATAGTATACATCTATATCGTACGCATGAATATATACAGTAGGTAAGTGTGAGCGCGTGACTGTATCGAGAGCGCGCAATGTCGTATGAGTCCGAATGTAAACATGTACCACTCCCCTTCCTAGTGTGTGCGTAGCAAGCATCTATATCGAGGAGCAGCGAACGATACGCTGCTCTCTCTCTCTCTCTCTACTGCTGTACGCCGAACGGAAAGCACCTTGCGCTAGGCGCTATGAAGCGCCCGTCTTATTTTACACTTAAGCCTAAATAAATAAGTCATTCTTTTATACCTTAAATGTGTCTCTCCATCATTAATAATAATACCACACCTCAACAGATGTAAATACAGAAAGTGTGGAGTATAGTAATTGGGTTCCCGTAGCTATAAAAAGCAAGAACTCAGAAAACTCGATTAGCTCTAAAGTGACGCCTGAAAATTTTAAAAATCCTTTTAATGAGTTTTCAGACAATTTTGTAGAAGATATTTTGAATATGACTGAAGATCATTATATTTCTATTAGTCAAAAAGATTATTTTACTGAATGTAAAAACCATTTTTACAATGACACTGGAATATTTATTATGGATTTTGCTAAAAATTATACTTTTATTAGTCAAAATTCCATCCAAGGATTTTTGACTAATAAAAGTACCGAACAATACTTCGGCTTCATTATTTACCATCGCATTGTATTTGAAAGAGGAAACAGGAAATGATGTGAAACATAAAACTTTTTGTGTTATTTCAGACAGTTCGATACACCAAGCTTACTCAGTCCATAAATTTACAGAAGTAGTACTTAGTAAAATTAAAAATGAATTTTTCTGGATAAAAAACTTAATTTATTTTTCTGATGGCACTCCGACACTATTTAAAAACAAGTAAGAGGAAAATTACTTGATAATTTTTAATTTTTTTTTGTAGTTTCTTTTAATAAATCACAAATAAGAATATGATAATAAGTTATTTATGAGTGGATTATAATTCTTTGATCTGATGGCAATTTAACCATTATGAAAAGAAAAGTTGATACTGTTGGATATTGTGAATATTTCGCCTTCTGTATATGAGCGTACGCATGAGACACAAACAGCGCGACACACGTATACACACATGTAAGTCTCCCCTCCCTAGTGTGTCTGCGACTATGTAGGTATGTCGAGCGGCAGTGAGCGACGCGCTATACTCTATCTCTAGTCTCGGACGCCCAGCATGTAATATCTCGCGCATGGCGCAGGCAAGCGCCGATTATAATCATCAATTACATTTAACTCTAATAAACTAGTCATTCTTTCTAAGTCTAATAAAAGTGTTCATTTCACTACACCTTTCCACCAACTCCAACATGGTAGCAGAGCGCGTGGTTGGTAAGTGAAACAAAAAGACTCTGACTCAATACAAGCCTCGGCGAGTATTGTGGCAGCCATTGCTGTAGGAAGAGAAAAAGCACGCGGCTCGCAAAAAGTTTAACTGTGAAAAATATTGAAGGAAAAGTGCAAAAGTAAGAAAAATACAAGTGTGAATAAATAATAGAATATGTCTATAAGTGATAGAAGAAAGAATTGTGAAAAATTTATGAATAATTCAAGCCGATGCGAGCAGATTAGATTTCTTGTGTGAAGCACACGGCACGGTGCAAGAATAGAGTACGTGGCAGAATTCGAGGTTACACACGTGGTAAATGGACACTAAAGGACAAGTGAAAACCAAAGAAGAAGTAATATTAGAAGACATTGAATACGAAAGCAAAGAAATAATTGAGAAAAAGATTGCTGAAAAACGTTTTGTGAAAATAGTGCAGAAAATAATTACGCTAAATAAAGTAATAAAAGTGTATGAAGAAATTAAGTTAAAAAAAGTCGAGATGGCTAAACACGCAAGAATTGATGATGCACATATCCCAATTTTTGATGGAGGTAACTACACAAGCTGGGAATTTAGATTATTGAATGTACTAGAATATAAAGAGTGCAAAGAGCAAGCAATAAGAGTGCGAGATGCAACAAAGGCAAATGAAGTTGATGAGGCCACATGGAAGAAATTAGATATGAAAGCAAGAAATATATTAATTAGCACAGTGAGTGATAAACAATTAGAATATATTATGGACTGCGATACAGCATACAAAATGATGGAAAAATTCAAGAGCATGTACTCTACTAAATCTACAGCGCTGCAAATAATATGCAGAGGTCAATTGGAAGATATTAAACTAAAAAATTATGAGAAAGTTGAAGAATTTTTTGTAGAGTTCGAACAAGCGTGCAACAAATTTAAAGCAGCTGGAGGCACACTACCAGAAAAGGAAAAAATGAGGTATTTAATAAGAGCACTACCAGCAAGCTACAGCTTTATTGGGAGTCTCATTGATCTCGTCCCAGAAGCTCAACAAACGGTAGACTATGTTAAGTCTAAAATTCAAGAAAAAAATTTGACAGTGCCTGATGACGAGAAAAGGAAAAATGTAAGTACATTCAACGTCAAGACAAAGGGACAGTGTTATAACTGTGGCCGGGGAGGTCATTTAAAGAAGGACTGTTGGAGACCACCACAGATCAGCCAGAGCAGAGGAGCATTCCAAAGCAGAGGAGCATCCCAGAGCAGAGGTCGAGGCCAACGAGGATATCAACGAGGCAGTTCCAGAGGACGCGGTCGTGGCAGAGGAGCAGCCCAGCAGAGGCAAGAAGACTCCAGTCAACGCAGAGAAGACTCAGCAGCTGAGACCTGGATGATCAAGGTCAATCACGACGAAGTGAAAAGCGAAACAGTGAGTGATGTGTTCTATAGTGAAGTAGAATCTAAGTTTTCACCCTATCACAATCCAAGCTTCGGCGAAGATTGTGGTAATAAAAATAGGATAACGAATGTTTACAATTATAATTGCGAAAAGAATGGTAAATTCAACGAAATCAGTTGGTTGTTAGATAGCGGATGTACTGATCATGTTGTGAATGATGAGAGAATGTATGAAAAATTTATTGTATTAAAAAATCCTATTGAAGTAAAATTGCCAGATGGCAAAAATTTAAAGGCCACAAAAGTAGGCAATATAAAAACATATTTCAAAAATTATCATAATGAAAAATTAATTGATTTAGAGAACGTTTATTTTGTACAAGGAATTAATAAAAATCTATTAAGCGTTGCAAAAATTACAAGAAATAATACTATTGTTTATAAAAATGATAATGCAAAGATTTATAACAAAAATAGAGAATTAGTTGCGGAAGCAAACAAAATAAATGATTTGTATGTTATGAAAAGTTACATATATAAGGATCTTGATAATGATGTCTATGTAAACTCTGTAAAATTAACTGAAAAAGAAAAGTGGCATAAAGCATTAGGCCATGTCAACTTTCAATATCTAAACAAGTTAGTAAAAGATAAATTGGTAGATGGTTTACCAGATAAATTAGAAAATAATGAAATGAAATGCGCAAATTGTATTCAAAGTATAATGGCTAATGTGCCGTTTAAAAATGAGACAAGTAAAACTTCAGAAATTTTAGAGTTAATTCATACTGATCTAAATGGTCAACACAGAACAACAGGTTCCGATGGAGAAAAATTTTTTCTAAGTTTTATTGACGATTACAGTAAATGTAGTAGAGTTTATTGTATTAAAAGCAAATCAGAGACTGCAAGTTGTTTTAAAGAATATGTAAATTTAGCTGAAAACAAATTTAATAAAAGAGTTAAAAAATTAAATTGTGATAATGGCAAAGAGTACTTACTTACTTATAAGGAAATTTATCAGTTTATAAATAAAAAGGGAATTGAACTATTTTTTATTATATTACCTTGCCCACCCTACGTCCATCAATTAAATGGAGTAGCAGAAAGATTTAACAGATCAGCTATGGATATAGGCAGATGTCTGTTAAGATAGGCCAAAATACCATTAAGATATTGGCCAGAAATTGTTAAAACAGTCTCTTACTTGAAAAACCGTACAATAGCCAACTCAAACGAAAATAAAACTCCTTTTGAAATATTTTTTGGAAACAAACCAAATGTAAAAGACTTAAAAATATACGGAAGTAAAGTCTTCGTTAGAAAACCAGAAGCTTTGAGAAAAGGAAAATGGGATGATAAACCCTAATTAGGTATATTAGTAGGATATACGCACAATGTAGAGTCTTATTAAATAATAAAGTAATAAATGCCAGACATGTACAAATTGTCGAAGATGGCACTGAAGTAATCTGTTTGGAAAAGGTTAACGATGAAAATATTATTGAATTAAATTTAGATGAATCAAACGATTCAAGTATGAAACAAGTAGTATTATTGAAAATAATTATGGCAATGAAAATTTAATTAATAATAACGATGAAATTGAAAATATTGAAAATGAGAATGAGAACATCGATAATGCTTTCAATCGTTCAAATGAAAATTTAAATGTTAAAAGAACATCAAACAGAAAGAAAAGTCCGGTACAAAGATACGGAAACCCTGTAGCACATTATATTTATATACATTATGTAAATGCAAATGTACCGAATACATTTGAGGAGGCGTTAAACTCCAGCGAATGTAAAGAATGGCAAAAAGCTATGAATTCAGAAATTGAATGCCTAAAGAAAAATAATACATGGGTTGTAGTTGAGAAACCTCAAAATAAAAAGATTATTGATGTAAAGTGGGTCTATAAAAGGAAAAGCGATGACTCTCTTAAGGCTAGGTTAGTTGTTAGAGGTTTCCAACAAAGAGAATATCAAGAAAATGTTTATTCGCCAGTAGCAAAAATGGAAACGTTAAAAATTTTGTTAAGTTATTGTTGCGTAAATAATCTGTTCATAGAACAAATGGATGTAGAAACAGCGTTTCTTAACGGAAAAGTAAAATCAGAAGTTTATATTCATGAACCACAAGGTTATGAAACCGGCAAAAATAAAGTTTGCAAATTATTAAAAGCACTATACGGATTGAGAGAAAGCCCAAAGGCTTGGTATGAGACATTTGACAAATGCGTGAGTAAACTCGGGTTTATAAGAAGCAATTATGATTACTGTTTATATGTAAACAACACAGACGATGATACTATATACATTTTAGTATTTGTAGACGATCTCTTAATATGCTGTAAAAATAAAGATAGAATCAATGAAGTTAAACTGCTTTAATGAAAAGATTTGTAATAAAAGATCTAGGAAAAATTAAATCATATATAGGAATCGACATTGATTATAATAACAGGAAAGGTATGATGACTTTAACTCAACAGAAATATATAAAATCATTGGCTGTGAAATACAACTTAGAAAACACGAAACTGTACGATACTCCGATGGAGACAAATTTAAAACTTGAACAGGCTAATAAAGCAGATGAAACAATAAAATATCGAAATTTAATAGGTGAATTATTATATATTAGCACAGGTACAAGACCTGACATAACTTACAGCGTGAACTACTTAAGTAGATTTCAAAGTTGCTACGATTCAACACATTTGAAATACGCGATGCGAATATTGAAATACTTATACAAAACGAAACATTTAAAATTGACTTATTGTTTGGGGACTTTGCAGGAGATAACATTGACAGAAAGTCAACCACCGGATTTGTTATAAGAATGTATGGAAATATAAATTATTGGAAAGCACAGAAACAAAAAACTGTGACTAAAAATTCAACATTTGCTGAATACATTGCATTGTCTGAAGCGACAACAGAAATATTGTTTGTAATTAATCTCTTGAAAGACGCCTTTAATACGACATTTAAAAGTCCTGTTAAAATATACGAGGATAACTCAGGCGCAGTAGCAATAGGTAAATTCGGTAACTTAACAAAAAATTCTAAGCACATTGAAGTACAATGTCATTATGTAAATGAGAATTACGAGAAGGGTATTATCGATATTGTAAAGATAGAAACTGAAAAAAACATAGCAGACATATTCACTAAGAGTCTATGTAAGGATAAATTTATTAAAAATAGAAACGCGTTAAAATTATTATAGAATATTATAAATAAAAGTCGAAAATTCAAGGAGGCGTGTTGGATATTGTGAATATTTCGCCTTCTGTATATGAGCGTACGCATGAGACACAAACAGCGCGACACACGTATACACACATGTAAGTCTCCCCTCCCTAGTGTGTCTGCGACTATGTAGGTATGTCGAGCGGCAGTGAGCGACGCGCTATACTCTGTCTCTCTAGTCTCGGACGCCCAGCATGTAATATCTCGCGCATGGCGCAGGCAAGCGCCGATTATAATCATCAATTACATTTAACTCTAATAAACTAGTCATTCTTTCTAAGTCTAATAAAAGTGTTCATTTCACTACACCTTTCCACCAACTCCAACAGATACAAAATGTTTTTTGGATGGAAATTGATTAATTTTATAATAAGCAGAGTTCTTGACTTCTCAATTTCTATCATAAACTTTGATGATAATTGGAAAAAAATCGTATTTTTTTCAACTGGCACAATTTTGGGATAAAAACAAAACATCAATTTTCCATTTTAAGGTGGTTGCGACGTTTTCAGGGGGCTAGCGAGGCTAAACGTGAAAATTGAAAAATCATCAATTAAAATTGAAAGCAATATAATTATATAACAAAAGGCTACTTTCTTAAAAGTATACTATATAAATAACTATTTTATGCACCCATACGTACCAAATTTCCCTTCGGATAGCTGGAATGGTCTTGCGAGTTGTGTATGTCCAAAATTGCTTTACCACGCGATTCTGAAGAAAGATTTGAACGAATTCGCTTGAAAAAATTTGACTCGCAGGATCATCCCAGCTATCCGAAGGAAAACTTAGTACGTATGAGTGCATAAAATAGTTATTTATATCGTCTAATTTTAGGAAAGTAAGCTTTAATTATATAGTTATATTGCCACCAATTTTAATTGACTATGTTTCAATTTTCACGTTAAACCCCCGCTGGCCCCCTTAAGTGACGTCAATTCCTTAAACTCATGAAAAATGCAAACAATAATTAATTATTTCTTTTTTTTTCAAAAATGATTTTATCAATTTATGCCATCATGAAAAAGATTTTCGAATAAAAGTAAAATCATATAATTTTTTTGCTACATCTCACGGAAAAAGTGTTTGTGATGGCATAGGAAAAACGGCTTGTCAGAAGAGCTTATCTACAACGTGTACAAATTTTAAATGCCCAACAAAGGCTATAGCGGGATAAGATGGTCAAAATTGCACTCACCTGGATTATTGTTTGGGATTGACCATTCGAAAGTACATTATTAAAAACCTCTCTAGCCAAATTTTCAGCTCCCTAGGTGATGATTTTAGTCTCCTAACCTAAAAAACGTGTTTTTTCGAAAAAATTTTTTTCCGCTCGACCCTTTCTTTTAAAAAATCTGAAAAATAATGATTTTTTGTGTATTTTCTCCCGTTCTTTCAAATGGCGGTGTCTGAATTTCCGTTTTCGAGCCGGAACATATTTAAAATTCGAAAAAACCGATTTTTAAGCATTTTTCCCAAGGTTTTGGCACATAACCTCAAAACCAATAGCTAAATAAGTGTTTATGAACAATTTTTTTTCAATTTCTTTCTATATCTTCAAATTCCCTGTCAGAACTACCATTTTTGCATCAAATAATGCTATAAAATTAAATTATAAACATTTTTTTCGTGTTTTTTACCATGTTTTTGGAACATAA
Source organism: Torymus aiolomorphi (assembly GCA_036365515.1). Classification (NCBI taxonomy): domain Eukaryota; kingdom Metazoa; phylum Arthropoda; class Insecta; order Hymenoptera; family Torymidae; genus Torymus; species Torymus aiolomorphi. The sequence goes on along the minus strand of CM070875.1, from coordinate 151,428,025 downwards.
CCTCAAAGAAGATCGTTCAATACGTGTTAGGACATACAAAAATATTCTAAAAATTTTTTTAATGAAAAAAATTTTTTAGAATTGAGTATTACTTCTCCGGTAGCTACAAAGGGCCTGATATAGCCTTTTTCAGGCGCAGGGAAACTGCATATTACAGAATTATTCGTGAAACATGTGAACATATGTATGTATTTCTAACTATGCATCAATATTAATTATTATGAGTTGATATGCAGATAGTCAAGTGCCGCATGGAGTATATATTCATCTGTACTTCAACTACCGATCTGCATAATTATAATGATAAAAATATGCTTTAAAGTAACAAACGATTGAAATAGTTCAGTAATTGAATATCAACATGTGGGGTGCGTTTTTTCTATTGGTCGTTTCGCTAGTGAACCGAATATTTCGGTTGATTCTGCTGTCCAGTTATAAAAAAAAAGAGTTGAAATAGACAAATTGTGTTAAAATATAATAAAATAAAATAAAAAAATGTTACTTTTCTTCATTCTATTTAACTCAAATGGTCTATTTTAATTAATTTATTTTGTTAGTTAGACAGGAGAAACGACCGGAATGGTCTGTTCACTTGTAAAACGAATAGAAATAACATGGGATAGTATATCTATATATACGAGGAACAGCGGGAATAAGCACTGTTCCTCATATATATAGATATACTAACCCATGGTATTTCCGTATCTGGTCCTTATATTTTTTTGAGTGCAACGGGCCTATTGAAATGAGTTTGAGTGAGTATATTGTTTATCTAAAATGAAGAACAATACTTTTTTAAATACTTGCTACTAAAAAAGTACATCACAATTTCTTGTTAGTTGCAGGTCTATTTAAAAGGATAGTCGAAAACTTATTAATTTTTTCTCAAATATTTAAGTACAACTTTTGTTGCAAAGTCAGCTAGTTTTTGCATCTGTTTTGTATGTTGTAAGATTTTTTCCGGATATATGTATGAAGAATATTACTATTCTTTTTTTTTCTTATTTAATTTTATCAAAGGAAAGTATCGGTTATTTTGCACCATTTCATAAACTAAATATTTAATTGCCAGGTTATACATTTTTAAAGTATGTTTTGGAAAACCACTCTGTAAACCACTGTTTATTGCAAAATTGAATTTGATAAGTACACGAACATACTATTGAAAGAAATTGGTGATTATCAAAATATATGAAATCTACTAGCATCGAGTTTATTAAATATTTCATTTCTGTAAACTTTTAATGCTTTCTAGGTAAAGCGATCAAAATTTTTTTTTTAATTTTATCTCATTTACCATGTTGTATAACCTAAATAAATCTTGAACAGTTTACTAATTTTTTTTAATGCGTTGTGAAATAACATTGTGTAATGCAGTCATAAATCGAGCTTTTTTTGTCTGGAAAGTTTTTAAAAATATTAGATGTGGGATTTAAGAATTCGTATCACTATACTTAATATCATCTTCTCATAAATAAAATGGGGTTTTCCAATGAGTAGAGGTTTTTATTAAATTGAGAAATGCACCCATTGTGCAACATATTTGGTAACTTAATTGATGATTAAGTGCAATATTGTATAAATTTAATTAACTTTTAGTTTCTTGGAATATGTTGCAAAACCAATGAATTTTTTATTAACTAATAAAAAAAGATCAAATCTTTTCATTGAAAACATATATTTTAATTATAAGAACTTGCTATCAAGAATTGTCATGCACAGTTTTAAGCCTAGCCTACATATAATGAAATATTGCACTATATAATTTCACAACATGTTATTAGTATTGTAATAGTATTTTAATAGTAGTTAATATTAAAGGAAATTGATAATAATGATGGTCCAGGTTTTAAGCAATATTATAAATAATTAAGAACATATCTCTTTTTTTTAGTGATTGTATGGGATTGTAATCACTAAATGTTGCTTAGCTTTCCGCAAGCAAGTTGCCAAAAAAGTATTTATATATAGATAATCTCATTCTTACAAAGGTGTGCGTTAAAAGAAGTGTATTTAAAAGCTCTCTCTTAATAGAGAACACTCTCTTTATAAAGGTTTCGTTTTGCTTAAAGTATCTATGTCTATACTTGTACTTTCGAGTCAATTAGAATAGATCGTCATCTCAATTTCCGACAATACCTAACAAAAACCAGAATACAGTCCACATTTCAAGAAATATTTAATTTTTTACCATTCATTAATTATTATCAAAATAGTTTTAAGTGCATTATATTTCTTGGTGTAAAAAATCATTTTAATATAAAATAATAATCAAATTCATTAATTTTGTGATAATTACATAATGGCTTAGCTTTAAAAAAGATTGATTATTACATAAGTAACTGTTTAAAGATCACCGATATTTTTTGTAATTATATTCATGATCCCATAATATATCTTAAATATTCTCCATTTTAGTTTTTACATCGAACATGGATGAATTTGATGATACTGATCAATGTTGCAACTGCTTCAAGCGAAATCTCAGTAAAATATCAGCTCAGATTAAGATCATTAATTCAGCTAGTGAAGTCGAAGCAGTTTGTGTGCAGTTAAATGTAGATAATGTTGACATTGGGTTTAAACTTTGCGATAAATGTAGAAGACTTGTTTTTTTTTTTGGGACACGAAAAGTAGAACCTTCAACCAGTGATCAAAGTCAGCCAATGAGTTCGCAGTCAAGCTCGGAAATACCCAGCTCTCAGAGTTCAGGGAGCGTTGTTGAGGTAGTATTAAAACCAACTGTAGAAAAAAAACCTTCCACCGAGTTTCCCCTCAAAAGAACTATGATTTCTCATATAGCATGTTGCGTTTGTAGAAACAAAAATAACTTGACATGTGTACCATTGACTGCAAGGCTGCAATGTTTCAAAGAAATGCAAATCTTTATTCCAAATGGCAATCGAGTTTCTACCGAGCATTTAATAAAAAAACGATTTTTTTATGATGACCTGAAACTAATACAGATATACAGTAACACGAGTTTTTTAACTGCAGATGAAATATGTTTATTTTTAAAAAAAATTTCAGATTTAGCCTCGGAAACATTTTTAGATAAAATAAAATCATCAGAGCTTAGCGAAAAACAATTATTCTCTTTTACTAGTCTTTCGACTGATCAATTGCAAGAGCTGAGAAAATTATTAGTTTCCATGAGATCATCGGATTCTAGAGACGTTACACAAGCCCTGGTTATATGTTTATTTAAATTACGAACTGGATCGTCGAATAATTTTATTTCGTCTATTTTCGCAATAGAAAACGAAATAAAAGTTTCAGATTTTTGTGAATTAGTAATTAATTCATTTGAAAAAGATGTCCTACCGAAATATTTTGGAGTAAAAAGTATTAAAAGGGAGGATCTCATACGTGATCACACTTCCATTTATGCAAAAAAACTGTTTAAATTAGAGAACGAGCTTGTTTTGGTTTTTGATGGAACTTACTTACGTCACCAAAAAAGTAAAAATAATGAATACCAAAGAAAGTCATATTCAGGTCAGAAGAAATATCCTTTGGCCAAGCCATTCACGATTTGCACCACAGACGGATTCGTTGTTGATGTCCCTGGTCCGTTTTTAGCCACAGAAAATGATGCAAGCATCATGAAGAAAGTAATGGATGATCCAGATGGTATAAGAACTATCATGAGAGAAGGTGATGTTTGCGTTGTAGATAGAGGTTTTAGGGATGTGATAACTTATTTAAAAAGTCTTGGCTTTAAGATTCTCATGCCTGCCTTAAAGGGAAATAGATCCAACTTGAGTACGACTGAATCGAATGCATCTCGTTACGTTACGAAATTGAGATGGGTTGTAGAGGCTGTTCGTGGTATTCTTGGTAAAAAGTATAAGCTTCTTCACCAGCAATTAGATAATAAACTTTTACTAAAAGCTGGTGCATATTGTAGAATTGCATGTTTTCTCAACAACCTTTTTGGTAAGCGTTTGAATAGCGATAAAGATGACGGTGGCTTACAAGGTATAATCATCGAAAGAATGTTAAATTCTAATCAAAGTGAAAATACTTTAGCATTAGAAGCTGAAACAACCAGATGATCTAGACGGCCCACTGCTACGATCAAGCTAACATCCCAAGAAATCATTGACTTTCCGGAGATGACTGAAAGAGATCTCAAAATAATTTTTTCAGGTACCTATCAATTAGGTCAAGCCGTATGTTATTTGGCTGAGTTAATGGATGATAGTAACAATATCAATTTGGAATATATTAAGATCAAACCAGATATCATTAAAGTATTAACAAGGTCCAGGCATATTAACAGTAAGACTTACAAATGCTACATCGAATACAAACCTAACTCAATTGGATACAGCGGTATCCTACGCCATGCGTGTCACTGTACCAATGGATTACGAACTGTAGGATCCTATTCTCACATTGCTGCAGTCATATATTATCTCAGTAATGCAAGATATAAATAAAAAATTATGAGACCAGCGAAAGTTCTTTCCGAGTTATTTACTACTTCAGATATTGGTCCTGTAATAGACGAAGATAGTGACGAGGATTAAAAATATTATTATAATTCAATATTAAAAATTATTACTCATGTAATTTTGTTAAATAGAACTTCTAAAAACAATTCTCGCAAGAATAAAGGTCAAATATGAAATGGTACATACTCATTTTATTGTTTTAATAAAAGCACAAAAATATTCATAACATATTTATAATAATTAATTTCTATTAGAAATATTTACTCTTTTTTATTTATCTACAAACGAATTTGCATAAAAATAATTAATTAAAAGGCTATATTAGGCCCTTTCTAGCTACCGACGAAGTAATACTCGATTCTAACAATTTTTAGAATATTTTTGTATTGAACATTTACATATTCAACGATCTTCTTTAAGGTTATATTCCAAAAACATGGTAAAAACACGAAAAAAATGTTTATAATTTGATTTTATAGCATTATTTGATGCAAAAATGGTAGTTCTGACAGTGGATATATCGAAGATATAGAAAGAAATTGAAAAAAAATTATTCATAAACACTTATTTAGCTATTGGTTTTGAGGTTATGTGCCAAAAACATGGGAAAAATGCTTAAAAAATCGGTTTTTCGAATTTTGAGTATGTTCTGGCTCGAAAACGCAAATTCGGACACCGCCATTTGAAAGAACGGGAAAAAATACACAAAAAATCATTATTTACAAGTTAGCCAAAAATTACCTACATAACCTAAAAAATCATTGAAAAATTAAAAAATTTTTCCTGAGCTCAATTTTTTTTTTAAAAATCTGAAAAAAATCAGACTGTTTTCTTGCTTAAAAACACACGTCCGTGAATTTTTTCAGATTTTTTTAAAGAAAGGGTCGAGCGGAAAAATTCTTTTTCGAGAAAATACGTTTTTTAGGTTAGGAAACTCAAATCATCACCTAGGGAGCTGAAAATTTGGCTAGAGAGGTTTTCAATAATGTACTTTCGAATGGTCAATCCCAAAAAAGAATCCAGGTGAGTGCAATTTTGACCATCTTATCCCGCTATAGCCTTTATGATTATTTATTAGAAAAAGAATCAAATATTTGGTATAAATATTAGTATCATTTTTAAGTTTATATTTAACCTTTAGAGGACGGGATGGCCCCTATACGGGCCATGCCCATGATCGACCCTTTACATGTGTTAGTTTTGAGATGTGAGACATCACAAAAACTCGATTTCTATAGAAAAGTGAGAGAAAACAGTAAACCCAAATCCCCGTCCTCTAAAGGTTAAACGTAAAACGTGCTAATAAATGAAATATTTAAAAATTACAGTTTCTTACACGTTACTGATAGAGAAATTGCAACAAGAGGCAAGAAGCTTGCACAAAGATTTAAAACTGCGAAGGCAGTGAAAAATACCAGACAATTTCATTACTTTAAGCCCATTAATGAACAAATGAAACTGTATTCGCTTGATAAAAATATACAGATTGTAAATATAGTTCAATAATAATTGATTCATGCAAGATAATTGTACAGAGTACCAAATTAATCTATTAATTTTACTAATTAAAAATAAATTAATGATTTATAAGAATTATAAATACATGTATTCTTAACATGCTTAGTACATATTTTTTCTATTATTTATGAGAAGAATTTTTAAAAAGTTGTTACAAAATAGTACATGGTCGAATATAAAAGAGAAAACTAAATCCATAATAATATTTCTGCTCTTTTAGTACACATGTTAGGCTGCACGATAACGGACAAGCTCCATAACATCAAAATTGTAGTGTTCTCTTCCAATTTTTTCTAATCTTCGAAGTTTTTAGAATTTTCAATTTTTTATCGTTTTGAACATATTTTCGATAAAATGTTTTGTATTGAAAAAATGTAAATACTTCTTTTCGGCATAATTAAATAGATTAAAAATTGACGAAGATAAGTGACTTGAAAAATAGCATATTTTATAAAATCTCAAAAATAGTGATTTATTAACGCTTGAATTTTATATAGATAGGATTGGATGTCCATGCCCAGAAAAATTATTCGTTATTATACATAATATAAGCTATTTAGCGGAAAAGTTTTGAAAAAAAAAAAACAAAAAAACAAGTTTCTAGACCGGAGATCTAGATACTTGAAAATATCATAAAACACTATTTTTGCGAAAATCGCAAACTTTAAAGCTTTGTAAATACGTCAATTTTTGTTTTTTTTTTAATACTCTCGAAAATGGATTGTTTTCTTTATATCTCACAGAGCTTTATTAAAGACTTCAGAAGTATATTTTGATCAAATATTGAAAAAAGTCTTTTAATTAGTCAAAAAGCTTTAAGGAAATGATATATAGAAATGCAGAACGTCCTTAGTAATGTATAGCATTGAAATCGAAAAAATATCGTAATTCATCAGCTCTAATCAATAGGAAATCGTTCGATATCTATGCCCGGTTCAATTCAACTTCGTTAAGATATGTCTAAAAAAGATTTTCTGATAGTTTTCAGCCAAATCGGAGTTGGTAGAAAAATTTCCCACGGGTTTTAATTTCGTGAAAATGGCTGTTTTTTAAAAATCTGCTAAATTCAAACTAACACACGCGCTAGATTTTTTAACTTTTTTTTAGCTCAAGCCCAGTGAAATAGAAAGGTTTTTTCACCCTCATTCAATCGCACTTAGGTAGATTAGGGTGCAATTGATCATAATACCCGAAAAATCACTTCAAAGTATCATTAAAATGGTAAAAAGGTGACTTTCAGAATGTTGTAATTTGAAAATGTATACGTAAATTTTGATTTTCGAAAAAAATCTATCTGTAAAGTTCAAGTCAAGACGAAGAAAAAATCCATTGATAAATTGCGAACTGGTGTGAATTAACTCTTTGAATAAAAGTTTGAAAAACACGAAAAAACGCTTAAAAAATGCCCTTTTTTGCACCTTTATGACGAACTCCTGACAATATCTCAAAGCCGCAAAAATCGATGACCTCCGTGCGCGCACTTTTTTAAAAAGAAATTTTTTTGATCCATATATACAGGTTGTTAAAATACAACCGCATTGGGTATATATCACGTGAAAGAGCGGAAAATTCTAAGATAAAACTTCCAACGAACCAACGCGATCGGATCGATAGATTTTCCGTAATCGATTAATGAAAATTGCTCGATTAGACCAATCAGCGCGCGGCGCGGCACCTTCCCCCACTCCGCGCTTTCCGCCTCCTCTTGGTCTAATCGAGCAATTTTCATTAATCGATTACGGAAAATCTATAGATCCGATCGCGTTGGTTCATTGGACTTTTTATCTTAGAATTTTCCGCTCTTTCACGTCATATATACCCAATGCGGTTGTTTTTTAACAACCTGTATATAAATAGGACGTTTCAGAAGTGGAAGAAGGCATGATTTCAAGATGGCCGACCAATATGGCGGCCATAACGATAGAAAGTGCATTAGGCATGGGTGTAAAAATTCAGAATAGCGATAAAAAATTATGAAAAAATGCATGCAGTAGCTTTTCTGGCTACTGGTTCAAATTCCACGATCAAACTTTCAAAATTCAAGATGGCGAATCCAATATGGCGAACGAAATTTCAAAAATCAAAGGATCCATATAAAATTTGGTATACGGGGGTTTTTCAAGTTGCTAATCGGGAATCCGGAGATAAATTTGTAAATTCAAGATGGCGGATCCAGTATTGCTTAGAAATAATGTCGACAATAAAAAAATCTCACGACATTTTACATAAAATTATAAACGGAAACTGTTCTTGATGATTTTTTGAGTTATTTCGTTATTTCAGAATAAGAAATTCTTTAGTATGTAAATTCACAAGTTCACACGAGGCAAAGTGTGACGAAGTTTATTTCTTCCTTATCCGTGGATTAAGTAATCGATAAAGCCTCATTGATACTCACGAAAACATATTCATAAACATTCTTGCTTCTCTTGCTGGGAATAGTTAATATTGTATTATACTAGTTGTTTCACGACTATCCATCAGAAAAGTGATTTTCGACATTCGAGACGTTTTCACGACAACTCTTGCTGGAAATAGTTTTTGTATTTAACTCACAAGGAGAGGGTTTCAGCTGCGGGAAACGGATTTTAGCGGGTATTGGAAAATCGATTTCCGGTACCTAAAAATTAAGCCCAGTGCTCACATTTCCGTCAAATGGGCCCTTTTTCTTGAGATATGGCCAATTCAATCTCAAATATCGTCTGTTTCGTCCAAAAATGATGTCTCTTCTATTGACTGTCACATTGCAAGTATTTAAGATACGAAAACGAAGAAGAAAAATTATGAAAGTAGACAGTAAAAGCTAAAACTTAAGCCCTGATTCATTAAAAAATATTGATTTTTCAGGAAGTTGCAAGCAATCACAATCAAAGATAGGGTACGAAAATGGTTAAAAATTTGTCTTCATTTTAACCGATTAAATGGATCGTATTTTTAACCATTTTCGTACCCCATGTTTGATTGCTTGTAACTTCCTGCAAGATCAATATTTTTTAATGAGCCAGGGCTTAAATTTTAGCTGTTACTGTCTACTTTTATAATTTTTCTTCCTCGTTTTCGTATCTTAAATATTTGCAATGTGACACTCAATAGAAGAGATATCATTTTTTAACGAAATAGACGATATTTGAGATTAAATTGCCCATATCTCAACAAAAAGGGCCCATTTGACGAAAATGTGAGCACTGGGCTTCATTTTAGGTACCAGAAATCGACTCTCCAATGCCCGTTAAAATTCGTTTCCCGCAGCTGAAAACCTCTCCTTGTCAGTTGTTTTCACGACTACTCTTGCTGGAAATAGTTTTCGTATTTAAATCAGTCGTTTTCACGACTACCCTTGCTGGAAATAGTTTTCGTATTTAAATCAGTCGTTTTCACGACTACCCTTGCTGGAAATAGTTTTCGTATTTAAATCAGTCGTTTTCATGACTACTCTTGCTGGAAATAGTTTTCGTATTTAAATCAGTCGTTCTCACGACTACTCTTGGTGGAAATAGTTTTCGTATTTAAATCAGTCGTTTTCACGACTACTCTTGCTGGAAATAGTTCTCGTATATTTAAATCAGTTGTTTTCACGTCTATTATTTGGAGAAAACGGTGACTATCGGTGAATATCATAGAATCTTAAGAAACCGGGATTCATGGGGATTAATGTATTAATCCATTCAATATCTTTCCTCATAAGAGTAAGAATCTCCGACCAGTTTCGATAAACTTGCAGAAGTTCCTTCCAGTATATATACCTGGCATGAAAATATGCTCTAATTGCAGGAAACGTAAATTTGAGGCAATTGATGTGAGATCGAAACCTGAAGTATTAAACTCCAGTATTGATTGTCAATCAGAACAATCATATGCGAATGATGAATATGAAGCCCCAGAGCCTAGCAACAAGTCTTCTTCATCTAGAGAAAGAGAACTCGAGCAAATGCTAGACAAACTAAAGCAGAAGTGTTCTAGTTTACCATTGAATGATCCATTACGGATCTCGATCCTCACGATAGTACCTGATAGCTGGAGTATTGCACAGACTTCTAGAGTTCAATACCTCGAAATATTTTGTCAAGAAAGCTCTAAAACTCAAAGAAGCTGAGGGACTTATGTCAACACCTATTGCTAGAGCTGGCAATACGTTATCACAAGACATTGTTGAATTAGTTCGCAATTTTTATGAAAGTGATGAGAACAGTAGGATTATGCCAAACAAGAAAGACGTTATTACTGTGAGACTTGGTAAAGAAAAAGAAAAAAAAAAACAGAAGCGCTTGATGCTGTGTGACATAAAATACCTGCATGTTCGATTCAAAGAGCTCAACCCACAGATATCAATCGGCTTAACGAAATTTGCGAGCTTCGACCACATAGTGCATTTTGGCTGGAGCTAGTGGTACACACAGCGCTTGTGTTTGCACCATGCACCAGAACTGCAAGACAATGTTTGATGCGAGCAACTTGGCTAGGTTTACTAAAAACTGTGACGATTCTATTCAAAAGTACAAAAATTGTTTTAGATTCTTCTTGTGTGATAATCTATCACCAACATGTTATCTTCGTGAATGTCAACTGTGTCGAGAAAAAGACCTTCTCAGTTATTATCTCAAGAAGATTTTTGAGGAGAAGTGTATATCAAAAGTAATTTTCAGTACTTGGGAATCGACAGATAGGTGTACTCTGAAAAGGGAATGCCTCTCATCTGAAGACTTTGCTGATGAGTTTTGCACTCGTTTAAATATGTTGCTCACTCTCGAATTTATTTCAAAAACACAGTCAGAATTTATTACAAATTTAAAAAATAACTTAGCACCAGGTTCAGTGATAATTCACACTGATTTTTCAGAAAATTTTGCTTTTGTGGCACAAGATGCAGCTCAAGCATTTCACTATAATAATAGTCAATGCACGGTACATTCAGTGGTATGTTACTACAAGAATCACGGAGGGGATACTTGCCACAAAAGCTTTGTACTTCTATCTGATTGCATGACACATGACACTGCCGCAGTATATGTCATGCAAAAGTTAGTCATTCCTGAGATCAAGAAACTATACCCAAATTTGAAAAGAATCATGTATGTAAGTGATGGTGCGAAACAACGTTACAAGAACAAGTATCAAATGGGCAATCTAATTCATCATGAAGAAGATTTTGGTGTTAAAGCCGATTGGCATTTCCATGCCACCGCGCATGGCAAAGGAGCTTGTGATGGCGTAGGAGCTATCGTGAACCGCGAAGCTACACGTGCCAGTCTGTAAGCACAACCAAACGATGCAATATTAAGTCCAGAATCGCTTTACGAGTGGGCGAATAGGAAATTCCAGAATTTTCATATAATGAACTACGATGAAAAAGAGCATGGAAAGACTAAGAGGTTTCTTAAGAAAAGATTCTCTGAAGCACCTAAAGTGGATAAAATCTCTATTGGACATGCCTTCATAGTACTACCTGGAAAAATACTACAGATTTTGCAATATTCTGGTAGTAAAAAACATATCAACAACGTGCAATATTAATTATTAAAAATCCGAATGAATTTGAAGAATGTACTGTTTTACAATTTTGTAGTCTTAGCAAAGTCAAAATAGATCAGTGGAGTTATATCGATCCACGATTTTTCACCTCACACGAAAGTCTGGGTATGGTTTCGATAAGGTTCCGTTAGGTTCGGACCTCCTAGTTGTTTTGTCTATAGCTGATAATTACAGTATTTTAGAGGATAATCTACAATTTTCCATATTGTCAGCATAGAATTTGAGGCAGAAGCTACTCTGACCACTCTGTTCTCTAAACACGCTTAGTCTTGTATAAATTCATGAATTTACAGATTTGGGAACTTTACACTCGGAAACGACTCGACTGATCAAAAAATCATCAAAAATAGTTTTATAATTTGTAATTTCATGTAATATGTTCTGAGATTTGTTTATTCTAGAAATTATTGGTCATCTATATTGAATCTGTCATTTTTAATGTTGCAGATTTGACTCCGGATTCGCGATCAGCAACTCAAGAAAACCACGTATACCAAATACTCGCCATATTGGATCCGCCATCTTGAATTTTACAAATTTAACTCCGGATTCCTGATCAGCAACTTGCAAAACCCTCGTATACCAAATTTTGTATGGATCCGTTGATTTTTGAAATTTCGTTCGCCATACTGGATCCGCCATCTTGAATTTTGAAAGTTTGATCGTGGAATTTGAACCAGTAGCCAGACACGCTACTGCATGAATTTTTTTATAATTTTTTATCGCTATTCTGAATTTTTACGCACATGCCTAATGCACTTCCTATCGTTATGGCCGCCACATTGGTCGGCCATCTTGAAATCATGGCTTCTGCCACTTCGCATTCGAAAGCCTATATTTCAAGGAAAATTTTGAGTAGCCGTACGTTTTCGTATGTCCTCTCAATTTTTGGACAGAGGGGGATAAAAGTGACGTGAAACGTCGCACACACACACACACACGCACACACACACACACACACACATTCTTTCTCTCATAGAGCTGTGGACTGTGGAGAAGTATAGCTATATATATGGTCGGAACAAAACAGCTGATCGAGTAGGTCTGAAAAGAATATCAAAAGGAAAATAAATAGGCCCTCGAATTTTTTAATATCAATGTAACTTGAAAACGGCGGCATATTTTTAATTGAAATTTTTTATACATGTAGTATATCAAAGCAGCTATCCGTTGATATATTTATGTATATTAAAAAACGTAATTGAAAGGCGTAAAAAATTAGTAAAATTCTCGCGCACCCATTTCAATGTATATGAAGCACGGTCGGCCCTCAGGCTTCTTCTATACTTGCCTTCGGAGCGCTCCCACGCTCCTTGATGGAGTGTGGCACTGTATCCAGTATAATGCATTTTTATTATATAAATTTAAAAATTCTTATCTCTTGGGATTTTGAAGACTTGTGGGCGCTTTGGATATTAATGTTTTGTTATTTCTCAAAATAGCATCTCAGACAATCAATTAATTGTCGAGAAAAGCTTGAAAAACTTACGCGGGCAACATAACCTATAAATTACGAAATTGAAAGATAATAATTTTTTTAAATTTCCAGAATTGAGCAAGCTTCATATATAAATTTTAAGTACTCTCCCGGAATTTTAGTCCAATCGGTTAATTATTCGAAAAGAAAACTTTGAAAAATTAACTGACGTGACTTCGGCTCCCCTTAAAAATTTGAATTTTTCTTAAAAATTTGAAGTGCAGTGAATGTGATTCAAAGGCTATAATTACAAAATTATCTTCTTGACATGGATTTAGTGCAAAAATAACTGTAATAAGTGAGGAGTGTGATTCTGTTCTTAGTGACTACTATATACAATTCCAAAAGTGAATAATCAGTCGTCAAGACCACACTTTTTAATTAATAGAAAAATGGTAGAAGCAACAACATCAATGGCCTTAGGTTATGGGTGTCTGACAAATTTTTGTAGTGCTGTGAATATGTATAATATGATTTCCAAAACTTATCGTCAACATTTGAATGAGTTATGTAAAGAAGCAGAAGTAATAAAAAAACAAATTTTATTAGGAGGCAAGAGAAAGTGTATTCAAAGCAGACAACAAAATTAACAATTTAATTGTTTAAATTGCTGCCAAATCAATATGATTATTTATAACTGAATCCTAACTGTATAAAACTGTAGTAAATTGATCTAAAATTATGCTCATTTTTTCAGAATTGAAAATTTTTTATTAGAACCCGTATTATTACAAATTTAGTGCAATACCTCGCGAATTCGAGCGCGAGCGCGGAGTCGCGCGCAGCTCCGCGCACAGCGCAAAGTAGACTGCGTAATCTGGTTCGCGCTCGAATTCGCGAGTTGTTGCACTAAATTTGCAATAATTCGGGTTTTAATAAAAATTTTTCAGTTCTGAAAAAACGAGCATAATAATACTAGATCAATTTACTACAGTTTTATACAGTTAGGATTCAGTTATAATTAATCATATTGATTTGACAGCAATTTAAACAATTAAGTTGTGATAACAAAAAAACTAATAAACTATCTAACAATTATTATAACAAAAAAATCGGAAAAAAGTTATTCAGAGATAGCCCCAGAAGTACAGTTATGGGTACCATGGCCTTTTTTTATAGTATTTCAACCTGATAACTAACTGAAAATAAGAACTTCTAATTTCCTGAGCAAGGCTTTTGCTAAAACTTCATGATGTTATTTTTAAGGGGGTACTAAAGTTAAAAATCATGAAAAAATGCATTTTTCTTATTTGATATTGCAAATATACATATTAAGATGTATTTGAAAAAAATTTTTAGACAGAAATATTCAAAATTTAGAAGTTACAATATGTAATACAAAACGCATTATGTGTCAAAAAAAAAAAAAATTTCATTTTCTAGTAAATTGTATAAAAATATCGTTAAAAATTAATTAAATTTTGAAAACATTACAAAAAATAATTAAATTTTAAAAACATTATTACTATTATGAATTATTTTAGCTTAAAATATAAATAATAGATAATATATGCCGGTTTCGACCTTCTTGGGTCTCTCATCAGGTGAACGCAGGCGATTTACCAATTCATGGTAGATTTCCTCTTTACCTAAAAATGATTAATTTTAATATGGAATATCAGCTCCGGCAAAATAAAAAGAAAAAACAATAGAAAAATTAAAAATTAAATTAAAAAATGTTGAATTCACGCGTGGTTACTCCCTTCAAGTATTCGAGTTATTCACGAATAACTCGCGAGTGGGCTACCTACTGCTAGCACATATCACATGTGTTTTGATGCGTGATTAGCAACAACTGCGCGTCGAGGTTAGTTCTATATACATACATACCTAAAAAAGAAGAGAACTATATGTACAACTATTTACAACATCTACAAATTATTTACAAGTAATATAAAAAAGCTGTGAGTCCTGTGAATTTTATATAACAATTAATAGGCTCCTGCTTCATATTCTCCCTCTTCTTCTTTGCTGGATGGTAAATTTATCTCGAGTTTTTTATAAATACTTCTCTTCAATTTGTAGCCCTCAAGTTTTTCTGTTTCTGCCTTCTTGATGCGCTCATTGTCCTTCATCTTTGCAGCAGAAATGGCGTTGTCTCCAGCTGTGATGACCAGTCGCTTCATAATTTTCACAATGCCACACATCCCATCATTATAAAGGACAGTTGTAACTTCATTTATATTGCCGGCTAAAATTTCAAAATTGAATATCCTATGGCCTTGAAATTCACTAGAAGGGTAGTCTGTATTTGACAGTTTTTTGGCAGAAGTACTTGGTTCTGAAGGTTTTTCTTTCATTAGAGTCATTCCTTGATACGCCTTTATTCCAGGCTTCTCTTTTTCTCACTTTTGTTGAATAACCATACTTTCTATATGAGTGATTCTGCCATAACTTCACCAGATTAGGTCTAACTTTTTTTTTTCAAAACCAACTTTTTATAGGCGTTTTGAGGTTTTATCTACTCATTATAACATTTAAAATAAGTATCCAGAACGAATCCACTACAAAATATTCAGGCTATAGTTTACGTAACATTTTATGATCTTGGTAGGGGACGGAACTGACCATTATTGTAAAAAATTCTCAAAATTAATTCTAATATATGTAATACGATAAAAAAATTCGGTAAAACAATTTCGAAAAAGAGCTTGAAAAATAATATTTTATATAACCAAATGAATTAATAATATAAAATTCCGTAAGAATATTAAGAGTAATTATCAAAATGGTAATTTATGGTGATTTATGCAAATTATTTTTCATACAGTGTTTTGATTTACATTTTTATTTACAATATTAAAATAATATTACAATTAATATTTTCTGTTTACATTTAAAATTAATTTAATAAAATATAATATTTAATAATTTGTTAATGCGGTCTTACACCTATAGGCCTTTCTGGCCAAAATTACCTAAAAAAAAACATGATAAAAAATATTATTATAATAAAATAATGAAAATATATTGTAAATATAACTTATCTTGAATAAAATGAGCCTAGGCAGAGGTCCTTAAACTCATTTTATCCTCAGTGTTTGAGTAAGCCTTAATTATATGTGAGTAAACATGCTGCGGGTGTTAAAATAAATTTAAGTCACACAGAAGTAAATTAAAAATAGAAACTATATTCACAACGGTCACTTCTTAAATAAATTACAAATTTTGGTTATAATTATATTACAAATTCGTTGAAAATTATCATAAATTGAAAAAGGAGTTTAAATTACACTGAGGTTAATGAATTGTATTTGAGTAGTGTGTCCGCAATTCCAAACTATGAGTGCACATTAATAATGGAGTAGTAATCTCTTACTAGAGACAACCAACCTGTGAGTTTTGAGTCTGTCTGCAACTGAAATGAGACTGTCCGTTGATAGTCGCTTGAGTATTTGCTGAGACTCCCTCCTGGGCTCACACACAATGAAGCTGTTAAAATGAGCAATGGCAAACAATTATAATTGAATTGCTGCCTTGAGTTTTTCTAATTCACATGTTCACTGTAACACTTGCCGCCGGTGCCAACACGTGGTTGGCAACATAACCTCTAGTATTGTGAGACATTTTACCTTGCAATAGAGTCGATTGTACTAATCGTCCTTGCACCTTGAGTATTGCGTGAGTGAAGGGTGATGCGAGGTTCCAGTGAGAGATTGAGTAGAGCCTGTGGTGAGTTGATCAAGTGTCGATTTGAGCCAGTGAAATCCGTTGAGAGATATACCGATGAGATTTTCAGGTGCGCAGTGGTGAGAGATGCTCCTCGTGGCACGGCTGAAGAAAAAGAGAGAGCGAGGCCTTGAACGCTTCCGTCTTCTTGGCCTTCACGATACACTTCGCGAATCAAATCACAATCTCTCTCACATTTGTATGTGAGAGAGCGAGAGAGACCGAAACAGCGCGAATTCACCTTGTGAATCAGTGTAGTGTCTCGGCTGTTCCGCCGAGAGGCCGCGAGGTGCTGCCGCGCCGTGGCAGCGCCGTGAGACGTACCGAGCTGAGCATAACCGCGGGAATTCAAATTACTGAATTCCCAAACATTCCGCCCGCCATCAACCGCCAGGTTGATTTAAATTCCGATTGGCACTGGCAAGATGGCGAGTTTTGCAATTGGACGGGTGAGTTGAGTGGTCGCCGTCTTTATTGTTACAACTCTGGTGAGATTGTCAGTTCCAGGGTGAAGTTGAGTGACTCTTGCGAGTGGCCATTTGCTTGGGGGTGAGTGTTCATCCGTGAGTAGTACCATGGAACCCACTGTTATCTCATGAGAGGGATGATGCCATTTTGAAATTGATTGAAGCCGTTGAAGGTATTGAGTTGACCAATGCTTCCAAAATTGCTGAGTGATCCGTTGAATGAGTTGCCATTTGGAAAGCCTTGATTCCTTGAAGGTGAGTAAGCTTGGTTCAGGCACTGAGTTCAATGCCTTGCCGATGAGAAAGTGTCCGGGTGTGAGTGCATTTATGTCTTCTGGGTCTTCACTGAGTGGTTCTAGCGGTCTTGAGTTGAGTAATGCTTCTATTTGAGTGAGCAAGGTTGCTGAAGCTTCAAAGGTGAGTTGAGTGTCCCCAATGGTCCGTCGCAGGTGAAATTTGATTGATTTCACTACTGCTTCCCACTTGCCTCCCATGTGAGGTGCAGCAGGTGGGTTGAATATCCATTGGGTTCCCTCGTTGGCTAGTGAGTTGTACAAGATTGAGTTTTCATGTTGGTGTTGAGAGAATAGAGTCTTCAGTTCCCTTGCTGCTCCGATGAAGTTCGTTCCACAGTCTGAGTATAGTTTGGAGGGTATCCCTCTCCTTGAGGTGAACCGTCTATATGCCGCTAAGAATCCGTCCGTTGAGTAGTCACTGACCAGTTCTAGGTGAACAGCTGACGTTGAGAAGCACACAAAGATACAAATCCAGCCCTTGTATGTTTTGGATCCACGACCTTTCCATGAGTTAATGGTGATTGGCCCGGCGTAATCGATCCCAGTGTGATTGAAAGGTGGTGATGGGGTGACCCTGGCCATGGGTAATTGCCCCATGAGTTGCTGAGCCCGTTGAGCCCGATACCTTGCACAAGTCACACACTTTAAAATATGTGACTTGACCGGTGCTCTGCCTCCGATTATCCAAAATTCCTGCCGAGTGTGTGCCAGAGTGAGTTGAGCGCCACCGTGCAGAGTTGAGAGATGAGCGTTCCGAATGATCAGTGTGGTGAGTTGACTGCTCCGTGGTATAATTGCTGGGTGTTTTGAGTGATGATCGAGTTGAGTTTTTTGAAGCCGCCCTCCTACTCGAACAATTCCTGTTGAGTCTATGTAGGCAGTCAATCGGTTGAATACATGGTTTCTTGGGACTTGAGAATTTTTCAGCATAACAAGTTCTGATTGTAAGTGAACCTGCTGAATGTTCTTGACCCAGAAGAGTTTTGCCCTTTTGAGTAAATCAGTCGTGAGTTTCGATTCATGGTGAGTTTTTCCTTTAGCCTTAAATCGATCACATGCGAGCATTACCCATCCAGTTATTCTTATGAGTTGAGTGAGTGATGAGTAATGATCGATGATGTCCCACAATTTGCTTGAGTTTGACTTGGCTGCGGCGAGTGTGACCTTAGCCCTTATTTCTGGAAGGTTGGTTTCTTGGATAGAGGTTGCTTGAGAAGGCCAAGCTGATTCTTCCTGGCAGAGCCAACTTGGTCCATGCCACCATAAGTAATGCTCTCTGAGTTGTGAAGTGAGTAACCCACGTGAGGCACAATCCGCTGGATTGTCTGCTCCAGGCACATGTCTCCATTGTGCTGTTGGAATGAGTTCTTGAATTAAGGCAACTCTATTTCCAACAAAGTCCTTCCATTTTGAGGGGTGTGAGCGTATCCATGGAGAGTGCTACCTTAGCATCTGTCCACAGATGAATGTGTGAAATTGGCAATCGTGAGTTTTCCAAAATGTGTTTTGCCAACTTAGTGAGTAAAACTGCCGCTCCCAATTCCAATCGTGGGATTGACAGTCGTTTGAGTGGTGCCACCTTTGTTTTAGAGATGAGAAATGATGATGTTGAGTGAGAGTTTGGTGTTGTAGATTTAATGTACAGAACTGCAGCCATTGCTTGTTGTGAAGCATCCGAGAAGCCATGAAGTTCTACAATTGAGTTTTCCTGAATTCCTAACCACCTGGGTAAGGCGATTGTCTTCAGGTGAGTGAGATCTTCTCGGATGTGCAGCCATTTCTTCACGATTGAGTTTGGCAGAGATTCGTCCCAAGACAGCTTGTGTAGCCACAGTTCTTGCAGGAGGATTTTTGATGTGATTATAACCGGTGATATAATTCCAATGGGATCGTATAATTGAGATACTTCAGAAAGTATAATCCGTTTTGTTATCATTTCCTGGTGAGGTGGCAGCGTTGTTCTGAAGGTGAGTTTGTCCGAGTGTGGGAGCCATTTCATCCCGAGTATATTTGTAGCGCAATCATCTAAAGGCACAGCTTCTTCAGCTGGAGGCTCTTTGAGGAATTCCTTGAGGAAGCCAGATGAGTTTGAGTTCCATTTCGCTAATGGAAAACCGCCCGCCTTGCATAGTGCGGTTAACTGCTTGGCCTTTTCAATGAGAAGTTCCTTTGATGCAGCTCCACCGAAGATGTCATCCACATACCTTCCAAATAGAAGTGAGTCTATGGCAAGTGGATATTTGTCTCCTTCATCCTTTACCAGCTGAAGAAGAGTCCGAATTGCTAAGTAAGGAGCTGCTCGTGTTCCGTAGGTGACTGTCGTCAAGTGGAAGTGAGTGAGTTGACCCGTTTCATCTACCCATAAAATGCGTTGTAGATTCCAATCTTGAGGGTAAACCTTGATCTGACGATACATTTTTGTAATGTCAGTTGAGAAGACAAATGATTGAGTTCGAATCCAGATGAGAACATCCACAATGTTAGGTGAGAGGTTAGGTCCAGTATGCATGATGTCATTGAGTGATTTTCCATTTGTTGTGAGTGCTGAACCATTGAAGACTGCTCTGAGTTTTGTCGTTGAACTATCTTCTCGTAATACTCCATGGTGAGGAAGATAGTAAGATGGTTTGGCAGATATGTCCTGTGGAGGGATCCGCACCATGTGGCTCAATTTGCAGTATTCATCCATGAAAGCGTAGTACCTTTCCTTGTAGATTCTTTCTTGATTGCATTTTATGAGTATTCTCTTGAGGCACGCTTGAGCTTTTCCGAATGAGTTTCCAAGTACGTCTGCAGAGTCGGTGAGAGGTAATCTGACTTGGTATCTTCCATGAGTATTTCTTGTATGAGTCTCAGCAAAGTGTTGTTCACACAATGCGTCTTCCTTGTTGAGTTTGACTGCAGACGTTGATGGTGGCTCTTCTTGAACCCAAAAGCGGGTTAGTAGTTTCTGCAAGTCTTCAGTGTTGAGTGGGGCCGTTGTATTATGTACTACCTTGTGTTGCACAGCTGAGTTTGATGGACCTATTAGCAGCCAGCCGAAAATTGATAATTGTGCGATCGGTTCAATCACACTTCCCCTTATGAGATTAGGTTTGATGATTTGGCCGTAATAGTCCGCTCCGATAAGTACATCTACTGGTTGAGGTTTCCAAAATGTCGGATCAGCCAAGTTGAGTTTCTCTGTATGTTGCCACTGACGTTGCTCACATTCTTCTGATGGTAATAGTGTTGAGACTTGGCGTATAATGTGAGCTGTGATCCGAATGGTGAGATTTTTGTAGATGGTGCGTAAGGTGAGTTGAGCCTTTCCGAGAGTTTGAGTTGAGTGCGTGCCGCCAACTCCAAGAATTGGTATAGTTGAGTGTTGCCGCTTAATGTTGAGTAAATCCACAGAATCCTTGGAGATGAATGAGAGTTCCGAGCCTGAGTCAATGAGTATTCTGAGTTGATGAGATGTCACCGGTGAGTCGTACTATGCCAATGCAGTTGCAAGTAAAGTGAGTTGAGAAGTTGAGTAATCATGTTGAGTTTGACCGTGTTGTGAGATGATTGCGCCGTTGTCCTAATTTTGAGTTGATCCGGATGCTGAGGTGGTTTGAGTCTTGCCTTCAGGGTCTCGTGACACATGTATCATGGTGTGATGATTTCCATTGCAACTCCTGCACTTATATTGCGACTTGCAATTCTTGGCTGAGTGCAGACCGAGGCAGTTATAGCACAGCGGCTTTTCCATTACAAATTTTCTCCGTTGTTGTTCATTCAGCAGTTTGAATTTTGGACAAGCCACAATAAAGTGCGAGTCCCCACAATACGTGCATGGATGCTGTGAAATCCTGGGTGAGTGTGTCACTTTGTGTGAGTCTTGCCGTGCTTGAGTTGGACTGGTGACGTGAAGAGACCTTGATGTTTTTGAAGTTTGCGTAATTGATGGCTTTGGAGTGGATGTTGATGAGTCCGCCGCAATTTCCAATGCACGCACCCGCGCGATCAGGAAGGACTCAAATTCCTCAAACGTTGGCAGCTCAGTGTTGGAAACGCGAGAAGTCTCCCATGCTTCTCATGTTGACCTGTCAATTAGCTTTGACAGGCGATGAGCTAATATACAATCTCCTAGCTGCTCTTGCGGTACCAACATGTGGAGTGATTTCCGAATTTTTGAGATCTCCGAGATCAATGTGTTGAGTGTGGCCGGGTTTTTTGATGTAACAGCAGTCAATTCAGATAAATGATCAAGCTGATCATTTAATAGCACCCGTTTATTTTCAAATCTTGTCACTAATGTAGTCCATGCAGGTGTTAGAGACTCATCGCTGAGTGAAAATCCTTGTATTAGTGTGAGTGGTGTTCCGCTGAGAGAGCTGCGCAGGTAGTGTAGCTTCTGATAATTTTTGAGGCCAGGCAGATTCAGAATTAATCCAGAGAGCATTTCCTTATGAGGGCCACTCAGTATATGCTCCGCTGAATGTGGGCAGCTTTATTTCTGGCAACTTGCTTAAATGAGTGTGTTGAGTTTCTCCGATGCTTGGTTGAGTGACACGATGCTTGGACTTCCAGTCTTCCTCCAAACTGCTAACCTCGAACACAATAGTATGGTATGATTCATGGATTGACTTGTGAAACGCTGACTTAAAATAATCGTTGTCTGCGAAGGCTGCTGGACAACTTGCTTCAATGACAGCATGATCCTTTTTATATAAGGAGTATAGCTCCTCAGCATCCTGCTTCCAAGCCAGTATCACTGGAAGAGTGGCAGTTTCCTTCCTGATCCTAATGTAAGCAATAATCCGTTCCAATGAATCAAGCCGCAGGTACTGAGAATTCACCTTACATAGAAATGAAGCTGGAATTGACCCTGGAGATCTTGAACGAGTTTTGACATGGGTGTCAACCACAGTGAGTTCAGGCATAGTGAGTAGGCGGCTGCCAGTCTGCTTAACTGCCCCCTTTGCTGCAGCTGCGGTGGCTGGAGTCGCTTGATCCTCTTTATTGATGGCATCCTCTTGTTCAGAAATGACAGCGCCTGCTTGTTCCAATTCCTTGAGTTCATCCTTGTTTGAGTGTGCCATGATGATAACCTGTGAGAATTTCCTTAATGAGTATTTATTCACTGGCTCGAGTCACACCACAGCATGTAAATCCGGCTCGAAGGACCAAAATGTTTGAGTAAGCCTTAATTATATGTGAGTAAACATGCTGCGGGTGTTAAAATAAATTTAAGTCACACACAGAAGTAAATTAAAAATAGAAACTATATTCACAACGGTCACTTCTTAAATAAATTACAAATTTTGGTTATAATTACATTACAAATTCGTTGAAAATTATCATAAATTGAAGAAGGAGTTTAAGTTACACTGAGGTTAATGAATTGTATTTGAGTAGTGTGTCCGCAATTCCAAACTATGAGTGCACATTAATAATGGAGTAGTAATCTCTTACTAGAGACAACCAACCTGTGAGTTTTGAGTCTGTCTGCAACTGAAATGAGACTGTCCGCTGATAGTCGCTTGAGTATTTGCTGACACTCCCTCCTGGGCTCACACACAATGAAGCTGTTAAAATGAGCAATGGCAAACAATTATAATTGAATTGCTGCCTTGAGTTTTTCTAATTCACATGTTCACTGTAACACTTGCCACCGGTGCCAACACGTGGTTGGCAACATAACCTCTAGTATTGTGAGACATTTTACCTTGCAATAGAGTCGATTGTACTAATCGTCCTTGCACCTTGAGTATTGCGTGAGTGAAGGGTGATGCGAGGTTCCAGTGAGAGATTGAGTAGAGCCTGTGGTGAGTTGATCAAGTGTCGATTTGAGCCAGTGAAATCCGTTGAGAGATATACCGATGAGATTTTCAGGTGCGCAGTGGTGAGAGATGCTCCTCGTGGCACGGCTGAAGAAAAAGAGAGAGCGAGGCCTTGAACGCTTCCGTCTTCTTGGCCTTCACGATTCACTTCGCGAATCAAATCACAATCTCTCTCACATTTGTATGTGAGAGAGCGAGAGAGACCGAAACAGCGCGAATTCACCTTGTGAATCAGTGTAGTGTCTCGGCTGTTCCGCCGAGAGGCCGCGAGGTGCTGCCGCGCCGTGGCAGCGCCGTGAGTCGTACCGAGCTGAGCATAACCGCGGGAATTCAAATTACTGAATTCCCAAACACTCAGCTATATCATTTTCAAGAAAAAAAGTTTGTTGTAACTTTTCTCTGAGATCGCATGATGGATTTTCATGGGATAAAGTGTAAATTCACTGAATTATGGGTCCATATATCAACAGCTTCCTCAGCATTTTCAAATTTTACTTTTACTGATTTTCTTTGTTTAACTTGATGCTTTTTCTTCAGAATATTTGCGTTTCGCGTGGTCGGAGCCATTTTTCAAAATTTATCTTATAAAAGAAAATAAATAGAAATTTTAAAGATTTCACAATTATGTAAATCATTCATTATTTATATGAATTTGCTCAATCTTATATAGAATTTATGATTTAAAACCGTATGGAATATAAGTTTTATTATATGAAATAAAAAAATCCGAACACCAAAGATTTCAGTTTAATTAAAAAAGTTTTCAACATTTAATAATGAATTTTAATCTTTTATGGGACGGAACTGACAGGGATGGAACTGATACTTTTAAGTTTAAAAAGCTCGCACGTCGCGTATACTCAATATTATCTATTCTCCGCATAGGTAATTCTTATATCCACCAAATATTATAAAAAAATGCATTTTACTTATCATTAAACATAATCTAAACAGCGGATTATATGGGGGACGGAACTGACAGAAATATTTATACGCTGTGGAATTAGAAAAAGAAGTAGTTCGCGTTCGCGGACTTCCTAATTTTTAACGGCTTTGCCGCTTCCATCTTTCGTCCGTGTGCTCGCGTTGGAGGAATCGACCGCTACATGGCGTTGTGGAGCCAAATAGCGCTGTTTTCAAAGCCATTAATGCTATTACCAACATTTTTGTGCAAATCGCTGGACAAAAAGTATCCATCGTGATTTAATAGTAGTTTGTTGAATTTAACCTTGAAAATAATGGAAACATATATTAAAAACCCTGCAATTTACAATGTGTATGTGGGAATTAGGCTTCTTCGCTTGATTTTTACGTGGTACAAGATTTCATATTGAAAATCTTGTTTAGGACAAGGGACGGAACTGACATTTTGACTCTATTTTATTGATTTTTTTAACAGACAGTTAAAAAACGCTTTCTGTAGATCTTCCAAGAAAGTCAACATAATTATATACACATTAGAGCCTGTGAAACACTTATTTTTATTCGTACATCTTTATGTAAGCTCTCGACGCCATCTGGGGTAGTTATGGCAGAATAACCCATATGCATGTCCAGAACGCTGCCTCTGCATTTTGATTAAAAATTTTATTGGAAGTTTATTTATAAAAGCAATATTATTCAAACTAAAATGATTATTATTATTTAAATTTTAACATTTTTAAACTACATTTTACTTCTAAAGGTTATTTAAATTTAAAATTTTTTTAAAGCTTTTTACTCATTTTATTTACACTGCACTACATTTTTTTATATTAAATTTAATATTTTTTAATATTTTATTTTTAAATTTCATTTAAACCGCACTGCATATTTTATTAAAAGTAATTTAAAATTTATTTGAAAGAAAGAAAGAAAAACTGTTCCACATTTTATTTTTGAAAAAAATAGAATGTGATAACAGTTAAAATTCGAAAATTTAAGGATAGAGCGAATTTGATTCTACCTGTCAGTAAATAATTAGTTACCGACAGGCAGACCATACCAGTGGATAAAGAAAAACAACTCAGCATGTTTACATGGGAGAAGAGAGACAGAATAGGTTCGTAAGAACTACACTCGTTCCAGTTATTACTGTCAAGTTAAAAAGAGTTATTTTTTGCAGAAGTAATTCGCCAATGGATAATTTCCCATTTTTAATGGCACAGTCAACAAAAATATTTAAAATTTTTAAGTTAACATTTTTTTACTGTATTGTTACGTTCCGAAAATCGGGGAATATACTTTTATAATTTGATTATATTACCTTTTCCCTGGGGGTGATCTCTCGTAAATAATTAAGCTGATGATTAGTTGCTGCACTATTTATTGAACACATGAGATTTACAAAAATAAATAATTCGATTCGTAATGTATTTTCTAATTTATTCCTTGACTGAATAATATATGCGCGAGTAAGTAGTACTGATAGTTTACTGATTTTATAGGCTCATATTGGCCTGTACAAAGTATTCGCTACTCTTTTTGTCGATTGGAGAGGTACGGAGCTCGCGTCTCTTTCCACGATTACTGACGTGTGTGGCGTACGTCGCCGTATTTATTACATGGTTAAATTGGGTTAAAGATTATCTTGATGCTGAGTCAAGATCATCTTGTTAAACAAGATTAATAAACGATTTTACGAAAAGTTTTTCAATTTGGAATTTGAGAAGTGCTGCGCGTACAAAAAAGCTTCGACGAGTGTTTGCTTTCGCGAAGTCGGTGGCTTGCTACGTCACGCTGTTACGTTGTCGAAATGCTGCGTCGTTTAAATTCGCAATAAGTAATTTTGTGGGTTAAGAAATTACAGATGAGAATATGAATATCAAATGTAATTTAAGGATACGTTACGGACGTAACACCTCCCCCCTTAGACTGTTGAATATCGTAGAGATTCAACAATTATAAGAATAGTTGAACCATCAGTAATTTCCTGTTACAGGATTTTTCTAATTATAATAAAATGATAATTCAAATAATAAATACAATAATGAAAATTGATATAATAAAAACAATAATAAAAAATAAATTTAAACAAATAATTAACAATTTATTTTCAATAAATTTAAACAAAATTTCGTATCGTCTATATATTTCTATAAAATAAATCAATTATTTTTGTTCCTAACACTAGACTACTTTTAACCTATGGTTTTACTTTGTATCGCACGTTTAATGCCGATTTATCCTAGCATTCAAATAGCAGTGCGGATCACTATGGAATAAACGAGTAGTCTTACTTCGTTCGTATTTAAATTTAATTTTATATAACGATTAATAAAACGTTACGTAATAAATATAGCATACGTTATGCATTAGAATTTGTATAGAGATATATATCTTGATTGTATATAGTATTTCGACAATTAAATTATTTTGTTATCGCTAATGTGTAATAATTTTGTTGTTTTGCTGTATTTACAAAAAATAGAGTCATTGATTAAGTTTAGAAATAATGTGCATATTAAATAATTTTGTAGTAAATAAAAAGTAAGGAGAAATATGTACGGAATGATTCAAGTCATTATTCACTTCCCTCCCTGCTGAGATATCTCGCAAAAGATATATTATTTTTTTCTCTTTGTTTAAGTAGAATAACGTTGAAGGCCTTTTGATATTACCATTATAAAAATGTTTTAAAAACCGTATACTCAGAAAAAAAAATTAATTATTTCCAAAAGAAAAATTTAATAATGTGCAGTATTTTTGATAAAAAGGAATAATAGGTTGGAGTAATTTTGGTGAATTTTGACTTGCTATTGTTCTTATGCATCATTGTATTACATTTCTCTGAAAATTTTCAGCCATTTCAAAAGTTCGATTTAGAACTCAGGACTTTTTCCTGGCATAGATAGCATTTACGTATTTGCTTTAGAGGGTATGCAGTGCGTTAGAGTACAAAAATGTATTAAGTTATCAATACAGTGCAGAATAGTGTATCTCTTAGCAATGTGAATATAGCTACCTGAATTATTTCTTTTCTTTGTTCTTCATAAAATTTCTTTTATAAGTGCGAACAATTTTTCTGTAGGCAAATACAGTTTGATTTTGCATAAAATTACAGTCAACTTATTTTTATCATATGTTTGTTAGCGTTGTAAGGATTAGGAATGTTTTTATTTCTTTTTCTTTTGGATTAGTTCTATATTTTCTTATTCAAAGATAGATAGAATAATAAGTTATTAATTTGATCCCTGTAATATTTTCTTACTTTGTGACTAAATATTTATATTGAATAATTTTATTATTTAATAACACATCAGTTTTACAAATAAAATTGTTGCTTGTTTCATTGTTGCTAATTGCTAAATAAAAACTGAGGTATTTTAATATGTAATCGCAATACATGTAATCGAAAAATATGTATTTTAATTTATCAACGATGTCATTGTTAGTTGTAGTATTGTTACTAAAATGTGTCATGTAAGAATCTTTACGCTGTCTTCATAAAAGATTCTTATAATTTCATTATTCAAATTTAACTTACTTCCATCGCAGTTTTATAAAGTATTAACTCTCTTGGGAAAAACATTTGCTTTTCACAAAATTACTAACAATTTGATACGAACAATTGTAGAAATGACTAATGATTATAATTTTAAATTGTAAATTTGGTAGAGTCTGGATCACCTTAGGTTTATATTCTCGTTGACTATGAAGCAGGATGGTTTTGCTTCAAATAAAAAGTTCAGCTACAATTATAACCCTCTATTGCTGTATTCAATTTGAAAAAATAAGTAGAGATTATGATATATGTTAATATTGAGTATGTTGTCCATATCCTAAAACAAAAATGTCGTATTACTATTTGTTATTATTAACAAGGCTTAATTTATTTGTATAGACTGTTTTTGCCTTTCCCTTATAGTCTATGATAACGTTATTATTTTTATTTACTTTAATAATGTCAAAAGGACCTTGATAATGATCTTTTTCAAGTTTTCCTGGTTTTGTTTCTTTGATTAACCATACTTTATCTCCCATTTTAAATTCTATTAGATTAATAAATCTATCATAATATAATTTTGATTTTTCTTTTGACATTATTAATTTTTGTCTTGCTATTGAGGCAATTTCTCTCATATTATTAATCACTTTTTCTAAATATCCATTATAAGTCGGTAATAATTCTGATTTTTTACTGGCTCGCTAGATGGAATTCTAGCAGGGTAGACAAAAACTAGTTCATATGGTGTGAATTGATGGTTAGTATGCACACTAGTATTATAATGAAATTGCGCAAAATCCAATAGTTCATTCCATTCATATTTTTTTGTAGAAAAATTCTTTAAATATTCACAAAACGGGTGATGTGCTCTATTCAATGAACCATTAGACTGCGGAAGGAAAGCTGTTGTTTCAATTTTATCAAATTTAAATCTTCGTGCTATTTTTTTCATCATTTTACTTGTAAAATTCGCCCCTCTATCAGTTAGTACTATTTTTGGAGATCCAAATATACATATAAATCTTTTTATAAAAGCGTCTGAAACTGATTCCGCTGTTTGATCTTTTAAACATATTAAAATTATAAATTTTGATAATTGATCTTGTATAGATAAAATATACTTATTATTATTTTTAGTAATGTTAAATGGACCTACAATATCCATCGCAATTTTATCAAATGTTTTTCCCGGTGTATCCGTAATAATCATCGGTTATTCAGTATTTTTCTGTTTTAGCTTATTTCTTTGACAATCTTCAGACCTCCTAATTCTAGTTTGAATGTCTGATTTTAAACTTTCCCAAAAATATTTTTCCTTAAGTCTATTATAAGTTCTATTTACACCTGAATGTCCTCCTATCGTAGAGGAGTGGTACATTTCGAAGAATCTATCTGTCTTCAACTTTTACGCATTCCATATTATTTAAACATATTATTACTTTTATATTTGTATTATTAAATGTTTCTCTTAATATTTGTTCTATCTCTAACCAACTTATATTTAAAATTTCTATATCTTTAGAAATACTATAAATACATATATTTTTAGTAACTAATAATTCTTTTAATTGGCTAAATAATTGCGTTAAATTTTTCTTTATTAATTTACATGATACAGACGTATCTATGTATAACATGGATAGTTTTTTATTCTATATATCTATTAATATCTATGTTATCTTTTGTAAATGAAAGTTTTGGTTTTATGCTCTTATTTTTGATTCATGTTTCCGTATTTTTATCTCAAGATTTCCCGTTTAAATTTAATAAATTAACAATATTATCGTTTCTGAATTGTATTGAATTTTTAGAATAAATTATATTATTCAGTTTTTGTACAATATATCTGTAACTTCTTTATTTTTTATAACATTTTCCTTTTGCAATTTGGTGTTTTTTGCATTATTCTTCCTCGGTCTTCCAATTTTTGTTTTTAACTTCATTCTATCATCATTTATTGCTTTAATTTTAACATTATTACTAATTACTTTCGTTGTTTATGTGTTTTGACCTATTCTGCATCATTAGTATATTCGCGCTCTCACAATCAGATGCTTCGTGGCCTTCTTCCGTACATATCGCGCACCATATCGTTCTTTTGTTTATCGTGCAGTATTTCATTGAGCGGCCGAGGTTGTTGCACCTCTTACATAATGCTGACGGGTAATTTTTAGCCGTGTGTAACGCGCTGCCACAGATTTCGCATGATTCCGCAATTCTTGCTGAATTACTGCACGTAAGCGGATCGTGTCCTCTTTCCTTACACTTTCAACACAGTTCGTACTCTGTAATAGTAGGACATTGTGTAACCCCGACATCGTATTTAATTTACACGCGTCTACTCAGTGACCTTCCGTACTACACAATTTGCAAATTAATTTTATTATGTGCTTAGCTGTTCTGCAATGATATGATACATGCTTCTTACTTTTACAGTAGACACATGAAGCTTTCATGCAAAATTAAGCTTCGTGAATTTTTTCTCTACATAATTGACAAAAAAGTGTTTTAGTTTTGTTTCGATTTGGGGTTTCGAAGTTAAACAATATGCTTGTAGTATCCTTCCTTAAGCTATTTTGTTGTTTTAAATTTGATTCAATTCTAATAGCTTTTTGTACTGCGTTATCCATGTTTTGTTGTTCTCCGAGTTCTACTTGAATTTCCTGTTTTAATCCTCTTTCAAAACTGCTGAGTATGTCGTTTTCTAAATGTGTTTTAAATTCTGTTAATATTTCTCTTGTTAAATTTGGTTCTAATTTTTTTAATTCAATTATTTGTGTTCCCAATATTCATAAATTGTTTGCAGAACGTAGTAGATCTTCATCTGATTTTTGAAATTGTTGTGTTAGTTTTCCGTATAATGAATGTATATTATCCGTCGATAGATATAATTTACGTATGGTTTGAATAAACGTCTGAATATTTGCGATCTCTACATTTGCTAAAGCTTTATAAGTTTCGCCCCTGAGCTTTATTTTGAGAATCTGAACTAGGTTCTGCTCGTCATTATCCGAGATTATTCTTTTTGCTTGTTTTAATTTTTCTATGTATTCATCAATTGCAATATTTTCCCCGTCAAAATCAAGTACTAATTTTGCAACTTCTTTAAGTGATAACTTTAATGGTTGATTTACCATTTCTGCTCCGAAATTTATTAAATTTTCGTTTATTTGAATTCTTACCACTTCGTTATTATTTAAGTTATTATGTTTAGCTAATATCAGGCATTGTTCATTAAGTAATTCGCCTATGTCTGTGTAATCGTGTTGTTTGCCGTCTTCTAAATATGCTGAGTCATTAAAAAATGCATTGCCTTGACCTGGTGCATTCGATGTATAAAAAGTATTTGGTGATATACTATCTTGTTTTATTTCCGGAATTAAAAAAATATTTACATTTTTTCCAGGTATATCTTGTTTTTGTGTGGGTTTTGTAATATTCTGCTTTTTGTTTAAATTAACTGAAGCTCGTGAATCTGTTTCTTCTAGTTCATTAAGGTCTGTTTTTGAAGTTGATGGAATTGAAGCTATTTCCATATTTTCCTCTGTTTTTGAGTGCAATGGTACGTTAGCATAAGTATGTAATGAAAATCGGTTCAATTGTTTATTTGGAGGTGATCTTAGAACTCTTGGTTTCCTTTCGAAAGCGTTCGTTTGCTTATTTCTATCATCTACTTGCTTTTTTAAATCTAGGAGGCCTTGTGTCGTCTGTCTGGTTATAATCCCTTTGTTTCCCTTTTGCCTATACTATGCTTAATATTTCTTTTTAAATACGTTTTTATTACTAGTTCAACTATTTTTTGTGTATATTTTGTGATTGTTTACTTGACAATATAATTTATTTATTTGCTATAAATAATGTATAAACTATCCAGTATATATGAAACATATACAAATTATATATATATAAATATATATATATATATATATATATATATATATATATATATATATCAGGGGGCTTCGCCCCCTGCTCGCTCCGCTCGCCAACCCCCATTATTAGAGATAAATATTAATAATAATGAATGAGGATAATCTTCTATTACATAATATCATGAAACACTTATTTTTTCATTTAAAATTTCTGTAATGTTTTTTAAAAACATTATTCTTAACATTTATTAATTTTTAAAATACTAAGTATATTATATTTAACAAAATAATGCAGAATATATATGTAGTTCATAACGTCAGCTCTGACTTTATTTGTAACTTATTGATTATAAAATCCAGTAATATTTCAATTTTTGGCCGCCATTTTATATTTACAAAATCTGAGTTCAGATTCCTAATCAGCGAATCCGGAAACTCACTATATACAATTTTTAACAAACTCGAGTAAAATTTCAATTTTTGTTAGTCATCTTAGGTCCACCAGCTTGAATTAAAATTTTCAGCAAAATCCAATAATATTTCAATATGTGTCCGACATCTTAGATCCGCCATTTTGAATTCTGAAAATCTGAGTTGAGATTCGTAATCTACAAATCCCCTAAATAAAATTATTAGCAAAATCCAGTATTATTTAAATATTTTGCAGCCATTTTCAATTTTTAAAATCTGAGTTCAGATTCGTAATAATCGAATCCAGAAATCCCGTATATACAATTTTCAGCAAAATCCAGTAATATTTCAATATGTAACAGCCATTATCGATTGGCAATTTGGAATTCTGAAAATCTGAGTTCAGATTCGTAATCATCAATCTAGAAATCCCGTACATACAATTTTCAGCAAAATACATCAATGTTTGAATATTTGTCCTCCATCTTCGATCCACCATTTTGAATTCTGAAAATCTGAGTTCAGATTCGTAATCAGCGAATATATAAACCTCCTATATACAATCTTTAGCAAAAGCGAGTATAATTTAAATATTTTGCCGCCATTTTGAATCTTTAAAATCTGAGTTCAGATCCGTCATAATCGAATCCAGAAATCCCGTATACGGAAAGAATTCACAGCTGTAGCCCGTGACGCGTGAGAAAAAAATAGCGTGCCATATAGCATCGCCGGATG
Organism: Torymus aiolomorphi; assembly: GCA_036365515.1. NCBI lineage: Eukaryota > Metazoa > Arthropoda > Insecta > Hymenoptera > Torymidae > Torymus > Torymus aiolomorphi. The sequence continues at coordinate 151,395,355 of CM070875.1, read as the reverse complement.
TCGTGACATATGCGTCTATGACCGTCACTGTGGTCATTTAGATGAACGGTGCTCGCGTGACACGGGTGCAGGCCGTGACTATCACTGAGTTCAAGCTTTAACACGCACGGCGGCAAGCATGAGTGGCACGTCTGACGACTGCGGCAGTCACCCCGTATAGCGTTGCCTACAGACCATCGTTGACATGCCTGAATGTCGTGCCGTCACACGGTGGCAGAGAAGGTACCCGCTTACTCTGTTATAACTCACGGCCTATAGCTCTGAATGCTTCTTTCCGTGTATATATAATTTTCAGCAAAATTCAGTAATATTTCAATACGTGGCAGACATTTTCGTACCGCCATTTTGAATTTTCAATATCTGAGTTCAAATTCGTATTCAGCTAATTCGGAAACCCCATATATACAATTTTTTTGCAAAATCCAATATTATTTCAATATTTTACTGCCATTTTGAATTTTTAAAATCTGAGTTCATATTAGTAATCAGCGAATCCAGAAATTCAGTATATTCAATTTTTAGCAAAACAGAAAAGTTCAATTTTTGGCCGCCATCTTGGGTATGCCATTTTGAATTTTTATAATCTGAATTCTGATTCAACATCATGCGAATCCAAAAAATTCCCATATGCAATTATAAAATTCAGCAATATTTCAATATTTGGCAGCCATTTTGAATTGGCAAAATATGAGTTCAGATTCGTAATCAGCGAATCCAGATGGGTTCCCTATATACAATTTTCAGCGAAATCCAGTGATATTTGAATATTTGGCCTCTCTTCGATGCGCCATTTTGAATTCTGAAAATCTGAGTTCGAATTCATTATCAGTGAATCAAAATACCCAACATACAATTTTCAGCAAAATCCAGTAATATTTCAATTTTTGGCAGCCATTTTGTATTTACAAAATCTGATTTCAGATTCCTAATCAGCGAATCTGGAAACCTGTAATATACAATTTTTAGGAAATTCCGGTAAAATTTCAATTTTTGGCCGTCATCTTGAGTCTTCTATTTTGAATTTTCAAAATCTGAGTTCAGATTCATAATCAGCGGATCCAGATACGCCTACATACAATATTCAGCAAAATCCAATAATATTTGAATATTTGGCCTCCATCTTCGATCAGCCATTTTGAATTCTGAAAATCTGAGTTCAGATTCATAATCAGCGAATATAGAAACCTCCTATATACAATTTTTAGCAAAAGCCAGTATAATTTAAATATTTTGCCGCGATTTTGAATTTTTAAAATCTTAGTTCAGATCCGTCATAATCGAATTCAGAAATCCCGTATGTACAATTTTCAGCAAAATCTAGTAATATTTCAATTTTTGGAAGCCATCTTGGGTCCTCTATTTTGAATTTTCAAAATATGAGTTACGATTCCTAATTGCCGAATCCGGAAACCCACTGTAGACAATTTTTAGCAAACTCGAGTAAAATTTCAATTTTTGTTAGTCATCTTGGGTCCAACAGACTGAATTTTCAAAACATATGTTCAGATTCATAATCAGCGAAACCAAAAATCCGGTATATACAATTTCCAGCAAAATCCAATAATATTTCAATATTTGACCACCATCTTCGAATCCGCCATTTTGAATTCTGAAAATCTGAGTTGTGATTCGTAATCAGCGAATCCACATACCCCTTATATACAATTTTCAGCAAATTCCAGTAGTTTTTGAATATTTTGCCTCCATCTTCGATCAGCCATTTTGAATTCTGAAAATCTGAGTTGTGATTCGTAATAAGCGAATCCACATACCCCGTATATACAATTTTCAGCAAATTCCAGTAGTTTTTGAATATTTCGCCTCCATCTTCGTTCAGCCATTTTGAATTCTGAAAATCTGATTTGCGATTTGTAATCAGCGAATCCAGATACCCGTTATATACAATTTTCAGCAAAATCCAGTAATAATTCAATTTTTGGCATCCATCTTGTGTCCTCTATTTTCAATTTTCAAAATCTGAGTTACGATTCCTAATTGGCGAAACCGGAAACCCACTCTATACAATTTTTAGCAAAATCAAGTAAATTTAAAAATTTTGTTAGCGATTTTGGATCCACCAGTCTGAATTTTCACAATATATGTTCAGATTCGTAATCAGCAAAATAAAAAATTCCGTATATAGAATTTTCAGCAAAATCCAATAATATTTCAATATTTGACCACCATTTTCGAATCCGCCATTTTGAATTCTGAAAATCTGAGTTATGATTCGTAATCAGGGAATCCACATACCTCTTATATACAATTTTCAGCAAATTTCGGTAATATTTCAATATGCGGCAGACATTTTCGTTTCGCTATTTTGAATTTTCAAAATCTGAGTTCAGATTTCTAATCAGCGAATCTCGATACCCCCTATATACAATTTTCAGCAACATATCTATAAGAGATTAGTTGTAGTGTGGTAGGTGGAGGGGGGCGGAGTGGTGTGGGGGGGAGGGGGCGTGGAGGGGAGTGGAGGGACAGACGCCCTTCAAAATAACGCAAAATTTGAAAGAATTTAACGGTAAAAAGTGGAGGGGAGGTGGAGGGGGTAGGTACCCATTTTTGCCCTTACAACTATATAATATAGGAATATATATATATATATATATATATATATATATATATATATACATATATATATATATATAAATTTAAATTTAATTACCTTTAAAATATAATTTTGAGTCAGGAAAATTTCAATTTCCTTTCCCTTTTTTCTCTTTCTCTCTTATAACTCTATTGCTTATGTTTTCCGTTTACATAGTATTTTAGTGTTTTACCTTTTATTATTTAAAATGTAATATTTATTTTATGCAATGATTATCTATCATAAACAAATTTTTATATTGTTATTCAATTTCCTGCTTTGTGATTGATTATTATGCTATTTCTTATTTTTCACGTAATATATTTATGATTTCTTTTATAATTATTCTTAATTGTGTATTTATACTGTAACATCAACTTTGATGTTACAATAGGTAGTATATAGATATTCGACCTACGAACAGAATACTGTTGTCGAACAGAAAACCCTATAACTCGAGAAAAATCTAGATTGACGAGCAGGCCCTAGGTAGCCTATAGACCTCCCTCTAACACAGTACTTACGTATATTTTCTCTACTCTACATAGATATACCTTGTATAAGAGAGTATGCGAACTCTTTGTTAAGCTAGAGAAGAAGATCCTGTAGAACAGCGATATACTATATACTGCAGGAGCCTTAGCTGTCATAGCCTGTCGAAAGTCCCCTTCGCCTCTCCACACCATGCTTATCGTATCTCTCCCTCATACTTGGATCATGACGCACCTGAAACATATATTTGAAACAATTACTATGGGACATGAAGTACTCACTGTATGGATTTTTGAGTGTGAACTGGACTAATCCCTTGGAATAATAATCACTATGCTCTCATAATCACCCGCCAAATGCCCATGGAAATGGGGTCGCTCGAGCAGGATATCACTACCCTGGATGGAACGTCTCAGCTGTAAGAAGAACACTACTTGAAATAATAGTAAAATTACAAATACATTGAAAGGGTGCTTACCTGCTGAAAGATGCTGCACTAATTTGAAGTGAAGGGTTGTTTGTATCCAACACTTGTAGCCTCGCTCATGGAGTATTTGGTGGCAGCGTCTGCGACAGCACAACAACCAGCTGGATATTCTGCAGCCCCAGCAACCATCAGGCACACTAGAAAGCACTAGTAATCAGACACCGGCAGATTGTGAGCATGGGTGATACACAGACCTCACCTGCAGTGGCAACAAGCAACATAACCTCGAAGAGTGACAACGGTTCTATGAGAGCAACCTTGGCGAGAAGAGCGGCACCACCTCCGAGGATGACATTGGGGACAGCAGCGGAAAGTCTTCCCCAGCAGCAGCGCATCACCAACACTCCGAAGGACGGTGTATCCGTGTCACCTTATGCTGAGGCGCGTGCGCACGAGAGCGCCGGTCGATACGACGCCGATACCACCGCGCGCACATGTATAGAGACGAGAGAGAGAGCGACCAAGCGGTGATCAAGGGAGTGAGAGGGGGCAACGGCGAGAGCACTCTGTACTGAGCCTTAGCCACAGCCATACCGTGCAAGTAGTTTTTCGTTTGCAGTTATATCGCTACAGCAAATTGGGTTTTTGTGCGAGAAAGTAGGAGAGCCAATGGTGTAACCTACCTTTCAAGTTTTGTGGGGATTAAGCGTGCGTAAAGTAAGTAGTTTTGTGAGTCGCGAGTGCGAAAAAACTCAGTGCGTGTTGTCAAGCCTCGCGTCGTGTTCGCCGAATTAACTGGTGCGCGTATACGGTAGATAATCGTGCCGCGTTTGTGCGGCTGGCGCTCAACTGTGAAATTTTAATGAAATAAATAAGTGTTTATTTTTATATTTAAAATCAATTGTGTTTGCGCACATTCATTTGCGCCCCTTCCAAAATCGCAAATCGCCTTTCCCTCTTTCCCTCCCCCACACACTTCTCCCCCAAAAGTGTATTCACCGTTACAATACTTAGTTATTATAATATTCTTGTCTATATATTGTAATATTCTCTTTTGTTTGATTATTTTTCTCTTAAATCCTTTTATTATAGATTTTTTTCAATTTTTTCATTGACGTAAGCCTGTATTTGTATTTCTTATTTCTCGTATCATGTATTTGTTAAAAAGTCATTTGTTTTGTAGAAAATTATTCTTATTCTTGTAATTATCATTTGTTATATACTTTGTTAATAACTCGACGAGCCGTACGCATTTATTTTCGGTAGTTATGGCAATTCATGCTACAATGAATGATCCCAACTATCTACTGCAAAATGTGAAGCTCGTACTTATTCTATATTAGTTATATTAGTATTTTCCTCATCTTTCAAGAACTTATTTAATCTTCTTTCAAACGTTTATAGTTTGTGTTTGAAAGATACTTATGGATCAGGATGGGGCTTTTTTAATACAAAAAAAGAGACTTGATCTTTTTTTCTGTAAATGCTTCAAAGCGACGTTTCGTCGGCTTGGTCTGCCGACCTCTTCAGGCTAGATGTTTATTAAATAAAAATACAGAATTACAAATCACGTATAACATTCGGTAAAAAAAACCAATGATATATAAAAAAAAGAAACGAACCCTATTTACCTTAAACGTTGGCACAAGTCAACGAGTCAAAATTTATAACGATGTACAGTCATATTAACACTTACGGCTAGTGGCAAAGAACATGAACGTACATATCAATTTATACACAACGCTATCAAAATAGACGAAAGTATTGAAGTAGTCAATCATAACAAAAACAATCATGACGTTAGCAGAAATAAAAAAGTGTATCCGTTTCTTATATGACAACACTTACTTCTCTTTCAATAACAAGGTTTACAAACAAATATACGGTACACCGATGGGTTCCCCAATCTCTCCACTCTTTGCTGATATTGTTATGGATGATTTGGAAAAAATGTGTTTACAAACCTTGAAGAATAAATATAATTGTGTACCACTTTTTTATTATAGATATGTTGATGACACTATTATGTGCATAAAAAGAGAACACATTGATCTGGTAGTTTCCATTTTTAATTCATACCACAAAAGTTTACAATTCACATATGAAATAGAAAATAATAATAGTATTAGCTTTTTAGATATGACATTAATTAAAGAAAACAATAGAATTAGTACAAATTGGTATCAAAAGCCAACTTCTTCAAGTAGAGTAATCAATTTTCTTTCAAAAAATCCAATCCAGCAAAAAAGAAATATCATTTATAACTTAACTGACAGAGCGATTGTACTTTCAGACAAGCGATTTCATTTCGAGAATTTGAAAAAAATTAAAAATATGTTAATTCTTAATGAGTATCCTTCTACTTTCATTGATAAAAATATTAAAACACGTCTACAGTATCTAAAATATAAATCAAAATTCATCAACAAAAACACACATAAAAAATCAATGTTCCAAAAAATGCCTAAGATTCAATTACCGTTCACTAACAATTACGAAAGAATTTCTTCAATTTTTAAGCAATACAATATTACCACGATTTCCACAGTGAATAAAAGTATGAACTCCGTGATTAAATTAGGGAAAGATAAGTCTGACAAATGGGATCAAACAGGTGTGGTGTACAAATTTACTTGTAAAAATTGCCCAGCTACGTACATTGGTGAAACCAAACGTTCTTTAAAAACAAGAATCAATGAACATAAGAAAAACAAAAACATCGAGTCCGTAGTACACACCCACAAAAATAGTTTGAATCATGAATTTAATTGGGACGACACAAAAATTATAGACATTGAGCGGAATTATAAAAAAAGACTCTTATCGGAAATGATACACATAAAATGTAACAAACACAGTATAAACAAGAAAGAGGATATTTATACACTTAACCGCATTTATTTTCCTTTACTTTCGAAAATTTGAACTGCTAACGTCATGATTGTTTTTGTTATGATTGACTACTTCAATACTTTCGTCTATTTTGATAGCGTTGTGTATAAATTGATATGTACGTTAATGTTCTTTGCCACTAGCCGTAAGTGTTAATATGACTGTACATCGTTATAAATTTTGACTCGTTGACTTGGGCCAACGTTTAAGGTAAATAGGGTTCGTTTCTTTTTTTTTATATATCATTGGTTTTTTTTACCGAATGTTATACGTGATTTGTAATTCTGTATTTTTATTTAATAAACATCTAGCCTGAAGAGGTCGGCAGACCAAGCCGACGAAACGTCGCTTTGAAGCATTTACAGAAAAAAAGATCAAGTCTCTTTTTTTGTATTAAAAAAGCCCCATCCTGATCCATAAGTATCTTTCAAACATGAATAATATGGAGGGCGATAAATTCACATCTCAAACGTTTATAGTTTGATTTAGCTGATCTAGTGAACTTTTGTTCGATTTGTACCGCAACCGCTGTGAAGTCCTGAACGCTGAGGAATTTACTCTTATATTATGATTGATATTTAATAGTTGAATTATGTTACCTTTTCCCCTTGGTATAGGTTCTCGAAATGAATAACTGACGTTCAAATAATTGCACTATTTATTGAATTATAAAATTTACAATAAGATGATCTTGAATTGCAATTGGCTTTACAAATAACTATGTTCGATCTATTCGATTAGTGTGTATAATATATGCGTTGATTACGCGATCAATCATTACAGATAAGTTATTGATTTTATTGATATACGAAATTCTAGTAATCTGATACGGCTCTTATTGGCCTGTATAAAATATTCGCTACTCCTTTTGTCGATTGGAGTGGTACGGAGCTCGCGTCTCTGCACGATTACTGACGTGTGTGGCGTACGTTGTCGTATTTATTACATTGTAACGGGATTACAGATTTCGGAGAAACAGAAAAAAATAGGCGATGTCATCGGGATTTGAATCGGGGCTACCGATCGCACATTCACCCAGCCCAATATATGCGTGATTATCCGGAATGCGGGTATCACAGGGCTCTACTATGCGCCGACTAGTGCCAAATCTGTGATCTCCGTTATACCCGCCCCCCACCTTAGAAGCGTAAGATACCTATAGGGGGCGCTTTTTAATTTTCTCCTGTCTCGAGAGGTCAGATCGGGATTAACTCCATCGATCTCGAGACTCATACTCATCTGTGTGCCCTACTCTGCTTTGTGTGGAGAAATGATGTGCTCGATGCAGCGCGAAGTGCAAGTCCGATACACATTCGCTAATATAACTGGCGAGCGACGAGGCGCAATCACCACCCGAATCACGATTGCTGCATTGGGTCGGTCCACGTTTCTATATTCGCAAGCACGGCCATGATAGACGCGTTTTTGCTTTTTATCCTATGGCGACCCTTCTAAGATTGGTATGCATGGTAGTAACCCTATCGTGCGATGCTGAAGTATTTAACACGTAAACGTATACACAACTACGAGGAAAAGACGACAAGTAGTGCTTTGCCTGTGATAATTATACCTGTGCACAGTCATCCACGGGATCAATTTTCGGGGAAGGGAGACGTGATACGCGGCATAATGGGTGTGGGAGGAATGAATATTGAGGACCGAAGGTCCGAAAGCATCGGAACGAAAGTTTCCGATCGCGGGTTATTTTCGTTGGGTGCCACTGTAACGGGATTACAGATTTTGGAGAAACAGAAAAAAATAGGTGATGGCATCGGGATTTGAACCCGATTCGTCCGGACGAAAGTCGAGCGCCCTAACCACAGGAATATGGATCGCACATTCACCCAGCCCAATATATGCGTGATTTCCCGGAATGCCGGTATCACAGGGCTCTACTATGCGCCAACTAGCGCCGAATCTGTGATCTCCGTTATAACATGATTAAATTGGGTTAAAGATGATCTTGATGCTGAGTCAAGATCATCTTGTTAAACAATATATATATATATATATATATACACGAGGGGGGCTTCGCCCCCTGCTCGCTCCGCTCACCAACCCTCATTTTTAGTGTGAACTGTTAAAAAAGAATATTATAGCAAAAGCTAATACAACTGGAAATCGTTTTCTAAAATATGTGTAAACTGAATTTTGTTTTTTAAATCTAGAAATATTTATGATTTTTTTCTCTGCTAAAAAAAGTCATTTTCTAAATTTGCCAGATATGCTCGAAACAGATTGCTCTAAATAGGTTGTACATTAAAAATGATGTTGGAGAGATAAACCCATAATTAATCTCGAGACTGAAAAGTCATCCAACCTCGAGGTATAAATATGTTAGGAAGTTACAATTTGCTTTTGATGTGTTGCAATTTCTCGACTGACTTTGAGTGCAACAACTACGTGTACAATGACGTTATGATTATCTATTGTTCAAAAAAAAAAATTTTTTTTCTAAATATGCTAGATATGCTCGAATATTCATTAAATTATTAAATATATTCATGTATAACAAAAGAATACATTATGTATGTTGTGTGACATTGCGGTTTTTATCCCCCGTTCGCACTGTCTTTACTCGCCCTGAGGGCTTTACTTTCTCCAAATCTCCGCATTCACTAGATCTGAATAACTCTAACTCGCACAACTAACTGTCCCGGCCGTCGCAGTGACCGAATTTGTTTTGGGAAAGGGGCGCCAGGTCACGGCGACGATTCACTCTGGACCTCCGGCTGTTTGGCTGCACTGAGACTCTCGGGCGGGATCCCACGGCGAGACGACCTGGGGGCGGTCGAAACCCTCGGCGAAACTGACTAAAGGCTTCGGCTATGTTGCGAACGCACGAACTAACTTTCACGCACGACAAGACGTCACAAGGCACAACAGTGATAAATCAGAAAAAAAAATTAGAGATTGTCTTTAATTTACTCAATTTGCACAGTTTATTCAACTCCAACTTTCTCCCCACTCGGGCGGTAGCATTTACAACGACGACCGAAAACGCGCTCACAAAATGACCGCTCAATGGCCGCGACGCACTCGCCGACTACAATTCGCACGCGCGAAAGAGAGAGAGAGCACTTTTCTCCACGCTTGGAGTTCCGCACGCACTTTACAATCAGTATAGGTATAATGGAGGGTCGGGGGTGGAAAGTAGTTGCCACCCGACGACAGCAACGTAGTTCTTACGGTCACACTGGCGGTACGGGAGAGAGCTGCTCTGCAATAACTCAGGTCGCGCGTCTTTCGCCTCATCTCTCCTCCTCCTTCTCTACACTCCGGCGGTCACTCCTGGCTACTTCTACCTTTTTCACCTCCAACTCACTATTCTCCTCGCACTTAGCCCTCGCTACGCTACTCCTACTACTTCTTCGCGTACTTCCCTGACAACTCTCTATTTCCTCGCTACTGCACTGACTTTTCCTACTTTCTTTGGCACATGGGTCTACCGGCTTGCTCAATGGCTCACTACGGACTGGAAGAAGGCGGAAACGCTCTTGCTCAGGTTCCGTCTTCTTCACCGATTTCGACTAGCTACCTCTCTCTCACTCTAATGGCAAGATTCACTTTGGCGGAGTCACGTGGTGCGCAGTTCGGGGGAGAACCGGCTTCCCATGCTGCCACTTGTTGCGCGCGCGTATTTCAAACCTCAAACCTAACTATATCCTAGCGAACAGTGGCGATGCACCTTTAGTCATTCCTGCGCCTCCACGCTTCGCTCGGTCGGTCGCTTTTTATCTCCCCCTTACTCTCTCCCTCTCTCATTCTGACACGCCGGCAGCTATCTTTATTCCTCCCCCTCCCTACGCGCTCATTCACTCGGGCCCTGACAGCACGCAGGCTATGGCCTCCTCTCTCTCACTCCTGCACGCTAGCGCCGCTGCGCAGTGTTCCTATCTGGACTCTCCCTCACACATTCTCTTACTGTATGCAGCGCGCAGGCTGTTACAGTTCGCAATCTCTCTCTCTCTCTCTCTCTCTCTCTCTCTCTCTCTCTCTCTCTCTCTCTCTCTCTCTCTCTCTCTCTCTCTCTCGACGGGTAAGTGTCAACATCTTTGAATTTTGCTCCCGACTTTTTCGTGCATTTCTGAAATATTCTTTCACTCCTTGGAGTGCTTTGTTGACAGAAAAGTGGCTCCACCGGCTCTCAAGCTCCTCGCCTAAGGGCCCATGTTTTACACGGTGTCCTATGAGCCAGGAGTTACTTTTCTATTGAAGACACTTGCCCTAACCTCCAAGGCTGGCAATCATAGCTACCATCAACGAGCAAATCCCGGCCTTCACCATCGGTGAGTGTTAACTCCATCACCAGCACCAACACCACGTATCAGCATTTGCTGGCCACCACTCCTCCACTGCACTGCACCACACTGCAAGTCGGCGCACGGTTCCTACTGCGGCAGCTTTCTAATCATCCCAACGGCGAATTTTGAATTCAGCGGGCCAACCGACAGCAGACGGAAAGCTGTCAACAATCACAGAGGCGATCGTGTGTTATTGTAGTGGAACATGGAGAAGAGGTGTGCTGTATGCGGTGAGTCATCGATGAGAGTGCTGGGATTATGCCCGATATGTGGCCAGCCGTGTCATGCCAAATGCTCCGGCAAGAAAAAGAGTGCCCCGTGTGACCTATGCCGCATTGCGGAGCAGAGACCAACGTCAGCAGAGGCGTCATCCTTCATCAAGCCGAAGAGTGCGCAGGTGAGCAAGCGTGCATCGTTGTCGCAACGACGCACGCCCAATACATCTAATATTGCCGCCTCCCACCATCATACGCCTCTCGGCTCATCGACGCCGGCTGCCAAGCTCTCCGCGCGTAATAGTAGCGCGCATGGGTCGTGCGCGCTACTCGCTACCAGTGTGGCTAAGTCTGCCGGGCAGGTAGCTGGAGCGCAGGGGCCAGGAGCGTCAGAGAGAGGTGCCGAGCGGGCCAACTGCCCACAGGCGCAGTCTGCTCTGAGTGAGAGTACCGGACGGGTCACCGACACTCAGGCGCCAAAAGACGCATCACAAATCTGCGAAGTTACGGGAGATATTTCATCGGCAGTGGCGAGCTCAAGTATTGCGCAATCTTCCGCCACCAACCAGATACTACCCCGCCGCTGGGGGATGTAAACCTGGTTGGTGTGACAAATGTTTTAATTCCTGTAAGCACGCTGGAGCTCTTTTTCAGCGTTTCGACATGCTCGAGAGGCAGTTGGACGAACTCAAGCTCCTTGGCAGCCGGAGCCCCGCGTCGTGCAGCGCCGACACCACTCACTGCGATGAGGGTCAAATCAATAATGCGGAGCTGCCCACGCGGGTCTCTGTTGTCGAGGAGCAGGTGAGCAACAAAAATTGCTTACTTGAGTCCCTTGATTCCAAGTGCCAGCTGCTTCTCGAGGCCAACTCTTCACTAAAAGATAAATTAGACAAAGCGTTTAGCAGCTTCGAAAAGCTCCAGCGTGCTCACATGGAGCCAGCGAATTTAAATAGCTTAATTTTTAATAGACGTGAAGTAGGTGACATTGGCAGCTCTACTTCCGCTGCCAGCACAAATTCAGTGCTATTATGCCCGTCCTCTCAGCCGGGCCCTGGGGCCTCTTCCGCGTGTTCTGGGATTGATGGATCTGAGTCCTGCGAGGTGGTACTTAATGGTATTTTAAAGAAGGATTTTGTATACACGGAGGTATTAACCAACCAAATCGCCTTCGCGGTACTCGGAACCATTTATCCCCCATTAAACAGCGATAATATTCTTGGGACGCGTGTCTTGGTGGTCCGGAACCCGTCTGAGAGAAATGGAGGTGAGGCGGCGGGAGGCTTGGGGTCGCGAGCAGGCGCATTGCCCTCCTGCATAGTAAGGCTCAGCAGCCCGAGCCTGGTCAGGGATGTGATGCGAGCTAAGCGCTCGCTCGCCAATTCTTACTTTACCACAAGTAACATCGATCCCGAAATGCTTGGCCCGGTTTTAGCTGCTTGTGTGCCACACCATAAAATATTCATAAATGAGATGTTGCCCCATGATAAGTTCCAGGAATTTAAGAGCCTGAGGTCCATCGCCCAGGGGCTGGGCTTTAAATATGTGTGGCACTCGGGTGGTAGATTCCTGGCTAGGCATAAGGGGGCGAGCGTGCGCATATCTTCGCCACAGCATCTGACCTACAAGTCATTCAAACGACGTGCCAGTCTGCTAAAAAAACATCTGCCCAAAAGCAATCCGTCAAATGCTGCAGCCACTAACAACGACATAGTTGTTGCGAGGCAGGGAGCAGAAGAGGTTGTTGGGTCGGCGCCTACATCATGACTGGGATCGACTGCTTGCAAGGGGACGGGGGGTGGATGTCCTCTCAAGGCTGGGTTTCTTAATATTAACTCAATCAGACCTCGTATAAATAAGCTCCGTCTGTACCTGGTTGAAGATCCCTCCTACCACCTCTTTGGCATAGCTGAATCTTGGCTTGGACCTGACGTTGATGACAGTCTCATTCAGATTGATGGCTACTCAGTGCTTAGGCAGGATCGTAATACAAATGGGGGCGGAGTTGCTCTGTATGCACGAAACGACTTCACCATCACGAAACTGGCGTCATCTATGACTCAAGGACTGGGAAAACCCTCAATCCCTGAGTACTTATTCTGTCGTGTGCAGCAGGGTTCCTTTCCTCCCATTTTGGTCGGTGTCATTTATAGACCTCCACACATTGCCATGCAAAAGGACACCGACCTTTTCGATGTTTGGCGCGACCTGAGTAGTGAGTATAGTCACAAGTTTATCATGGGGGATCTGAATGGTGACTTGTCATCGGCGTCCGATGCTGATGCATATTCCATCAGAAACCTTGCCACAGAGTTGTCATTACATATTGTGCAGCATGGCCCAACACATCACACGCCCACGTCTCACAAATGGATTGACTTAATCCTCACGGACGAAAACGACGAGGTACTTGACTATGCGAATGAACACCTGCCCAGTTTCGGTAAGCATGCTATCATTGATGTTACCATCAACTATTTTGTGCCAGCGCGAGTAGGAAAGTCCTTCTCCTACAGAGATTATAAAAACGTATGCCCTTCATCTCTCAATGAATTGCTTGCGCGCTGCGATTGGGTAGGCATGAATTCGATTGAATCCGATTTGGAGGGAGCACTAGATTCCTTAAACGCAAACCTTAACTCTGTCATAAACGATTTAGCGCCTTTAAAAACTGTGAAACCCAGTCGAAATAATGCTCCTTGGATTGGTCCTGAGCTGAGGGAACTAATCAACAAACGTAATGCGGCCCATAGGCGTTACAAACGCACTGGGCGAGCGGCGGTGTTCGATGAGTTTCTTCGGCTCAGCAATGAGGTCGACTCACGCTTTGCTCAAGAGCGTAACTCCTTCCTTCACAAGCATCTCTCAGACGCTCTTGATGCTAACAAGGATATATGGAAGGAAATGCGTAAACTCGGCCTTATTCCAAAGCGAAAAGAGGAGGACCTTTGCGGCTTCGCGCCGGGAGAGTTAAACGCTCACTTCGCTGGAATCTCCGTGTCCCCCCTTGAAAACATAGAAGAAGCTATGGACACTATTTTACTAACAAGTGAGGAGGGCTTTTCCTGTAAACAGGTTACACTGAGTGATGTAATTCTTGCAATTTCTCACTTCTCCTCACAGGCAAAAGGGGTGGACGGAATTCCTCGGGAGGTGGTCGTGAAGGCTCTCCCTGTCATTGGTGACTACTTGGTCAGAATTTTCAACTCCTCCTTCGCTCAGGGAATTTTTCCGGGCTCCTGGAAGCAGGCACAGGTAATTGCACTCAAGAAAATTGCATCGCCGTCTACAGTCTCGGACTTTCGTCCTATAGCACTACTCTGCTTTCTTTCTAAGGTGCTTGAAAAAATTGCCCACAACCAAATCACGGAGTATCTTAATAGCAATAACTTACTTGACCCCCTCCAGGCCGGATTTCGCAAGCACCACAGCACGCAGACGGCACTTCTCAAGCTAACCGACGATATACGTATAGGCATCGACAATAGACAACTGACGTTACTGCTACTGTTCGACTTCAGCAAAGCCTTCGACACCATCTCACCAACAGCGCTTCTGCGTAAGCTCTGTCGGCTGGGGTTCTCCAGGGCAGCTCTCCTGTGGATTCAATCATATCTGAAAGGACGTACCCAGATAGTCACCTCAAATAGCAAAGGTAACTCTGACTGGTTAGAAACCAATCTGGGAGTTCCACAGGGATCTGTCCTGGGTCCACTGCTTTTTTGTCTCTACGTTAACGACTTACGTGACGTACTTGACGGTAATACTATCAGACATATATTTTACGCAGATGACCTTCAAATCTACTTACACACGACAAAAGACGAAATTCTGGAGGGTATTGATCGGCTGTCCCATGCGGTGCAAATGGTGGCTGAATGGGCGGCGAACTCGGGCCTGCACCTCAATGCTGGTAAGACCAAAGCCATTGTATTCGGCTCCAGGGTAGGAGTTAATCATATAAACTCATTAGATCTGCCAGGTATTGGTGTGCGGCCTGGAGAACGCATCCCCTTCAGTAGCGAAGTTGCGAGTCTCGGTGTTACACTGGATAGTAAATTAACATGGAAACCGCACATTGACCAACTCACAAAGAAAGTCAATAAAGCCCTATACAGTTTGCGGTTTATTAGGGCGTGTACCACCGAGATTCTCCGCAAAAGATTAGTCGAGTCCCTAGTTCAACCCCACCTTGACTACTGTACGGTGGTCTACTTGGACGCGTCTGACGAACAGCGAGCGAGAGTGCAAAGATTGAGCAATTCATGTGTGAGGTACGTTACTGGGGCTAGGAGGGATGAGCATATCACGCCCTACTTGAGACGTCTGGGCTGGCTCCGTATGGACTCACGCAGATTCTACTTCGCAGCCCTGCTACTATATAAAATAATTCGGATGCGTGAGCCCAGTTACTTGGCTGCCTTTTTTACGGTGCACAAGCCTAGGCCAACAAGCAGGGGAGTGCAGCCGGAGCTTGCTTTCCCTGCCTTGAACTATAAGACGGGTGATAGAGCGTTTCTGGCTCAGGGTGCCCGCTTTTGGAACTCCCTCCCCCTCCCTGCGCTACCTTCCATCACTTTCATCATTCAAGAGGGCTGTGCGCCAACACCTGCTTGATCTCGACGCCTAGCCTCTCTATAAGGATGCTTAGAGCTGCCAGTGCGGGGACCTTTATCTAGTTTAGTATTAGACTGCGGATTAACTTTGATCTGTGATTTTTTGACTAAGCGGCTGTGATACCTTACTGTGATATTTTATGAAATGGTTAATGTATAACTGTAATTATTTTCCTTTTAGCGTATAGTACCAGCTGTGATATTTTCTCTAGTTTTATTTATTTATTTTGTCTTAATGAAGGGTCCTCGTGATTTTTAATGATTTTTATGTATTTTATTTTTATTTTATCATATGGTTCTTTTTTATTATTTTTTTATTATTTTTTTATCGTAATTGAAGGTCCTCGTAGACAAACATATTTTTATGTATAATTTATATATTTGTATCAGGTTGTATTACTTTTATTTTTATATATTTTTATTATATCTTATTTTACTGTATTTTATTTTAAGTTATACACTGTATAAATTCTGTATTAATTATTTTGCCGCGAAGGCAAATAAATCGTATTTATCTATCTATCTCTCTCTCTCTCTCTCTCTCTCTCTCTCTCTCTCTCTCTCTCTCTCTCTCTCTCTCTCTCTCTCTCTCTCTCTCTCTCTCGCCTACTCGCAATGGCCGAGGCGTAGTGCAGCGCACAAGCTGCTGCTGGCCGTGCTTCTCTCTCTCACTCTCCCTCACTCTAGCGCTGCTGCGCGCTCTCTCTCTCTCCCTCACTCTCGCACATATACGCGTGCGGCTCTTGTATTCGGCTGACTGCAGTGCGCCGGCTGCTACGCGCCGCGTTTCTCTCTCTCCCTCACTCTCGCGTGTATATGCGCGCGGCTCTTATATTCGGCCGACGTGCAGTGCGCCGGCTGCTACGCGCCGCGTCTCTGTCTCCCTCACTCTCGCGCCGCTGCGCGCTCTCTCTCTCGCTCTCGCCTGTATATGCGCAGCTGCCGGCCCCGTGGCCGTTGGACAGCCCCGCGCCGCTCCAGTTTTGTATAGTGTCGTGTGTGGTTTTAATCCCGCAGCGGTGTCAGTGTCAGTGTTTGTGTTGCTGGGGGCGTGTGGGTGTGTGTGTGTCGTCGACCGCTGTCTCTTCTTCGCCTGCCATCGTCGCCGTCGTAGCTGTACTCTGCCGCGCAGGCACAACATGGACGTCGAGAGCACATGGGCACGCTCACACCCGGCGCACAGTTTTATTCGACCGTGTGCGTCGTCTGTGAGCGAGCGGGCATGAGCCTCGGCTTTCGTCTTGCCGTCTCTTCGCCTGTTTTCTCTCTCTCTCTTCTGGGGCAATATCGTTGTCGTCGGCCAGTATCTCGACAGAATAGAACACCGAATAAGTTATGTGTGCGTGCGTGCGCACGTAGCTCGGTGTCGGTGTAGTGTCTGCCTCGCCCGAGTAGCCGTATACGTCATTCAACGTGATGCGAGAAGCGCACCACGGAACAGTTGTTCATGTAGCTTAATTATCGTTTAGAAAATAAATTCATATTCCTTTCTTAAATTTTTATCAAGTGAATAATCACAAAAATTTGGATCAAATAAATATAGAAAGTTATTTAAGTTTTAATTATATATAAAAATTGATTATTTAACAAAATATAATAATGTGATTTAAAATTAATCTTATAATTGTAGTTGCGGATTACATTTCATATGAAGATAAATATTGCTATTAATGAATAAAGATAACCCTCTATTAAATAATATCATGAAACATTTATTTTTTCTTTTAAATTTTCTGTAATGTCTTTAAAAAAATTTTCTTAACATTTATTAATTTTTAAAATATTAGGTATATTTATATTTAAAAAAATAATGCATAATATATATGTAGTTCATTACGCCAACTCTGATATTATTTGTTATTTACTGATTATAAACTAATTTTTCAGCAAAATCCAGTAATATTTCAATTCTTGTCCGCCATTTTGAATTTTCAAAATCTGAGTTCAGATTCGTAATCTGTGAATCCAGAAACCTCTTATATACAATTTTCGGCAAAAACCAGTAATATTTCAATCTTTGGCCGCCATTTTGTATTTACAAAATCTGAGTTCAGATTCGTAATCAGCGAATCCAGAAATTCCGTACATACATTTTTCAGCAAGATCCAGTAATAGTTCAATATTTGGCTGCCATCATCGATCCGCCTTTTTGAATTCTCAAACTCTGAGTTCAGATTCCTAATCAGCGATTTCGGAAACCCCCTATATACAATTTTTTAACAAAATCGAGTAAAATTTCCATATTCGGCAGCCATCATCGATCCGCCATTTTGAATTATCAAAATATATGTTGAGATTCGTAATCAGTGAATCCAGTAAAATCCTATATACAATTTTCAGCAAAATCCAGTAATATTTCAATATTTGGCAGGCATCTTTGATCCGCCATTTTGAATTTTCATAATCTGAATTCAGATTCATCATCATGCGAATTCAGAAATCCCCCATATACAATTGCAAATTTCAGTAATGATTCAATATTTGGCCGCTATTTTGATTTGGCAAAATATGAGTTCAGATTCGTAATCAGCGATTACAGATACCTCCTATATACAATTTTCAGCAAAATCCAGTAACATGTTTCATTTTTTGGCTGCCATTTTATACTTACAAAATCTAAGTTCAGATTCTTAATTAGTGAATCCGGAAAACCACAATATAGAATTTTTAGCAAATTCTGGTAAAATTTCAATTTTTGGCCGCCATCTTTGGTCCTGTATTTTGTATTTTCAAAATCAGAGTTCAGTCTCGTGATCAGCGAATACAGAAATTCCGTATATACAATTTTCGGCAAATTCCAGTAATATTTGAGTATATGACCACCATCTTCGATCTGTCATTTTGAATTCTCAAAATCTGAGTTCAGATTCCTAATCAGCGAATCCGGAAACCCACAGTATACAATTTTTAGTAAATTCAGGTAAAATTTCAATTTTTGGCTGACATCTTTGGTCCGCTATTTTGTATTTTCAAAATCAGAGTTCTGATTCATTACCAACTAATCCGGAAACACACTATATAAAATTTTTAGCATAATTTAGTAATATTTAATTTTTGGCCACCGTGTTGGGGCCCGCCAATTTTAATTTTCAAAATCCGAGTTCAGATTCGTAATCATTGAATCCAGAAATCCCATATATACATTTTTCAGCAAGATCCAAGGTAATATTTAAGGGGGTGTGATACTCAACTTTTACCGACCGAGTCCATACGGTTGGTTTTTACTTAATAACAAAAAAGATAGACCGAATTATGCAAAATAAAGAGAACTCTCTTCTGTATTTTTTTATAGTCTTTCATTGCGGCAGAGTTTCAAGTGAAAAGATGCATTAGTTTTTGCAAAAACTGTGAACGAAATATGAGATTTGCGCTCGGCATCATCTCGAAAGTTTGTTCAAAGTTTAAGCAAAAACTAGTGAATATTTTGATTTGAAACTTTGCACAGAGGTATAATATGCCGAAACTTAGAAGAGAGTTCTCATCATTTTACGTAATTCGCAAAAAAAAAATAGATTGTTATACCATATGGATAATGTATAACATTGACATAAAGTCACAATGGCGGCGATACTGTTAGCCTTTGCCCGTGTGCGTGTACGCCCAAGCGCATGCGCTGCAGGCTGCAGCACAGCTGCGCGCGCGTCGTCGAGTTAGGTACATCGCGTCGCGGACTGCCGTATGTCCTAACCCCAAACGTAAATAACTGAGTGCGTCAACACCCAGTCGTCCTGCCGACGATCGTTCACGGTGAAGAACCTCCTGGAACAGCAGCGCCGGCTACACGAGGAGCGCGAACATCTCGCCGACACGATGGTCGAGGAGAAGTTGCACAAAAAACCGAGCCATCGGGAAACCATAAACTCGGAGCATTGGTTGAAAAGCTGCTTGATCAGTTTATGGAGAGCAGCGGTCTAGAAACCAGCACCTTTTCCGGTTGGCCTAAAGAAACAGAAGTGCTTTAATTAATGTTGGAGCTCACTTAGATTTGTGTGCTTTCTTATCCTGGGATAGATTGAAGTCTGCTCTCATGGCTTTTGGTTTGAAATGCAGTGATACTTTGGAAGAAAAAGATCAAAGATTATTTAGCACAAAGGGAGAGGCTACACTTGATCCTATTTTATTGGCAAAGAAGAATCAAAGGAAACCAGGCAGGGGTAAGAATGTAGAAAAGCAAAAGGAAGTAGTTGCTAAAATAGTATCTAATCAGAGAGTAGCCACAAAAGAAAATGTACATAGGAAGCAAGCTAGAACTGAAGGCGAACGTGAAGATTCTGATTCTGCGGCAAGTGCAAGTGAATCTAAGTAAAATGATTTCAATGAGGTGCCCTGTAATCTTAAGAATTTGGCCCTTGGTTGGGATGGAAATCCCTGCTGTGAAATCTGTGGTAATTTCATGTACAACAGTTCAAAAGCTTTTCAACGTCATTTTTCTGAATGGAGGCATGCACATGTAACTTGTAAATAAGTCATGGATCCGTAGCTCCTGCATTCCTATCAGAGTTCGTACAGTTGTTGTTTCTCTGCAGCATATTAAAAAGTTACAGTTGAAGAATTATGCAAAGATTTGTGGAGTATCTGTATCTGTAACCTCAAGTACCACGAGATAAAGTTTCAAAGTGCAAGATCAACACGCAGCTAACCATGATGAAAGCTCCCCAAGGACCATTAGAAGATCAATCACAAGGTGATAAATTATGCTCATGGTTACATAGCCTGTTTCTTTAAAAATTACAAAACAAGAAGAACATGATCGCATTGATGATTGGACTACAGAAGTAAAAATGACACAGGATCTTGATGATGGAGGAGTATATTACTATAAAGAAGACCTTTGAGGAGATGACAGAAAAGTAAGTCATTCAAAAATTAATTTATTTATTTATTTCAACCAGAGTACAGTACATACTTAATTTTTATTGTGGGTGTAGTGAATTCATACACCATAGATCCTTTCGAGCATCATAAATTTATTGATACACCGACGTTTCGGGAGTATAATTAACTCCCCTTATCAAGGCTAAACACAATGAACATACAAAAAATATTAAACATAACGGCAATTATAAAATTTCTTGCACATTAAAGAAAAAACTTTCTTTTCCCTTACCATTCGAGGTGGTATATCAATTTACAAATTTATAAAGCGGCCATAGCGTGGACTCCGCGTGTCAAACAGTTTTTCTTTTTACAATAGATTTTTATTAAATCACCAATATTTGTAAAGCAATACCTGTATAATGAGAATATTTAGAAAATTAAATTGTACTAAAGAAAAAACCCAAAATAAGAAAAAAGGCATGAAAATTTAAAAAAAAACTTATATGTTACAAATCAGTCGTTTAGTCATAACGTCAAAAGCTGTTTTACCCAGGATGATGTAATCTCACTGTCCAAAAGAGACAATAAGAGTTACGGGCATCTCCGGGGCTATTTATACGGAATAAAGTAGTGGGGATAGAAATTTAGTAAGGAAATTGACTTAGTAACGTAGTGCCCACCAATGAAAAACTACTCTCTGCTGCGTAACCGACGAGAATTTATGAATTTGTTAGGTTTGTTACGAATGTTGGTTGATCTATTAACAATGTCAACTGTGGATTTATAACAATTTTTTAGTTTGATAGTATCAAACTATCTATTCATATTATTATTGGTACTATAAATGTGTAACATCTCAGAAAACAATCTTTTATTCTTATAACTTTCGTGATCAGCGATATTGACCTTATTACAATCTATTTTATGATTATAAAAGTTTGCATGTTCGGCTAAAGCTTGTGTACTAAAGTAGCCTATGTACTAAAGTACATAGTTAAGTTCAAGACGTACCTCATTTGTCTGAACCAACTTATAACCTATAAAGGTAGATGTAACTGTAGATTTGATGATTATAAATTAAACTGAATCTTGAAATAAATATATTTCTATTCAAAGGGAGTGTGCTTAACAATATTTTCTCGTTGGCAAGCTAATTAGAAACTTCGACAAAACACTCATTGTACACTACTTATATTAAACACTTTCACAAACTTATTAATTGAATATACTTTATTAAATATGATATACTAAATCTTTACTTTCAAATCTACTTTAGAGTGCAAAAAATAAAAAATCAATTCAGAAAGGCCGTATAAAGAAATTAGAAATCATAGTATTTACTATTGTGATGACGGCTGTATTTCCATTGATGCTAGCAGTCAGTTATGTGTTTATTATAGTTTATGGTTATGGTACCAACCCATAGGTGACCGTGTAATAATTTATTCTAAGCAGAATGTTTTAAAACATATTATAATTAATCTAATTGTTTAATTATTTCTTATTTAATATAATTACTTTTCATATTGAATCCAAAAAATTTCTATTATTGTTTTCCTTTCCCGGCAAAAGAGACCGTGTTCATAGAAAATTTTTGATTTTCCTTTTTCTTTTCTGCACGAGTCAGGGTATTCAAATCTAAAATAACAACCATTATTTACTAAGCCAAATTTTTTTTCCCAGTACGGTTCTTCAGTATCGATTGGAAGTTATGAAACTATCAATATGAGCATTAACATGACCATCATAAGGCAGGAAACTTATGAGAAAATAACACCAAATTGGGAACTACAATTTTAACACACTCAACAATGGCGTCACAGTGGGTAACCTTGAGTGAAGGGCTTCCTGATACGCACATCTTGACAGCTTCATCTTCTTTCAGATTGCCCATGGAACCTGATCTAGTCCGTATTTATTTTAATACACTGTGACCACTTTGTGGTCTTTTCTATAAATAATTATTATTTCAGTAATTTACTGCCTTCGACCATTGCTATAGATATATATTTTTCAGAAAAAGCAGCAACTATAAAAGGCCACCTGTCAGATTTAACAGGTGTACTCATCATCAAGTGTTGTTGATCGGTATATAAGTGTGTTTTCCAACTTAATTTAAAAGCGTATAAGAATGATGGCAATCTGCTTCTATAATGCATTTCATGTATTACATGTATTTTTAAGCTGATTATGTATATTTTTAAGCCGACATATTTTTAAGCCAATATCTTTTTGTAAGTAGGTATAATTTCATAAAAAAAATTGAATTATGCAATTTTTCAGATTTAGTTGAGGCACTGCTTGTGTATCTTTTATAGAACTGTTAAAATGAAAAAATACATATTTTCATTCTTTTATTAAATTATATCTACTTACAGAAAGATAAAGTCAACTCAAACATACATGACATGTCTGAGATGCATTACTGATGCGGATATCTATCATTTTTATATTCTTTGGATTAAGTACGGATACATCACCTGAAAGTAAATATCGATAACATTGAATGGCCAATACACCTGCTAAATCTGACAGGTGGCTTTTATATTGTAGGAGCCGGATTAATTATCTTTTCAAGTTTTAAGTTTTGGCCCATTTAGTGTAAATGTAGTGAGTCAAAATTTCTCAAGTGGGCCGCCTAAAACCGACCGGTCGATTTTGATATATCTTTTTGCAGAATTTGGAAGGTTAATATATCACCAATGATGTGCTAAAACAGTATTTGAAAATTTGATTTTTCGAAAAGTTATAAACAATTGAACTTTTCAAATGTTTTTTTTTCAAATTGCAATATCTCGGTGAATAATTTATAAAATTGAATGAAATTTTTATGGTGTACTAAGAATCAGTAGGAAAATAGAATACAATACAATGCATATCAAAAAAATATTATTTATTAATAAATAATCAATTTTGTTATAAACAAATTGCAATTTAACTAACTTCTCGGTGTTGTAGAAAAAAAAATTTTTTTCCTAAATATTCCTTAAACTATATGCTAGACGACTGCGCAATAAAATTTTGGTGCACTCGCTTCGGAAAAAAGATATAAACATTTTAATGTGCTAAGCGGCGGCCGCGACGCACGTACTCCGCGCAGTGAAGCCCCTGGCGTTGAGCTTTCAGACACACTTATACCCTCCATAGCTTTTCAAGCTAACAAATGAAACTTTATAAAATGAATTGCTGTCTATTGGATAATTATTGGCACTTGTAAATTATTTCTTAACAGATTTCATTACTTTAATCACAAAACTTTTGGGAAAATATTTTGTAATTTTTGTAGTTTGTGAAGCATTTATTTTGATTTGTAGATGTAAGCAACATAAAAAAAATTTAATAGTTTAATTTTGTTGTATATTATTTCTCACAAACAATAATTTCTAATATTCGTAAATAATATGCAGAGGAATTTCAAACTCGCATCTGCTACGCGCCAACAATGCAGTCGCCGCAAAAACAAATGAAAATCTCGCGCGGCACGTGCTCAGCTGAGCTCGTTATTGCGAGGATTAGTTGTTTTGTTTTCATCATGACGCCTCCTCATAAATGCTGTAATCCTTACAAAAAGAAAAATCATAATTGTGTTACAAATAAGTTATATTGTTTATCTGAAAAATATGATGAAAGGTTTAGTGGTCTATATGGTTTATTTGTTTGTGTTTCGTTTGAAAGACGGCTGTATGAAATGAAGGATTCTGCTCAATTTAGATCTGTAAATAAACCAAAGAAAACGCAACTTGAGCAGAATCAGAATGCAGAAAGTACGAGTTTACAGAGTAATTACGAAGAATCATCAGAAATCTCAAAAAGAAATGACGATGTCGATAAAGACTATGTATGTAAATCAGTCGACAACATGAATAAAAGAATAAGGCTAGCAGCAGCGGTTCAAGAAGTAATCACTGCCCATCCTGGTAAAAAATTAAAATTAAATATATCAGGTGAAGATAGTGAATTACTGAAAAAATCATTTGAATCATTTGACAGCAGTTTAAGTATCCTAAATGACAAAGTTTGTGATAGTTGGATAACCGACTTTAAAGTATCGTTGGCAAATGCGACAACGCGAAGAAAAAAAGTTTTTCTACTGACAACAATGCCGGTAAAGTGGTCGACTAGAAAAACAGCAAGAGAATTCGGCGTGAGTAGACGTTTAGTTGCTGCAGCTAAAAAATTGAAAGAAGGTAAAGGTTACTGCAGTCATCCTGATAAGAAAAAAGGAAAATGTATGAGTTCGGATTTGATCGAGAGAGTCAAAGCCTTTTATCTTTCTGATAATGTAAGCAGAGTGATGCCAGGTATCAAAGATTTTAAATCAGTCAAGATTGATGGAAAGCGTCAACGCGAAACTGTAAGCTTCTCTTTTGTTTCTTTAATTTGCGCATTCGTAAACTTTTTAACACTCGCTAACAAAAAAGTGTATTCTTTCAGAAACGTTTGTTGCTAGGAAATCTCGATGATTTTCACGCTGAGTTTTTAAAAGAAAATCCTGACTTGAAGATTTCCGTGTCAGCTTTCAGACATTTGAGACCCGAACAATGTATTCCGGTCGGTGCTAAAGGTACGCATAACGTTTGCGTATGTAAAATACACGGAAATATGCGATTAAAAATGAAAGGACTCAAAGATGAATTTTCTCGTAAAAACGATCATTATGAAACTACTTACCGAGATTATTTGAAAGATATGGTTTGTACAAATCCGATGGCAGATGGTTTTCTTGGAGAATGTAAAAAATGTCCTAAAACGAAAAAAATTCTCCAAGATTTGAAAGAATCCTTGCAAACACACGGCATTGAAAGTATTTCTTTCAATCAATGGCTCACCACCGACAGGTATAAATTTAAATGTATACATACGCAATTTTTCAATGGTCTTTTTTACTTAATATTAAATATACGAATATTTTATTTATAGGTGTCAATTGCTTCGTGTAACTGAAAGTGTTGATATTTTTCTGGAGAACTTGAAAGAAACATTACCAGACATTTTGAAGCATGATTTTATTGCCGAATCCCAAGGAAAATATTTAAATGAAGTAAAAAATTCATTTGCACCTGGACAATTTTTGGTGACCTTGGACTTTTCTGAAAACTACTCGTTTCACGTACAGGATGCGATACAATCCGCTCATTGGAATAAAGATCAAGCATCATTGCATGTATACGTAATTTACTACTTAAGCAATGATACTGTGCAAAATCTTAATTACGTTGTTTTGTCAGAGTATGATAATCACGATGCAACAGGAGTGCATTTATACAACTCCAAAATGATTCGATTCTTGAAAAGAAAGTTCGGCGAGGAAAACGTGAAGAAAATTATATATTTCTCTGATGGAGCAGGATCTCAGTATAAAAATAGATTTAATTTCTTGAATTTACTGTATCACGAGAGAGATTTTGATATCAAAGCAGAATGGCATTTCTTTGCAACAGCGCACGGTAAAGGTGCATGCGATGGCATAGGTGGATGTGTAAAGAAAAATGCGTACCGCGCCAGCTTGCAAGATAAAACGATTGTTTCAACACAATAACTGTTCGAATGGGCACAGAAGTTTTTTAAGAAAATTGAATTTGAATTTTGTACGTTAGTTGGTACACGTTCGTTTCATTCCTTCAAACCGTGCATGAACGATTCTATAGAATGTAAAATTATTTCAAACTACTCAAAAAAATCTGTGGTTAAAGTAATGAAATCTGTTAAGAAATAATTTACAAGTGCCAATAATTATCCAATAGACAGCAATTCATTTTATAAAGTTTCATTTGTTAGCTTGAAAAGCTATGGAGGGTATAAGTGTGTCTGGAAGCTCAACGCCAGGGGCTTCACTGCGCGGAGTACGTACGTCGCGGCCGCCACTTAGCACATTAAAATGTTTATATCTTTTTTCCGAAGCGAGTGCACCAAAATTTTATTGCGCAGTCGTCTAGCATATAGTTTAAGGAATATTTAGGAAAAAAATTTTTTTTTCTACAACACCGAGAAGTTAGTTAAATTGCAATTTGTTTATAACAAAATTGATTATTTATTAATAAATAATATTTTTTCGATATGCATTGTATTGTATTCTATTCTCCTACTGATTCTTAGTACACCATAAAAATTTCATTCAATTTTATAAATTATTCACCGAGATATTGCAATTTGAAAAAAAAACATTTGAAAAGTTCAATTGTTTATAACTTTTCGAAAAATCAAATTTTCAAATACTGTTTTAGCACATCATTGGTGATATATTAACCTTCCAAATTCTGCAAAAAGATATATCAAAATCGACCGGTCGGTTTTAGGCGGCCCACTTGAGAAATTTTGACTCAGTGTGAGTGTGAGTGTGTCTGAAAGTTCTGTACATCTATAGTTGACCCTGCTGTAACAGCTATGTTCACAAAATGAAAGGAATCCAATATTCAATTTAAGATTGCATGGTTGAGCCATAAATCTAAGTACATGTAAAGATTGTGAAAAATATTTTAATCTGTAAAATTCAGTTTCATTGTAGTAATTAATGAATAATTAATGAACATTAATTGACTTTTACAGGTTATAGTCAACTTTTCATAATTCTGACAGGTACCTAGATTTATTATTCAATCATACTCTCTTAAAGAAAAAATTAAATATATTACAAGCAGAACTATAAATCTATAGATCTTTCGTCCAGATTCACACTACACGGAACCTCAGATTTCATAAGAGAAAACATATTTAAACTAAACAGGCTGAAATTTACAACTTGAAAAGACGAATTAATCCCGCTCCTGTAGTATAAAAGCCACCTGTCAGATGCAGCAGATGTACTCATCAATAAGTGTTGTCGATGTTTACTTTGAAGTGATGTGTTTTAGTACTTAATGCAAAAGAATATAAGAATGATAGAAATCTGCTTCTATAATGTATTTCAGGCATCGCATGTATTTCTTAGCTGATTTTATCTTTCTGTAAATAGGTATAATTTAATAAAAAAAAATGAAATTATGCAATTTTCCAGATTTAGCCAAGACACTGCTTGTGTATTTTTTAGAACGGTCAAAAATGAAAAATTACATATTTTCATTTTTTTATTAAATTATATGTACTTTCAGAAAGATAAAGTCAACTCTAAAGTACATAAAATGTCTGAGATGCATTACTGAGGCGGATATCTATCATTCTTATATTCTTTGGATTAAGTACGGAAACATCACCTGAAAGTAAATATCGATAACATTGAATGGCCAATCCAACTGCTAAATTTGACAGGTGGCTTTTATATTGTAGGAGCCTGATGAATTTTCTTGTCAAGTTTTGAATTTTGACCCTTTTCATGTAGTGTAGTGTGAGTCTGTCCGAAAGATCTATAGATCTATAGGCCTGCTGTAACAGCTATGTTGACAAGATGCAAGGCATAGAATATTTAATTTAAGGGGACATGGTTGAGCCATAAATCTGAGAGCATGTAAAAATTGTGAAAAATTTATATTAATCTGTAAAAACCCCCCTTAAGGGGGGTGCCATTCTCAATTTTTACATCGATAAAAATAGGATCTGGCTTTATTCCAAAAATTTTAAATTTAAATTCTTAATTTTTATCCATATAAATGTTCAGTTTTTAATTTGTAATAACAAATAATTTCTTCTTTTTCAGTTAAAATCTAGAATATTGTCTAACAACATCAGTAAACTTCTGCAATAATCATGGCAAAATACTCAAGAGATTTGAAAAGACTAAATACACACAGGAAATTATAAATTTTTGTCTCCACTGAGGAAACCAAGTTACTGCCTGCCAACACAATAGGATACCTACGCACAGTTTTCAACTGACATAATGAATGCTGCGATAATAGTTTGCAAGTTAATCTTTTTTTAAATTTTCGAAAATCGCGTTTTTTTCGACTTCTAGAGTGGCGTTACCCCTTAAGGACGTTCTCCGAGAAAACGATTTTCTTGTGATTTTCCTGAAATTTGCAGAAAATGTTTGATTTTTAGTCCTTAGTACATGCTTCAAAGCCCCACGTCCAAAGCGGTATTCAAAATAAAAATATTTGATTTCAAAGTTTCAGCGTTAACATGGGATCCCTATCTAAGCTCGTTGGAAAAATACATTTTAATTTACTGTAAAAGAAGTTTTCTTTGTGACTTTTTTTCAACCATGGGATATAAAACTAGAAATCGAGAGGAATAATATGGTATAATTTGCAATATGGCAAGCGGTATTAATTTCGGAGATATAGCGATATAAAGAAAAACAACCATGTTATTTATATATCTATATATAGTCACACCGTGTAAGTGGTATTTATTTAAAATATCGCATTGACATCTTTTTTCTTACGTCGTCATTTTTTATTATTTTTAGAGTAGTGTATAGAGACTTATGAAGGGTTTCCATCATAAATAATATTTTTAGATCACAATTTTTGCGATATTGATGAAGTTGAGCCGGAGAACGTCCTTAAGGTGGTTCTGCTCGACTCCCTAGTCAAAACAAGTGCTAAATGATGAAGTAACCTAAAATTTAAAAAAAAACCATAGTTGTAATGTGATTTATTTATTATAAAATATATTTAACATGACTAAGACAACTTTTTTCACAAAATGTCGATATTGTAGAAACTAGATGTTGTCACTACAAACAACTATTGATAAATCACCGGAATCTTTTTTGTTTCTTTACTGATTTTAGATTTAAAATCAGTAAATATAAAAATAACCTCATAATTGGGGACTTTAACTTTGATATTTCTAATCATGAATCAATCAACCAAGAATTTTTGCATATTTTATTAGAGCATGGTTACTGCCCAGACTTTCGAAATATTACCATACCATCTGATAGAAACAACAATTCAACAATATTTTTATTAAGCTAGATAAAATTAACTATAAAAATTTCATTTTAAAAATTCCGCTCAATGATCATTTTCCGATTTTCATGTCCATAAATAAGATAAGAGCCACAAAAGAATTTCATGCAATGAATCGTATAAATTATAACAAATTTAGGACTGAAGCTAAATTAATTAACTGGTCAGAATTGTCGTTAATTAATGAGCCAAATTTAGCACTAAATAACCTAGTCAGTAAAATAAAAATATGTCTAAGTAAAGCACAATATTCGAAAAAAGATTGTAAAAAGAATATACTGTATCCAAGAAAAAATTGGATAACCTCTGCTATAATTAAATCTTGCGTAACCAAAGAGAAACTTTATAAATTATGGAAAAAAGATCCAAATAATCCAAAGAAAAGAGAGAATTATAGAAAGTTTAACTTAATATTAAAGAAAATTATAAATAAAGCCAAAGAGTCATTTGACAGAGAGCAGATACAGGAAAAGATGAAAAACCCAAAGAGTTTGAAACCACCAAATTTGAATTCTACGCCTCAAAATACGTAAAAAATGCTTGGTTACCATGTCAACTGCGGTCAGAAACACGCCATAACAGAATGTGTGCGCGATGCCACCTAACGGTAAATTTTTGTACATTATCGCCATACTCCTATGATAAAGTAGTTTTGTTCTTTAAAATCGAGTATGGCCGCTATCATCGATCCGCCATTTTGAATTTTCAAAATCTGAGTTCAGATTCCTAATCAGCGAATTCTATCATCCAGAAATCCTAATACGCGAATTCAGAAATCCCCCATATACAATTGCCAAGTTCAGAAATATGTCAATATTTGGCCACCATTTTGATTTGGCAAAATATGAGTTCAGAGTCATAATCAGCGAATCCCGATACCCCTATATACAATTTTCAGAGTAATCCATTAATATTTCAATTTTTGTGCACCATTTAGTATTTACAAAATCTGCGTTCAGATTCCTAATCAGCGGATCCGGAAACCCACAATATACAATTTTCAGCAAAATCCAGTAATATTTGAATATTTGGTCTCCATCTTCGATCCGCCATTTTGAATTCTGAAAATCTGAGTTCAGATTTGTAATTGTCGATTCCAGAAATCCTGTACATACATTTCTCAGCAAGATCTATAGGCCAATCAAATTAACCTTTTTTATACCTGTTTTTCAACTTAATTGTAACCCGACCTTACCAAAACGGATTATGGTTGAGGAGGTCATAAGGAACAATAATCCGGTGAGTGAGTATAAAAATTAACATGGCAACTATTTTTAATTCACAATTAAATGCTCGGAAAACAGTTTTTTGACTGCTACAAAAAAACTATTGACTTTACAGAAAAAAGTTCCAGATAAACTTTGTAGATATTAAGAAGATCTACAAAACGCGATCTTAAGTTTTAAATTTAGTTAATTTGTTTATCTGCAAATCGAAAAAAAACCGCTTAAAAAGGTCATTTTTACGATTGTTTATTACTCTGTTAAAAATATTGCTAGGTGCTTTATAATTCGTTAAAGTATGGCTCTTGTGGTAGTTAATAAGCAGTTAAAATTTTAGCTAAAAATATTTAATAGTTTTTGCATAATTGTATTTATTGTTTACATTGATGTAAACAATAATGTGATTTTTCCCAAGCCATGGGACGAATTTTGAAAGTTTAACATCTCTACTTTCGCAAACAATGAATAACTAAGCGATTTTTTCAAATTTAATTGTTTAAAATCGCAAAATAAAAAAAGTCTTTTTTTTTGTTATAAATAAAAGCAACTGCGACTCGACTATTTGTCGTAGATAATCGACAGTAGGTTCGTTGGAAAGTTGGCATTTTTTCACAAATTTTAAGCTGTCAACGAACTTTCTAAGTGCTCTGGGAGCCAAGATAATTTTTTTTTTTTTTTTTTAAATCGCTGTCTTTAATTATTAATATTAAGAAACGAGACAGGGCGAAAAATTGAATTAATAGTTGCACTAACACAAAAAAAATATTGCGTTACATTTATTGCAAAATTACATTGTTATAAATAATCACGAAGGCGCGGGTGAAAAGTGGAGAAGGCTACAGTGTCACGCGAAAAAACTGAGCATAGGAACTTCAAATCCGACGCGCTCGAAATTTTTTTGATATCTCGGTAACTAATTGACGTAAACACTTCATTTTTTTTTAATTTGGAGTAGTTCGCCAAAATATTAATATATGGCCTACTCATTTCCCCGAAAAAGTTTATTTAACAATACTTAATTATCCTTTGTACTCGCTTAAAATACTTGCAATGGAAAATTGGCACTCTTCATCACTAAACTCGCATAAATAAGAGATAATATACTCCACAACGTCAGATGTCTCTTTACCCATAGGTCAACCGGCCTGATGAGACGATCTAAAAATTGAAAATTTTCGTAGGCAAAAATCATGGTAACGGGCGCCCCGTTCTACCAAATCTACGTTTTCGATGAGTTTTTTTAAAACTTTATACTATTCTCGATGGCTATCTCGTAAAGTTACATCGTTATGGCGTGAAGTAATTTTTTCTAAAATATTGATCTTTAAACTGTCACTAGTAACAATTTTGACTCTCATAAGCTTCGCGTTAGGATATTTTGCCCTTTTAGCTTTGTACTCGTTCCCCGCAAAAAAAAACAATATTTGATAAAATCAAACTGCTGTAGAGCAATAGTATTTTTTCTCGCAGTTACTTTTGAAGTACTTGCTTGTTTTTGTGCAGCTTTTATACTTAACTGTTTAACATAATTACTATGACAATTAATATGAATTGTTATTGTATTACACTTTTGGAGTTGTTTATGTTTATTGTGCTTCCTCTTTAAACTTGCATCGATTAAGGTTACTATAGCCTTCTCTTTGAGAACTCGAGCCTGCTCGATGTTGCCAATTTTATTACACAGCAAACAGATGTTCGCGCGTCAGTTTCCATTTTCAAGAAAACTTCGACCTGCACAAAAATAAAATATTGTATCAATAAATTTTGTAATTATTCAAATTTAATTAACTATAACATATAATTAAAAACCGCTGCCAATTCATTGGCACTTAGCTTCCTCAAACTAAATTTACTGTAATATATAACTTATAATTATGTTTGATAATTACAATACAAATCAGAATACTGTATATATTCACTTACGAGGATTCAATAATAAGAATTCAATAATTCAATAATGATTCAATAATAACCTATAAACTGTATATTAAACTCTAATATATACTGTATGTTATACTAAAATTGTATTCGATACTGCTTATATTATGCTTCTATACTCGGTGGCTGGCGTCAGTAACACAACGGTCAAAAAAGAAAGTATATTAACGCTCCCCCTGACTGAGACATGCGCACAAGCGTTGAAGCGTCTAACAAAGGGTTTCATCCCGAATGCCTTGCGGAACACATGTTTCCGAACACATGAAAGCGCGTCAGAATTCAAATCTACTCACACACACATAAACTCACATACACAGAGTTATATAAAAATATGTTTAATTAATTAATAATATGTACCATTGCATTAAATTATATGTAGTTAATTATTTATTTATAAAAAAGAGTAAAAAGTTAATAAAACTAATTTGTTAATAATAACACAGAAAATTTTTTTAGAAAATTATATAAAAACTGTTTTTTTACAATTCATAACTTACAAATTATACTCGCAACAATAATTAAAACTTACAATGAAACGTGTAGTCAATTAGCTCTAATGCGGAAAGTGTTCCGTGCGTCAATGTTTACACATTTGAAAATTCATCCTTTTTATATAATAAAATTGCGCATATGTGTGTGTGTGTAAGGAAGACGCGTACAAATGGTGGGGATGCGGTAGACAATTGAGAAGCGACATAGCGGGTGTGGTATCAGGACAGCACGTATTAGTAGAGGGGGCACCTCAAAACCAATGGTATAATGTTCTCGACTTCCTTCATAAACCAAGGTGGGAGTGATAACTCTACATCGACATGCTC
Organism: Torymus aiolomorphi; assembly: GCA_036365515.1. Classification (NCBI taxonomy): domain Eukaryota; kingdom Metazoa; phylum Arthropoda; class Insecta; order Hymenoptera; family Torymidae; genus Torymus; species Torymus aiolomorphi. Next base: position 151,362,167 of record CM070875.1, on the reverse strand, counting down.
TCCTGGTCTCACTCGCTTGCTACCTTGGGTGATCATTCTTTTGTAGAAACATGAATTCACAATTTTTTATAAGCGTAGTATATTCCTTAGATAAACTACTAATTTCAAATTGTTTATTCATATATTTTACTCATGTGTGTATGAATACGGCTACGGAAAACAGTCTTTTTCCTCTATTAATTTCTGTATCAAGAATTTGCACATTATTAAAATCTATCATATGATTATTGTTTTTTGTATGTAAATATAATGAAGAATTGTCATCTTTCATGGTGACATAAAATTATAAAATTTTAACTGCTTATTAATTAGCACATGAGCCATACTTTAACGAATTATGAAGCACCTAGCAACATTTTTAACAGAGTAATAAACAATCGTAAAAATGGCCTTTTTAAGCGGTTTTTTTCGATTTGCAGATAAACAAATTAACTAAATTTAAATCTTAAGATCGCGTTTTGTAGATCTTTTTAATATCTACAAAGTTTATCTTGAACTTTTTTCTGTAAAGTCAATAGTTTTTTTGTAGCAGTCAAAAAACTGTTTTTCCGAGCATTTAATTGTTAATTAAAAATAGTTGTCATGTTAATTTTTATACTCACTCACCGGATTATTGTTCCTTATGACCTCCTCAACCATAATCCGCTTTGGTAAGGTCGGGTTACAATTAAGTTGCAATCAAAACCTAATTTGACTGGCCTACCAGTAATATTTCAGTATTTGGCCGCCATCACCGATCCGCCATTTTGAATTCTCAAAATCTTATTTCTAATTCATTACCAGCGAATCGGGAAACACACTATATAAAATTTTTAGCATAATATGAGGAATGGATTAGGTATAGAAGGATAGGTGGAGGGATAGGTGGAGGGGTCGGTGGATGGGGAGTGGAGGGGACGTGGAGGGGGGTAAAGGGGGGGGGGGCGGCATAGGTACCCATTTTGAGCCTTACAACTATATAATATAGTGATACATGTGCGTGCGTGCGTGCGTGCGTGCGTGCGTGCGTGCGTGCGTGCGTGCGTGCGTGCGTGTGTGTGTGTGTGTGTGTGTGTGTGTGTGTGTGTGTGTGTGTGCACGTGCTGTTTATGGTTACCATTGATACGTTTTCTTCCTAAACATTACCAGATCAATCAATCGAATATTCTTTTTAAAAATGCAAATATAAGAAATTTATACAAAATTTTTAACATCAAATATCTTTGGTCAAAACAGTCAGATTTTTTTGGGCAATGAACTGAATCCTTAAATATGAAAAAGCAAATTCTCTGCCAAATTTCAAAACATTTCATTGAGATTTACTCCTGTTATCGTAAACGAAACGAAACGCACTTGTTTCCAAAAATAATTTTTTTCTCGGAAACAAATCAACATAACCTCTTGAAATTTTAACACAATTTTGTGGTGGATAAGTGTAATAATTGGTAAAAATTTTGAGTGGATAAATGAAAAAGTTTTTGAGATATTAATTAAAGAATTATAAATCATATTTTCATTAATAACAAATGACAGGCTAAAGATAATTTAAATTAAAAAAAAGAAATTGTAGGTAATTTAACGACCTTTTAAGAAAAATTTATTTATTAAGTACTGGCTAAAAATGTTAAAAAATACATATTAAAAAATCAAAAAAACGAAAAATTCAAAATCGTTTTTTGGTTATAAAAAAAGAAACTTGATAAAATCAAAAAGTAGGTTATGCTCTCTCTATTCTCCTCCGAGACGAAGAGAATAAGCTTTGTCCGGTGTAAATTGGTCGATCGGTTCAAAAGTTATCGCCTGTATATACACACACGCACACACACCCACCCACCCACGCACGCACGCACGCACGCACGCACGCACGCACGCACGCACGCACACATACACGAACATTTTTTTTTATCAAAAACAATGGATTTTAGCGCCAAAAGACTTAAAACATGTTTTTGAAAATTTTTTGTTTCAAAAATTTTTTTCACCGTTACAAAGCTTCCTCTTTGAGGAAGCAAAAAGTGGAATTTTTAAAAAATATTGAATTTTTAATCAAATTTTTGACTTTAAAAAATATTTAATTGAAAAATTAAGGAATGTGAATAGCTTCAGTCAGAGGAGATATAAAAAACAAAGATTTTGGCACATACCCCATTAAAAAATATAAAATGGTTCAGCCTGTATGTGACGGCATGTTACAAATTTTGAAATTTCAATATGATTTGATAAAATGGGTTTACAGACCTCTGGTTGGTCTTATTTCATCGAAAATTAACTATATTTATATAATATACATATTGTGACGGCTTGCCGTACCAACGTCGGTAGGAGCGAGCGGTTATAGTACTTCGCGCTCGCGAACGCAAGATGGCGCGTCGATGCAGAATTGGAGCTGCGTCGATGAGATTAGCAGACAGGAGGCAGAGATCTTAAAGTCCGCTTTGGAACGAGAGATACGCGCTCGAGTTCGCTCGACAAGATTTCGCTATTTTCCCGCGGAAAAGCTAGATTTCTCCGCCCGCTGTAAACGAAAGTAATTCTGCCGATTCCGCCGAAGCCACCTCGAAGATGTTTGGAGTCCTGCAATCGCGAACTAACGCCGGTGCAACGTGAAAAATCCAGGCGATTATGCGACAGGCGAATTCAGCCTGCTGCATAATCTACGAAGGCCAGACTCCCCGGCTATACGTTAGCTGACCCCACTGCTAGAGGAAAGTATGCTAGCTACGAGTCCAGTTAGACTGCGGATTAGTTTTCATCAACTAAGGTAAGCGTGCACGCATCTACCGTGCCGCGAAGTAGCACCGCGTAACCGCTTGCCCAGGCACATCGCACCTGGACAATGGCTTCGAGTAGGTACACTTGTGCGGAGACAGCAAGTGCGCGGAGAGAGCATAGACCCCGGGCTCGTATACAACCAAGGTCGGTTACAAGGTCAGACCGTCGGCTATTTTAAAGCCGATAAGTGCGCACAACAAGTGCACGTACGTGTAGCGCTACTGTCTACCCTCTCTTTCGCACTTGTACATGTGTGCGTCGCGCGGCGACCGCGACCGCTCTCACATTGCCGCTTTACTCGACGAGCGCGCGTTTAAAATACCGTGCATGTGTGGCGTATTATACCTCACGTGCGCGGCGTAAATTACCGCGAGCGTGACGTCAGCCTCCGAGACAGCTGACGTCTATAGCATTGTGTTGGCGCACCGTTTAGGTAGGAAATACGCATTACTAAACCCAATTAAACTAACTTAACTTATTATACAATTCAATCACAGTACTAAAACCTCTTATCCTTTTGTTATTAACTTTAATAGCTCGAGTTATTATTTCGCGACCATAATCTTCCCCCGTTCCTCGCCGCCTCCGGGGTGGTTACGTTAGTGAGAACGTTTAGTTTACATCTGAGCAGCTGGCACACGAACCAGGGACTCCTGGTAAGGAGTTCGAGTCCCTGGCAGAAATAAAGCGTGAGACTCCGACTTGCGTGTTGCACGGTAAGTAACCAGATTAGGTTTAGCATTGCACGACGTTGTAGCGTCTGCTGCCTTATCTGGCTATTGGGTGTCCGAGAGTCGAACCGAAAGACCCGGAGTTGAACCGCTAAGACGTGCAGGTGAAACGCGTCTTAGCCATAATAACCACCTCGTGAAAACTGGCGTCTTAAACGCGTGTGTGCTTGGAAATATCGCGAAATTTTGACTTCGATGGAGAAAAGTTCGAATCCCAAAAATTTCTTTTTCCGTTTTTTCTAGATTTTTAGTTAGGAAGTGTCTAAAGAACAACAACCAACCTACAGCAAACCCTTTGGGGGCAGATGTTCGAAGATTTTTGCGAAAAATCAAGGAAAATTGCTGTAGGCTACAAAGTTGCTATAGAATATTGTGACAAATAGTTAGACACGGTGCGCCTTGACGGAATTCAATTGCGAGCGTGATCTTTATTTGTTTAAACAATAATATAAATTTGTTTAAACAATAATAAAAATTTGTTTTAACAATCATAAAAATTTGTTTAAACAATAATAAATATTTGTTTAAACAATAATAAATATTTGTTTAAACAATAATAAATATTTGTTTAAACAATAATAAAAGTTTGTGAAGAGAAGCATCAGGGGATTGAACAGTCGACTAAATTTGTGACGAGCGTTCAATCGATACCGTTGCTAGCCTAGTGAAGGCTAGTAGAAATAATACCCTCAGGGAACTCGAACCGGTGATCAAGAATCAAACTGTGGGGTAGATTCGAACCCACGATGACCTGGCTGGTGTTGAATTTTTTTTACAAAGTAAAAATTTTAGAACAACTGAAAAACAGCAACATGCCAGTAACCGGTGCTAAATAGGGATCGAAGTATCAAGTACTGGCGATCCGGATAAGATGTTTTATCCACATCCATAATCCAGGCGTGAGAAACTCCTCTCATAAGTTTCTGACCGATACTTCCTAAAATAGAAATATATCTCACAGTAAAAATAACTTTTACATATCTCTTTAGTTTGTCATCGTTGAGATTTATCTATTTTCTAATAAAATTTGAGATACATATAATGTAAATACTAACGGTAAATTGCATTGTAGTTTATATCATATTTAATTAGTTGTATTACATACTCGTATTTTCTGTTACTTAGAAAGGAACGATTATTTCAAAGTAAAATATTAATAAATTCCGTCATAAACACTCATAATACGATCTATTTTCTAAAGGAATATTTATTATTATTTTCTATTAATTACGAATATTGAGAAGAAAATCCTGGGCGAAGAAAAATAATTACTTTTCAGATAGGAGGAATCGAGTCTTCATAAAAAGAAAAATTGTTTTCGAATCTAGAGACAGAGATTTAGACTGAAAAGACAATTTCTGTTTTAAAAGCATAACTTGGCTTTAAAGAGAAAATTATTATATTTAAATAATAATAATACATGTTTGTAAGAAACTATTGCATCATGTAGAAAAAATGTTCATGATATCAATTAAAAACAATAAGAAAATTAGTAAAATTTGTTTTTCTTCTTTCTCTCTAAAGCAGTTGACAGACAAATTATGCTTTAGGTACACATTGGCATTACTAATTTTTTAAATAGCAAACTTGTGAAGGTTCGCTGCTCACTCGTGTTTATAAAATAAATTTCTTTAACAAATACTAATATTTAGGGAATATCTTTGCACATGATATAGATATAGATAAGGATGATAGTCTTTCCCTTGAAAATTTAATCAATACGCATCGACGAAAGGTCAGTAATTTTTTACCCCCAAAATTTCTTAAAAAATTTAGAAAATTAATCTTATATTTGGACTAATTTTCATAGCACATCGACCTACCAGGGCTCAAATTAAAGATTTTGGCAAACAAAAAAGCTAAACAAATTGTTTTGTGATTGGGAGAATGCAAAGAAAAAAGGCGAGATCTTATCTTTAACTATGTTTTTATTTGAAGTCGTCAAGCGCGAGGTGGGGGAAGCGCAACTCTTTGCGTAGCGATCCTTCATCATAAAAGCGAGACAAAACGACACCGTGTTTAAAAAGAACTATTAAATCTCCTCCGATTCCTCCTATCTCCAAAGAATGGCTTGTACGTATTGGTCGGCCTCGTGGACAAGAATCTGCTGGAACATCTTCTCGACATCCGCTGAAAAAACGTATAAGTACTGACGCCAACGAGTGAGAAAATCGATGACGTTAGATAAAAGATTGGGACCCACATGCAGAAAATCGATCAACGAGTAACCCTTTGGTTTTGGCTGAAACATTGAACACGGTCCACATTTTAGTGGTCGTGCTGCTATCCTTAACGCATGTGATTCAGAGAAAGGTATTCACGCATAGATTCCATGTAGGCAATCCGCAGGATCGAATCTTTTTGGAACTTACGTTCCAAATTTTGTAACATGCAATGGGCGGCCGAGTACGATCTGGCCCATGAGGCCGGTTTATTGTCTTTAGAAGGTAGACTTACCATATAGCGGCCTTCCGAGTTGCGGCTTACTGCAGACTGGAAGAAGACCTCACAAGCGCGCTCATCCTCCGTCAGTCAGTGTGATGTAATGGGAGCCTCCTTAACTTTTCCGAAGCAGCATGTTGAGGTCATCGTTGCTGGTCTCCAGATTGCCGGACAACGACGATCTCTTTGGGGTGAGATCCGAGGTAGGCTCAGTCGAACGGAGGTGAAGTTTGAAGGTCTTCCGACTTCGCTACCTGTTCCTCCCACTTTCTTTGGCTGAGGGGCGACAGCTTACTAGCCGTTAAAAAGACCGTAAAATGATCCCATGAGTCAACGGGGCTGACTAGAGCTTTTAGAGCTTGTAGAATATTCTTCGTGCTCGCTTGGATTCGATTTAATTCGAGGGCTGAACCATTGCTCATTGGTTTCATGGCAATGAGCGTTGAGGCGAGTTTCGTGATTAATAACCTATTGTTATTGTAAAAACTTTTCACTGAATTCCAAGCGTCATTGAAATTTTCTACAGAGGGCGGACGTTCATCTAACAATTCGGCAGCTTCGCCTTTCAGGGTTGTTTTAAGATAGTGCATCTTGAAAACATTTGGAAGATTGATCCTTTTGACTATCATCTCACTGAAATTATCGCGATACCTAACCCAATCTTTAATTTCTCCTGAGAATGAGGGAAGTTCTATTTGTGGGAGTTTAGTTTGATTGATATCTGGGACAATTGGTGCCAACAGCCTAGGATTTTCCGCTAACCCGTCTGGTGTGGCATTATCCAATTCCAGAAGGTAATCTTGATACATGCCTAAATTAGTCAAGTAAGACTCCTCTGCTTGACTGTACTGCCCAGCGGCGAAATAATTGTCACTGCGTCAGCTTCCTCGTCGTCAAGGAGAGCTTCGTGATTGGCTTCAAATTTAAGCCACAACTCCTTGAGTTGTTACATGCGTGACACGCCCCTTTGGTCATCTTGACCCGACCTAATTATTTGAAGTTTACAAAGGTGCATGAAATTCTTTTGCAAAGTTCTAGCTGTCTTTCTATGCTAGCCATGTTGAATAAACACAACGGGTAAAGTAAAGGAATAACCTACAATCTTAGTCTACGAGGGCTATTCCCTAGGGATCGAATAACTTATAATTTATCCGAGTGTGAACGAATACAAATAACACTGCGTCATGAAAGCGTAATAAGGCGACACGCCAGAGACAGCGTATGAGCAGGTATCAATGGCAGAAGAGCGACGCTCGAATCAAGACTTGACAGTAGTTTATTATTCGTTCAGTGGTAGAAAGGCAAGATTGTTTACTCTGTGATTGTGGTGAACCATCAAAATTATGAAGGGCAGCGTGGTTGAAGTTTCAAGCAGCTGTAAAAGAAAGGCTGTCGACTCTGGTCTGAGTAAACCGAGGAAAAGATGAAGTGATCTTCCACTAAGGTTTGTGTAGCAAAAGTAAAGAACTTTCAACTCTTTAGCAGAGCGAAAGACCAGAACAGGACAGCCTGACTCACTCGTTTAGGTTTGAGAAGCTGAAGAAAGAACTTCCGACTCTGCATCGGAGTGAAAGATCAAATAAAGTTAGAATTTGCCTACTCATTAGGCTTAGGGCAATAGGATTGTCCCAAGCGCCGTCAAAGGCAGCGTCGAAGGCTCTCGAATCCGTCGCGATGTAGTTGGCTGGCGCACGTTCTCCAGCGAGTATGGCTCTGGAAAAAGCCGCCCGATGTCTCTTGCCGGCGCGTGGCACGACGCGCGTCCTGCGGGGTGGACAGGGGGCCAGCGTCTAGATGCGAGCCGTAGAGTTGCCATCGCACGTCGACTTCGGCTGGCACGCGGCACCCAGTGCGTGCAGGTGCGAGCAGTGTGTACGGTTAGAGTACTTATGCTGTCGCTTTGTCTCGTGCACAGCGATGAGGGCAGCGAGAGCGCCGTTTTGTGCGAGGCGCTCGAGATGGCCGTCGTACGTCTTCCTCTACCAGCGTGTCACCTCGTCCCCAGTATTGCCGATCTGCGATAGCCGAGGTGCTCGGCGTCGAAAATGGCTGCCGGCGCTTAATGACCATCGTCACTATCTCTCGATGAGCGCACCGCGGCGCCGCCGCGGCGAACATGCGAGAAAAGGTGAGCGCGCCGTATAGCACGCTGTTTCCGAGTCGGCCGCTTTCGCGTACGAGCGTGGAGCGACGAAGTCGAACGGTTACCTTTCGCAGCAGTTTGCTCGTTGCCGGTCGATCATAGCTCCTGGATTTTGTCGACCTCTTGCCTGACTCCGGAGTATTGTTGAGGGCTGCAGATACTCGTAGCTCCGCCGATGTTCTCTCACAGCAATGCGGACCGCCCTTCTCGGCACTCGAGATTCCGTCCCCCTATACTCCTCGAGTCTATCAAACTTCGCGGCCTTGCTAGAAGCTTGCGTGAACCGTGGATACGCGCCTTCACCGCACTATTCCACTCGTGAGATTGCCAAATACGGCTCGAAGGATCAAAGTGTTTTGTGATTGGGAGAATGCAGTCAAAGAAAAAAGGCGAGACCTTATCTTTAACTATAATGTTTTTATTTGAAGTCGTCAAACGCGAGGTGGGGTAAGCGCAACTGTTCGCGCAGCGATCCGCAAAGAGACTGTCCCTCGCCGCACAAGGAGACAAAGCGACGCGCTCTCCCAAAAATCGCAATATGTAAGAGAGGCACTGATTGGCTCGCGAGCATCGAAGGTTTGAAACCTAATAGTGTAGCTATTACAAAAGTTAAGTGTGTGTGCGTGCGTGCGTGTGTGTGTGTGTGTGTGTGTGTGTGTGTGTGTGTGTGTGTGTGTGTGTGTGTGTGTGTGTGTGTGTGTGTGTGTATTCTAAACACAAATTGTACAACGATCGTGTGTTCCTGTTCCTACTAGATAAATATATCGATTCGAAAAGGACATGAACAACATAAAAAATGACGGATTGTCGACTTTTTTTTTAATTTTGTGTACGTAGCTAGATTCTCTACCCTTATTTATAATTTATTTTTATTTTTTTTTATTTTTTTTTTATTGAAAGGCAAACATTTTGAGCTTTAATTTTAAATCATTTGTCTCCGCTTAAACTTTGGAGTTCCCAAAAAGTTAAGAGTTCTTGAGATTTACACGTATACTAATATTTATTTAAATTATTTATAATACAAAGTAATATTAACTATGCACATCTCCTTTTAGATGGTAAACGATAAGAAACTGTAATAATTGTTACTTGATGTTTAATTTTGTGACAATTATTAAAAATCTCTTAAATAATGAAGATTTATATTTTAAAATCTATAACTCTTTGAATATTGGTTTTTCATAGATGTTGAATGCAACATTTTAATCTTATAATTGCCTGAATTTTCAAGAAAAAATTATTCTGATCTCAAAAGATTGTTTTTATTTGTTTAAATTGCGTTTTTGTTTAAACAAATACATTTAAATCAAGGTTCTTGCAATTATAATAAATTGTAACCTCGAAATTTAGATTCTACTGTCAAATCTGAAATTAAGGAAAAGCTAAATAATGATCGTGATATAAATATTTATTTATAATATAGTTTTATCTACCAATAGATCTGATGTTCAATGGATCCTTGATTCTATGTATAATATCGCTGTTTAATCGCTTGTTGAATTGCTCTTCTTATGTGTAGATAATGTGGTTGGCACTTATATTTACTTATAAGTATAAAAAGTACAAGTTCCTAAAGCTCAGGTGAGATTCTCACGTGAGATCTCATCTGAATCTATGTTCAACATAAGTTAAAAATATTGTGATAAAAACTCAGGTGAGAATCTCATCTGAGTTTCGTGGCCATATTTCAAATAATTGAAAAATATTATAATGAAAACTAAGGTGAGACTCTCACCTAAGATCTCTTCTAAATTTATTGACTAAGTTACAAATAAGTAACAGAAAGTTTCTAACGAAAATTCGCATGAGAATCTCACCTGAAATTTCATCTGAATTTAATGGCTATGTTCCATATAAGTAAAAAATATTCTAATGAAAACTCAGAGGAGAATATCAACTGAGATCTCATATGAATTTAATGGCTAAGTTCCAAAAAACTAAAAAATTTTTACTGACATTTTTCGGTAGGCCTAGCTTAAGCTTTAAAGCAAGTTGCCTAAATTGTTTTCTTATAACAGCTACTTTTTAGTTTAATTCGACAAGACTACATTGATTCTATACTTACAACGACAACCATTGACAACAAGGCCGATAAAAACTGTTTAAAATCATAATTTATGGGAACCACGGTATGAATCAAATATTCAATAAGTCAGATGATTTTTTTTATTACTTACCGTCCGTGAAATTGCTTGTGCAGCTCTTATTTTTCTCAATTTAAGGTATCCAGGATTCTGACTAACAGCTATACCTAGGTAAAGTATTGTTAATGAAAATGTTGAAAAAATTGTTCAATAATATGTTCAGCTGTGATTAGATTTTTTGATAAAAATATTAATTAACGATCATTTTTTTTTTGACAGAAATTTTTTTTAAACAGGCAGATAATCCCGTTTAGATTTGCTTATTAGCTAAACGATCGGGAAATACCTACATAAATTTTCAAAGCTCTTAGGGTACATGTAGTCCGGGAGCGCAAGGCCTATTTTTGTGTCAAATCTTATTCGAAAAAGTATTTTCTCCCTGTAGGGTACGTCCTTTTAATAAGGAAAAGTGATTTCGGGGGTGGAACAACCATTAATTAGGGTGAAACAAAAAAATAAGGGGGTGCCTATTTTAATATTCTTGAAACTTGGTTGGTAATAAATTAAGTATGGCTTATTAATACAAAACCACTTTTCACGCCTGGAACCACGGACGAAACCCTTCTTACAAGTTATGAAATGTGTAAATTTTGAGGAGTATGTTGGAGTATGGCAAATATTAATATACTTGAAATTTTTTTGACAGTAACTTTAGATATTAGCAGTATATATAGTGAAAATACAGTGCTTACGGCTCGACAGTGGGACAAGACACTTCTTACATTCGTCCGAAAGTGGAAATAGTAAGCGCTCTAAGACGTGTTCTCGCTGCCGCGCAGCATGGGAATCTCGCATTGTAGGACGAGAGTTAAAATTAAAAACTCTTACATTAATGAAAAAATACTCTTAATTAATATACACTTTATTTGATGGAACTATTCTATATCACTACTATAGGTGGAGTCGTCGCTGTCAATAAAATATATTTTTTCACACAGCGTGCGCAAACTACGGCATTTCATGCTTGTTTTCTGTGTGCAAAGAAATAGATTTACACACTCTGAGGAAGCGTGCGCAAAGCACCTGCTTTGCACACTGTTTCACACAAGCTTCGATTTCTTTTTATTTGAAAATTTTCTAAAAGGAAACGTATGTTTAGAAAACCGCTTTACCGATTCAAAACAAATAATAAAACATAACAGTTTATATAATTAAATAATGTATAACATTTTTCACTTTAATGTTAAATTAAAGATGTATTAGTTTGTTTGAATGCATTTGCCAATTTATTATAACACAGTTTTTTTGTTGAAATAAACTTCACATTTAAGATAAGTAATACTATGTTTATCTATGTTGATATGTCTTTTTTACCTATTTTATATTTACTTACTCGTCATTTTTGTCACCCTCGCTGACGCTCGGGCGACAAAATCGACTCGTGCCTGAATCACCTGTTTTTCGAGCTAGTTGCGTAATGTACTATTTTCCTCGTCGACATGCGAGGCTTCGACAATGTAGCTATTACTTTTTTCTTCGGAATCATCTATACACCAAAAATAAATTAATATATGTAATTTTTTTTTTTTCAAATCTATTTAAGAAAATGGTACATACTTTTAATGTTATCACCTTCAACTTTCGTAATAATGTCGTTAATATAAATAGGCATTTGGTCACCACCGAACCATTTGAAACAGGATTTGTCGTTTTCAATTTCCCATCTATAGTGTTCGAAGCCCTGAGAAAGATCGCGATGTTTTTTGAGTGCGCATTTCCCCCTATTTTCGCTATATACACGGTGTCTCATTTTAATCTATGCAGCCAAATATCTCTGAATGCAGGCCAGATACACAAAAATGGTTCAGATGAAAATTGTTCGTGACGATGGGGGTCAAATTTTGGTCATCTTCAATTTGACCTTGAGATCATTTTTTAAGGTCATTTCAAGGTTAAGATCATTTTTTCAAATTAGAACCCCTATTTCTGACGTTGGAATCGGATAGAGCGGGAAATTTTACGTCCAAAACCATTCTTTAAACATTTTTTTGTGACCTCCACAAGGTTATATCAAGGTCAAATGCTTAAAAATTGGTCAGAACGCGAAATTTCATAGTTGTCTCAAGCAGAACAAGTCTTGATAAACCCAACCAATTAAGAAATTTTTGTGGTCGCCAATTGTGAATATGATGTTAGGTTTCTGTGGGGTGCGATGCGATGGTACCGCATGGAGGCTGAAATATCCCAAATGAGGTCATTTTGAATCACTATGAAAATCACTAAAAACACATTCTGAGAGTTTCAGGGGTCGCTGATTATAAATTCGAAGTCAGATGCGAAGCCGGAGTACCACATGGAGATTGAATCGCTTTAAGTGGGGTCAATTTTCCAATTTCCATGAAAATCGCTAAAAATACTATCCTGGGAGTTTTCGCGGTCACTTATCTACAGAAGTTCCAGCAACATTGCTCTATTGGCTTTAAGCCCTTTTTGATAATACTGGGTCCTTATTTTTAGCGTTACCCAGAAACAACGACGCGGACGTTAGTAAGGCCTGATTCCTTTGGGGTGCTTGTTTACGTGAGTTCCCCTGCCTCTCACTGGGATTCTTGTTTAACGTGAGTCCCCTTGCCTCTCACTGGGGTGCTTGTTTACGTGAGTCCCCTTGCTTCTCACTGGGGTGCTTGTTTAACGTGAGTCCCCTTGCCTCTCACCATTACTACTGCACTTGACATTATCTATCCACGGAGTACATGTTCAAAGTTACCTCCGTTGGCTTCCAGGCTCAGGCGTAGTCGCCGTTGGAAATGATTCACAGTCCTGAGCAACGTTGCTCTAGAAATGGATTTGCAAGCTCTACGAATTCTATCCATAAAATCTTCCCTTGTTGTAGGCCATTGAGCAAAAACTACATTTTTTACGTACCCTCACAAGAAAAAATCTGGCGCCGTCATATCTGGTGAATTAGCAGGCCAGTTAACTGGACCTCCTCGTCCAATCCACCTGTCATTGTAGTTGTTATTTAAAAATTCTCAACGATTCGTGCAAAATGTGGTGCTGCACCATCTTGCTGAAGCCATATTCTTTGTCTTGTAGCTAGGTCGACGTTTTCAAAAAGTACTGGCAAATGATCTCTTATTAGCTCTAAATAGCTGTTTCTATCGACAATTCGCTCAAAGAAATACGGACCTATCAAGTAACCATTGACTATTCCACACCACACCATTATGCTCCACCGATTTTGATGATCCATCGTTCTGTGCCAGTGAGGGTTCACATCTGACCAATAATGGCAATTGGGCCTGTTCAGTCGCCCATCGCTACAAAATTATGCCTCATTCGAAAAAAGGACGTATTTGAAAAAGTCTGGATCATTTTCTATCATTCTTAAAGCCCAGTGACAAAATTCAATACGCAATTGAATATGGTTCTGCCTCAGTTCCTGAACTAAAGTTATATGGTAGGCAATAATTCTCAGAATCCTTGAAACCGTCGGACGGGAAATACCAATTTCTCTTTCAATTTGGCGTGTGCTAATATGCGGGCCGAGATGAACAATTGCTAAAATAGTCACGACACGAGCATCGTTTTCATCGTATTCGTGGTGCCTGCGCTGACGAATAAGGTGGCCACCGCGAGCTCTTCGAGTTAAAGTTCTGATTGTCAAATCAGTAGGATGTCTCGTTTGTGGATACAACTCAGCATACCGCCTAGCTGCTGCACGATAATTACCATTACATTGCCCTAAAACCATTATCATTTCAACTATTTGATCAGCTGGATAATCAGCCATGATGTAACTTTACTTATAGACGAGACAATTGAAAAAGATTTAATTTTTAAAATATTGAGAACAAATAAACCTTCGTGTCTTGGAAATTTAACTTAAGTTACAAATTCAATACAAAATGATGAACATTCAATTCTTGCTTATTTTCAACAATATAATAGTTAACACTTGTATTTTAACCTCTTACTTAGTTAATCTTGTTATCAATTATTAGATTTTAAACTTTTGACATCGTTATTCCTGTGATAAAGATAAAAATTTCTTTTACTTTATATTTTTTTACGTAGCGCTTATTCCCATAAAATCATGAATTTTCGTAAGTGGGAGGGTGATTTCTTGAGTTTTAATAAAAAAAGGAAGGTGATGGCATAATTCTGGCCCCAGATTCGGTTTTAGCACATCAAAATTCATAAGAGTTGATGGGTCTGGTATTGGGTACAGATCCCTTTTTTATTGTATCTGTGAATTATCCAGCTGATCAAATAGTTGACAGGATAATGGTTTTAGAGCAATGTAATGGCAATTATCGTGCGGCAGCTAGGCGGCAGGCTGAGCTGTATCTACAAAGAAGACATCCTTTGATTGGTTGGGTTTATCAAGGCTTGTTCTGCTTGAGACAACCATGAAATTTCGTGTTCTGACCAATTTTTAAGCATTTGACCTTGATATAACCTTGTGGAGGTCACAAAAAAATGTTTAAAGAACGGTTTTGGATGTAAAATTTCCCGCTCTATCCGATTCCGATGTCAGAAATAGGGGTTCTAATTTGAAGAAATGATCTTAACCTTGAAATGACCTTGAAAAATGATCTCAAGGTCAAATTGAAGGTGACCAAAAGTTGACCCCCATCGTCACGAACAATTTTCATCTGAACCATATTTGGCTGCATAGATTAAAATGAGACACCGTGTATACTGTTTGCAGAATGTGCTGCTTAAATTCGGATCGACGTAGTGGCAGAACAGTTCCATCAAAATTCATTATTTTCATTTTAAAATTTTCGTCATTTTCAATACATTTAGATGTTTTGTCTTACATTCGTACGAAAGTGTAAATCGTGAGCGCTTTGACTGTGACCGCCAGCTCGTACGAGACCAGGCCTTAGAAATCTAAAAATATTAATTATTCGTAAAAAAAAAGAAAGTTAAAATTTGCAAATGTGCTTTTACCGGTAAATATAAATTTCACGGAAGAGTATTAGTCCAGGACTGGGTACCCTTCCGTGTGCGCTGATATGTCTAGGATAAACTAAGGTTTTTCGTAAGTATTTTAACGAGTAGAATCCGAACTGGAGATCAAAATACGTGAAAATTAGTAGGTCTTATTGAAAATGCGATTTTTCATAAAAAAGTAAAAAGTGCTTGTTTTTGGCCTGGGACAATTATTTTTGGAAAAGTTTAGGTCATTTTAAGATAAAAAGTTGCTATGACTTTTATTCGTAAAGTCAAAATGTTATGACTTTTTAAAGTTTCATTTTTGCGATTTTTCAGCAACTTATGTAACTAACAGCTTTGGAGTGAACAATGTTTTCAGCAATATATAAATTGGTATTTCTTTTTGAAGGTATTAACAATATTTTTATCCATTGAAATCTAGAATTAATTGAAATTAACTACCATTATAATCAATAAACAAATAGTAGTTCGAGGGTCAGTTCGCAGCCGTTATACGAATGATGCTACACGCTACTCTTACGTACATTTATTTTATACAAATAAAAATTTCTCAACATTATTACATTTAATTTACGTTTCTCTTACATTGTGTTTATTTTTACATGTATTTTTCTTTTTGCAAGAACAGAAGGAGCAGCATGGTATTTGCGCTCGAACGCATAAGCATAAAATTCTGGAACATGCTAAACGATTACAGTTTCGAAAAAACTGGTCGATTCACTGAAAAAAATTTGGCACGGTGTTTGTTTCCATCACAGTTCGTCAGCGCCCCCTTCGCTGCGTGTGTCAGACCACCCACTTTTGGCACAGCGTTTGTCCCGAACGGGACAGGAGCTGTGCCAGTACGGGGCGCGCGACGCTTTTACGGTACAGGAGCGGTGCCAGTACGGGGCAGGAGATGTGCCGAATCGCGGTACAACATTCTACCCTACTTTCGGCATAGCGTATGTAGTCATCGGGTCAGCGGGAGTGCCAAATTTTTTTCAGTGTTAGGGGTTATGTTAATTAAGATCTTTTTTTTGTAGTATCATGTCATCTTATATATAACGAAAATAGGGTTTAATGCTTCTGATCTATTATATAACATTAAGGTGGTCGGTACCAGGGCAAATTTTTTAAGATCCGCGAAAAATCAACTTTTATAGCTTGTTAAATAATTTATTCTTAATATTTTAATTAAAAAACAAAAAAATTTCACCCGTTTATATAGTTTTAAAGATAATTTTCATTTTTTAATCATTAATTCTCGTTCATAATATCCATAGTTATGGTCAAAAAAGTTTAAATAAACAAAAATAAAGAGTCTGTTGTCAGTACACATCGATTAGAAAACAAACATGAGTTCGATTGGGAAAATACATCCATCTCAGATTTTGAAAGCAATTACAAAAAAAGACTGATTTCGGAAATGATCTATATAAAAAGCAATCAAAATAGTATTAATAAAAAGGAAGATATCCAAAGACTAAGTACGATGTATTTTCCTATTATTAACGAACTTGATGCTGTATAACTCTTTATGTAAACATCGTTCAGCGTATATAAATACAGTGTACGTGTTATTGTTTTCAGTCGAGAATAACATCTGATCGACGTAGGATATATACGGTTATAATTTCGGTAATTCTGATTTTTGTATTTATACTTTGTTGTTTAATTGTCTTTATAAAAAAAAGTTTTATATGTTAATTTATTTCTGTGTTTTGAATAAAGGCCTGATGAGGTTGGCGTACTAAGCCAACGAAACGTTGCCAAAAAAGAAATAAGATCATTTCATTTTGCCTCCAAAGATCGTCCTCAACTATTTAAAACAACACCCTCTTCCATACATACGACAGTCGACGGTGTTGCAAGGTCTCTCCTCGCTGGAGGTGCGAGAGGAAAAAACATTTAGCAGGGGAGGAAAATGCGCGTTCCTGCTCTGCCACGGGGGCCACATAGGCAGAACATAGTCGAGCATTGCAGCGCTAAAACGCAACACTTACGTACAGCTCTATAATGTGTGTGTGTGTGTGTGTGTGTGCGTGCATGCGTGCGTGCGTGCGTGCGTGCGTGTGTGTGTGTGTGTGTAGGTTTATATATATATATATATATATATATATATATATATATATATATATATATAAATATGAAATTCTGGAAGTTTGAGGATTATATTCAGCACCCGCTTGGAAGTTTGAGGGGTTATGGGAAGTTTGAGGAGCCTCCTCAAACTTCCAATCTATATATTCAGCATCCGAGCGGAAGTTTGAGGGGTTTTCTAGAGTCTATTTGTCTAGAGTCGGTAACCTGAGGGTTATTATTTCTTTAGCCACTCTGACCGACCGGGGTTGAGCTCCTCAAACTTACTAGCCTAATATATATATATATATATATATATATATATATACACTAGAGGGTACCCCCCTGCTCGCTCCGCACACCAACCCCCCATTCATAAGTTGGTGAACTATTTATTTGTTGGTTTTTATTCTAAGATTAAAAGAAATACTTTGAACTAGAGTATTACATAACCAATTTTTAACAAAATTTAAGCTTTTTTTAAATTTCGGAAGTCTTATAGTAAGATTCTGATTAGCGACCACAAAAATCCCTGTATACAAACTTTAAGGAAAATCTAAGCTTAGTTCGAACTTTTCACAGCCCTTTTAAATTTCGGAAGTCTGATAGCAAGATCGTGAACAGCGACATCGAAAGACCCTGCATACCAATTTTCAGCAAAATCTAAACTTTTTCCGAGCTTTCAATCACCATATTGGATCTACCATTTCGAATTTTGAAAGTCTGATAGTAAGATCGTGATCAATGTCGTGAAAACCTTAGTATACAAATTTTAAGCAAAATTTAAGCTTCTTTCGAACTTGATACCACCATTTTGAATTTCGAAAGTCTGATAGCAAGAACGTGAACAGTGACCTCGAAAATTCATGTGTTACAATTTTGAGCTAAATCTAAACTTTTTTCGCACATTCAATCGCCATATTGGATCAGCCATTTCGAATGTCGAAAGTCTGATAGCAAAATCGTGATCAGCGTTTTCGAAATATCCGAATCTCAATTTTGAGAAAAACCTAAGCTTTTTTCAAATTTTTAATTTGAATGCCTGATAGCAAAATCGTAATCAGCGACCTCGAAAACTCCCGTGTATAAATTTTAAGCAAAATCTAAGCTTCCTTCGAGATTTTTTAGCAGCCATATTGGATCTGCCATTTTGTATTTCGAAAGTATAATAGCAAAATCTTGATCAGCGATCACGAAACCGCCTGCATACCAATTTTCAGCCAACTCTAAGCACTTTTAGAACTTTCAATCGCCATATTGGATGCACCATTTTGAATTTCAAAAGTCTCATAGAAAAAGTTGATCAACAACCACGAAAACCCCTGTTTACCAAATTTAAACAAAATCTAAGCACATCTCGAATTTGTTACCGCCACTTCGAATTTCGGAAGACTGGTAACAAGACCGTGATCAGCCACCTCGAAATCGCCTGGATACCGATTTTGAACCAATTCTAAGTTTCTCTGAAATTTTAACCGCCATATTGGATCAACCATTAAGCTATATTTCCGATGGTTCAATAGCAAAATCTTGATCAGCGACATTAAATATCACTGTATATCAATTTTCCGCAAAATCTAAGCTTTTTCCGAACTTTTAACCGTCAAATTGGATCCGACATTTTGAATTCAGAAAGTCTTGTAGCAAAATCGTGATCAGCGACTTCGAAACCTCTATATTCCAATTTTGAGAAAAACCTAAGTTTTTTTTGCACTTTCAACCGCGATTTTGATTTTCGAAAGTATAATAGTAAAATCTTCATCAGCGACCTCGAAACAGCCTGTATACCAATTTTCAGCCAACTTTAAGGACTTTTACAACATTCAATCGTGATATTGGATGCGCCGTTTTGAATATCGATAGTCCAATAGCAAAATCTGGATTAGCAACGTTGAATATCGCAGCATACCAATTTTCAGTATAATCTAAGCTTTTTGCGAAATTTTAACCGTCAAATCGAATCCGCCCTTTTTGAATTTGGAAAGTCTTGTAGCAAAATCGTGATCGTCGACATCCAGTTTTGAGAAAAACCTAAGCTTTTTTCGCACTGTCAACAGCC
The DNA here is from genome assembly GCA_036365515.1 of Torymus aiolomorphi. Classification (NCBI taxonomy): domain Eukaryota; kingdom Metazoa; phylum Arthropoda; class Insecta; order Hymenoptera; family Torymidae; genus Torymus; species Torymus aiolomorphi. The sequence continues at coordinate 151,342,931 of CM070875.1, read as the reverse complement.
ATATTGAATAAGCCATTTTGAATTTCGAAAGTCTGATTGCAAAATCGTGATCATCGACTTCGAAACCTCTGAATTCAAATTTTACGAATAACCTAAGCGTTTTTCGAATTTGTAACCGCTTTATTGGATCTGCCATTTTGATTTTCGTGAATTGATCTTACTTCTTTATGGCAACGTTTCGTTGGATTAGTACGCCAACCTCATCAGGCCTTTATTCAAAACAATTAATCAATTATTTTTCAAATCATCCAACGCAGCAAAAAAAGAATATTATTTTGAACCTAGTTGATAGGGCATTTTTACTCTCAGATTCTAATTTCCACTTAGACAATATAAAACTCATAAGGAAGATTTTATGCAACAATCATTATCCTATGTGGTTTATAGAAAAACATACCGAAATTAAATTTAAAAAACTTAAGTATGGTTATACATATAATACGCACCAAAATTGCTATGAAAAATTACCAAAATTGTCTTTATCGTTTAACAAAGATTTTAATAGTCTATCTAATATGTTAAAATTTTATAACATTTGTACAATCCCATTATTGAATAAAAGTTTGTATTCGATCATTCGGTTAGCCAAAGACATAACCAAAAAATGGGATCGTACTAATGTGGTGTATAAATTTGATTGCCCAAATTGCTCTGCTACATACATAGGAGAAACTAAAAGATCGTTACACACACGTATTAATGAACATAAAATAAAAAAAAATAAAGAGTCTGTTGTCAGTACACATCGACTAGAAAACAAACATGAGTTCGATTGGGAAAATACATTCATCTCAGATTTTGAAAGCAATTACAAAAAAAGACTGATTTCGGAAATGATCTATATAAAAAGCAATCAAAATAGTATTAATAAAAAGGAAGATATCCAAAGACTAAGTACGATGTATTTTCCTATTATTAACGAACTTGATGCTGTATACTCTTTACGTAAACATCGTCCAGCGTATATAAATACAGTGTACGTGTTATTGTTTTCAGTCGAGAATAACATCTGATCGACGTAGGATATATACGGTTATAAATTCGGTAATTTTTGATTTTTGTATTTATACTTTGTTGTTTAATTGTCTTTAAAAAAAGTGCTATATGTTAATTTATTTCTGTGTTTTGAATAAAGGCCTGATGAGGATGTACTAAGCCAAGTAAAAGTTGCCATAAAGAAATAAGATCATATCATTTTACCTCCAAAGATCGTCCTCAACTATTTAATACAAAAATGGATGGTGTTATACCTTCAATACTGCCATTTTGTATTTCGAGAGTCTAATAGAAAAAAAAGATCAGCGACCTCGAAAACCCCTGTATACCAAAGTTAAACAAAAGCTAAGCTTTTTTCAAATTTATAACCGCCATATTGGATTCGCCATTTTGATTTTCGAAAGTATAATAGCAAAATCTTGATCACCAACCACGAAAACCACTGTATACCAATTTTAAAGCAAATCTAAGCTTTCTCGGAATTTTTAACCACCATATTGGATCCACCATTTGGATTTTATGATAGTCCAATAGCAAAATCTATATCAGCAACCTCGAATATCCCTGTATACCAATTTTCAGCAAAATCTAAGCTTTTTCCGAACTTTCAACCGTCTCATTGGATCCGCCACTTTGAATTTGGAAAGTCTTGATGCAAAATCGTGATCGGCGAATTCGAAACGTCTGCATTGCAATTTTGAGAAAAACATAAGTTTTTTTCGCACTTTCAACCATCATATCGGATCAGCCACTTTGAATTTCGAAAGTCTGATAGCAAAATCGTGATCAGCGACTTCGAAGCCTCTGAATTCCAATTTTGAGAAAAACCTAAGCTTCATCCGAAATTTTAACTACCATATTAGGTCCGCCATTAAGAATTTTGAAAGTGTGATAACAAAATCGATCAGCGACTTCGAAAACTCCCGTATACAAACTTTAAGCAGAATCTAAGCTTCCTTCTAAAATTTTTGGTAGCCATATTGGGATCCGCCATTTTGTATTTCGAAAGTCTAATAGAAAAAATTGATCAGCGACCTCGAAAACCCGTGTATACCAAAGTAAAACAAAAGCTAAACATTTTGATTTTCGAAAAGACGGGTCCAATATGGCGGTATATACAAAGTATAATAGGAAAATCTTGATCAGCGACCTCGAAACCCCCAGCATACCAATTTTCAACCAACTCTAAGCACTTTTACAACTTTCAATCGCCATATTGTATGCGCCATTTTGAATATCGAAACTCCGACAGCAAAGTCGTGATCAGCGACTTCAGAAACACTTGTATTCCAGTTTTGAGAAATAACTAAGCTTTTTTCGAATTTATCCGAGTGTAAACACAATACTTTACGCGTGGTGTGGGGAGAAAAAGATGTTTGTCGCATGTGCACTGATTTGATAACTACGATTAAAGAAAAAGGTGGGTATGAAGAGGGCAAAAGGGGTGAACGAGGGGGGGCTGAGGGGAGGGGGGTTGAGGGGCGGCTCGGAATCTATTTTAATTATTTTAATGTAAAAAAAATCACACACACATATATATATCCTATATTATATAGTTGTAAGGGCAAAAATGGGTACCTACCCCCTCCACCCCCCTCCACCACCCCTCCACCTCGCCACCACCACCCCTCCACTTTTTACCGTTAAATTCTTTCAAATTTTACGTTATTTTGAAGGGTGTCTACCCCTCCACTCCCCTCCACCCCCGTCCACTCCCCACCACTTCCCTCCACCCCCCTCCACACCACAACCACCTAACCCTCCACCTACCCATCCACATATCCCTCCACCTACCGCACTACAACTAATCTCTTATAGATATGTTGCTGAAAATTGTATATAGGAGGTATCGAGATTCGCGGATTAGGAATCTGAACTCAGATTTTGAAAATTCAAAATAGCGGAACGAAAATGTCTGCCGCATATTGAAATATTACTGAATTCTGCTGATAATTGTATATACGGAATTTCTGGATTCGATTATTACGAATCTGAACTTAGATTTTAAAAATAGAAAATGGCGGTAAAATATTTAAATAATACTGGATTTTGCTAATAATTGTATTTAGGGGATTTCTAGATTACGAATCTCAACTCAGATTTTCAGAATTCAAAATGGCGGATCGAAGATGTAGGTCACATATTGAAATATTACTGTATTTTGTTGAAAATTGTATATAAGGAGTTTTTGGAGTCGCTTATTACAAATCTGAACTCAGATTAAGAACTAGATTGTTAGTTGCATCTAATGGTAGTTTTCTTTATATTAATATATAGTGATCCTAATGGCTTTTCTACCATGTAATGTTTTGATAAATAAAAAACAACATTTGTCGTGTTTCGACGTTTCGGACACTTTTATTTGCGTCCCTCATCAGGATTAATGAGACAGTGTCAATCTAGTTACGCAGAGAACAATCCGCTCGTCAATCCGCTTGATTGAGCGCGGATTGTTCTCTGCGTAACTAGATTGACACTGTCTCATTAATCCTGATGAGGGACGCAAATAAAAGTGTCCGAAACGTCGAAACACGACAAATGTTGTTTTTTATTTACAAAAACATTACATGGTAGAAAAGCCATTAGGATCACTATATATTAATATCAGATTAAGAACATTCAAAATGGCGGATTCAAAGATCGTGGTCAAATATTAAAATATTATTAGATTTTGCTGAAATTTGTATTACCTTAATACGGGAATTTTGGTTTCGCTGATTAGGAATCTGAACATATATTGTGATAATTCAGACTGGTGGACGCAAGATCGCTAACAAAAATTGAAATTTTACTCGATTTTGCTGAAAAGTGTATATAAGGAATATGTGAATTCGCAGATTACGAATCCCAACTCAGATTTTCAGAAATCAAAATGGCTGATCGAAGATGGAGGCGAAATATTCAAAAACTACTGGAATTTGCTAAAAATTGTATATAAGGCGTATGTGGATTCGCTGATTACGAATCACAACTCAGATTTTCAGAATTCAAAATGGCTGATCGAAGATGGAGGCAAAATATTCAATATCAACTGGAATTTGCTGAAAATTGTATAAAAGGGATTTCTGGATTCGCTGATTATGAATCTGAACTCAGATTTTGAAAATTCAAAATGGCGGATTCGAAAATGGTGGTCAAATATTGAAATATTATTGGATTTTGCTGAAAATTGTATATACGGAATTTTTGGTTTCGCTGATTACAAATCTGAACATATATTGTGAAAATACAGACTGGTGGACCCAAGATCGCTAACAAAAATTTTAATTTTACTTGATTTTGCTAAAAATTGTATAGAGTGGGTTTCCGGTTTCGCCAATTAGGAATTGTAACTCAGATTTTGAAAATTGAAAATAGAGGACACAAGATGGATGCCAAAAATTGAATTATTACTGGATTTTGCTGAAAATTGTATATAACGGGTATCTGGATTCGCTGATTACAAATCGCAAATCAGATTTTCAGAATTCAAAATGGCTGAACGAAGATGGAGGCGAAATATTCAAAAACTACTGGAATATGCTGAAAATTGTATATACGGGGTATGTGGATTCGCTTATTACGAATCACAACTCAGATTTACAGAATTTAAAATGGCTGATCGAAGATGGAGGCAAAATATTCAAAAACTACTGAATTTTGATGAAAATTGTATATAACGGGTATCTGGATTCGCTGATTACGAATCGCAAATCAGATTTTCAGAATTCAAAATGGCTGAACGAAGATGGAGGCGAAATATTCAAAAACTACTGGAATTTGCTGAATATTGTATATATGGGGTAGGTGGATTCGCTTATTACGAATCACAACTCAGATTTTCAGAATTTAAAATGGCTGATCGTAGATGGAGGCAAAATATTCAAAAACTACTGGAATTTGCTGAAAATTGTATATAAGGGGTATGTGGATTCGCTGATTACGAATCACAATTCAGATTTTCAGAATTCAAAATGGCTGATCGAAGATGGAGGCGAAATATTCAAATCCTACTGGATTTGCTGAAAATTGTATAAAAGGGATTTCTGGATACGCTGATTACGAATCTGAACTCAGATTTTCAGAATTCAAAATGGCGGATTCGAAGATGGTGGTCAAATATTGAAATATTATTGGATTTTGCTGAAAATTGTATATACCGGATTTTTGGTTTCGTTGATTATGAATCTGAACATAGGTTTTGAAAATTAAGTCTGATGGACCCAAGATGATTAACAAAAATTGAAATTTTACTCGAGTTTGCAAAAAATTGTCTACAGTGGGTTTCCGGATTCGGCAATTGGGAATCGTAACTCATATTTTGAAAATTCAAAATTGTATATACGGGATTTCTGAATTCGATTATGACGGATATGAACTAAGATTTTAAAAATTCAAAATGGCGGCAAAATATTTAAATTATACTGGCTTTTGCTAAAAATTGTATATAGGAGGTTTCTATATTAGCTGATTATGAATCTGAACTCAGATTTTCAGAATTCAAAATGGCTGATCGAAGATGGAGGCCAATATTCAAAAATTATCGGATTTTGCTGAAAATTGTATATAGGCGTATCTGGATCCGCTGATTATGAATCTGAACTCAGATTTTGAAAATTCAAAATAGAAGACCCAAGATGACGGCCAAAAATTGAAATTTTACCGGAATTTCCTAAAAATTGTATATTATGGGTTTCCGGATTCGCTGATTAGGAATCTTAAATCAGATTTTGTAAATACAAAATGGCTGCCAAAAATTGTAATTTTACTGGAATTTGCTGAAAATTGTATGTTGGGTATTTTGATTCACTGATTATGAATTCGAACTCAGATTTTCAGAATTCAAAATGGCGCATCGAAGATGGAGGCCAAATATTCAAATATCACTGGATTTCGCTGAAAATTGCATATAGGGAACCCATCTGGATTCGCTGATTACGAATCTGAACTCATATTTTGCCAATTCAAAATGGCTGCCAAATATTGAAATATTGCTGAATTTTACAATTGCATATGGGAAATTTCTGGATTCGCATGACGATGAATCAGAATTCAGATTATAAAACTTCAAAATGGCATACCCAAGATGGCAGCCAAAAATTGAACTTTTCTGTTTTGCTAAAAATTGAATATACTGAATTTCTGGATTCGCTGATTACGAATATGAACTCAGATTTTAAAAATTCAAAATGGCAGTAAAATATTGAAATAATATTGGATTTTGCAAAAAGATTGTATGTATGGGGTTTCCGAATTAGTTGATTACGAATCTGAACTCAGATATTGAAAATTCAAAGTGGCGGAACGAAAATGTCTGCCACGTATTGAAATATTACTGAATTTTGCTGAAAATTGTATATACACGGAAAGAAGCATTCAGAGCTATAGGCCGTAAGTTATAACAGAGTAAGCGGATACCTTCTCTGCCACCGTGTGACGGCGCGACATTCAGGCATGTCAACGATGGTCTCTAGGCAACGCTATACGGGGTGACTGCCGCAGTCATCAGACGTGCCGCTCACGCTTGCCGCCGTGCGCGTTAAAGCTTGAACTCAGTGATAGTCACGGCCTACAGCCGTATCACGTGAGCACCGTTCATCGAAATTACCACAGTCACAGTCATAGACGCATATGTCACGACATCCGGTGATGCTATATGGCACGATATTTTTTTCTCGAGCGTCACGGGCTACAGTGTGAATTCTTCTTTCCGTATACGGGATTTCTGGATTCGATTATGACGGATCTGAACACAGATTTTAAAGATTCAAAATGGCGGATCGAAGATGGAGGACAAATATTCAAACATTGATGGATTTTGCTGAAAATTGTATGTACGGGATTTCTAGATTGGATGATTACGAATCTTAACTCAGATTTTCAGAATTCCAAATTGCCAATCGATAATGGCTGTTACATATTGAAATGTTACTGGATTTTGCTGAAAATTGTATATACGGGATTTCTGGATTCGATTATTACGAATCTGAACTCAGATTTTAAAAATGGAAAATGGCTGCAAAATATTTAAATAATACTGGATTTTGCTAATAATTTTATGTAGGGGATTTCTAGATTACGAATCTCAATTCAGATTTACAGAATTCAAAATGGCGGATCTAAGATGTCGGACACATATTGAAAGATTATTGGATTTTGCTGAAAATTTTAATTCAAACTGGTGGACCTAAGATGACTAACAAAAATTGAAATTTTACTCGAGTTTGTTAAAAATTGTATATAGTGAGTTTCCGGATTCGCTGATTAAGAATCTGAACTCAGATTTTGTAAATATAAAATGGCGGCCAAAACTTGAAATATTACTGGATTTTATAATCAATAAGTTACAAATAAAATCAGAGCTGACGTAATGAACTACATATATATTCTGCATTATTTTGTTAAATATAATATACTTAGTATTTTAAAAATTTATAAATGTTAAGAATAATGTTTTTAAAAAACATTACAGAAATTTTAAATGAAAAAATGTGTTACATGATATTATGTAATAGAAGATTATCCTTATTTATTATTATTAATATTTATCTCTAATAATGGGGGTTGACGAGCGGAGCGAGCAGGGGGCGAAGGCCCCCTAGTATATATATATATATATATATATACTAGGGGGCCTTCGCCCCCTGCTCGCTCCGCTCGCCAACCCCCAACTTTGAAAAATAAGACCTTGAAGACTTTGAACCTATTTATTTTCAAGGTAGTGATTTTTTTGAATATATAAGAGTACATTTACGCTATCAATTTTGATTTAAAAATCTTTTGTTGTATTTTATTTTTATTATTTTATGTATAAACTGAAACTTAAATAAATTTCGTATACCGATTTCATTTAGCTATTGATTTAGATCTCTTATAATATCGTTTAAACAATTCCAAATTTATTTTATACTATTATTACGTATATTTTATATTGTAAAATTTGTTTTTTGAAAATATAAGAGCATAATCAGTTTAAAAATTTTGATTTAAAAATCTTTTCTTTGATTTTATTTGTATTTTTATATGGATCAAATCGAAACTTAATTAAATTTTATATACAATTTTCATTTAGCTAATTATTAAAATCTCTTATCATTCAAATAATTTCTCCTTTATTTTATACATTTATTGAGTATATTATATATTGAGAAATTTGGTTTTTGAATATATATGAACATATTTTTTAATAAATATATGCAATAAATATATATACATATTTACTTATATAACTAATTGTTTTTTTTTTAATTATCAAGAATTTATTCCCAAACAATATTTTCAATTTCTAATGAATTTTCTAAATTATTTTGTATATATATGTTATCTGGATTTCTACATCGTGGTAAAGCAACATATAATTGACTGTGTGAGATAATTGCCTTTTGATGTATAACCCTACATAATCAAAACTTTGTCCCTGAGATTTATTAATGGTCATGCAAAATGCTAATGTTAATGGAAACTGTTTTTTTATAAAGAATAAACGGTAATGAAGAAGATTCTCCTGTATTTAATGTAATTCTTGGAAAAAAAAATCTATTACCTACTGTTTCTCCTGTTAATATTTCTGCTTCAATGTTATATCTAAATAATTTGGTTATTTTATGTCTGGTACCGTTACACCAACCTTCGTGTAGACTCAAATTTCTAATTAACATAACAATAGCATTAACTTTTAAATCTAATTTATGAGGTGGCAAACCTTCATCAATATTGTTTAATGTTTCTATTGGAAAGGTAAATGAATGTTGTCATCACATTGATCAACACCTTTATGAGTCGCATAATCTGTACTGTAATAAGTCTTCTTATCACCATTTAATAACATTACAATTTTTTTATTCAAAAATTTAATGACCATTATGAGGTGCTAAAATAACACGATCATAATCATTTATTTTATTAATATTTTTATAAATTTGTAAGAAAACATCGTTAGTTCTCCAATTATTAGGTATTATAAAAGGATTTATATTACCGTCTCCAATTTGTAATAATAATTTTGAGAATTCATTATTCTGAGAACGAATATTGTGTTTTAATTTGAAAATTTTAAATAAATGCCAAAGTTCAGAATATTTAATAGTGTCTTCAATTATAGCACTTCTAAATCCGTTTTTCATTACTGAGAGTATTTGTCGAAAATCACCTCCTAAAATTATTAATTTTCCCCCAAAAGGTAAATCGTTTGTACATAAATCTCTTAAAGTTCTGTCAATAATTTCTAAAGCTTTTTTGGGTATCATAGATGCTTCATCCCAGATTATGACTTCTGTTTCTCTTAATTTCTTTTTATCTGATTCTAATTTTAAAAAAGAATTTTCATTACTATTTAAATCTAATGGTAATCTAAAGGTTCTATGAGTAGCCATTCCTTTGGGTAATAGAATAGACGCTATATCAATCCAAGTCATTGATATAATATCTTTTCCTTTTGATAGAAAATAATAAATTAAAGTTTTATATAAAAATGTTTTACCCGAACCTCCAGGACCGTCTATAAAATTTATTTTATTTATATTTTTTATAAGTTGTTTGAAAATAAATTTTTGATCTTCATTTAATTTTGTAAACATATCTTCGAATATTTCCTTACTAATTGAAATTATTTTACTATCGTATTTTATATCATTTATGACGGGATCAGGTTCAGGTAATCCAAAATCTGTACAAGATAAATCTTCCAATAATAATAATTTATTTATATGATCTAAAGCTAAGTTATCTTTATTTTCATGAAAATCGTCACTAAAGTATTTTTAAAAATTTTCCCAAAAAAGATTGGCTTGAATATTTTCTGTTAGTAGAAACGAAGTAAAAAATTTACGTAATTGAAAAGGTAACATGATACGACATGATTCTTCAAAAATTTTTAAAATTTGTAAATCGTTTTCTATTAAATCCATTGCAGTCGCAGCTTCTTTATGAGTATTATACGTTACATTTTTATATGTACGTAAATCTTTAAAGGAAGTAGCGCCTTTTATACGACTTAATATTAATTTTAAAGTGAATCTTTCAGAATCTTTTGGAGATACTATATTTAAACGTCCAATAGCATAATGTTTTTGTTCACGTTCACGTTTTACCCAAACTTTTTTTGCGTTAAATATATAATAATGCGGTATATTAACGTATTTTATATTATTTGCAAATTTATCATTTTTATTCAAGTCAAACCACGCTGTTAAAGTTGTTTTCCAATTATCAAGAGCATTTATTTCATAATTTTCTTCAAAAACAATTTTTTGTTGGTTTTCTGTATGAGCTGCTAAACGGATAACAGCATGACTCCTTCTACATAAGGGAAATTTTTGTAACCGCCATGCTGCTTCCATTGGGCTCAAGTACCGGCCATCAATATATTCAGTAATTTCATCATATATTCCACTTCTTTTGTCATCATTTTTTTTTAATGTACAAAAACCTCTATCACTACCTTTATGTATATAATCAAAAATATATTTGATGCTTTGAATTGAAGCACAATATTCAACATTAATATGACATTTATATTTTTCTAATAAAAATTTATTGTAAGGAACTACCATTGAATTATCTACTGGAATAATTTTTTTACTTCTTTTAAGTCGATATGTGTAATTATCAGAAGAATTATTTGTTCGTTTATATTGAGGATAACCATTTTTTTTAAATGCTGTTGACGATTGAAAAGGTTTAGGAAAATTTTTTTTACAAACGTCTTTACATTTATCGTAACACGGAGAATTTTCACTATGTGGTCCATGTAACATATGTTTTATAACTAATTTTTGTAATTTTTTATCATTATTAGAAGGTATCTCAGCAGAAATGTGTTTATTAATAGCTTCTGGTGTCATTAATTTATTTTTATGATCTAATGTTACTACAAGATGTGCATACGGTAATCCTCTTTTCTGAAATTCAATAGTATACACAAAAGCTAAAGCATTTTCAAAAATTTGATGGTTTTCTATATCATTAAGTAAACACTTAAATTTTGTATAAAATAATCTAACTGTAATATTTGGTATATCATTGGGCGTAGTTCCGATAGGAAATGTCGTTAATACATTTTTTAATTCTTTCCACTTAGGATTACACGTCATAGTTATAAATAAATCAGGTCGACCAATATTTCTTACTACTACCATTGCATCTTGATAATGTTGCTGCATATATCTAGGACTACCTATATAAGTTGCTGGTAGTACAAAAATATTTCCTAGTCTTTCTTTTTTTCAAAATTTTCTGATATATTTAATGCACTATTTATAACATGATCCCTCAAACCTTGATAACATTCAGTACGTGATTTTTTTTGTTTCTGCCTAAAATAATTCATTCTATTGTTTTCTATCATAATATAGGCATGTAAAAAGAATTGTTGGGTTAGTCTCCCTCCAAATAAAAGTGGATTGAAATTTTCTGAATTTGATCTGTAAGCTAATCTATAAGAATAGTGCTGTAATATTGTTAGAAGGTTTTCTTTTGAATCAGATGGTTTTTTAGTAAAACCAATACTCCAGCCTAAATCTCCTGAAGGAAAAAATAATGGAAATACCATTAGGTCAACATGATGTGATAATTTACTTAAATATGTGTATTCTTTTTCATTAGAACTATTTTTCGAATAAACGTATAGATCATAATTATGAGGGATTTCTAATTTGGAAATAATTATAACTGCACATTCCGACGTTAATTGTTTAGTATAATTATGTTTTTGATTATTATTCTTACGAACAAAATATAATTTATAATTTGGAAGTTTCTCTGTATTAGTTATTTCGTGTAAATATTTATACTGTTTAGCATAAGGATTACTATTTAAAACTTCAGTCAATAATTTTAAATGTTCTTGAGTTAAATCTTTATGACTCTTTATTTTCATTTCAATTGCAATATTGTCATCATATATATATAATTGACCACACGAAGGTTCTGCATTTTTTTTGGTAATAATGTATTTGGCGTTATATGACAAACTTGTCTTTGAATTTTTAAATTATAAATAGCTTTCTTCTTTTCGTATTTTACGTTTGCACTAAATGTAGCAAAGCAAAATAAGTTATTATAATATCTGATTAAAGTTCGAAAATTGTTATCATATAATAATAGATTCTTTAGTGTTCTATTCTGTATATTTAGCGGAGACAAAATTATTTTACCCTTACTACAACAAATTGATTTATTATTTTCTTCTTTCCAATATACTGCCGAACAAAATTTACAAACATAACTCATATTACCAAATATGATTCATACTCTAAATTTTTATTTTTACTAAATTTCTGTTTATTTACTTTTAACGTAGAAAAGGATGATGACGCGAGATCTTCGAGGACGAGCTCGGCAATGACTCTCCTACACTATATATATATATAAGAGAAAGAGAGAGAAGAAGAGAGAGATAGAGAGAGGGGGAGAGAAAGAACTAACGATGGCACTCAATCCATTTCTCACCGTTTTCTCATGCTCTGTTTGCAGTTGCTGCACTTTTCTTTGGGAAGAAAAAATACGGATAGCGTTCGACTTGTAATTGAACTGTCAAATGAATGCGCATACGCCGCGCTCCGCTCGCGTGAGTTTAGCGTTATCCTTGATTTGAAAAATTAAGAAGTTTCGTTTCAAAAAGTTGCTCTGTAATTAATTGGTCTCGTTAATTGCGGAGAAAAGGTGCGCATTATAATAAATGCGCGAACGCGCTTCTTGCGCTGATGACAGGAGGGTGGCATAGTTTGTTTTCAGAAAGCAGCCTGTTATTTGTGTATCGAGGTGAAGAACTGACAACAGAGCGATGCAAAAGTTGTCGACAGAAGTGTCTTCTGCATCACAGATAGTTGTCATTAGAGGGACAATGCGGAGGGACGCGGAGGGACGCGGAGGGAAGCGGAGGGACAAGACCCTTTTTGCGGAGGGACGCGGAGGGCCGCGGAGGGACGCGGAGAGACGCGGAGGGACATGCGGAGGGACAATACAGACCTCAAATGACGCAACAAAACAGTGAATTTTACGTTATTTTGTGGAGGGCACTTTGCGGAGGGACGCGGAGGGACGCGGAGGAACGCGGAGGGTTAACGACTCAATTCAGCTTACAACTATATAGTATAATAAGATATATATATATATATATATATATATATATATATATATATATATATATATATATATATATATATATTGTAACATGGCAAATTGTCTGTTACTGAAACCGAGGGGGCGAGAGCACGGCGGTTGCGAAAGACGACAGACTGACGCGCGAGAACGTGCACACGCATGCACACACACTCCTACGCGCATACTGTCTTTCCCCGCACCCGTGTCCCGGCGCGCACCTTCCCCAAACGTTCTCCCTCTCTATCGCTCGGCCAGGGAAAAGAAGACCGGCAGCAGCTACAGCAGGAACAAGCTGCAGGAGGACAACAGCGAGTCCCGCTCTCCCATGCGGCTGACAGCAGCAGCCGACGCCAGCCGGGAGAGAGAGAGAGAAGGAGCGAGAGAGAGAGACGCAGTGACTCAGGGCTGTATCGGCCGGTCGACGACGGCGCGAGCACAGCATCGGCAGGATAGGGACTGCTCGCGCGCGCCACAGTGAAGACGACGGCCGATGGACGAACGAGGGGACGGCGGAGAGAGCAGCGTGAGCGCACCGGCCGGCATTATAACCATTCTGTCGCCTACCGCCGTGCCGCGTGCCGCTGTACAGATTTGACGTCCGAAATTCTCGCGCAGGTGTGCCTTGATCGTCGTCGTCGTCGCCGAGAGAGAGAGAGCTGCACCGACGGTTGACGCCGTGAGGCGGCTAGGAAAGCGAGAATGAGAGAGGGAGAGACCTGCAGTAGCGGAACACTCCTGGCCGAGGTTTGCCTTGTTTTTATTCCCGTCCCCGTTGTTCCTCGCGTAGTGTGTGTGCGTGTTCGAGTCGGGAGTCGCGAGAGACGACGAACTCGCGCCAGCTGCAGCTCGTGCTGTAGCTGTAGCTTAGATTAGAAATTTCTGCTCCCGGATGAAGCTAGCCGGCGAAGGCTTAGATCGGTGCGAGTGACGCGTGCACCTGGCACCCGTATTAGTGTATTCATTAACATTAGATTGATATTAATAAAGTACTTAGAGTTTTACTCGGTTGTTTATCTGTTGTATTTGAGAATTACCCGCGAATCTCTGCCTCGATCCCCAGCAGAGCGTTACAAATGGCGCAGCCAACGTGGGGCCACGGTAAACGCCGTGGCAAAGTTAAGGGATCCGCATCGTGATTTCGCCATTGCGGCGCGCACACACAACGGGGAACCGCGGGGGAAAAGCGTTCTGGCGGCCATTTTAGCTAATGATTACCGCGTGGAAGCGTTTATAGACGCCGTAATTTTCTTGAAATTAGCCAGACGTTTACGAATAATTGGTTGAGAATTGTGCTTCAAATAATAATTTGATTACTTTGAAAATTTTATTGCGATTTGTGCGTGATTTTGCGATTAAGAGTAATGAGATACTCGCAAATTCACTCTTGGCTACAGCTTTAGCCATGCGGCACTTAAAGAATTTGCAGCGTACTCAGGGAGTGTGAAGATTAAGAGTAACTTCCTGAACACACGTGGAAGACAGAATCATTGTCCTGTGTTACGTTTTTTTGCTTGGACATTTTTTTCATTTTGATTTTTTTTTATTATTTTCTTCCCGTTTGGAGAGATTTTTCGCTTACGTTCCTTCCTGCATAACTTTCCATAAACTTTCCCACGCCTTCGTTAAGATTTTTAAGAGAAACGGGAGGGGAAATTGTCTGAGGGAATTCAGTTCGCGTTGCAGGGAGCAAGTGCGTAAGAGTCGCACTTCACCTTCTCATTTCAACTCGGTTGATTGGCTTGATTTTCTTTCGTTGTTTTTTTTTGCTTTGCTATGCTTGCTTTTTAGATTTAGTCTCTTTGGTTCTGTTAAAGTTAGTATTGGTAATAGTAAAGTAAAGAAAATTGTGAGTAAAATTAGATTGCGAAGGAAAATCAGCGGAGCTGTCGACCGAGGCTAACTGAGAAGGTAATGCAGGTGGAGAATCCTGACTGGAGTTGGGCTTCGCTCGGGGTCGACGAGAATGATCTAATGTGCGTCGACCCGATAGCTGCAGCTGAAGCGCTGAAGCGATCGATTAATAAGTTAACCGACGGGGAAGTCGCGATGACTGCTCAGCGGTTCGGGCTGAATATTCGCTCGGACGCGATCATTTTGCGTAATAGGTTGGAGAGGCACGAGATGCGACGCCATTTTGGCGCAGACGCCGCGCCATGGGACCCGGCCAGAGACGAGCCGGCGAACGAGTCCACTTTTGCGCATAGTCCTTCGTCGTCGAGTAGGCATTCTGTTGCACGTTTTTCGCCATCTAGGGTTCCAGTGCAGCCGGTGGTAGCTCCAGAGTATTCAGAAGCAGAGCCGCTCTCCACAGGCCAATCGATAGGTAGATTTCGCGATCCAATTTCGATGGAGGGGCCGTCGCAGACTTTTACGTCACGGCTGCACATCGAAGTGCGTGAGCCGCGGCGTGCGGCCGAGCAGCCTACAGCTGGCAGCCATGTTGCTCCAGCGATACAGAGTTCTGACGCGCAGAGGCGTGTTAGCATCGCCGCGCCAGAAGTGTTTCATGACACAAGGGAGTCAGCTCCTAATCCGCGTGCACAATCCACACGTTATCCTCTCGGTCCACTTGGTCCACTTCGTGCTCACGAGCATAGCACGTTCATGGAAAATAGTATGGATTTAACGAGTGTGGCGAGTGCGCGGAACGAGATTCCATTATCTGCGAGTGAAGGAGGGGCGGTGAGGTAGCCGAATGGATTGTTCGACGGTACGTCGTTTTTGCCGTTTCCAGCGTTGCCGTCGCGGCAGATGAGATACGCGGCTGCTCCGTCCACGAGGTATCCGGGAAGAGGGTTCAGCAGCGGTGTTTCCGGAGTTGGTTCGCTACCTTCCGCGAGTATTCCTCAGCTTCCAGCTAATGTTGCTCTAGGAAATTTCGACGGCGTAGCAGGGTCTGCTGTCTACTCACAATGTCTAATGCCGCGAGTAACACCAGGTTATCATGAGCCGCCTCTCATGTCCTCAGCGTCGCTCGCTCAAAATTTTGTTTCAGCTGGAACTTCACAAGCGAGCAGATTTGGGGCACGAGTCGAGCCGGTGCGCACGTATTACAATCAGCCAGCGCCGCCACCGTCGTTTCATTATCCGCCTGGGTATTTTCCGCAGCCTTTCGTGTCTTCGCAGCCGCTGATGCAATATGCTCCAGTGTATCCTCCGTATCCGAGCAACGTTCCGCAAGCGCATTCGCATTTTTCGCCTGCAGTTCTGCCGCCTGTTGTGACAGGGTTTCATTCAGCTCCAATGCATACGGATGCAAGGCTGCAGACTCACCCGGGGCGATTTGATGTCTCTGCTCCTGGGATGAGTCAAGATGCGTCGTTTTTCGATCGTTCATCGCTTTATAAAGAGAAACGCACGACGGAGCTACTCTCTAAGTGGCATATTACGTATAAAGGGGATAGGAAAAGGGACCCCGAAAGTTTCATTGCAGATCTAACGAAATGCAAAGAAACTTACAAGTTGACTCTCGAGGAGATAGTGAAAGCCTTGCCATCAGCTCTCGATGATGAGTCATGGCAATGGTTTCGCCGAGAGTATCAGTTCTGGAGGACGTATGAAGAATTTGTGGACGCGTTTCGCCTGCAGTACAGCTTTGAAGATGTGCAGGAGAGACTACGGAAGGAGCTGGAGGTGCGCACACAAGGACCAAGTGAGGAGATTTCCACCTATCTGCTGAAAGTGAGAGACCTGGTGGATCAGCTGAAGCCGCCGCTTACGTTAGGAGAGTAACTAGACAGAGTATACCAGAAGCTGCACCCCTCATATCGGTTGCGCATCGAGAGGAAGGATTTTGAGAATTTTCCGGAATTGCAGAAGCCAGGCAAGCGAGAGGAGCTGCGGAGAGCTCAGGAGAAGGCGTACAAGCCGCCACCTCCAATTGCGGATTCAGCTTTCCCTGCTTCAGCTTATACTCCTCCGAAGCAGCATCAGCAGGTGAAACTAGCCTCAGTGGTTCCGAGCAGACTGGAAGAAAACGAGCTGAAGCTGTCCAGCTCAAGCAACCTCGCTCCTGTAGCAGCCACACAGACGGAAGGAGGAGAGAAGCAGCGATCTTCAAGAGAACGGAAGTTCAAATCGACGGATGGACAGCGGGAAGAGAAAAAAGATCGGAAACGAGATGCTCGCAGCAAGAGTAAGGGTCGCCGCAGCGACCAAAAGGGAAATGCTCGAGCGAAGCTGGCGGAGCGAGCCTAAACAGGAAGAGCGGAAGATCGAGACCGTCCCCCCGAAGGCGAAGTACGAGGACATGCAGCGACGGAAAATGCGAGAGCCATGTTTCCGCTGCGGCCAAGCCGGACATTGGAGACGTGAATGTATGAACGCTGCAGTCTGCCTAATGTCCGGACAGCCTAATACCACGGCACGTCGATGCACCAAGTGCAATTCGACTACGGCGGCGGGAAACGAGTAAGTGGGGAAGTTAACGGAGTCAACTCACCCCCTCCTACTTCAGACTCGACCCCTCCCACTTCTGATTTGATCGCTGTTAATCCAGAAAACATTTCAGCTGCAGCTATGCGCGAGGGAGGCAACCCTCAAGTTCTAGCTCCAGAATCACTGATAATGAGAAGCGCTATCAGCAACGTCGAGCCAAGGTTATTCTTCAACATAGAATTGAATGGAAGAAAACTCCTAGGCATGCTCGACGATGGCTCCGTTCACTCGTATCTTGGCAAAGGCGTCAGCAAGGAATTTGCCGAGAAATTGGAACAAGAAGCAGCTTCGGTACGCGTAGCTGATGAAGGTGCAGTGAAGCTACAAGGAGTACTGAATCTGACGGTGAGCATCGATAATACACAATTATCTATGCCTTTCCGTGTAGCAGATGAGCTACAATACGACTGCATTCTCGGAATCGACTTCAAACGGTTGTTTAAGATGAAGATCGACTACGAGAACGATACATGGTGGACACCGAAGGGAGTAGTGCATCAGTTTTACCCTTACGGCCAAGATCCAACCTGCTTCCCAGCTCTAGCCAGCATAGGAGGACTGAGTCATGCTACAGCTGATCAGCAGTTGCTTATTGACGAAATCAAACAGAGATTGATTCCACCGACACCGGAGAAGCTAGGGTTAGCTAATGTCGCCCCGCATTTCATTGACATTCAAGGAAATGAACCCATTCGCCAAGCTCCTCGGAAGTATACTCCGAAGATGTTGCAGACGGCTTGGGCTGAAGTCGATAGGATGCTGGAGGAGGGAATTATCGAGCCATCGGATAGCCCCTGGCGAAGCTACCCTGTGGTACAAAACCCTTAACGGGATGCCGGAGTAACAGAACTAGTTTTTCAAAGTTTTCTCTGTAAAGAATTAACCGACATAGTTGAAATTTTGGGAATCACTTCAAAATTTGTAAATCAAGTGCGGACAACTCTTGGATTTTGGAAAATTGTCATATTTTTTTATTTAGAATATAAAATATACTACAGTACTTTCATATAATAATACATTAACTGCGGCGTCCCCTTAAATACTGCGTCGGTGACTTGGTGCGCATCAGTCGTGCAAAGAACGTTTTCGCTAAAGGATGTGAGAGTGGTTGGACACTAGAGATTTTTAAAATTACACGAATCTCATAGATGCATCCGCCTGCAGTTTATTATTTAGAAGACTTGGCAGGCGAAGAAATTGACAGTTTTTTCTACGCAGAAGAATTATGCAGAGTGCGTAAAAATATAACTACAGACGTTTTTGAAATTGATGAAATTTTGAAAACTAGAAGCAAAGGTTTGTCTAAAGAATATTTTATAAAGTGGTAAGGGAACGACGAAAAGTTCAATTTCTGGGTTAGAGCAAATAAATCGACGAATATATAAAAAATATTTTTAAAATGAATCAGTTTTATATTGTTTTGTCAAGCAAAAGCAGCATGAATTATTTGGTAGAAAATACCACGACACATTTCATCACGCAGCTCCCTCAGCAGATACGTCTTCAAGGTTCATGGTCAGTCGGGCTTACGGAGGTTCAAATTCCACTGACGTTTGAACACATGTCATCCGAGCAACAGGATAGAACAGTTTCGCTTAATCTCATTCCGCAGTCGACTTTAGAGACAACGGCAAAAAATGTTAGTACTACACTGTTGTTGGTTCGTCTAGGAATTTATAGAGATGTAAACACTATACTAAAAGAGCGAAATAATTTAAAGTGTATAGAGGACCATTTGGAATTCAGTGTCGATCCCGGTGGTTACGTGATAGTCTACAGAGTTTGTACAAAGATAACTTGCTCTGAATTCAGTCACCAACTTTGTTTATCCAAGAAGTTCCGAAAAATTTTGGGATTCGAAAGCACGAATAGTATTTTTATAAGGGATGAAGAATCAGTAATAAGTGATAGACCTGCTCATCTCTCTAATGGGCTTCCGTCCATTTATGATTTATAGTGATATTTGCGAACCTTACGTAATAGGTGACGTTCAATCGCGATTGTTACGAGCAGTATC
The DNA here is from genome assembly GCA_036365515.1 of Torymus aiolomorphi. Lineage (NCBI taxonomy): Eukaryota > Metazoa > Arthropoda > Insecta > Hymenoptera > Torymidae > Torymus > Torymus aiolomorphi. The sequence goes on along the minus strand of CM070875.1, from coordinate 151,323,400 downwards.
GTTAAATATCGACGACGATTACACGTATGGTAGTACGAGAATCAAGAGTTTCTCCCCACCCATGTACATACCTTTATTATTCAGCTCATTTCAGACAACCGAAGTCGATATAAGGGACCAAAAAGGCCGTGCGATCCCATTCGATTATGGTACTTCGACGGTGGCACTTCATTTCAAAAAACTTGACTAAAACTCATTTTTAATACAGTGATGGAGCGTTACCAAGAAAACTTCAACATGCAAGTTGGCGGTGGATATAGCGGAGGGGAGGTGTTTGGTGGGGGTCAACAGATTAATGGTGGGATCGGACGTATTTATGTTGGATCCCGCTACCAAAGGCGCCGCGGCGATATTGGTTCATTATTGGCTGTAATTTTCCATCGGGTTCTTCCACTTTTCACTTGTGGAGCCAAGGCTGTTGGGAAGGAGTCTGTGCGTACTGGTATGAAGATTATGTCTCATGTTACAGAGCGAAACACTATGTTTAAAGAGTCGATTCGCAAACGCTTTAAAGAATCTGGCGAAGTTCTCAAACGAATAGCAGAGGAGAAATTGGATAAACTAACAGAGAGGTCGGGATATAAATTACCACGCTACGGCTTACCATTTCAGTTGCGAATGGGCGCTAGCTCTGATACAAATAACAGAGGTAAAAAGAAGGAAAGCAGTTCTAGGAAAAGGAAAACAAGAAAACGCAAGTCTAATAGTTCGAAAAAGGCAAGGTTAAGAGAAAACAAACGAAACAAAAGAAGAAGAAGAGAACCATGAGAGATATTTTTGGATAGATAAGATGGCATTTTTACACACCCATTCGTGCGAGTGTCGGAGTTGTTTCTGTTCCAAATACCTCCTACTAAACCAACGATAGAAAATTCACACTGGATACAATGTAAACCAATATCGTCTTTAACTGATGACTCACCTATAGAATTTGTGTTACCGGGCAATGGTGAAGAATATACTGATCTTGTTCACACAATGCTTAGTCTGCGTGTAAGTCTACAAATTACGGTTGACGTGCCACAAACCGACACAGCCCAGGTGTCCAAAGTCGGTCTTGACAATAATTTTATGCATTCTTTATTTAATCAAAAGGATATATTGTTTAATAAAAAACCTGTATCACGGCCAACAAACGAGTACACTTACAGAGCGTAACTTGAAACTTACTGTGGTACAACGATACTGCTGGAAAAATGGACGACGGTCAAGATGCAAATGCAGGCCTTCTGCAACGTCGCAAATTACTGTCAGTAACAAAATCAGTTTATATGATTGGTCATCTTTACTATGACGTGTTCAATCAAGAAAAATTATTAATAAACGGTGTCGAGGTAAGAGTGCGATTAGTAAGGTCTTGCGATAGTTTTTATCTCATGGATCCTAAGGGCTGTTACTTTGTACATATCGACTAAGCCAATCTCTTAATTAGGCGCGTAAAAATTAATCCAGGTGTTTTACTAGCGCACGCCCAATTACTTTCAAAAACAACTGCAAAATATCCTCTCACGAGGGTTGAGATTAAAGCTGTAACAATGCATAGAGATATTCACGGTGAAACTTTGGATAATATAATATTAGGTCAACTGCCAAAACGAATTATAATCGGGTTTGTTAACAATGAGGCTTTCAATGGCGATCGAGCTCTAAATCCACTTAACTTTGAACATTTTAATATGAATTTTCTATGCTTATACGTTGATGACGTGCAAATACCTTGTAAACCACTGCAAGCTAATTTCGAAGCTAGCAAATTATACATTGACGCTTATCATACGTTATTTTCTGGAACTGGCGGCACCTGGGAAGAGAACTGTGCCTTTTGTGAAGGTTGTCCTTAAATCTTCTTTTTTTTCTATAAAGAGTTTGTTCTTCTTCTTCATCTGGTACAAATTCGTTCGTGTTGTATACTATTTTTGTCTTGCGTGCCCACTCATCGCTTTCTTTACACGCGCGTCAGTGCTTCACAGTGTGGTTGTGTGTACGATTTCTTATAAGGGATCGTACCCTATGGCGCACCTTCTTTTTATAAATAAATATGTATAAGTAATTTATAATATATTATAATCCTACCTAATCTCCACACTCTGAATTGCACTTCGAATTGCAGAGGGTTTGATACCAGTCGCTCACTTTTAAAACGCGCTGGCTGATTTTCTACTTAAATCGCCAGCAATTGATGCTTCGATCCCAATTTAGCACCGATTACTGGCTTGTTGCTGTTTTTCAGCTGTTCTAAAATTTTTACTTTGTAAAAAAAATTAAACACCAGTCAGGTCACCGAGGGGTCCGACTCTACCCCTCGGTTCGATTCTTGGTTACTGACCTTGGTGGTACGACAGCCCAGGGTCTCCACTCCCTCTGCACTATCGAAAATACATACATCTTTTTGTACATGTTTTCAAGAATATCTTTGCCAAATTTCAGCCACAAAACTGTAGCGAGTTTTTTTTACAGCCATTTGAATACAGCAAAAAACGCGATTTTTGCAAAAATAGCAAGATTTGATACGACGCTTCTACGCCAATTCTTGATATTTTTAAAATTCATAAAAAAATTTTTTTTTTGTTTTTGAAAGAAAATAAATCTTTTTTTGAATGCTAACTTAGCTTTGAAAATGAGCAAAAATTAAAATTTAAATGCTTCCCAGTTTGAGGTTATGTATCAGCTCAATAATTGCGTAATTAACTTTTCCTTTTTAGTGAATCAAAAGCTAATTCAAAGACGAAGAACGTTTTTTGATCGGATAAAAATGTTAAAAACTCGAAATTTACTCGACATTGAAAATTGACATAAAATAGCTAAAAAAAATAGCCCATTTTTCAACATTGAAATGACCAAATCTTGACTTCTAGGACACTTAGAGAGCTTACTTTTTTAGGAGTACTTTAACATATTTAAAAAGCAGCAAAATCGAAAGACCCCCTGCGCACACTTTGCAAAAAGTATTTGAACGTCCCATATATATATATATATATATTTATATATATATATATATATATATATATATATATATATATATATATATATATATATATATATATATATATATTTATATATATATATATATTTATATACACACACACACATATATATATGTGTATAAATATATAAAACGCGAGTATCTGGTACTTCTCGTGTACGTAACGCAAACTTCTGGGATTTTCAACTGAGTTCCAGGACTCCTGAAAGACTTCTATATGTAACGCAAACTTCCAGGACGTCTTAAGCTAACTGTCACATCATGAAAACATTACTTTTTTAGTTACTTTCTCATATTTCCGGTACTAGAAGAGGGTGCCACAGGCCCCCTGCGAATCACAACACACTTAGGGTCATTATTTCTTTAGTCAAGCATCAAATTCCCCTCTTTTAGGCTTTTTTCACAACGTATGTATAGACGCTATTGTGAAACCCACTTTACTTTTTCTTATGGGGTTACAGAAATTACACACACACACACACACACACACACACACACACAGACACACACACACACACACACACACACACACCCACACACACACACACACACACACACACACACACACACACACACACACACACACACACACACACACACACACACACACACACACACACACACACACACACACACACACACACACACACAGACACACACACACAACACACACATATATATATATAATATATATATTACCTGTACAATTTCGTTTATACCAACAGTTTATTTTAAATATTAACTCTTTTAAACCATTAAATAATAAAAGCAAATTAGAAAAATATATAAATATATAGATACATAAAGGCACGTGTCAAGGCCAATAGAAACCCATTAGTTAAAATATACAGGCAGGGACATTTTAACAATCCAAAAATTATTCGCAATATCTTGATCATCATCATCTGAAAAAGGACAAATAAAGATATTATTAATTTTTTGATAAAATTTATTATTCAAGCGAAAACGAACTTGACCAAAATCCGCCTCAGACTTTTTCTCTTCGAAAACACAAAAACACAGGAATTTAAAGTGAGTATAATTATCTAATAATAATTAAAATAATACAGAGTCTAGTAGCTCCCTCATCAAACTTATATTTATACAGCGTGTCCAAAAAGTCTGGAAACACCCAAATAATTTCTCAGCTGAATTACTATTGGAAAATGTTAAGGTCGCCTTTGTAGTAATTTTTTACGAGGAATCCAATGGTGACCTTGGATTCGACCTTGGACCTCATTTTTGAGGTTATTTCAAGGTCAACCTCATTTTTTTAAATGGTAACCCCTATTTTTTATAGCGGAATCTGAAAGAGCGGAAAATTTTACGTCCGGATATGTATTAAGGTATGAGGTTGAGGTTGTCCCCAGAGGTCAAATTGAGGTCAAAGTATGATTTCTTAAAAATTTCGCGAGTTCAGTGGTAAAACAAAACAAACAAAGGTAAGGTTTGGTAAGTTCGAACGAACACTTGAAGGTGACCTCTGATTCGACCCTGAACCTCATTTTGAGCCTCATTTTTGAGGTTATTTCGAGGTCAACCTCATTTTTTTAAATGGTAACCCCTATTTTTTTAGCGGAATCGGAAAGAGTGTGAAACTTTACGTCCAAACATGTACTCAGAACATAGTTCAAGAAGGACCTTGACGTTCATTTGAAGGTCATTTAAACTTAATGACGGTCTGATCTTGTGTAAACTTTTTAATTTTTTTAAACAGTCTAACATCTTATTTCAAGTGCTCGAATTATTTTCCATCCACTTTTTGATAGTAACCTAATCGATGATCGAAAACACCAACAGTATTTTTGATCATTTCAGTAGGAATGAGAGCTGATTCATTGTAAAATTTTTTGAAGCGTTTAAATATTGAACATTGTTACTTGTTATTTTTCGTATGGTTAGAGTGACAATAAACTATTATTCATTCCATAACCACCACAGAAAAGGGTTGGTCATCTTTCAAACATATTTTTTGAAAATTAAAAGTTCTTTTTATTTTCAACTCAAAAAGTATTTTTGGATAAGGTCTACTACGAAGAGTAATAAAAATGAACAAACTCACTGATAGAGAAAGAATAACGATTCTCATGATGAGAGGTTGGGGACACATGCAGCGATCTTATAGGGCCGTAAGAGATATTTTTAATGCTTCATTTAGGGTTGGTGGAACTCCACTATCATTTTCAACAGTTCAAAAACTGTTAGAAGGTTTGAAAATACCGGCACTATCAGCGATTTACCTCGATCAGGCAGACCAATGTCAGCAGGTAACGAAGAGAAATCTTTAGATGTTGTGTTAACATTCACCGAAGATCCGCATACTTCCGTTCGTAGAGCTGCTCAAGTGCACGAAATAAGTAAATCATCTATTCATAACATACTAAAGAGAGAGAAGTTCCATCCATTTAAAGTAACGCTAATACACAAGTTAAATGAAGATGATTTCGATCGTCGCGTTGAATTCTGTGATGATATGAAGGCACGCATCGTACAAAATCCAAATTTTCCATCAAATATAGTCTTCTCAGATGAAGCTACATTTCAACTTGACTCAAGCGTAAATAGGCATAACTGTAGATATTGGGCAGTTGAAAACCCTCATTGGGCAAGAGAAGCCAAGTCACAATATCCACAAAAATTAAATGTCTGGGCTGGAATATTAAATAATAGGATTATAGGACCATTTTTTATTGATGGCAATTTAAATGCAGAAAAGTATGAAACTATGTTGCGGAATCAAATTGTTCCTGCTATAAGAGAAATAGCTGGAGAGGACTTTAATAACACATGGTATCAACAGGACGGTGCAGCAGCTCATTATGCACGAAACGTTCGCACATACTTAGATACAGTATTCATTAATAGATGGATAGGACGAAGAGGTGCAATTGAATGGCCAGCTAGGTCCCCCGATTTAACGCCTCTAGATTATTTCTATTGGGGTTATCTGAAGGATCGTGTATTCAAAACAAAACCCTTAAACTTAGATGAATTACGTGAAAGGATCATTGATGAATCAGCTCTCATTCCTACTGAAATGATTGAAAATGCTGTTGGTGCTTTCTATCATCGATTAGGTTACTGTCAAGAAATGAATGGAGAACAGTTCGAGCACTTGAAATAAGATGTTATACTGTTTAAAAAATCAAATGTGAGAGGCAAGGGGACTCACGTAAATCAAGCGCCCCATCGTGAGAGGCAAGGGGACTCACGTAAATCAAGCACCCCATCGTGAGAGGCAAGGGGACTCACGTAAATCAAGCGCCCCATCGTGAGAGGCAAGGGGACTCACGTAAATCAAGCACCCCATCGTGAGAGGCAAGGGGACTCACGTAAATCAAGTACCCCAAAGGGAACAGATTTACTACGTCCACGTCGTTGTTCCTGGGTAACGCTAAATGTAAAAAAATTGAACTTGACATGACTTTTAAGGACAATGTCAAGGTCACCATTAGATTTCTCGTTGAAAACTACTAAAGAATTAACCTCGCTCAGTGTGATAAAAAGTTTACACAAGATCAGACCGTCATTAAGTTTAAATGACCTTCAAATGAACGTCAAGGTCCTTCTTGAACTATGTTCTGAGTACATGTTTGGACGTAAAGTTTCACACTCTTTCCGATTCCGCTAAAAAAATAGGGGTTACCATTTAAAAAATGAGGTTGACCTCGAAATAACCTCAAAAATGAGGCTCAAAATGAGGTTCAAGGTCGAATCAGAGGTCACCTTCAAGTCTTCGTTCGAACTTACCAAACCTTACCTTTGTTTGTTTTGTTTTACCACTGAACTCGCGAAATTTTTAAGAAATCATACTTTGACCTCAATTTGACCTCTGGGGGTAACCTCAACCTCATACCTTAATACATATCCGGACGTAAAATTTTCCGCTCTTTCAGATTCCGCTATAAAAAATAGGGGTTACCATTTAAAAAAATGAGGTTGACCTTGAAATAACCTCAAAAATGAGGTCCAAGGTCGAATCCAAGGTCACCATTGGATTCCTCGTAAAAAATTACTACAAAGGCGACCTTAACATTTTCCAATAGTAATTCAGCTGAGAAATTATTTGGGTGTTTCCAGACTTTTTGGACACGCTGTATACATCCGAGGGTCATTTGACAAGTACCTAGCCTCACCGCCAGATGGTGCCACTATCGCACCAGAAATACACTACAGTGCAGTATCTTCCTGTAAACGGTTACAGACGAAATTTCAGCCGGATCGGAGTTGTAGTTTATTTTTGAGAGCGTGTGAAAGTAAATGTGTCCGTTGATTTTTGAAAAAATGGAGAAAGAACAATATCGGTCGGTGATTCGATTCTTGTTTTTGGAAGGGAAATTGCGCAGTGAAATTAAAGAACGCTTGGATGCAGTGTATGGGGATGCTTCTCCTTCGATGGCGACCGTTAAATTTTGGTATAACGAGTTTCAACGTGGTCGTACGTCGGTTTTTGATGATCCACGCCCAGGTGCTCCGAAAACAGCCACTACGGAGGAGAACGTGACAAAAATACACGATATCGTTTTGTCAGACCGCCGATTAAAGGTGCACGAGATAGCTGCGATAGTAGGCATCTCAGAAGAACGCGTGTGGCATATCCTACATGAGATTTTAGGCATGAGGAAGCTGTCAGCAAGGTGGGTGCCGCGTTTGCTGACTGCAGACAACAAGCGCATCCGTGTGACCCGTTCAGAGCAGTGTTTGGAGCTATTTAATCACAATCCAAAAGAGTTTTTGCGTCGTTACGTGACCGTCGACGAAACATGGATTCACTAGTACACTCCAGAGACCAAGGAGCAGTCAAAACAGCGAACCTTACCCGGTGAACCTGCTCCGAAGAAGGCGAAGACGGTCCCGTCGGCCGGAAAGGTGATGGCCACTGTTTTCTGGGATTCTCAAGGTGTGATTTTTATTGACTATCTGGAGAAGGGCAAAACGGTCACAGGACAGTACTACGCCGAACTATTGAGCCGATTTGACGCCGTGTTAGAAGAAAAACGGCCCCATTTGTCTAAAAAGAAAGTGCTTTTCCACCACGATAATGCACCGGCTCACACTTCTGCACTCGCCACGGCTAAATTGGTCGAATTACGCTACGAACTGCTGCCCCATTCACCGTATTCTCCAGATTTGGCTCCGTGCGACTTTTTTTTGTTTCCGAACCTAAAAAATTCGCTCGCCGGGAAGAGATTCCACTCCAATAATGAAATAATCGCCGCCACGGAGGCCTATTTTGCAAACCAAGAGAAAACATTTTTTTTAACGGGGTTAAAAAAATTGGAACACCGCTGGACCAAGTGTATTCAACTAAAAGGAGACTACATTGAAAAATAAATTTTATTTTTTGTAAAATTTTGGTGTTTTCATTTGTAGGCTAGGTACTTATCAAATACCCTCGTACTATACAAACGTAATGGTTTTTCTTTGCGTAATTGTAGTTTTTATATACGAATTTTTAACCACAACAATCCCCATCTTATTTCTTGGTTTTCCTAACTATCGCTCTTCGTAGATTATTCCAGTTCACATAGATGGAAAGTAAAATCCTCTTTCCCTGCCTTTTGTAACCCTTGGTCGGTAGAAACCATATCAAACCCGAGAATAACCACAGTTGTTGTAAGCACGTGTGATCGTTGAAAATTGGTGGATATACAGGCACTTAAATAATCCTTTGCGGTGAATTCAGAGCCTAGGAATAAAACAAGGAAAAAGGAATAAATATATTTCTTTTTATAGACCTATATTCATAATATTTCCCTTTTTGATCGAAAGTAAATAGAATAATTATACCAATTATTCACTAATAATAAACCGAATGTCAGAGAATGATTTACATTATATATCCTTTTTTCAAGCCGAGTTCACTCGAGTAGCAGTAATATAATAAAGTCTACCTTGATTTAAACAACGAAATAACTATCATACACTTACGTTTTTCCTAATTTTAGTAATCCCTGCCAACGTTTATCTAAATTTATTTTATTACTTGTAGCGGTACATAAATTACAGTCCTCCATTTGAAACTAATTAATAACGTTATGCCTAGTAGATAGGAGCGAACCGTATGTCTTGTAATTTTTATTATTTGATCCTAGGTTAACACGCACATATTTGCACTTTGCATTACCTCGCCTGAGTCTGACAGCGCCGTAAATACCTTGGCTGGTTTTAAGGATGACACTCGTTTCTTAGGTGACAATGGCACCTCAACTCCAAACAGTCCTCCTGTCACGGTGATCTCAGCTTCCAAATACAAGGAATAGGTTATCATCTCAAGTTCTGGTTTATCATTTCTAGCTTCGTGCGCGTACCGATTATAGCCGAACTTCAAAGACTTCGGCAATTTGCTTCCCACGCTCTGAATAAGCTCCGGGTTTTGTAAATAGCCTACAAGGTTAAACTTATGACAGGCTACAATAGCATTTTTCAACTTAGTAGCAAATTGCGTTAACTTTGCATCATCCGCTTTTAAATCCGGTAGTGCTCTAACGTCTTCCAAAGTTTTTCGCGCGACCACGTGTTTGTTACCAAAGCGCAATTTTAACTTTTGCATGATCGACGTGGCGTCTTGAACTGTCACAAGCAATATATTTATCGATTCACGGGCGTCCCCTTGAAGGGCCTCGAAAAGACGCGTGACATTTTCACGGTCACCGTACTCACCGCGTTTGGAAGTCGAGTCATAGGTTGTTTTGAAATACAATCACTCCAAAGGGGCTCCCGTAAAAGTCGGTAATATTTTCACCGAAGTAAGTCTGTTTATTAATCGCAGATTTCCTTCGCCGAACTACGCTTCACGGAAGGCCTACAATGTCGAGTCCAAGGCAGTTCCGAGTTTTGCCGTTGATTCTTCCGTTGACTCGGCTTCTGACGTCGCATTCTTACCTACTCGACATGACGTGCTATTCGCAAAGGCCCCCGCTTTCGCGTTGCTCACTCCTTCAAGATGACGGCCTGAGCCATAATCTCCGGGATTTAATCCCCGTGATTGGTACACTTAAAGAGGGCAAGACCACGTCGCCAATGCTTCTTGGTTTCAGTATACTATTCTCCGAAAGTGAGACAATGACATCCTCTCCCTCCCTGTATTTACTACCTGGATCGCGGAAGGTAGGCGCTTTTGTCGGGGCGTCGCTTGCTGTGGCATCGACTGTCCGCCAACGTCGAATTCGTGTCGTTCCTCCGACTTCAAGCCACCTTCGACATTGTTCGCCGCGATATTTCTATTTGCCTTGATGGCTTGTATATCCTTTTTCGGTGGTTGTACCCGTGCTCTCTTTTTGCTTGGTTGACTGTCTTCATTAGGAACCACTCCTCTTTCTTGTTTGTCCTTCTCTCTTGTTCCTTGCTTTTTTCGTCCGGCAACGGTTTTTTCCTGTTTTTGTGCTTTTGGCGGCATCGCGACGTGTGCTCGCTGCGCACTGTTCACTGTAGTTGCACGACCACTTCCTGGAGCAGGTTTATTTTACACTCATTTCTCACAGTTACTTACTTATTACTTTACACAATTGTCACGAATGTAGGTAATCATTAACTTTCTTTCCTCTCACAAATTTTCTACCCGACAGCGTCCCGGGTTTCGGCACCAGTTTTATATGTACAGGAGAGGATGTAGGAAATATATAATTCTAATTTAATATTACACAAAATGATTTTATTTTGTACTTTTACAATTGAATGGTGTACATTCGTGTCTGAACGCCGGCGATCTACTACCACCGTTCGCAGGACCGCAAGCTTGTCACCTCGGCGCAGCGACGCAAACGCCCCTCGTGGGGCCTGCGCGGTGATTTCGCACGCAGGAAAATTTCGACGGGTTTTTAAACTTGGCGGAAAGCGCTTAGGTAGCGAACAAAATCCTGCGATGGCTTTTAGCATTGCGGGCCCTAGAAGCGCCGCAGCAACCCAGCAAAGAATCTGAACGCATAACCTTCAACAACAAGAAGAAGTCGCTGGGATGGAGTTCGATCTCGCTCCTTAGCCTGGCGGCCCCGGCAGATCCTGAGATCTCCCGTACATGCAGGATCTACAAAACCAGAAGCAAGCTTCTCTGCGCGGTCGTCGCAGCCTCAAGACGACCAAAATTGTCTCTAACTGGGGGCTTCACGGCTGCGCTTTCAAAAACAAGCGCGCATAAGAGGCATGACAGAGACTCTACCGACCTTTTCGTTCGTAACACCTCATTTTAGCTGTCAGTTCTCAGATTCATACGCCGGAGTGCCGTGGCTTTCTCCTTACAAAATAAAGCGCAACCACGTCACCAAATGACACACTCACTCGCTTACAGCTACATCGCGACATCAACATCGTGTGGCGAAAACAATATGACATAAACCAAATATGATTATTCGCTGATTTTTAATTTGATACGGGCCAAAGGAAGAGAACAACTTTTTATATAATTCGAGAGAAAATACATAATATGTACACATTTAGATATACACACAGACCTCTACATCCATACACGTACAACAAATACAGCACGGCATCATTCATAGCCAAAAATTGGTATACAGTGGTTTTCGAGGACGCTGATCAAAATTCTGCTATTGGACTTTCGAAATTCAAAATGGCGGATCCAATAAGGCTGCTAAAAGTTCGAAGGAAGCTTAAAGTTTCTATACAGGGATTCTCCAGGTTGCTGATCACGATTTTGCTATCAGACTTTCGAAATTCAAAATGGCTGATCCAATATGGAGGTTGAAAGTTCGAAAAAAGCTTAGATTTTGCTCAAAATTGTCCAACGCATGTTTCTCTTTACCTCTTGGGTGAAAAAATAAAACAGAATTTACGATTTAATCACTTTCTAAAAATAAGGGTTGACGAGCGGAGCGAATAGGGGGATACTCCCCTAGTATATATACATATACTCGCTTTCGCACCGCAATTTCCTTTTACTTAAAACTAAAAATTTAATACCACTTATATAATTTATTCATTTAATTTAATATACACTGTAAGAAAACTTCCAAATTTACTGACGAGGGTCGATGCCCAACCACCGAGGGACGCGAACGAAAATTTGGTGGTGAGCGATCCACCGAACGCCGATGGAGAGCCGCCACCATGCGAGCACAGCGAGTTACCGAGGGATAGACACCCGGCCGAGTAAAACTTGCCCCTAAGAAGCGCCTGCGGAAGATGGTACGCGTAGTGGTACGTCAGATCGCGAATAGAACTCGGGCGAAACAATGTGTTGTAAGTGAGGAGTTTCTTTATATTGCGTGCTAGTGAATTTAAGTATAGTAAAATCGTAGTATCATGGCGTCGCGTAAGAGAGACAGAGATAGATTTGGCGCGGAAAACGAGTGAAGATAAATTAGATAATTAATTTACTTATCCGATTTTCATTAATATTACTTAAATATTTGAACCATGTAAACATTACAGCGAGAAACTCTTGACATGTTTACAACATATTTATGTGCATATTTTTTACAGTTTCAATAAATAAATTTAGTCAAATTAATCCAATCAATAAGATGACAAACTTTAAAGTAAATTATCTTAAAACTAATTTTTTAATATTATTCAGGTTATTCTCTTAGTCTTTCCCTGGCTCGGCTCGACCAAATGATCTGAAAGTATTAGATCTTTTTTTCTTCAGTAATTAAGGAGGTATGTAATACCGTCCTCTATTGTGCGCCCTACCATACCGGCCGGACAGCAATAATTCGTTATAAGTCGATTATTACTATGATTAGAAACTTATCCAAATTCGATTGCCCAACGTAATGTAATTATCTATTTCAGGCCCTGATTCTCTAGCCGGACACTTTGAAAATATTCTTTAGAGCTTTCAAATAGCTTTTTTAAAGATATTTCAAGCGAAAAAACCGATGCAGAAGCTAGCGGAAATTAAGAAAACTCGGGTATAGTTTACGAGGCACGAACGCGCGTTCGCTGCAAAAGCGCGATCATGCCGCGTAGACCTAAACTCAGATATCAGGCCCTGATTCTTTATCTCGTTAACTGATTTTCATTGTAGTAACTTACACGAAGACAGAAGAAATAGAGCTTACCCTGTAAGGATTTTCATAGAGACCCTGTTGAAAATATCCATGTGGATTTTACACTGATTTCCACATAGAATCCATATGGAATCCATATGGAATCTATACGGATTCCATATGGATTCCATGTCGATTCCATGTGGAAATCAGTCCCAAATCGTCCTGTGGACTTCCACATGGAATTCCATATAGATTTCTATATGAATTTTTCTACAAACATTTGTAAAACAAAATCCGTATGGATTTCCATGTAGATTTCCATGGGAAAATCCAGGTAAAAACGACATGATCCATATAGATTTCCACATGGATTTCATATGGTAATTTTAATGTTTATAAAAATGTTTATTTATAAAATTGTTATATTTTTTTTTACTAGGATACATATTTTTGACAACAAGTACTGTAGAATCTTTTCGAAGAATTACATAAGAGGAAATTATAGTTTATAATTTTTTATGCTTTACTGATATGGTAAAAAACGTATCCCTAGTAAAAAAATTTTAAAATTTTATAAATAAACATTTTTATAAACATTTAAATTACCACATGGAAATCCATATGGAAATCTATATGGATCATATCGTTTTTACCTGGATTTCTCCATGGAAATCTACATGGAAATCCATACGGATTTTGTTTTACAAATGTTTGTAGAAAAATTAATATAGAAATCTATATGGAATTCCATGTGGAAATCCACAGGACGATTTGGGACTGATTTCCACATGGAATCCACGTGGAATCCATATGGAATCCGTATAGATTCCATATGGATTCCATATGGATTCCATGTGGAAATCAATGTAAAATCCACATGGATATTTTCAACAGGGGAACCTCTACTGGACTATGTAATATTCGACGCTGAAAAGTGCATAGACTTGAAAACCAAAACTGGTATTCATGTATACAGCTTCATCGGTGCTAAAGTAGAAAAACAGCATTAAAATTCAACGCGCTAACATACCAAGACTCTCCAACCTACGGAAGTAAGCTAGAAAACACCGTAGTAAAGGATAAGAATTAATCCAACGGAAAAAGAAGTTTCAAAACCTATTTTCAACTGCAATCTAGTACAAGAGGGCCACCTATTTAACATACAAATCCACCTAGACTAAAAATCGTATAAAGAAGGCCTAATAACATCTTTAGCGGAATATTATTCAGCAAGTTATCGTATTCAACTCCAACATCCACTAAGACTCGAAAAACTATGAGAGAAACCAAATCATATCTTCACTGTCGACCTAGTGCAAGAGAATATTGTATTCAACTTAAAAATACATCTATACTCGAATACCTATTGAGGGCACCTAGTATACACCTTCATCGGTCAGCTAGTGCATGAGGATATTGTATTCAAAATATATCAACACTCAAGAACCTATTGATAGAACCCGGTATAAATCTTCATCGGCGACATACTCCAGGAGGACATCGTATTCAACACGAAAAAATATTGGGATTCAAAATCGTCAACTATGTTAGTTGGATTGTATAAGTAAGATAGAAGCTTAATTATAGGTTAAATTTTCCATTATCAGTTGAACCCGCATTAATTAAACCCGTGTTCAATTAACGATTAAAATTTTAATTCGAAACGGGGGTTTAATTAACGATTAAAATTTTGAAGAGAAGAGGCCAGGATGTCATCTACCAACGATCTGAACAACGCTCTCGCAACCATGAGTATATCGGACGACCGGAAGAAACCAGATCATTTACAGGGAAGTTCCCTGGATTAGCGTAAGAAAGATATAACATGTCGTTACTGTAAAAAGACCGGTCACGTTGAAGAATATTAGTAAAAGGCACGACATAGGAGATCCTAATAAAAGTTTGAAAAATGATAAACAAGATAATTCTAGCGAAAGCCCGGGGAACGTGAGCGTGTTTGTTATCTCGTCGCGGAATTATAGCCGCAGTCTCGAATGGTTTCACAAAACGGACGAAACGAACGTTTGGCTCCTCGATCGTGGCGCGTCGCGGCATATTTCTTGTAAAGGGGAATGCTTTGCTGAACTCACGCCGAGTAAAAATGAATTTTTTTATCTTGGGGATGGTACAAAGTTATCCGTCGAGGGAAAAGAAACAATTTTAATTAGTCGTTTAATTAATGGCGAATGGCACGACGGTTTAATTAACAATGTATTGTATGTACCAATGTTGCGTAAAAACTTAGTATCATCGGGCGTTTGTACCTCAAACGGATTTCCGATCTCTTTCGAGTGCGACTATGCGGAATATTTGTATGAAAAATGATGATGATTGATAGCGCAAGGCATAAAATTGAAAAAAAAATAACCTTATTTATGATAACTGATGAGATGAATGACATCAATCAGATTTTAATGTTGATGAGAAGGAATAGAATGGTCCAGCTTGTAACATCAACTTTTGATGCTACAATAGCTAAATAGTTTACATTTATTCGACCTATAAAAAGGTAACTTTTGTCGAACAGAAAACTTATAAATATAAAAAGAAAATATAATATAATAGTTGGGATTGCTACTGCTTAAATATACGAAGTATATTTAACAGTGCCAGTTCCCATTATAGGCAGTGATATGTATATTTTAATTATTAAAATTTCAATTGTCGATTTTAACAAACAACTATTGCATTTCTCAGTTAATTTAAGTTGTTCATTGTTCTCTTTCTTAAAGTTATCAGTAGAGTTGATGGCATAAGTAATACATGCTATTGTATTTAGTTGATGTTTTCTTTTACCCATTTCTTTAGTTTACTTTTTTTATTATATATTTTAGTGATTGTTTGTAAGTCATTAGGTAAACAATTGAATTGCATTATTGCTCTAATATAACTGTTTTTAATGCTAATGATTTTGAGCCTTTTTGGAATATGAATACTTTTCTTTCTTGTGGTTTTATTTGAGTTAAGATGTATCAACTGTAATCATTGTAATGATAAGATAGGGGTTCATATGAAAATATTTTATCTAAGTACATAGGGTTCGTATGAATGATAAATTTGTTTTTATTAACTATTTTTAGTAACCTAATTCGTAGTTTTTTGAGCATATTGATACTGTTCGAATACGCGCCTCCCCAGGCTATCATTTCATAGGAAATGATGCTGTGAAACAAGTAATATACGATATGTAAGCTTTCTGTTGACATAATCTTACAAGGAGAGGGTTTCAGCTGCGGGAAACGGATTTTAGCGGGCATTGGAGAGTCGATTTCTGGTACCTAAAAATGAAGCCCAGTGCTCACATTTCGGTCAAATGGGCCCTTTTTCTTGAGATATGGGCAATTTAATCTCAAATATCGTCTATTTCATTAAAAAATGATGTCTCTTCCATTGAGTGTCGCATTGCAAATATTTAAGATACGAAAACGAGGAAAAAAAATTATAAAAGTAGACAGTAACAGCTAAAATTTAAGCCCTGATTCATTAAAAAATATTGACCTTCCAGGAAGTTACAAGCAATCAAAGATAGGATACGAAAATAGTTAGAAATGCGATTCATTTAATCGGTTAAAATGAAGAAAATTTTTTAACCATTTTCGTACCCTATCTTTGATTGCTTGTAACTTACTGGAAGATCAATATTTTTTAATAAATCAGGGCTTAAATTTTAGCTTTTACTGTCTACTTTCATAATTTCTCTTCCTCGTTTTCGTATCTTAAATACTTGCAATGTGACAGTCAATAGAAGAGACATCATTTTTTGACGAAATAGACGATATTTGAGATTAAATTGCCCATATCTCAAGAAAAAGGGCCCAGTTGACGGAAATGTGAGCACTGGGCTTAATTTTTAAGTACCAGAAATCGACTCTCCAATGCCCACTAAAATCCGTTTCCCGCAGCTGAAACCCTCTACTTGTTAGTCAGTTTATAGAAAATGAAAATGAGGTATTTTGTTTTGTTGTAAATGTAATCAATGTGTTCATTCCATCTCATAACACTGTTAAAGCGTATCCTTAGATATTTGGCATTCCGACTCTTGATTTTTATACCATATATATATTGATGTTTAAGTTTTTTGGAGTACTATCATATTGATTACCATATTCCATGTACACTGTTTTGTCAGTGTTTAACGAGAGTTTACTCAGAGCTAACCAGCTGGATATTTTTCGTAAAAAATCATCTATTTTTTATTCCACTTCATGCAATGTTTCAGCTGTCGTGATAACAGCAGTATCATCCGCATATGATATGATAGTGTTTTCAGGCATGTCTAATAATAAGTCGTTGATGTAAAGTATAAATAATAACGGGACCAAGATAGTACCTTGGGGGAATCCCATTGTTACTGTTTCAAATTGGCAGGTTTAGTTATTTAATTTTACTCTTTGTTGTCTATTGGTAAGGTAACTTTTAATAGATTATGAGCAATTCCTCTGATTCCATAATTTTACAATTCATCAAGTAGGATTTGATGATTTACAGCAAGCAGATCGCATGCATTAATAAAGTTTGTTATTCTATTGTGTATAATTTTTTCGAAAATTTTTGCAATATTGGAGATTAGCGATATAGGTCTATAATTGGTAGGAATATGTTTTCCTTAGATTTGTGTATTGTTATGACTTCCGCTATTTTTAAAGCGTCAGGACATATTGCCTTATCAATACATGGGTTATTAATAGGCCAGTCAAATTAGATTATATTAGCCCGTTTTTCTCCTTTACTGTAACTAGAGGTTTTCAAGCAGATTCTGATCGCGGGAGTCATCAGGTACAATAATCCGGTGAATGAGAAAAATAATTATGTCAGGATCATTTTTTAAAAAATGAATTAATGATCGAAAAATCAGTTTTTTGACTACAGAAAAAATACCGACTTTACAGAAAAAAGCTCAGTATAAATTTTGTAGATACTAAAAAGATCTATAAAACTCAACTTTCAGAATTAAATTTAGTTAATTTGTTTATCTGCAAATCGCAAAAAACCGCTGAAAATGGCCATTTTAACAATTGTTTATTACTCCGTTAAAAATTTTGCTAGGCGCTTGATAACTCGTTAAAGTATGGCTGTTATGGTACATAATAAGCTGTTAAAATTTTAGCTAAAAATATTCAATAGTTTTTGCATAATTGCATTTATTTATTACATTTTGGTCATTTTTGCGTGATTTTTCCCAAGCCGTAGGGCATCGTACGAGGATGCACCAAAGTGATTTTGAAAGTTTAACATCTTTACTTTCACGAACAATGAATAGCTAAACGATTATTTAAAATTTAATTGTTTAAAATCGCAAAATAAAAAAGTAATTTTTTTGTTACAAATAATTGGAATTGCGACTCCTGTATTTGTCGTAGGTTTGTTGGAAAGCTGGCATTTTTTCCCGAATTTTAAGCTATCTACGAACACTCTAGATCCTCTGGGAGCGGAGATAATTTTTGTTTGTATTAATCGCCGTCTTTAATTATTAATATTAAGAAACGAATCAGGGGCGAAAAATCGAATTAATAGTTGTACTAACATAAAAAAAATATTGCGTCACATTTATTGCAAAATTACATTGTTATAAATAATCACAAAGGTGCGGGTCAAAAGTGGAGAAAGCTAGTATCACGTGAAAAACTGAGCATAGGAACTTCAAATCCGATGCGCTCGGATTTTCAATTATCTCGGTAACTAATTGACATAAACACTTCACTTTAATTTGGAATAGCTCGTGAAAATATGAACATCTGGCCTACTCATTTCCCCGAAAAAGTTTATTTAACAACACTTAATTAACAATAATTATTTTTATTAACATTTTACTCTTGTTTTCATAAATAAATAATTAATTATATATATATATATATATATATATATATATATATATATATATATATATATATATATATATATATATATATATATATATATATGTTTTATATTAGTTTTCAGGACATTCCAGATGTTTAACGTTGGTTTCGGGGACATTTGTTACTTTTGGGGACAGTCCCTGAATCTACATATGTTTAACATCAGTTTTGAGGACATCGGCCCCCGTAAGAGACATTATTTCTTTAGTCACGTATAGGTATACAGTAACATGGGGTCCTGGGAACTAACGTTATACAAGTTTATATATATATATATGTAATTATCCCCCCATCCGTTTATGGAGCCCATCCCTGTATATTAGTACCTACAGCCCAGAGGTCCCTATGGCAAGTTACTAAAGAAATAATGGACCCTGGGATTATAGACTCTAGATCGGGCTCCATAAACGCCCGAGAAAAATATTTTATGGGACCCGGGCTCCATAAATATGCTCATGTGTATAAAAGGGCTCCATAAATCTGTTAAAACAAATGTGTGTGTGTGTGTGTGTGTGTGTGTGTGTGTGTGTGTGTGTGTGTGTGTGTGTGTGTGTGTGTGTGTGTGTG
Source organism: Torymus aiolomorphi (assembly GCA_036365515.1). Taxonomy (NCBI): domain Eukaryota; kingdom Metazoa; phylum Arthropoda; class Insecta; order Hymenoptera; family Torymidae; genus Torymus; species Torymus aiolomorphi. The sequence continues at coordinate 151,304,039 of CM070875.1, read as the reverse complement.
TGTGTATATATATATATATATATATTGTAATGGGAGGTCTGGGGAAATCTTCTGTAATTCCGCGAACCGAACCCTAGAACACGGTGCCGTCGAGTGCTACTTCTACGCCGAGCACTCGGGGTTGATGTTCTCTGGATCCCTGTTTACAAATGTCGAGTTCACGATTGAACTCGACTTTTCCGTGTGCCAGAAAGGGTTAATACTCGCGCTAGCTAGATACGAGGCGCGGCCACTCAGAATGATCGTCGTCTTAGTTCGACGATCCCGCGGAGGCGGCGGTATCCGGGAGAAGGTTAGGTGAAGGTTAATAAATAACGAGTGGTCTTGGTTACATTCAAAACTATAACAAGATCTATTCTAAATTATCCTATACAAAATACGCGTCGCGTTGCGCGTTGACAAGAAGGCGGGGGATCCGCCGCTCGGCGCGGGCGGATCAATGTGATTGTTTTTCGCTGGGCCGGCGATCAAGACACCGGCCGCTCGCCGCTGCGCGCCGAAAATACAAATCAATCGCTACGCGGAAAATAGGCGAAGAGTCTTACCGGGAGGGGAGTGCACTCCCCTCGTCGCTCGCTCACGAATCCGCTCCTGCGTCAGGCCTTATCCTCCGTTCGACTTCGGAGTTTTCAGGGCGAGTCCTAACGTGCAGCGTTCACCTACAGACGCTTCGGACCCCAGGAGTGGCTCGGATTGCTCACGTGCGCTGCTCTTCGTGGTCGGTACGTGTACGGGCGCTGCTCTGCACCGGTGAGGACGCACGATACCGTTTTCTTCGCGGACGATCAAATTAACTCGCGTACGCGCGGTTTGACAGCCCGAGAGAATCTGATTCAAAAAGAATCGGGCGCGACTTAGCAACGGTCAAAGTCGCGCCTGCCCCGCGCGTAGCTAACGCGAATACATCGTCCGAGCGATGTCAATACTCGCTCGACATATACGAATTCGCGGGAACGAGAGCCTAACGGGTTCGATAGAATACGGAGGACCGAGATGCTTATCTTCTCCGTATTTTATCTTGGAACCTCGTTATACCCCTCTCCCAGACGTTGCGTAGCGGGAGAGAAGCAACTCGATACTGAGACTCTCGTTCGATTCGACTTTACGTCGTCGTCGGCGGCAGAGACGACAGTTCCGGATACGCGCGGATCAGCTCGTGTACTAAACGGCTGATCAGACGATCCACGTCGAGGGATCGTCCGCACGCACACGGTGGGTCGCTCATCACCGTAATTCCGCTGAATTCCAACGGCGGTCGAGACCAATCCCAAGACGATTGATGGACCGGAGACTGTTGGCACTTCTGGCGCTGGGGCTCCGGTCGACAACTGCCGTCATTCCTCCAAGGTTGACTTGGCAGATCATCTCGTCTTCTTCTTGTCTTCGTCTTCGGGCCCTCTTTCCGCTCCGGGCAGGCCCAGTGAAGGTGCGTTGGTGACCTACACGTCCAACACAATTTTCTGGTTGGACTCGGTGGTGGGGAGTTATATGCTCCGAGCGCGTTCCTCGATCTTGACGAGCGGTATACTCGACTATCCATCCCCTGCTGGATATACCGCTGTTTGGGACGTCGAGAGGCTATCGTCGTCCAAGGATTCGAACCTGTTCCTTGATTCGAACCCAGTCCACTCGAGGGTTTTCTGCCTTTATCTCTTTTGGATAACTTTGGAGGTCGTTGCATGGCCGCTGCATACGCCTCTTTTTTCCCTGTCGAGCTGGACTTTTGAAGACTTCGGGACGACTTCTTGTTGTCTTTAGTCCCTAGGTCCGATCGAGGTTGCTTTGCAGAGTGTTTGGCTGCACCTGCGGCTCGTTTCTTATTAGGCGCAGCGGAATTATGAAGTGACGACATTTGCGCGCGTAGCTGGCGCAGCTCGTCGTGCAGTCGCCTCACTTCTTCGCTTAGGCGCCTAACTTTCTCCTCCTCCAATTTACGCGTCTGATTACATTCGCATTCGCAATGACGCTCGCCTTCTGCTTGCGTCGATACGTCGCGAAATTGCGAAGTAATCAGCGTTCGGTCCACCGGTTGTGCCGTCCCCAGACTATCGATCTCTTCCTCGTTGCTCCTTGGAAGGCTTGCCTGCTCTTCGTCTTCAGGAGTCTTTGAATGAGTAATACAGCCGTCCGATGCCGATATATTCCATAAACGGGCCATATCAGACGCTTCGGACAGGGGGAAGCTTGGAAAATCTCCCTTCCCCCAGGCTGCATTTACTCCGTCGTCTTGGGCTTGGGAGTATTCAGCACAGCCGTTCGGTGCCCTCAGGCAGTCTGTATACGCCAAGCGACGTGAAGTATCAGACTTCTCGAACAGGGGGAAGCTTGGAGAATCTCCCCTCCCCCAGGCTGTGCTTACTCCGACGTCGATTTCGTGGATGGAAGCTGAAGATGATGGCAATGGTGCGGTTGCTGCACAGCTGTCTGAAATCCATGTACGGTCGGCATTCCCCGAGCGACGCGCGTTCTCGGATTCTTCGGACTGGAAGGAGATCGGGGAACCTCCCCTCCCCCAAGCTGTGCTGCACCTTAGGTGCACCTGGACATCACCCGGTCCTCCCGCTGGAGATAAAGTGCTCCGTGGTGACGTAAGAGCCTCGTGTCTTACGTCAGGAGGACTGCCTGCTCTTTGGTTCATCTGCAAGACATGTGTCCTTATGGAACTCAGCAAGTTGTTGTCGACTGCTTTGTTCGACGCCAATTGCTGAAACAGGCTGTGGGTTGAGGGATCGGCAATTCCGTTCACTTCTGGAGCGCCGCTTGTATTGAGGGTCGTCGTGTTGACGAACTTATTCCTGCAATCGAGCCTCCTTGTGAACTGCTCGTAATCACTTCCACTTATTTCTTGTGTGAAGTGGGCTGGGTTGTAACTTCCCATTAGCCATTGAGCGATTCGCTTAGAATCCCCCTCGAGATGTCCGGTGCTTTTTAAATCTAGAGCTATATTTGCTTCTATTACAGCTTCAAAGCTCAGCTCTAGATTTTTGCGCTAATGCTCCATCTTATCGGCTAGTTCTTCTGGGGTCGATGATTCCATCTTGCGAAGCTAGACCGATTATATAAAAAATTTGGTGACGAATTGTGTGTGTATGCGCAACTAACTGCTGAGATTCTCTCTCTAATTGGCCGTCTGTTACGCAAATTACAATGTTAGAATTCTAACTACCACACACAATTGTCCCAAGCTGCTCGAGAATGACGTATCTCGATGCAGCTAGCTAGGAGAGAGCGTGGCTATTCCAAAAAAAATTCGCGACGATAACGATTTAAATAATTCCCGCAACCAAAAAAAAGGATGAAAGTATTCTCACTTTCGACCGGCTGCACGCACAGGCACGGTCAAACCAAAAAAAATCGCGTGAAAATCGCTTTAAATCTCGCGTCAAAAAAGGAATTTAATTCTCGCCACATATGACGACGAAAACAACGATAATCGTCGTTTAAATGCTCTCGCCCTGGCTTTACAGCAGTTTAAAAGGCTCGGGCTAAGTATACACAATACTACCCGAGCATAAACATAAACACACACAAAAACAAGCAATCGGCTGTTTTGTGTTTATGTTTGAATGCGCGTCGCGAGCCTTCTTGTCTGTTTGTTTACGCCCGGCACCTCGACTTGGCGAGTTTAAATCACTGCGCCTATCAGCTGTACCGGCATATGGCCATTGGCCGTCAGCTGAATAGTCGGGTGCAGTAATTCGCGCCCGGGCGAATTTAAACGAAACGCGATTTGAATAGGCCGGTCTCGAACGTACCGGCCGCTAACCTTCTCCTTAAACCCAACACGTTAGGGCGCCATTTGTAACGGATGAGTGAAAAAAAAAGACTTCACAGAAAAATAACGCATCTCGATACGCGCCGACAAGAAGGCGGGAGATCCGCCGCTCGGCGCGGGCGGATCGATGTGATTGTTTTTCGCTGGGCCGGCGATCAAGACACCGGCCGCTCGCCGGTGCGAGCCGAAAATACAAATCAATCGCTGCGCGGAAAATAGGCGAAGAGTCTTACCGGGAGGGGAGTGCACTCCCCTCGTCGCTCGCTCACGAATCCGCTCCTGCGTCAGGCCTTATCCTCCGGTCGACTTCGGAGTGTTCAGGCCGAGTCTTAACGTCCAGCGTTCACCTACAGACGCTTCGGACCCCAGGAGTGGCTCGGATTGCTCACGTGCGCTGCTCTTCGTGGTCGGTACGTGTACGGGCGCTGCTCTGCACCGGTGAGGACGCACGATACCGTTTTCTTCGCGGACGATCAAATTAATTCGCGTACGCGCGGTTTGACAGCCCGAGAGAATCTCATTCAAAAAGAATCGGGCGCGACTTAGCAACGGTCAAAGTCGCGCCTGCCCCGCGCGTAGCTAACGCGAATACATCGTCCGAGCGATGTCAATACTCGCTCGAGATATACGAATTCGCGGGAACGAGAGCCTAACGGGTTCGATAGAATACGGAGGACCGAGATGCTTATCTTCTCCGTATTTTATCTTGGAACCTCGTTATAATATATATATATATATATATATATATATATATATATATATATATATATATATATATATATATATATATATATATATATATATATATATGTTGGGTACGTATTATTAGTTTATTAAATAATAAAAAATGTTCACTTTTATAAAAAATTTTATTCAACATTCAAACGTCTATTGTATTGGTATTTTTCGCTTTTTTGTGTGTGATGCATCTTTGTGCGTTTGTGTAGCGTGTTCTTCTTCTTCTTCTGGTTCTTCGTCTTCTTCTTCTTCATCTACATCTTGACTATCATCTTCTGCATCATTTTGAATCGGCATTTGCATCATTCTTTCGAAAATCAACTCTTCGTCTTGCGTATCATCATTAATACCGATGTCTGTGATATCGTCTATCATGGTTTCTTCGACGTCCGTGGAACTATCACCATGACATGACGAACATATTTGAGAGTATCGTAGCTCATGTTTTTGGCAACTGCATGTTTTTTTTTTTGCACCCCATGTCACACCTGCAACTGATTTTACTCAGTAGTTCATCGGAAATAAGCGGTTCCAGCGTGTGTACTGGGTAGATGATATTTTGTCGCTCTTTCCAACCCCACGCTGTTGGATCCTTTTTATGGCCACTGCTGCAGTTGTAAGTATGATCTATATGATTGCTGCTTTATAGCACCTTCAGTCGGTGGAAAATTTTCTAATTTTATAGAACCTTTTAAAACTGATTTCTGAAAAACCGCTGCTCGCGAAGACTCTTTTTATCCTTGCTGCTATACATTCGGCTAACTACAATATATCGTTAGCACTCGCAGCTAAAACAGGATTCACGGTTGGATTATAAAAATGCTGTGCTTTTTGCTGTAGAACTATATCATTGGTAAGCGTTTTTATTAATTTGTTTTTCCCTTATTTGAAAAAACAAGAGGTCGTATCACATCCTGTGAAAGCATGCAGGAAACCAATGAACTTTTTTACTTCAGGATATTTAAAACTTTTACTGTCATGTATACAATCATTCACATTTTCTTTACCGGATTCTAAAAAGTAAACAGTATTAATAGGTGCGTGCTCTGTTAAGATTACCAGTAAGTCGATGTCTTCTCCAATGATCCAAGTTGTTCCGCTTATGCTGCATTTTTAAGCAGTACTCATAATGAGAAAATCAGCATCTTTTTTCGCTACGACTGTACTACATTTTTCTTTTTCAAACTCTTCGCACAGTAATTCAATTAACCTTTTTTTATTTTTATTTATGCTCAAAAATTTGTCTTGTGAAATTGTAGTAATCGTATTTCTATTGAATTCTATTTCTCGGCCTAAATTTTTATTCTCACTCCGTGACCTCCCGGCTGCTCATGTGCTTTTAACATTTCTACCCTCTGAGTAACCATCGAAAACTATGGTGGAATTTTGACTGTAATTATGGGTTGTGTAATCAACATACTCTTTAACAATAAACTCTATAGATTTATTAGTATCCCAGCGAACTTTATGCAAAAGAAAATCCCCATCAACCACATAAAAATCATTTGGACTATGAGATACACCAGAAATCTTCGAAAAATTATCATAGAATGATGATTTTCGTCCTTTCTGGATCCCGCCCTCGTCAAAAAGAGAAAGAGGGTAGGGAGCAAGTTCATATTCTAAAAACTTATATATATATATATCTATTTTGTTTTGAATATTTAATGATATTCTCTGGAATATAAGAGTTGGGTCAATTGTTACGACTTCGTTATCTATTTTCACTGAAAAATTGACTGCCTTCAATGATAGCACTTTGTCTTTTTTGTGAAATTTCACCGAACCAAAATCACCACCAATAATTCTGTTCATTGAAGATAAACCAATTTCTAATGCTTTGTAACAATTTATATTTTATCATCACCTATTATTCCAGTGCTAATCGATAATATATTATCGGTCACGGGTAATGGGTTATGATTTTGGAAAATTCTCTCAACTTTTTGGGATCCTGTAAATCTCTCGTGATTCGCGAATTACTTGCGTCTACGTGTTAATCCGAAGTAGCGTAAGTGATGTTACAAACTTGCTCCATAGCGTCCGTGACTTCAATTAGAACGATAGTTAACGGAATCCATTTACATAAAGTACTTTTCGTTATCCCACGTCCATGAGTCAATCCACCGCTAAGTTTCATCGGTTTCATTAGCATTTACTCAATAATCACGTCCGACCATGTACCAGATCGGTACTTCTCAATTCGCTTTATGGTAAAATAATCTGAACGACTAAATTTGTCATATTCCATAACATCTATGATATTTTCGAGATTATTCATATCTTGTAAATATAGGTATGATCTATATTACAAAAAAAAATATATAAGGTGGCTACTTTTAGCGTACAGATTATGGCCGCGGGCATGAAAGTAGGGCAGCATATTTTGGACACACTGCAAATGCATAGACCAATTTCCGCTTCTTTCAGCCTGAATAAACTGTTTAGTCAGATCAACCATATTAAAATAGAGAATCCATAATTGTGCAGTTCGGCCATTTTCTTTTATCGATTCTAATTTGTTTAAAAATTTGTTTTTTATTTCTTTGAACTTATCATTTTTTAGCAACGTATGAGACTTCGATTTTCCTACGAGGTTAAACAAATTATTCAGAACAAGTACTTCTTCATCTGAGAGATCGATTAAAGAAAAAATAATATTCGCCAAATTAAAATTGTATCAATTAATTTTTGTAGTTATTGAAACTATATTAAACTACTATATATTATTTGAAAATTTAACAAAAACTAGTAATATATTGTAACGACCCCAATTTATCAATAATTGTATCATTTAATTATCAGCAATGATTCTTTCATACATCCATAAAACTAATTTGTCATAGTAACTACTTTTATTTATTAGTACATTAAATACTTATGAACAATTAATTATTATTGGAAGATATTAAGAATAATCAATAATCAATTGAGAATAAAAATTTTGTCGAAATAAAATTAGGAAAGATAAATGAAAATACAATTCCAATCGACCCGTTGAAAGTCACAGAAGAGAGAAGCAAAAAACTTGATTTAAAACAAAGTGTATGTATGCATGATCCCTCTCCCTGCAAAATTACGTACGTATTGTGCGTGCGTGCGTGCTTGCGTGCGTGCGTGCATGCGTGCGTGCGCGTGCGCGTGTGCGTGTGTGTGTGTGTATGTGTGTGGAGAGTAGCACTAGTGCGCAGACGTAAGAGTGGGGATTTCATTTCAGGGGGCTAGACACCTTTTTTGTCTGAAATAAGAAGTCACATTTTAATACATAAATGTAAACTAATTATTTCATACTTTTTACATATAAAAGTGGGTATATTTACCTTACCTTAAAACTTTCTCCGATGGGCCTTTTATATGGTCCAGAACCATAGTCATCGATGAAACAAGTTTTTTCACTAACCGTAAGCTTTGAAATTTTCCTGTGGATGGATTGACTCCAGATTTGAACTAAATTACTCTTGAATAGTATAATTCTCATATGAGTGTAGGGATTTTTGATCTAATGAGAAAAAAAAATTGTGCTGTTTTTCAAGAGTTTTTTTTTTTTAATTTTTTTAAATTTTTTATATTTTTTCATAATTTTTCTGATGTAAAAATTTTTTCCGACATTTAATCCTAAATCCCTACACTCATATGAGAATTATACTATTCAGGAGTAATTTAGTTCAAATCTGGAGTCAATCCATCCACAGAAAAATTTCAAAGCTTACGGTTAGTGAAAAAACTTGTTTCATCGATGACTATGGTTCTGGACCATATAAAAGGCCCATCGGAGAAAGTTTTAAGGTAAGGTAAATATACCCACTTTTATATGTAAAAAGTATGAAATAATTTTGAATTTTTAATCGGACTTCAACGAGCCAATCTCTTATGCGTTAGTCGAATGTCTATTCTCAAATTGAGAAAGGTAGATTTTGTTTAAGCTTCCTCCTCTCTCGATAAGAATTTTTTGACAAACGGCGACACACATAAGAGAAAAATTTTTTTTATTTTTATTTTTAAAAATGAATAACTATTAATTTCGAAATAAAATATAATATCGGGGAGTTTCGTTCTTGTCATACTTGCTGGACTCGTCAGGAAGACCCAAGTAGACATATCTTCGACTCCAAAATAATGAAATTACTGTGAATTCTTATAGTGTGTAAGTTGTAATTTTTTATGTGGATTTGAAAAATTGGTTGCCATCTAGTGTTAAAAGGTTGGAACTAAGATTATACAAGAAAAGGCATTTTAGTGTCCGAATGCCATTTGATTCTAAATATGTTGTAAGCGCTCGTGGTGCTATCTTAATAGTTTTGAATTTTTAATCGGACTTCAACAAGCCAATCTCTTATGCGTTAGTCGAATATCTATTCTCAAATCGAGAAAGGTAGATTTTGTTTAAGCTTCCTCCTCTCTCGATAAGAATTTTTTGACAAACGGCGACACACATAAGAGAAAATTTTTTTTTATTTTTATTTTTAAAAATGAATAACTATTAATTTCGAAATAAAATATAATATCGGGGAGTTTCGTTCTTGTCATACTTGCTGGACTCGTCAGGAAGACCCAAGTAGACATATCTTCGACTCCAAAATAATGAAATTACTGTGAATTCTTATAGTGTGTAAGTTGTAATTTTTTATGTGGATTTGAAAAATTGGTTGCCATCTAGTGTTAAAAGGTTGGAACTAAGATTATACAAGAAAAGGCATTTTAGTGTCCGAATGCCATTTGATTCTAAATATGTTGTAAGCGCTCGTGGTGCTATCTTAATAGTTTTGAATTTTTAATCGGACTTCAACAAGCCAATCTCTTATGCGTTAGTCGAATATCTATTCTCAAATCGAGAAAGGTAGATTTTGTTTAAGCTTCCTCCTCTCTCGATAAGAATTTTTTGACAAACGGCGACACACATAAGAGAAAATTTTTTTTTATTTTTATTTTTAAAAATGAATAACTATTAATTTCGAAATAAAATATAATATCGGGGAGTTTCGTCCTTGTCATACTTGGTGGACTCGTCAGGAAGACCCAAGTAAGTTTTTCAAATCCACATAAAAAATTACAACTTACACACTATAAGAATTCACAGTAATTTCATTATTTTGGAGTCGAAGATATGTCTACTTGGGTCTTCCTGACGAGTCCACCAAGTATGACAAGGACGAAACTCCCCGATATTATATTTTATTTCGAAATTAATAGTTATTCATTTTTAAAAATAAAAATAAAAAAAATTTTTCTCTTATGTGTGTCGCCGTTTGTCAAAAAATTCTTATCGAGAGAGGAGGAAGCTTAAACAAAATCTACCTTTCTCGATTTGAGAATAGACATTCGACTAACGCATAAGAGATTGGCTCGTTGAAGTCCGATTAAAAATTCAAAACTATTAAGATAGCACCACGAGCGCTTACAACATATTTAGTATGAAATAATTAGTTTACATTTATGTATTAAAATGTGACTTCTTATTTCAGAGAAAAAAGGTGTCTAGCGCCCTTAAGCCTTCGCTGAGCTACGCTCTGATACACTATGGATACGATTTTCTCTTAGTTACCCTGTGACTTCACTTTATGAGAAATTTAGCCCGACGCGATAATAATGCTTCTGTACTTACCAAGGGTTCGATTATACCGTGCGTCAATTTCGTTAAATCTCCGTAAAATGTATCTCTTGCAGTTGTAATTTCATATTCAAACTGGAGTGGAGTTTATTATGTATCTTCACTAAAAACATAAAAGAATTCTACATATTCTTTTTGAAAATGACAAATAAATTATGAATCAATTTTCTAAAAACATTATAAATAAATAAGAGGCGTTTCACGTCAACTGCCCCAGCGCCGCGCGCGAGTGCCAAATCGTGCCATTTCAAATTTGTAGCCTCGCTCGTTTTGCACCTCTTTTTAGTTTGGCGCCTATACCATCATATAAATTACTTCCAATAATCATATTTTAACGCCAGAAAAGCTTTATAACTGGGCTAAAGATTATTGCAAAGAAACCAAAGTTTTTTATAGCAGTAAAGAATCATATGAAGATACTGTCTCGAAACTAAAACCAAGACTGGATAAGGCTAAATTCATACCAGGCACATTACAATAACATGTTATTATTCCAATTGATGAAAGTACATTGAAGCTCAAAAAAAACCTCTTTAAGTTCTGAATATCAAATCTTCCCGAGAAAAACTGTTAGAAAAAACAAAGAAAAATTATCTGCACTGAGAAAAAAGCGTTAGTATACTTACTATATTGCTGTTAGCTATGAAACTCTGTTTTTTTTTTTTTTTTTTTTTTATAAAAAAGCCAATAAAATATTATTCTTACATTACATAGAATTCGAAAGAACAGGTAAAAATTACGAAAGGTTATTAGGTAGCGAGGCAGGCCTAGTTTACGCGACGTCCCGCGCGACGTTCCGCGCGCAGGAGAGCCGTTTCGCTACTATTTCATGTTCTATTTTTCGAAGAAAACATCCTGAGCAAATTATGAAAAAAATCATTTTCTATGTAAAAAATGCTCAGGTTTCGATCTAAATGGTCAAAAGAAATATTAAAAATACACTTTTTGAGATATAAGACGTTTTGTACCTTTTGAAGGTGAAAATAGAAAATTTCGGAAAAAGTGCCTACACCATTGGAAAGCTGAGGAAAAAATACGTCGGAAACGCTTATAAAAAAATTTTTTTAGTTACATTTTAGTATCATAAACATGAGTTAGAAATAGCACGATTTGGCGCTCGCGCACGGCGCTGGGGCAGTTGACGTGAAACGTCACATAATTATAATGCTTATGTTCTTACCAATGGTTCCATATATGCAGTGCGTAAATCTCATTAAACCTCCGTAAAATATATCTCTTGCAGTTATAATTTTGTACTGAAACCGATCCAAATTGTCGATAAAAAACAAGCTACACAACTTTAGTACAGAAATTATTGTGAGATTGCGTAATTACACTATAAATCAGAAGAACATGCACTTACAAGCGTTCCAGAATTGAAATAGTATATAAACAGTATCAAACAGTATTTGAAACAAAATATTTTTCTTTACACGTGATGGAAGGTGTCACTAATAGCTCAACGATCAAACTAATACAAAGCCACGCTTCATTCGGATGGGACATGCGCACAAAGAACGAAGCAAAGTTTCTACCTCGAATGTATTTCTGAATGCATTATTCTGAACACAAAAAAGCGCGGCAGAATTCAAATCTACCCACACACACATATACTCACATACATAGAATTATATAAAAATATGTTGGAAAGATGATAGGAATGGTCCAGCTGTCGAAGTGGTTCAAAATGAATAAACCAGTTGTTTTCTTGCCGACGTTTCGGGCATTTTTATGCCCCTCTTCTAGGCTCTTTATTGAAAGTAATAAGTAACAGTATTAATTAAAAGAAATATATACATAATTACACAAAAGTCGATTTCACAGCGCAATAGATACTTATAGATTACATTTTATGCAATGTGCTCTACGCAGCGACAACTGTCAGTCAAAGAGAAAATACTTAAACAATCTCGACTTTATATACTTAACGTTTTGCATGTGTTAGTAAGAAAAGGTGTGAAATAACAAACGACCGAGGTGGGGCGCAAGTCAATACGGGTAGTCAAGCGTATACTTTATAGGAGTATTAGGGGTACATGAAGTATAGTGGCACTTATTTAGCCTTGCGTTAGACTACGTCTATAGTACACTTAGTCTATACTACTATACATCTATCGACAGTTCTCTATTTTTATGTGCTCCTAATACCGATTCCTCGCGCTAACCTCCATTACATAACATTGGAAAAAGAAACGTATAATTATATCAAACAATTAAATACAACATAAAATAGCACAAAAATGCAACACTTCTAAAGCTTACGACTTGATAAAAATACATAAACAAGGTTTGCCTGTCAGACCGATTATTTCTACAATTAATTCACCTACATATAATTTGTCCAAATTCTTTTCACAAATTTTACAAAATAAATTGAAAAAACCAAAATTCCACATTGACAATAGTTTTGAACTAAAATTAAAAATAGAAAAAATGAAAATACCTCCTGGATTTGATGTTATAAGTTTGGATGTAGTGAGTTTGTTTACTAATGCGTCTAATGAACTTATCTACGCTGCAATAGAAAAAAGATGGCCATACTTATATCATTACGTAAATATGAGTTGCAGTGAATTCATAGATGTCATTAAAGGACCCCGCACACAATGTATGGAAAAAAATCATCCGGTCAAATTTTGGGGGTTTTGCCCATGAGAACTTTTTTTCAGGTCCTCAAGATCTACCTTTTCCCCAAGTCTGATCCAATTTGACCGAATGATTATTTTCCATACACTGTGTGCGGGGTCCTTTATACTTACGCATAATCATTTCCAATTTAATAACGTCTTTTGTACACAAGTTTTCGGTTCGGGCGTGGGCAATCCGATCAATCCTATTTTGGCTGACATTGTCATGCAAGACCTTGAAAACTTTGCGCTATCTAAGCTATGCTTCGAATCTGTTTTCTATTTTCGTTATGTAGATATCCTTTTGTGTGTGCCAAGTAATATGATCGAATATACAAAAAACATTTTTAATATGTACAGTGAACATTTGAAATTTACAGAGGAAAGATCATGAGATAATAGAAATAGTTTCCTGGACATTGAAGTAATATTTAAAAACAACTGCATTATAACAAATTGGTATAGAAAACCGACTTTCTCTGGGAGGTTATTGAACTTTCACTCACAACATCCTAAGAATAATAAAATTGCAATTATTTACTCGTTGGTCGATAAAACTATTAAATTGTCAGATGAAAGCTTCCACTACGAAAATCTCAGTTTTATAAAGCAACTATTTTTTGAAAATGATAACCCTGTAGATCTAGTTAATATACACATTGAAAAAAGATTAAAATTTTTAAATAACAATTTGAAATATTTAAAGAAAGCAAAAAACCACGTATAGTGTTACGGTTGGTGGAAGAATTGAGACTGATTATGAAAAACTTCTTTAACAAATATTATACAGACATAATCTATAGTACTACTAATAAATTCAAGCGTTTTATAAAATTGGGAAAAGATACATGTAAAACAGGTGACAATACAAATGTGGTTTACCGTGTAAATTGTAATGACTGTGAGGCAACATATGTTGGGCAAACCAGCCGTAGGTTAGATATTAGAATAAAAGAACATAAAAAAAGATGCGAGAAATATGATAATAACAACGCCTTATATACACATATTAGTAACACAAATCATATTTTTAATTTTAATAAAATAAAAATATTGAATAAAGGGAGCCGGCTGGATTGCAGACTTCTATCTGAAATGTTTTATATACATTTGTAAAATCGATTTGTAAATAAGATGACTGACACTATGAAATTAAATGATGACTATAAAGCGTTTATACATAGAAATAAAATTTAAGTTTCACCTCTCCAATGTTATGTAACGGAGGTTAGCGCGAGGAATTAGTATTAGGAGCACATCAAAATAGAGAATTGCCGATAGATGTATAGTAGTATAGACTAAGTGTATTTATAGACGTAGTCTAACGCAAGGCTAAATAAGAGCCACTATACTTCATATACTCCTAATACTCCTATAAAGTATACGCTTGACTACGAGTATTGACTCGTAGTCCCACCTCGGTCGTTTGTTATTTCACACATTTTCTTACTAACACATGCAAAACGTTTAGTATATAAAGTCGAGATTGTTTAAGTATTTTCTCTTTGACTGGCAGTTATCGCCGCGTAGAGCACGTTCCATAAAATGTAATCTGTAAGTATCTATTGCGCTGTGAAATCGACTTTTGTGTAATTATGTATATATTTCTTTTAATTAATACTGTTACTTATTACTTTCAATAAAGAGCCTAGAAGAGGGGCATAAAAATGCCCGAAACGTCGGCAAGAAAATAACTGGTTTATTCATTTTGAACCACTTTGACAGCTGGACCATTCCTATCATCTTTCCAACATTAATACACGTCGCTGTCATTCATCCCATCAAACATCATTATATAAAATTATGTTTAATTAATTAGAAATATGTATCATAGCATAAAATTAAATGTAGTTAATTATTTATTTATGAAAAAAAGAGTAAAAAAAAGAGTAAAAAGTTAATAAAAATAATTATTGTTAATTAAGTATTGTTAAATAAACTTTTTCGGGGAAATGAGTAGGCCACATTTTAATATTTTCGCGAGCTATCCCAAATTAAAAAAAGGTGTTTATGTCAATTAGTTACCGAGATATGAAAAATTCTCCATTTTTGTTCCGCAACTTTGTGTTTATTTGTAACAACGTAATTATGCAATAGATGTGACGGAATATTTTTTTTATGTTAGTACAACTATTAATTCAATTTTTCGCCCCTGTCTCGTTTCTTAATATTAATAATTAAAGACACGGCGATTTTGACGAAAAAAAAAAAAAAAATTATCTTGGCTCCTAAAGCACTTATTGTCAGAGTTCTTAGACAGCTTAAAATTTGGAAAAAATGCCAGCTTTCTATCGAACCTACTGTCGCTTATCTACGACAAATACAGGAGTGGCAATTCCAATTATTTATAACAAAAAAAATGACTTTTTTTTAATTTGCGATTTTAAACAATTAAATTTGAAATAATCACTTAGCTTGTAACGTATGGATTTCGTTAGGGGAATTTATCATGAGATTCAAGCCGATACATTATCCTAATACAAAAATCGAAATTTCAAGGTACCAATTAATGAGTTATCTATGGAAATCAGTGCGAGTGTATGAGCCTAAATCGAATAACTTTACTTAGCGCGTTTGTGAGTTACTTATACTAAAAATAATCCGAGTATCAAAGTTTTGAGCATAAGATTTTGAGTACATGGTTTACTTTTAAGTAGTACGCACGCAAATATCGATGAAATTCTTTCACACAGTCCAAATTGTTGACGAAAGTCTATGAAATTCTTAAACAATATACAAAAAAAATTCTGAACATAATACATAATATATTAACATAGTATATCAATTAGTAAGTGAGCCTTGTATGCCTGTGTCTTGGCGATTACATTATTCGCCTATCAATGAATTTTAACATACCAGAAATATATAGACAGCCTTAGTCACTTACATTTTTATAAAACTATTACAAGCAAAAATACGAGTTTAAAGTAATGGATATATCTACTCATCTTACCATTCTTCGAACCTGTAACATTTCTTAACTCCTTTCTTATGCAAACATTTCATCCTATTGGGCTTTACAATTATTCACATCATTTTGTCCCTTGGAAATATTCCTTAATGTGGTAGGATAGCAATGCATGCATAAAAGGAGGTTATACAGAATGCAGTAGGTGGCATCCATACGGTAGGGTATATCATTACATTTACGGTAGGATTATCGGTAGGAAACATATGCGTCGAACGATTAAGTACACAGTATTATAAATGATAGCCGAAACGATTAATAGGTCTATCAGGTATTCAGTAAGGTAAATCCGATCTGATTATTCAATAATAAGCTATAAGGTAAATGATAGTACGATATTCCAAAAAAAAAATAAGGTAGACAATAAGGCAAACGATAGAAGAAATCCTTAAACAAGCGAAAGGGTGAACGGTAGGCCTAGTTTAGTGTGTAAGCGATAGGGTAAGCGGTATGTATGTTTGATGTGTAAGCGATAGGGTGAACGGTAGGAGTGTCTCGTGTGTCGACAGTAGGGAGAACGGTAGGAAGCGATAAGGTAGACGGAGGAGGGAGTATTTCCATAAACGATAGGGTAGACGATAGGGGGGGGGGGGTGAATTAGCGATAGGGTAGGCGGTAAGAGGAAAAAAGAATAATACTTCCAGCGTTCTATAGCTGAAGGTTTTCGCTTGGTAGAACTACCAAGACAGGTTGTTTCGATGATGCTAACAGTGACCACAATTGTGTCAAAGAATTTGCATTTGGGACAACCGAATTCAAACTTGCAAGAACATTACGAAGAGTCCCTTCCGAATCTCATATAAACATGTGAAGTGTTTCATCCGAGGGGTAGTTTTTTCGAGCAATACGAGCTTTACAATGAGTGCACGCAAGGCACTTTTTAACATCTGTATTTGGGCTACCGCAGCGATAGCAAAATCGCTTTTGTCGCGGTTCAGCGCATTTTCGAGAAGTGCTTCCTATTTTATGACAATTACAACAGAGTGTCAAGAATTGTCCTACAATTTCCTTAGATTTCGAGGGTTTTACGAAGGTATTTTGATTGTTATCTTTCGAGTTTTGCCGACTACTTTTCGAGGGCTCCGATGTGCAAGACGAATTACTTGCGTACGAGTTATTAGCATTTAGATTTCGAGTCTTCGGGTTACGAGTTAAACTTTCTTTGCTTGAGTTCCTAGGTTTCGAGTCAAAGAAATTCGAGGGGGTACAACATTGTAACAGGTTAAACGTGTTACAAGATTTCGAAATAATACGAGTTTTTGAAAGATTCAAGGTAAAGGAAGAACCTTTAACATTCGAGTTTTGAACATGCAAGGATTTTGACACTAAATATGATTTTTCTGATGAAGCCTTTCCCTCTGCTATCACCTGTAAAGGCAGAGTTTTCTGCGACATCGAACCGCGGGATTCAAAATCCGTTATCGAAGGTTGTGTTTGATCCTTTTTATTCGCGCTTCGATCGTGCAAGGATTCTGACACTAAATGTGACTTTTCTGATGAAGTATTTTCCTCTGCTATCACATGTGAAGGCAGAGTTTTCTGCGACATCGTTAAGTTTATAGAACCGAGTGACAAAAAATCATTTTTCGAAGGTTGTTTACAATTTGTGCATTTGGGAATTATGGTACCTGTCTTGCCGCATTTGTAACATAAGATTACCGATTTCTTAGGGCAATCTTTTGCAAAATGTCCTACTATGTGGCAAACCCAACAGGCATACGAAATATTTCGATACGAATAATCATTTTCTCTATTGAAATTTAAAAATGTTCGATCATTTTTCGACGGAATATTTCGAAAGTTCGAGGGTTGATTCGAGGTAGATTTATTCGAGTAGTATTTCTTGAAAGGATACGGTGGAATTCTTTGAAATTTTGAGAGTTGATTCGAGGGAAACTTATTCGAAAGATTATTCAAAACTACATTTTTCGAGAAGTGATTTCGAAGGTTAATGGGTTCGCGGTCATTTTATTCGAGGGATATTTATTATCAATAATTATATTTTTCAAGTTTCGATTTTGTAGGTTATTGCATAATTTTGTTAAACTAAGTGTTTCGATTGGCGATTCAATTACGAGCGGCAAGGTGTTTTGGGTTTCCTGTACAACGACTATGTCAATGATTGTGGTAGACTTTACCTGACTAAGTGGGTCAGTAGTCACTTCTAAGGGCTTAATCTCGTTATCTAAGGGAATGACCGAAGCAGCCGTTGCACCACGACGCTGCTCCCCCTCCTTATCGGGGTTTTCGAAAGAAATCGCTCGATCCGTTAAATCACTAACTTCGATCGTATCGTTTACGAGATTTCCTTCACTATTCGAAAATCTGCGAGATAAAGTAGAAGGCGACATAATAGGATTAACACTAACCTAAGAAAAATTTAAATCTGATTCATATTGATTATTCGACGAAATTAAGTCTGAAATGGGACCATTTGTAATTTCGTCCTCTGTACAAAGTGATAGATCTGGTTTTCCATAATACAATTTCAATGCCGATTTAAAATCTTCAAACGACTTACAATCCCCAGCGAGAGGTTGGAACCAACTTCCGGCTCGTTCATGGAGGATAACCGGGTCTAATCGTAAAATAGTTTCATCTGATATATCATAACTCCTAATAAAAGTTGATAATCGACGAAGGAATTTTTCAACATCTTCGTTTTCTTTACCGAAAAAAGAAATGTCCCAATCACCAAGAAGTTGAATTAAATCAGAGTCTTCATTGTTGAGATTGACAATATCACTATTCATAGAATGTGATGGAAATTTCGAAGTCTATTCAAAATTATTCATTAGATTATCAAATTGTGAAACGAAATAATTATTATTAAGTGTTGATTGTTGTGGTATCGAGTTATTCGAAAGATTCAATTTCGGGGTTTCTCCCTGAAACGTGTTGGAACCAAGAGGTAATGCGGGATAGGGTGGATATCCGTTTAGGCTAAAGTTAGGCGGAGATCCCATATAAGTTATGAAGACATGCCTAAATTTTCCGGGAGCGGTAGGTAATATGGATGTACCATAGTCTGTCTTCCCCAAGCTTGGTTAGTTACAGTCGGGGACAACATTTGGGCCAATAAATTAAATATGAAGGAGACAAAAGTACAAAATACTCAATAGATTCTACAAATAGAAGGGAAGATTCGACTAATTGTGATCTGACAAAATTATCACCATGTCAAAAAAAAATTTTTTTTCTTATTCCAATATGAAAAAATTTCAATGTTAAAAATTTGAAACTTAAATATGAAATAATTATAAAGTCAAAATTAGTTTATTCAAATACAAAAATAATTACGAGGCCAAATGTGTTTATTCCAATCCGAAATAATTACGAGACCAACAAAAATTGTTTGTTTATTCCAATACTAAATAATTCCAATATCAAAAGGATTTGTTTATTCCCAAAAAAATTCCAATTTCCAAAATTTTGTTAATACCACTACGGAATAATTCCGATGTCTAAAATTTTGTTAATACCAATATGAAATAATTTCAATGTTCAATACAATTTATTCGAATACTAATTAATTACAAAAAAAAAATGTTATAAATTTTCTTGTAATATCACTGAATTTTTTACTATACTTAAAGTTTCAAACAAATGTACCACTGTACAAAAAAATAAAAGCAAGGTTTCTTTTAAAAGCCAGTACTGCTTATTAATCAGCTGTTATAGTCCTATACGATACGATCAAATACTGGCAATGTTGCAATATACAAATTGTAGGGACGATCGGTAGGCATACGCACAGAATAAATATTACCACGATCACGAATTTTTAATTTAATAACAAAAAAAAATTCTTTTATTTGCGAGAGTAATTGTATTTTCAATCCAAAATAACCTTAACATTTATCACCAATTTCAATATTTCCCAATACTTCAAGAAAAAATAATATTCTGCTTAAATTGTATACTGATTGTGAGTAGCTTACATTATTCTAATTGTAAGTTGTACATACAATATGTAATTACCTCAAAAGAAAATTCGAAATACAAATCACAACAAATGTTATTTATTTACAAAAATTGTTTTAAATAATATTTTGTTTATTATTGTTTATTTGTTTATTCCAAAACCAATTTTCATTTATATAGTTATATAAAAATTGTTATTTATTTCCAAACATTTATCACTATTGTTTTATTATTAAATTTGATGTTTCAACAATTGATATTGTTATTGTAAAATAATCTCGAATTTGAATTTCAAAAATATTCAGCATTACAATTTCATTAAGTAATCCTCAAAATCATGTTAGTTATATTTAATAGTACGAATATTCTACTGTGTGCTCTAGGCACTAATCCCTTGATGTAAACATTGCGAAGTTCACACTCGATGCTGTCGTATTTATTTCTCAAATGTATTATTTTCTGGCCGACTTAAATTCTTGATTTTAAAGGTTTGAATATTGAATATCTACTTTCAATATTTTATCTCCTTTTTAACAAAATTCTATGTACAATATCATTTGGTAATTCCCCGTGGCAAATAGGATGTTCTCACTATTGTTGAATTACGAAATGTTATTTTCATGCAAAAATGGCAAAACTCCTTTCAAAACTCAAACCAAGCAGGGGCCCGATCGCGATGACGTCGAGCACATGCA
Source organism: Torymus aiolomorphi (assembly GCA_036365515.1). Lineage (NCBI taxonomy): Eukaryota > Metazoa > Arthropoda > Insecta > Hymenoptera > Torymidae > Torymus > Torymus aiolomorphi. The sequence goes on along the minus strand of CM070875.1, from coordinate 151,283,704 downwards.
CCACTACCAGCATGCCCACAAGGATGACCGCTAGGCCCGTGGAAACCATAGCGAGGGCGAAATACGAGGAGAATTGGCGAAGGCTCAAGGAGAGGGCTCTAGAGCTGAGGCGACCTCTGTTACGAGACGCAGGATGCCAGTGGACCAGATGGCGGGAGACTCAGCTGTTGCCAGAGGGGGCTACCGTACCCGCGGAAATTCAGTCTAGTCCTGGACATGGCGTATCGCCCCATCAACTACCACCGCCGCTAACAGCGTACCAATTCAAACGACCGTTATCACATGAACCGTCGCCTCACGTTGAGCACTCGTGGCGTCCTGCACAGAGCCCCAGGCGAGGGTCAGGATAGACACATACCTCGTGGGCCCAAAATGGGTGGCACCATGGCGAAAGGAGGAGCGAAGAGGGAGGGTCAGGGAGAGAGCGGCAGAGTATTCGACAAATATCACGCTCGTTCGATCCGGTAGAAATAGGCCACACGAAGCGTATTCGACGGGAGACGCAGGGTAACAGGAATAGGACTCCTCGGCACAGGATAGCCGTCCAGCATACGAGGCTACCCTTAGACAGGGAAGAAGTAGGAAGGAGGCAGTGCTCACCAGGATCCAGACGTCAACGACCAGAAAACGAAGGCAGAAGCGAGGAGGATGGCAATGTCTGGAAACTCTACGAGAGGAAGGCGAGAGCACGAGAGCGGAAATGGAGAGATGCAGGAAGTAGCAAACGTGAGTCAGAGCCTGATAGAAGATCCAACTACAGGAAAACCCAGCAACGGAACGAGACGAGGCCAAGGAGGAGTTCGGCAGCGGAAGAAGGGCGGATGAACCATCGGTGGAGACGAGCCAGGTAAAGTAGTCTCGACGTCAAACGAAGGATACCGCAATGGCATAGGGAGTTAGAAGAGAGTGATAGCGACTCGCTGGATAGTAGTGAGTCGAGTAAGGAACCGCGGTATAAGAGGAGAGGAAGACGACCTTACGCCGCCGCTGACCAGTCTGTGATGTACGTAACAATATTCCAATTGGACGCTGTATGTTCCTGACAATGGTAGAGAAGCGCCGGGAGAACCTCAGAAACAGCTCGAAGAGTGCCAGGTGTGTGGGCAGGTTGGAATCACCTATAAGAACTCTACCCCGTATGCCCCCAGAAGAGCTCAGTGTGGAAATGGACTTGGAGTGAGTCAGACAGGTCCCCTGATTTCCCCCCGCGTACTCCAGGGACCCCAATGAACAGTGATGGGTTAGTTGGCAGCCACTAGAGTGGAAGGAAGACCGAGAGGGGTTGAGAGAAGAAAACGAGGACAAACAAGCAGATTAGCGGTAGAAAGAGGGAAAAACTCAGCGAGCGCATTGAGTGAACGTCGCTAACGCCAAGAGGGGGTGAATTGGCGGAGAGAGTGACGTGGTAAGCCAGGGTTGAGAAGAGAGAGCGTACAGCAGAGGAAGAGAAGAAGAGGAGAACCCTCAGCAAGCAAGTCGAGCGAGCGTCGCTAACTTCAGGAGGAGATAACTTGGCCGAGAGAGTGATGTGGTCGACTAGCGCGGAGAAGGGAGATAAGAAGAGAGAAAAACACAGCGAGCGAGTTGAGCGAGTATTGCTAACGCCAAGAGTGGGTAAATTGGTGGAGAGAGCGACGCGGTCAACTAGCGCTGAAGTGAGAGAAGAGGAAGAGGAGCAGAGGAGGAAAAAACTCAGCAAGCGAGTCGAGCGTGCGTCGCTAACGCCAAGAGTGGGTGAATTGGAGGAGAGAGTGACACGGTCAACTAGCGCTGAAGTGAGAAAAGAGGAAGAGGAGCAGAGGAGGGAAAAACTCAGCGAGCGAGTCGAGTGAGCGTCTCCAACTTCCACAGAAGATAACTTGGCGAAGAGAGGGATGCGATCGACTAGCGCTGAAGGGAAGAGAAAGAAGGAAAAACATTCAGCGAGTTAGTCGAGTGAGCGTTGCTACCGCCCAGAGGGGGTAAATTGGAGGAGAGAGCGACGCGGTCGACTAACGCTGAAGTGAGAGCAGAGGAAGAGAAGGCGAGAGGAAAACTCAGCGAGCGAGTTGAGCGAGCGTCGCTAACGCCAAGAGTGGGAGAATTGGTGGAGAGAGTGACGCGGTCAACTAGCGTTGACGTAAGAGAAGAAGAGTCGAAGAGGAAAAGCTCAGCGAGCGAGTCGAGCGAGCGTCGCCAACTTCAATAGGAGGTAACTTGGCGAAGAGAGGGATGCGATCGACTAGCGATGAAGAGGGAAAGAAGGAAAGAGAAAAACTCAGCAAGTCAGTTGAGCGAGCGTCGCTAACGCTAAGAGTGGGTGAATTGGTAGAGAGAGCGACGCGGTCAACTAGCGCTGAAGTGAGAGAAGAGGAAGAGGAGCAGAGGAGGAAAAAACTCAGCAAGCGAGTCGAGCGTGCGTCGCTAACGCCAAGAGTGGGTGAATTGGAGGAGAGAGTGACACGGTCAACTAGCGCTGAAGTGAGAGAAGAGGAAGAGGAGCAGAGGAGGGAAAAACTCAGCGAGCGAGTCGAGCGAGCGTCGCCAACTTCAATAGGAGGTAACTTGGCGAAGAGAGGGACGCGATCGACTAGCGATGAAGAGGAAAAGAAGGAAAGAGAAAAACTCAGCAAGTCAGTTGAGCGAGCGTCGCTAACGCTAAGAGTGGGTGAATTGGTGGAAAGAGCGATGCGGGCAACTAGCGCTAAAGTGAGAGCAGAGGAAGAGAAGAGACGGAGAGAAGAAGAAAGAGTAGCAGAAGAAGAGAGACAGCAAGAAGAGCAGAGAGAAGTAGCGAGAGGGGCAGAAGAAGACAGCGAGTTGAGCGAGCGTCTCTAAAGCCAACTGGGGGTAAATTAGCGAAGAGTGAAAAGAGCGAAGGGTGGTTAGCTAGCGTCGAGAAGAGAGGGAGAGAGAGAGAGAGAGAGAGAGAGAGAGGGAGAGAGAGAGAGAGAGAATGCGGCAGAGGGCGGGAAAAAGAAAGGAAAACTCAGCGAGCGAGTCGAGCGACCGTCGCTCACTTCAGGCAGAGATAACTTGGTGGAGAGAGCGACATGGTCAATTAGCGCTGAGGAGAGAGAGCGGACAGAAGAAGAGAAGAGAGAAAGGGAAAAGGGAGAGAGCCAGCGTGAGTATGAGGTAAGAGAGGAAAATGAGAAGAGGGAGGTACAGCGAGACAACCAGAGTCAATCAGAAGAGTAATCACAATGCGAGAGCAACGATCAGTAGAACCTCCAGGAGAAGGGAACGAGCAACTGGAGCCGGGGAAGGACAATCAGAGAGCGGAAGATGCACAGCAAGTAGAGAGGCTGGAGGAAGAAGAGAGACAGGTAGTAGAACAGAGGAAATAAGAGAGTTACTGAGAGAAAGAGAATCAGGGCAAAGAGGTTGAGGGAAACAGAGCGGCGTCGATAAGAACAAAGAGAGGACGAGAGGCAGCGTGTAGGCGAATCAAGAAAAGGAAGAGTATAGGCAGAGAAAGGCAGAGAGGGGGAGCAGTGCATCGTAGTTGACGTTTTCGCGAAACTCGCTCCGAAATACGACGGGCCGTTGAATTAACCGCGATTCGGTCGTCCCCACAGTATGCAAGCTAACGATGGAAGATAGTAGGAGGAGTGCGAAGGCGCATGTGCCCAAATTAGGGCAATACACCCCATATAACCACCCTCCCTTCCATTAAAATGGCGGAAGGAGAGAGACCGGAGGTCCAACCTCGATAACCTATTGGCGAAAAGTGCTCTGGGAGAAACCACAACCGCCTGGTGTAGTAAGTTCCTTATCAAACTTCCTCATACTAAATTATTGTTACATTTCAGAGGAATCAGGGATCTGGGAAAGCTGTCGAGGGGAGGGTTGTTACTGACGAAAATTTTGATTTTTCCAGGTGGTGCAGTAGGTGAATCGGCTAAGGGTATTGCGTGCAAATGAATGGTGCGATGTGTTAGGCTTTCTTATGATATTAAATTGTGCGGCCAGGGGCCGGGGGAGTAGTCCGAATGGTGCTAAAACAGCAGGAAAACCACTTTTGGGGGTAAGCCGGCGGCTCTCCCCTTCAGCGTGGTCCGTTTAGGCGGGGGATGTTTGTGACGTGGATTTTCACGCACAATATGCCCTATATGTATAAACCAGCTGCCTCCCCGACACCCTTGCCCGAACATGCATTCACTGCATCGGGCTAATGTATAATTGTTTTATATGTTGAGGAGAGGAGTAGCCGACACGGCGCGACGACGACACCTATTGCGCACACGCACACACGTGCACACACCTACAGACCTACACTGGTAGCAAGATTTCGAACGAGGCGATGATGCAGACGACGATGATGGCAGCGGCGGCGAAGGAGAAGCAGGGCGAAGAAAAGCGAGCCTTGTAACCGCGCGCTCGATGCTGACTCGCTGGGTGTATAAAAGAACTGAGCCGACGTCGTGCGCACCCACGAGGTCTCGTCCGTAGCCATGACATGCGCAGCGACGGCAGCGAGCCGAGCAGTCAGCCCGGGTGAGAGACGCACTCATACACCACATACACTATATAACACTAACACTGACACGGAGCACACGAGACACAGATACGAGTTTTCACACGCGAAGCCCCAGGGCACGCGGTTACGGGGCAGAAATGCGAGGCCACGATAACACCTGTACCACGAGATACACGCGTGCTTGAATGACCGGCGGGAGCCCGCCTGCGCACCGCGAGCGAGAGACGAGAGACTAGCTGCGCGATGAGAGTGAGTGAGAGAGAGCGAATGCGGACATGTAGAGGGGGGGAGAGAGAGAGAGAGAGAGAGAGAGAGAGAGAGAGAGAGAGAGAGAGAGAGAGAGAGAGAGAGAGAGAGAGAGAGAGAGAGAGAGAGAGAGAGAGAGAGAGAGAGAGAGAGAGAGAGAGAGAGAGAGAGAGAGAGAGAGAGAGAGAGAGAGAGAGAGAGAGAGAGAGAGAGAGAGAGAGAGAGAGAGAGAGAGAGAGATCCTTTATTTACCATAAGGCAAAAAAAAAGAAATAATTATACAATATGTACAAAATTTTTCTTAGATATCACAGTCAGTGTAACAACAATAATATAAAAAACAAATATAAAATATTACAATATAAGATTATGTAATATATAATACAAAAATAATAATAAAACCTCAAGTTCTTTGGTCAAGGACTATCTGATAATAAGTACCGAGGCACTTTTAAGAATACTAAATAAATACATAGATATATAAGAAAATATCACAGATATCATCAATATCACGTCAATATCACGGTCTTATGGCCACTGGCCCTGTCCTATAAGACGACTAGACTATTCTAACCCCAGCTCTCTAACAAGGAGACTAAGGGTCAATGTCAAAGAGATGTTTACGCACCGCCAACTTGAACGCTGCGTAAGATGCTGTGTGGCAAAGGGAGGACGGGAGAGAATTCCAAAAGCGCGCACCTTGAACTTGGAAAGTTCTAGCACCAGTCTCAGTGCACACTCCAGGGATGTTAAGTTCGTGGGGCACTCCTCTACTAGAAGGCCTGGGCACTTGCTTCTCGAACAGCTCAGCGAGATAACTCGGCTCGCTCATTCTGGTTATTCGATACATTAATAAAGACAGAAAGTACTGTCTTCGAGTGTCCATACGAAGCCATCCCAGGCGTTTTCTGTAGGGAGTGACATGATCATCCCTCCTAATACCATAAATGAACCTCATACATGAATTGCTCAGGCGTTGGAGTCTTATTCGCTGCTCGACAGACGCGTCCAAGTATACGACCGCGCAATAATCAAGATGTGGTTGAATTAAAGACTCAGCCAATCTTATGCGAAGAGCCTCGGTGGTACTTGCCCTGATAAACCGCAGGCTATACAGGGCTTTGTTGACTTTACTCGTAATTCGATCAACCTGCGGCCTCCACGAAAGTTTGCTATCTAAAGTAACACCTAGGCTCACCACTTCGTCACTGAATGGGATGAACCCTTCCCCCCCCCTCCCCCCCGCAATCCAATTCCTGGCAGGCACATGGTGTTAATGTCATTAACATTCCTTCTAGAACCAAATATAATTGCTTTGCTCTTGCCAGCATTGAGACGCAGGCCGGAGCGCCCCGCCCAGTCAGCCACCAGTTTAGCCGCGTGCGTTAGCCGATCTATACCTTCCAAAATTTTATCTTTGGCTATGTGGAGATAAATTTGGAGGTCATCTGCGTAGAAAATGTATCTGATTTGTATTCCGTCAAGTTCGTCTTGTAGGTTGTTCACGTATAAGCAAAAAAGCAATGGGCCCAGGAGAGACCCCTGTGAAACTCCCAGGTTGGTTTCCAGCCACTTTGTGTCTCCATTTCCTTTGGAGCAAACCTTCTGAGTTCGACCTTGTAAATATGACTTAATCCACAGAAGAGCCATCCTGGAAAACCCATGTTGACGAAGCTTAGCTAATAGCTTAGACGGAGAGATCGTGTCAAACGCCTTACTAAAGTCAAACAGCAATAGCAGTGTGACTGTTCTTTTGTCGATCGCCATGCGCACGTCGTCTGTCAACTTAAGTAGCGCTGTCTGCGTGCTGTTATATTTTCTGAATCCAGTCTGGAGGGGATCTAAGAGATTATTTTTATTGAGATACTCCGTGATTTGTGCATGGGCAATCTTCTCAAGGACCTTGGAAAGGAAGCACAGAATTGCTATGGGACGAAAGTCTGAAACTGTAGATGGAGCTGCAGTTTTCTTAAGTGCAATTATCCGTGCCCTCTTCCAGGCACCCGGGAAGACACTACTAGCGAAAGAGGAGTTAAAAATTTTAACTAAATAATTACCAATAACCGGAAGGGCCTTCACGATCACCTCTTGTGGAACTCCATCTTCCCCCCTTGCTTGTGAGGAGAAATGGGAAATAGCAAGGATTATATCATTGATGTTAATGGGTTTGAACGAAAAGCCCTCCTCACTGGCCGAAAGAATGATGTCCCGTGCTTCATCAATGTTCTCAAGTGGAGAGACAGAAATTCCCGCAAAGTGACCGTTAAGCTCCTCCGGCGTAAAACCGTGAAGTTTCTCCTCTTTGCGCTTTAGCAGGAGGCCGAGGTTGCACATCTCTTTCCAAACATTTTTGTTTTCATATAACGCGTCCGATAGATGCTTGTGGATGTACATATCCTGATCGCTAATTATACGCCCGTCGACCTCATTGCTGAGACGAAGAAACTCCTCACGTTGTTCTGCACGACCAGTACGTTTAAAACGTCTGTGGGCAGCATTACGTTCATCGATAAGCCGCCTCAACTCAGGCCCAAACCAAGGATAATCTCTATAATCTCTAAAAGAGAAGGACTCCCGTGCAAGCTCTGTGGAGAAAATGTCAATCGTGACATCTACAATTGCATGTCTGCCGAAACTGGGCAGCAGATCATTCCTGTAGTCTCGTGTAACATCGTTCTCGTCCGTCATAATGAGATCAATCCATATGTGAGAATCAGACGAAGCGTGGTGAGTCGGGCCATGCTGAACTAGTTGGAGAGATAATTCCCCAATCAGTCGCCTGATGGTCTTTGCATCAGCAGTCGTCGATGACATATCTGCATTCCAGTCTCCCATAATGATTTTGCGGCTGTAATCCGCACACAGCTCGCGTAAGGTGTCAAAAAGTCCGCTGGCTGCTTGCATAGGGACCTTTGGACGCCTGTAAATTACGCCCACTAAAATTGGAGGAGAGTTGCCCTGCTGTATCTCACAGAAAAGATACTCCGGGATTTTCGGTGTATCCGGTCCCAGAGTATTTGAAGCAGCTAGTTTTGTAACTTTAAAATCATTACGTACATACAAGGCAACGCCACCTCCATGAGTATTTCTGTCTTGTCTAATGACAGAAGAGCCCTTGACCTGAATGAGATTGTCATCGACGACCGGGCCAAGCCATGACTCCGCGATCCCGAAAATGTGATAGGAGGGATCATCCGCAAGATGAAGACGGAGTCTCTCTATGCGCGAACGAATAGAGTTTACGTTAAGAAACCCCGCCTTCAGGAAACTCCCACCCACTCTCCCATCACCAGCTGACGAAGGAGGTCAGGAAGAGGCAACCGATCCACTATCAGCTACTCCTTGCCCATTTGAAGCTTTAACTTCTTTGCTCTCTTTGGAGGCTGTAGAGCTTGGCAGATGCTGTTTTGAAGCAAATTGATACGCCGTCTGAATGTCTTGTAGATCGGCAGCTGTCTCGAAGACATGCGCACGGCCACCACCCTTACGCCTAGCCAGGAATCTACCACCCGCATGCCAAACATATTTAAAGCCCAGCCCCATGGCTACCGGTCTCAAGCTTTTGAAGGCCCGAAACCTCTCGTGAGACAACATTTCATTAATAAATATTTTATGATTTGGCATGCAGACGACAGCGTCCAGGCCCAGGAGTTCAGGTTTAATCTTGTTTGTGGTTAAGTAATTGTTGGTGAGCGCGCGCCTGCCTCGCATAACATCCCCGACTAGCCTCCCACTGGTGAGCCTAACAACGCAAGAAGGACGAGCATTCGGCCTCGACCCCGAAGCCTCCCCCTCCCTCCTTCGTTCTCTCTCCATAATAGGGCCCCGCGGCTGCAGAACGCGGGCACTCTTGATTTTGTCCCTCTCAAGACAGGGAAGAACGGTGTTGAGTGTCGCAAAAGCAATGTTCAATAGACTCTCTTCCGAGACTTCACAGTTACTATTCAATACTCCATTTATAATTACTTCACGACACTCAGACGACTCATCCAGAGGTCCCCCGGTCCTTGACGCGGGATACAATCCCGGAGATAGCGAAAAATACCTTTCGGAGCCAGAAAGAGAGCTGGGAACACTGTCTGCAGGAATTATCTGCCTCGAAGATCCGCTGTCCAACTTAACCTCTAACTTATCTTCTAACTTATTTTCTAACTTATCTTCTAACGCCCGGCAAGCACCCCGGATACCCTCCATACCACCGTGGACTTTCTTCAAGTCGTCCTTAAGACCTTCAGTAGCCTCGAGCAGCAGCCTCGTGTTGGCACTAGATTCGCCTAACACATCAAATTGGTTAGCCAGTTGTCCCTCAAGAGCAGTGACCCTGGCTGTCACATTCGCCAATTCATCAACGGCACTCCTCATGGCAAGCATTGAGGGAATGCTGTGAGAATCAGGGCCCTTACTCTTAAGGGATTTAAGCTCGTCCAGCTGCTTCTCGAGCATATCGAAGCGCTGGAAGAAGAGCTCCAAGGTACTTACCGGGATCAAAACGTACGACACTCCCAGCAGACTCGTATCGCCGAGTGGAGCCCTTTGCGTTGTGTTGGGCTCATCTGTATTCAACGGCAACGAGGACCGGCAAGGCGCGTGGGAGGTGATGTCCCGGTCCGCCGAGCCGCTGGTGGTTTAGATGGCTTCACGGTCGGCGCCAGACCGTCTGCAACCCCAACTGCCTCTGTGTCCGTTGCCTCCGCAGACGTTAGGGGAGCGACCAACTTAGCTTTTGGCGCCTGCTTCTTGATCACCCGTCGTGCGGTGACAGAGCTCCCTGCCGCTGGCGGCGGATTTATTGTGCCAGCGCTGAGGTTACGTAACCGGCTATTTGTCGGCGTCGACGCACTCGGCGGCGGATGGTGGGGAGGCACTTGTTTCGCCTCGCTGGAGGATCGCCGCGAAGACGAAGTATTCGCGCTCACCTGACTTATGTTGGTCTTGGCAGGGAGAGTCGGAGGCATCTTCTTCGGTTTGCATAAATTGCATGGGGCATCTCGCTTTTTGCCCGCACATCTGGTGTGACAGGGCTGTTTACAGCTGGAGCACAAGTTAACCGGCAGCGAGCAGCTCTCCCCACACACTGTGCAGCAGACGACAGTGCCTTGTGCCTTGGTTGCCATGTTGTGTGTGTAATGGCGCTGCGTGGTGCAGCGATGCGCAGAAGCCAGGCGCATGAAAGCAAGGCCGCCAACCTTAGACTCCCAACGCTCTCGAATTGGCAATCCTAACCTCTCTCTGGATAGTACTTAGAAAACGGTCTCCCCGGCTCAACGAAAAGAGCCATGCAGTGTACACTCCTTGAGCATGGAGCCTGCGGAAGTCCGGACCATCTAAACAAGTAAAAACTCATGAGGAGAGTATTAGCCATCGGAATACATCCACAGAGCAGGAGCGATGCGCGGCACGTCCGCACAGTCTACTTACCGGACGAGAGCGAGCGAGCGAGCGAGAGAGAGAGAGAGAGAGAGAGAGAGAGAGAGAGAGAGAGAGAGAGAGAGAGAGAGATCGGCAACGACGGCACGCGCGTAGTGCACGCAGATGGCGAGAGAGAGGGAATGAGTCGATCGGAGAGTGTGTGCGTACGCGAGAGAGACTGCGCGCAATGGGAGTGAGAGAAAGAGGGCAAGCGAGAAAGAGGGGACGAGGAATATATGTATCTTTATAATAAGAAAGATATACTTTCGGCAACGCAAATAGGTAAAAGAAAATGTTTTTCAAATGTTTCACGCATGAAAAGATCATTCCAGTTACGTATAAAGTGATGAGAACGCGGAAATGTACTAAATTAACTCATTTCGCTGCGGTCATTGACGACATTTTTACAGTATTTGCTCTATAAAAACTGTAACGAAGTTTTTTATTCATTAAGACTATCATATTACAATATTTGGTATCATATTTAAGTAGAAAAACCTTATTTCAGAGGTGTGCCTGCGATACAATAGAAATTAAGAATATAGAAAGTTGGATCAGTGATTTTTCAAAAATAAATATTTTTGTAGTAATTCTGTTCTATATATTTTAACGTGAAGTTTTTTCTTAATCTGGCTCATAGATTTCATTCTTTATTAAAAATACAATAATTTTATTTGTTGCACGTGTTTGTGCCACACATGGTTTAAAAGTTATACGGCTTCAAGAAATTACTTCTCAAGCGTAACTCATTTAAAAAAACTAGATTTTTGATAAGCACACGATGAATTTGGAATTTATAGGTCCAAAAACCAGCATAATCACTACTTTAATATTTCAAAAAGAGGTAGTTAAATTGTTAAAGTGATATATACAAATTTAATAGCATTTTGATACGATTAAAATAAATAAGTTCATCATTTATATTAGTAAACAATTTTTTTCGATATACTAGGCCGTAAAATACGAACTTATTTGAGGGCGTAAAATGCGATTTCATGTATCTGGAACTGAGTACGTGCAATTGCATTTTTATTTCCGCAAATGAGTCCGTAAAAATGAATTTCGCGATAAATATATATAAAAAATTAATGTTCGTTACTAGCCGAGCGACACTTAGAACGGCTTCACCGGTTTTCGGGCACTGCGATCAGTACTCGGTTCGTGAAATAGCATTTTGCGGACTAGTGACGAAAGATACTATTTTACTGTGAATGAATAGTACATTATTTTATAGTACTGATTGCACAAATCTACCATGTCACACCTATCCGCATTAGCAATCCATTTTTGCACCGTGCAGTATCGCCCAATTGACAGCGAGGGTGATAAACACCGTGCAATAATGGACTACTTATGTCACTGATAGGCATAACATAAATACGGATTTATGCCACGCAGTACTATACAAGTTTTTCTGTATTTTACGTTCTTTTAAAAGACCATAGTCAATGCCTAGTAGCAAAAATGGTGCACGATTTGCAGGTGTAATGATGTGTCACTTTACGCATACTGAACGTGAAGTAAAAAAATACTGCTTTTCGAATTTGTGCATGGAGATCACTATTTGACTAGCAAAAACTAAATTTAACAGTATTTTTTTATTTAATGTGCAGAATTCACAAAATGATAATTTTTGGAGGGAAAAATACCATCATTTTCGCGAATTGTACACCTATACCATGTCGAAAAATACTATTCATTACTCAGCTGTATGCCGTAATATCCTCGCGTAATCTCACGATACTCGGGTCTGTTCTGCTGGCCCTCGTACGTAACTAAAAATCGTACTTTAGATACTTAATTTTAAAATACTACTATTAAGGGAAACAGAATTAAGCACAGCCATTGAACCGCAGTTAAAAAAGAAAAAAATGTAAAACTGTTAATTTATGTTTGTATTTTGATGTTTGTTTATTTGACGTTAATTATTTTGACTTGGTTTTTAAAATAAAATCTAGTTAAAATTTGTTTAACACCATCGTTATTTTTTTTACTTTCCCGTTCATAAAGGAGTCGCAATACCAATTATTTGTAACAAAAAAATGATTTTTTTTTATTTTACGATTTTAAATAATTAAATTTGAAATAATCGCGTAGCTATTCATTGTTCGTGAAAGTAAAGATGTTAAACTTTCAAAATCACTTTGGTGCATCCTCGTACGACGTCCCACGACTTTGGAAAAATCACGCAAAAATGACCAAAATGTAATAAATAAATGCAATTATGCAAAAACTATTGATATTTTTAGCTAAAATTTTAACTGCTTATTAAGTATCAGAAGAGCCATACTTTAACGAGTTATCAAGCACCTAGCAAAATTTTTAACGGAGTAATAAACAATCATTAGAATGGCCATTTTCAGCGGTCTTTTGCGATTTGAAGATAAACAAATTAACTAAATTTAAATCTGAAAGTTGTGTTTTATAGATCTTTTTAATATCTTCAAAGTTTATACTGAGCTTTTATCTGTAAGTCAGTAGTTTTTTTCTCTGGTCAAAAAACTGATTTTTCGATCATTAATTCGTTATTTAAAAAATGATCCTGACATAATTTTTTCACTCACTCACCGGATCACCGGATTATTGTACCTGATGACTCCCCCGATCAGAATCCGCTTGAAAACATCTAGTTACAGTAAAAGAGGAGAAAAAGCTGATTTGACTATTCTATAAAGTGAACAAGTTAATCAACTAGGTGCACACTAAGAGTTTTTAATGTTTTAGTGTTGATATTATCAATTCCTCCATTTTCATTGTCCATATTATTTATAATATTTAGATTTTCAAGATGGTTTGTTGGAGTAACGAAAATACTTTTAGTTTTCATTGGTGGGGGCTTTATTTTCTCATTTCTTGGCGGCACTATTTTATCGCTTACCTTTTTGCCTATGTCGCAAAAAAATTTGTTCATGTGTTCAGCCATATTTGTTGAATCAGCAATTTTCACGCTATGATTTATTATTTAGTTAATGTTTTTGTTCCTTTTGCAATTTTTCCCAAGTTTGTGATTTAGTACGTTCCACAATCTCTTTGGGTTATTCATCTTAGCCTTTATTTGCTCTTCGTCAAAAGACTCTTTAATATTGAGTTGAATTTTTTACAATTCTCTCTTTTCTTTCAATTATTTGGATCTTTTTTCCATAATTTGTAAAGTTTTTCTTTGGTTATGCAAGATTTATTTATTGCAGAGGTTATCCAGTTTTTTCTTGGATACAAAATATTAGTTTTACAATCTTTTTTAGAATATTCCGCTTTGTATAGACATATTCTTATTTTATTAATTATGTTTGGGTCATTGATTAATGTCAATTCAGACCAATTAATTAAATCTGCTTCAGTCCTAAGTTTATGTGAAATGTGACTATGTACATTGTGTGTGCCTGTTTTGTTCACATTTATTATATCTTTAATGTAAGTTATGTCTATATTAATAAAGTACACGCATATGTAATAGTATATTATGCAACTAGGGAGGTAAAGAATTGGCCAGTGCAGAGCACGTGTAAATTGACACCCGAGCTGAAGGAGAGGGTGGCAAATATGTACTCTGGGGTGGCCGTCTTTATCACCGCGTTGCGTATACTATTTTTCACCATAACCAGGCCGAAAATACCACATTCGTGTTCTGAGCTGGTCGCGAAAGTGGTACTTTCCAGGATGTGGTAAACAAATATTATACGTACGCGTACGTATACAATTTTCAATGTAAACAAAAAATGTTTATTAATTTCTTTATTTGTTAATCATTTAAATTGTAAAATGAACTTATTCTTTATTTTATTTGTTTCTATCTTATTATTAACAAATGTAACAAATAAAATAAAGAATAAGTTTATATTATAATTTAAATGATAAACAATTTAACTATTTAAAATTAATAAACATTTTTTTGTTTACATTGAAAATTGTATACATCATATGTAAAATCTTAGTAAATTATGTTTGTTAATAATAAAATGGAAACAAATAAAATAAAGAATAAATTTATATTATAAGTTAAATGATTAACAATATAAGTATAATATGTATAACATATAACAATATAAGAAATTAATAAACTATTTTGGCACGGCCACTTCTCGGGAGAGCCTTATATTTTCGTCAGATCGAACATAACACTTCAAATTTTGTAGATTTACAACGTACAAACTATTTTCCACGAATCCATTTTAAGGGGTTCCGAGAATAGACGTATGTCTGTACGTATGTATCAGATCAAGTATAACCCGATTATCATGGCGACATTTCGACGGATCTTTTTGGGCCAGATATTCGTCTAATTATAAGTACTGCACAATTCTATGCTGAGCCGAATCCATCGAAAAATAAAAAACGCCAGAGCAAATAAAAATTTGAAAGAACAGATTTTTTTAAGCTCAATGTATCGAAAATTAATTTTCAGTACAAATCATGCTTCTGCTAAAACTAATTAAAGCACGTCTGTTTTACATTGAAAAGTTTTTCCTACGAACAATATTTGTAATCGCAATTGTGATATAATCGACAAAATAATCGCTTTTTCCTCGCTACTTGACAGGATTTGATTTTACATAAAAATGTTAAATGCAAAAGTTATAGATAATATTGAAACAAAACTTTTTTCTGTTTAATATTTCCATGTACAATCAGTTCCTCATAAACTAAGCTTATAAAAACCATTTTTAATACCTAAATACACTTGAAATAATCGATTTATTATTCAACAACATCTAACTTTACACAGAAATATTAGATGTAAAAGTTATGGATAACAATGAAGAAAACTTTTTTCATTCAACATATCCATGTATAATCAATTCTTGATGGCCTAAACCTATAAAAACGATTTTTGGCCATTATAGAAAACAAATAATTTTTCACGAATGCATTACAGTTTTCATCAAAATATAAAATGTTATTTAAGATGTAACAGTTTTTGCAATGTTAGATATAAGATTCTCCTGAACATTAGCGGTCGTGCCTCATATATAAAAATGAAGTTTTTATATGGACAGTGGGGGTGTTGGAGTGCGATAGCGTGCATGTGGGCGCAGCCCCCCTACTATTGTTTAGATGGAAAATTGTATACATACGCGTATATATATAATATTTGTACACATTCGTATACTTTATCTATTTATATAGAAACATAATTTTCATTGAAGATATAATGAATGTGAACAAAACATATATCAAGTTACATTCCATACTGACATAAGTTTGTAACGGTTGCTCCTCCCCTGCCGGACGCTCAGGAGTTTACCAGGCTGTGGAAGGGGGAGAAAGGAGTGTCAGGTGGCTTAAGAGATGAAATGCATAGATATATATTAGAATATAGAAAGGCTAGTTTATTTGACTGAATAATAAAGATTAAAAATACTAATTAACAAAGATGAAAATACGAATTAATGAAAATAAATGAGAAAATGAAACAACAATATTCGCCACCACTGGCCGCAGTAACCTTAGTTCGCCACCTGAAACAGGTAAATCAAAACAAACGTGCTTACTTTGGCGTACGACCAAGTCCGCGGAAATTACAGACTAAATGCTATCGCAGTGCCCTCTCGCAGGAGGGCCTCGGTTATGCTAAGCTTTGCTACAACGCGTACGTCGAGTCACGGTGCCGTCAGCGCGGTGAGTCGGCGTCAGAGTCGTAAAGTCCGGGGTCCTGTTCCGGTGTCTACGGTACTTGAATGCCCCCTTACCCTTACTCGAGTGCGCACACGCTGATTAAGGGGGGGTGGCAGCCCTGAGAACTCGGTCTGTGCCTACCTCGTGTGTTCACAGGGTAGGATCAGGGTTCGTTCCGGCATTCATGGCGCCGGTCCAATTGGTCCGCGTTCCGCTAGTCAAGTTCGCTCGCGCAGGCTAGTGTCTCAGCAACTCTAGGAACACGCCTCGCGACTACCTCGTGTGCTCACGAGGGTAGAGGCGGGGTTGTTCCGGTGTTCCAGGCACAGGTCGGAGTAGTTCGTGTTCCCCTAGTCACGTGTGCGCACGCCGACTAAGGAACAGCGAATCCCGGTACACGACCTGTGACTATCTCGTGTGCCCACGACGGTAGTAACAGCAGGTGTCCTGGTGATTGATGTTGTCCGATGGCTGGCGATACCGAGTTCCTCACGTGTGCTCACGAGAGGAAGGCGGTAGTTCCAGTCCCTGGGACGGTCGGTCACGGTCTCTCTGTCGTCGGTGTGTGAGCTGCTTATATAGTATAGATTCGGTGATAAGATGCGCGCGCCGGTCTGAAGTCGCGTCGGTCGCGGTGTGCGCGCGCCGGTGTGGAGTCGCGGCAATCTCGGGACAAGGCGGCTTTACATAGAGCGACGTGAGTGAGCCCGGGGCGCTCTTCCAGCGTGGCTACTTCCGTCGCGGGCGGTGATGGTGCGGGGCCGACGCTGGTGATGTCGTCATCCAGGTAGCAAAAGGCGTGAGGCTCGAGTTCCGGGGTGATGCTGCTGTCGATAAGGCGTTGGAAGGCGGCCGGTGCTGAGTGCAGTCCGAATGGCATGACCGTGAACTGCATCAGGTCACGGTTGGGCACAGTGAAGGCCGTGAGTGGTTTGCTATCCTCGGTGAGGGGTATTTGCCAATATCCGTTTTTCAGATCGATGGTGGACAGGTACTTCGCCCACCTCAGTTTGTCCGAGGTGGGATTCACTTGAGGTAGCGGATAGGCGTCCTTCTTTGTGACTCGGCTGTCTCCGAAAGTCAATGCAGAATCGGTATTTTCCGCCCTTCTTCTTGGCAATGACGATTGGCGAGCTCCACGGGCTATCGGAAGGTTCGATCACCCCCTCGGCGATCATACGACTGACCTCTTCGTCAATGACCTTCTGCATGGCTGGATTTCTGACGCGGTACCGCTGCTTGAGAGGGGTGGAGTCCTTCAGTTTAATTCGATATGATGTCAGTTATTGATGAACTCCCTCTCTGCCGAGGTTAGCTCGTTGATTCCGACGGTGCAAACGTTTTTTGTTGCGGCCAGCGTGGTCGCAGCTAGTGGCTGTTCATTGATGGTCAGTTGTGAGCTGAGCTGTTCCAGGATATCCATCCCTAGTATGATCTCGTGGCCCATTTGCTCCATGGCCAGAAACGTGCAGGTCACCTGTCTCCTGCCGACACTACAGGTGCCCGTACCGCTGCTCTCAATCCGGGTTTCGGAGTTGTCGGCTAAAGTGGTGACCATTTGCGATGGTTGGCTTGTCCATCTGCAGGAGACGCACCACTCCGCGATGCGGGGGTGGACGAAGGAACTAACGCTCCTGTGTTGACCAGTCCGTCGCAGATCTGACCGTTTATGGTGATGGAGACGTAGCGGCGGGGGTCGGTATCCTGGGGGGTCGAGAGCCGGCCGCGTCGTTCTCGACCCGACGGTCGTTTCCCGCCGACAACCCGTGGCAATCCTTTGTGTATACTCCGTCCTTTCCGCAAACAGAGCAGAAGAGTATGCGTGCGTTACGACATTCGGCATGACTGTGGCCTCGTTGTTTGCATCTCCAGCAGCGTCTCGGCGGTTGTATCTCGGAGGGTCGCGAGGCGACGGAACTTCGGCGTTGGCCACCGCAGTGTTGGTGCTCTTCTGGTCCTTCTTTATCTCGAGGATGATTGTTTCGTGTTCTTCCACCAACTGCACCAGGGTCATGGCGTCGGATACTTGGGTTCTGCGGAGGTGAAGTTTCAACTCCGGTCTCATGCCGAAGTATAGGTTGTCGAGTTGTTCCTCAGCCGAATACCCTCCCCTTCTCCTCATCAGTGTCTGTAGCGCCGTGACGTAAGCGCGGATTGGCTCATGGGGTCTTTGTGTCCGCTCAGCGACCTGGCGGCTCAGTTTGCGGCGCTCCAGGGGGGGCAGATAGAAGCCTCGGAGTTCTTCCTCAAAATCCGCCCAGAAAGTGCATCGGCTGGCTGCGTTCCGGTACCAGTGGAGGGCATCGCCGCGAAGCAGTTCCGGTAGGCCTTGTAGGAGTTGGCTCTCTTCGACGCCGTAAGCGAGTCATAGCTCCTCTACTCGTTCGAGGAAGGAGTATACGTCTTTCCCATCATAGTAGCAGTTCCATTTCCGCATCTGATCCACCACCTTCCGCCCTTCTGTCACTGAGGGCTGTGTGGTGGGGACCGGCTGCGCGGGTCGGAGAACACCCCCGGCTGGCGTTGACGTTCGTATGGGCTTCCCGCTAAAAGGTGGGGCCGGTTGGCCATGTCCTCGGACCTTTGCGCTGGTAGAGGTGCATTACCTTTGTCCCACTGGTCGGCTGCTGGGACGTACCGGACGTTGCTGCAGAGCGTCCTTCCGGCGACAGGGGATACTCCCTCCCCTCTGTGCTCATCGGCGGTTGATTGTTGATTGGCGCTGCCGAGATCCTGCGGTCGGGTTAAAATGTCCGCCGGCATCTGCTCCTCGGCTGCATCTTTTGTACGGTCCAGTTCTTCATCGTAATCCTCTGGATCGGTCGGCCTGTCCTGGAATAGCTCCTCGTTCTTCCTGACAAACTCTACGAATCGCTGGCGGAGTACTACGACGGAACTCCGGATGTCAATCTGGTACTTGTGCAGCTCCTCCACAAGTTCCTCCTTCTTCAAACGGTAGATCTACGACACGGCCATGGTCACTTCTCGGTGAGCTTACAGTCTCCTTACTTGCTAAGACAAAACGAATCTTATTCTCTAAGTTATAGGATAGGACCGAAATTTATTAAATGTTTATGAAATACACATTGGCAATTGATAAGTTATACAATAGTTCGGACTTGGCGTCATTTCTAAGCACGTTTGTTTTTAAAACGGTCCCTGTTCGGGCGCCATGTAACGTTGCTCCTCCCGTGCCGGACGCTCAGGAGTTTACCAGGGTGTGGAAGGGGGAGAAAGGAGTGTCAGGTGGGTTAAGAGATGAAATGTATAGATATATATTAGAATATAGAAAGGCTAGTTTATTTGACTGAATAATAAAGATTAAAAATACTAATTAACAAAGATGAAAATACTAATTAATGAAAATAAATGAGAAAATGAAACAGCAATATTCGCCACCACTGGCCGCAGTAGCCTTAGTTCGCCACCTGGAACTGGTAAATCAAAACAAACGTGCTTATTTCGGCGTACGACCAAGTCCGCGGAACTTACAGATTAAATGCTATCGCAGCGCCCTCTCGGAGGAGGGCCTCGGTTATGCTAAGCTTTGCTACAACGCGTAAGTTGAGTCTCGGTGCAGTCAGCGCGGTGAGTCGGCGTCAGAGTCGTAAAGTCCGGGGTTCTGTTCCGGTGTCTACGGTACTTGAATGCCCCCTTACCCTTACACGCGTGTGCACACGCCGATGGGGGGGGGGGGGGCAGCCCTGAGAACTCGGTCTGTGCCTACCTCGTGTGCCCACGGGGTAGGATTAGGGTTCGTTCCGGCATTCCTGGTGCCGGTCCAATTGGTCCGCGTTCCGCTAGTCACGTGTGCTCACGCAGGCTAGTGTCCCAGCGACTCTAGGAACACGCCACGCGACTACCTCGTGTGCTCACGACGATAGAGGCTGGATTGTTCCGGTGTTCCAGGTACAGGTCGGAGTAGTTCGTGTTTCCCTAGTCTCGTGTGCGCATGCCGACTAAGGAACAGCGAATCCGGGTACACGTCCTGTGACTACCTCGTGTGCCCACGACGGTAGTAACAGCAGGTGTGCCGGGGGTCAGTAGTCGAGGAAACGTACGTTCGTGTTCCCCTAGTCACGTGTGCGCACGAGGACTAA
This sequence comes from Torymus aiolomorphi, assembly GCA_036365515.1. Taxonomy (NCBI): domain Eukaryota; kingdom Metazoa; phylum Arthropoda; class Insecta; order Hymenoptera; family Torymidae; genus Torymus; species Torymus aiolomorphi. Next base: position 151,263,874 of record CM070875.1, on the reverse strand, counting down.
GAACAGCGATTCCGGGTACACGGCCTGTGACTACCTCGTGTGCCTACGATGATAGTAACAGCAGGTGTCCTGGTGATTGGTGTTGTTCCTCACGTATGCTCACGAGAGGAAGGCGGTAGTTCCAGTCCCTGGGACGGTCGGTCACGGTCTCTCTGTCGTCGGTGTGTGAGCTGCTTATATAATATAGATTCGGTGATAAGATGCGCGCGCCGGTCTGAAGTCGCGTCGGTCGCGGTGTGCGCGCGCGCGCATGTTTGTGGACACTGGGAGCACGCGGCGCGGACCTAACCTATTTTTGGTGCGCGGGTCGCGGCGTGTAGTTGCAGGTTAGTAACGAGGCATGATTGCCTTCATTACAAGTTTATCGCAGGCTTTCGATGGTATAACATGACATATATATGATACGTAACATATAAGCATGATGAAAATCGAAAAAGGTTTGCACACCTTGTCGAAGTAAAACTAAATTCGGTATGTATGCAAAAACGATCAGGTACGATTTTCTGCAAAATTTATTATAATTCTACTAATGATTAGACATAATTCTGCCGGTCTCGTTTTTTTAATCATTTTACCTTGAATTAAAGTTGCTTCCTGCACGCAGCGTTAGGTGATGCTCTTGTCGAAAAATTGAAACCCAATCAAATCGAGAAACGAAAATCTAATTTCAACAGTGCATATCATAGAATAAGTCTCCATGGCCGATGTCAATGTTAGTTCGAGCACTGAGAAGGATAAAACTAGACTTATGAGATCGGTATCGTAAGTAAACTGTTTTATGTATTTTGATATGTAGAATCTTATTTGCTTACTTTCCAACTCAAAAATTAAACTTTTCATCATAAACAAATTACCATGTTACAATGAACAATAGTAGATTATGTACCTGGGGAGTAAAGTAGGCTATGGTCGCCCACGAGGGACTAGAAACTCGCGGGCGTTCATAGCCCTCATTGCTCCCTAGGTGCATATACAATTTTTTTTTCACATGCCCGACGGAAAGTTATTTGTATATAATTCCTGATTTCGTGGTCGAAAACGTCACATAACCTTACTCCTAGAAACTGCGATGCCTATGCTCGTGTGTGTGTGTACTTTTTCTGATTCGAGGAAAAAGTAGAAAAACATGCATGCTCGTGACAGTTTCTATAGGAGAGAGTACGTGTAGCATTATACTCCCTGAAATCAGACAGTAAACAAAATACTTTACGCGCGGTATCGTAACAAAAACTTTTACAATTGGAAAGCATTGTTTTTGAATTATTATCAATTAGTAATTTGATTATAACAAATGTTGAGATTTCGGGGTGAATAATATGAGAATCAATACTGTTAGCAATAATAGTTTAAAGTTTATTAGTGGCAAATGTCAGTCGGCACGTCTGCCTACATCAGAGTCAGAAAGTAGAGTCTAAGAAGCATTCTAAGTGCGCTACACTGCTCTCGCTTCTCACGCAACTCTCATACAGACACGCAGGGCTGGGGAGACACGCATGTGTGTGTTTCGTCCGCCGTCGCTCGGCAGACGCGCATACCATTGTATATTCGCGTACAGTGTACTTGGTGTACTTGGCGGCGTCTCCTTGAATTTTCAATATTACAATTAAGTGTTCATTCCTTCATTTAGTCATACAATAATTTTCAAATTATACATCGTTAATAGATTTTTTTTATTTTAAATCACTCTCAACGCTTTTCTATATTTCAAAAACTTCGTCTTATCTAAACTCTTTGTTAACATATCTGCTAAATTAAATTGTGAGTCTATTTTTACAACGTCGATTATTCCATTTTCATAGTTTTCATTTATGTAATGATACTGCACTTCAATGTGCTTCGAATTCTTTATAAAGTTACCGAATTTTGCAATCGCAATTGCACCTGAGTTATCTTCATACATCTTAATTGGTTTATAAAATTCTACATTAAATGATTCGCATAATAAATTTCTAATGAAGAAGATTTCTGTCACTGCTTCAGACATAGCAGTATATTCTGCAAAAGTAGAACATTTTATTACGGTACTTTGTTTATACGTTTTCCAAAAAATTAAATTTCCATATAATCTAAATACAAAACCTCTTGTAGATTTTCTATCTACATTATCTCCTGCATAATCAGAATCTACCATACAGTCTAATACTTCGCTGTTCACGTTATCGTAGTACGTTGTTTTAAATCTTTAGTCGTAAATAAATATTTCAAAATTCTCATTGCATATTTATAATGTATTTGGTTATAGCAACTTTGGTATCGACTTAAATAACTGAAACTATATGTTATATCTGGCCTTGTACCTGCACTAATATATAATAATTCGCTAATTAAATTTCTGTATTTTAAAGTATTTTAAAGAATAAATTCTTGCATCTATTTCATTAGCTTGTTCCAATTTTAAATTTGCTTCCATTGGAGTATCATATAACTTAGCATTTTCTAGATTGTATTTCACAGCCAAAGATTCAATGTATTTTGTTTCACTTAAAGTCATTTTACTTTTATCGTCACTGTAATAAATATCCATGCCTATATAATTTCCAATTTTTCTTAAATCTTTTATTGAAAATCCTTCCAATAAATTTGTTTTTACTTTATTTATTATTATTATTTATTTCAGAAAATATTTACATTACATTATTATATACGAAATATACATAAGTAAGTAAATCCTACTGAGGCAAATATTATTGTCTGTGTGTAGATCTGGTACATAGAAAGCTTACAAACTAAAAAATATTACAAACTAAAAATTCTTAAAAACTATATAATGGTATGTGCGTAGTGTTTGTTAACATCGATAAAATCCATTGTAGTACATAAATAACAGTTAAATAATTCAAGATGGCGGGGCAGCATACAGCCCCCGCCGGTAAGCCGCCTGATAAATATTATAAGTGTCATTCTAGTGCCAGATTTGGTGCGATAGTTTGTTTTTTTTGTGAGGATCCTTACCACTTTAGTTGTTTTGATAGATTGAAAAACACAAAAAGAATTGGATGTATATTAAGCTGGAGTAGCCACTTCATAAGCCCGGGTTGATAATAATCCCTTATTTTGTCGCTAATTTGTCGCTAATTTGTTACGCCAATCCCGATTTTGTCGCTCCAGCCGATTCCGAGAAACAATGGCTACTGCAACTTAAGTCATAAGCTGGAAAAGCCACTATTGTATCTTCTCAGCAATTGACAATAGCGACACCGGGTTAGGCCTAGATTTTGTCGCTAATTTGTCGCTCAAAGATGCCGTAGATCCCATGTCCCAAAAATGGACCGCTGTCCCAAAAAACGATACAAGGTCACGAGCATATAAGCAAAAATGACGAAAATTAAAAATAACAATTAACTTATAATTGCATATTTTGTCGCTAATTTGTCGCTGATTTTTCCCGCAAAATCCGATTTTAACGCTCCAGCCGATTCCGAGAAACAATGGCTACTGCAACGTAAGTCTTAAGCTGGAAAAGCCACTATTGTATCTTCTCAGCAATTGACAATAGCGACACCGGGTTAGGCCTAGATTTTGTCGCTAATTTGTCGCTCAAAGATGCCGTAGATCCCATGTCCCAAAAATGGACCGCTGTCCCAAAAAACGATACAAGGTCACGAGCATATAAGCAAAAATTATGAAAATTAAAAATATTCATTAACTTATAATTGCATATTTTGTCGCTAATTTGTCGCTGATTTTTCCCGCAAACCCCGATTTTAACGCTCTAGCCGTTTTCGAGAAACAATGGCTATTCTAGCGTAATATTAAGATAGGAAAGCCATTACGTTCTATTGTCTCACCAATTGACGATAGCGACACCGGGTTAGGCCTAGATTTTGTCGCTAATTTGTCGCTCAAAGATGCCGTAGATCCCATGTCCCAAAAATGGACCGCTGTCCCAGAAAACGATACAAGGTCACAAGCATATAAGCAAAAATGATAAAAATTAAAAATATCCATTAACTTATAATTGCATATTTTGTCGCTAATTTGTCGCTGATTTTTCCCCGATTTTAACGCTCTAGCCGTTTCCGAGAAACAGTGGCTACGGTGGCGTGAGTCTTAAGCTGGAAAAGTCATTACGTTGTATCTTCTCAGCAATTAACAATAACGACACGGGGTTTGGCCTACTTTTTGTCGCTAATTTGTCGCTTGATGATGCCGTAGATCCCATGTCTCAAAAGTTGACCACTGTCCCAAAAGTGGAACGCATGCACGGAGATGAACAACGTCGGGTCATGCATATAAACGAAAATGATAAAACTAAAAAAAAATTAATTCAGCTAATGTGCATGCAGGCAACACTACTTTCACAAATGTCGTTTCTTAATTAAAAACCCTAATCAAGCGAGAAGACAAAGATTAAAAGATAGGCAGGATTCAAAAGTCGAAAGTCGATCGAAAACGCAAACGAAATCGTTTGGGACTCTGAAGAGGGGTTTTTTTTTTAATAAAACCGTAAGCAACAAATTCATAACTGTACGGAATGTAGTCTTAAATATATTACTAAGTTGTTATAGCACTCCTGATTTTGTTGCTTCAAGAGAAGCGAGATCTTGAGTCAAAAGTCGACCGAAGACGCAGAAAAACGTGCTTGTGATGCTGACAATCGATATTTACATACAAAAACGGTAAGCGACGAATTCATTATCGTGCACAATGTTTTCTCTAGTATATTGTTAAGTTGTAACGGTATTCCTAAATTTGTTGCTTCAAGACAGATAGATCCCCGAAAACAAAATCGATGAAAACTGGAAAATAACGCGTTTGGGACGCTGAAATCGGGGTTTTCCTTAGCAAAACCGTAAGCAACAAATTCGCAAATGTGCAGAATCTCGTCTCTAATATGTTGCTACGTTGTTACAGCACTCCTGATTTTGTTGCTTCAAGATAGCCGAGATCTCGAAGTCGAAAATCGATCGAAAACGCAAGAAAACGTGTTTTTGATGCTGACAATCGATTTTTACATACAAAATCGGTGAGCGACAAATTCATTAACGTGCACCATTTTATCTCTAGTATGTTCTCAAGTTGTAACGGTATTCCGGAATTTGTCGCTTCTAGACAGTTAGATCCCGGACACAAAAATCGATCGAAACCGGAAAATAACACGATTGGGACGTTGAAATCGGGGTTTTCATTAGCAAAACCGTTAGCAACAAATTCACAAATGTGCAGAATCTCGACTCTAATATGTTGCTACGTTGTTAGAGTATTCCTGAATTTGTTGCTTAGCAGTAGATTATATCTCAGAATCGAAGTCGATCGAAAACGGTAAAAACCCGTTTGGGATTAGGTAAATGGGGTTTTCTTTAGAAAAACCGTAAGCAACAAATTCACAAATGCGCAGACTCTTGTCTCTAATATGTTACTAAGTTGTTACAGCACTCCTGATTTTGTTGCTTCAGGATAGGCGAGATCTCGAAGTCGAAAATCGATCGAAGACGCAAAAAACGTGTTTTTGATGCTGACAATAGATATTTACATACAGAAACGGTGAGCGACAAATTCTTTAACGTGCTAAATCTTTTCTCTAGTATATTCTCAAATTGTAACGGTATTCCTGAATTTGTCGCTTCTAGACAGTTAGTTCCCGGCCACAAAAATCGATCGAAACCGGAAAATAACGCTTTTGGGACGCTGAAATCGGGGTTTTCTTTAGCAAAACCGTAAGCAACAAATTTACAAATGCGCAGACTCTTGTCCCTAATATGTTACTAAGTTGTTACAGCACTCCTGATTTTGTTGCTTCAAGATAGCCGAGATTTCGAAGTCGAAAATCGATCGAAAACGCAAAAAAACGTGTTTTTGATGCTGACAATCGATATTTACATACAGAAACGGTGAGCGACAAATTCATTAACGTGCACCATGTTATCTCTAGTATGTTCTCAAGTTGTAATGGTATTCCGGAATTTGTCGCTTCTAGACAGTTATATCCCGGACACAGAAATCGATCGAAACCGGAAAATAACACGATTGGGACGTTGAAATCGGGGTTTTCTTTAGCAAAACCGTTAGCAACAAATTCACAAATGTTCAGAATCTCGACTCTAATATGTTGCTACGTTGTTAGAGTATTCCTGAATTTGTTGCTTAGCAGTAGATTATATCTCGGAATCGAAAGTCGATCGAAAACGGTAAAAACCCGTTTGGGATTAGGTAAATGGGGTTTTCTTTAGAAAAACCGTAAGCAACAAATTCACAAATGCGCAGACTCTTGTCTCTAATATGTTGCTACGTTGTTAGAGCACTTCTGATTTTGTTGCTTCAAGATAGCCGAGATTTCGAAGTCGAAAATCGATCGAAAACGCAAAAAAACGTGATTTTGATGCTGACAATCGATATTTACATACAGAAACGGTGAGCGACAAATTCTTTAACGAGCTAAATCTTTTCTCTAGTATGTTCTCAAGTTGTAATTCGGTCAACGTAACATTGGCAAGAGGCGCACAATCGCACTTACACACTCTTTCGCACGGCGTCACACGGCAAAAACTCTCCACTTGGACTATATCGCACTCTCTAATAGAGCGAAGAGCGCGGGCGCTATCCAAAATGAGATTAAGCAAGTTCAAATAAAATCGTAAAGTCTGCATATGAAAATATTATTGAAGGCTGTTATTGTTCAGGTCTTCGTAAACAAATTAGTATAGTTTTAAATGCAAGTTGCCGACCAATACTTGACATAATATTGTTAAAAAATTAATAATTTTAAAATGGGAAAATATGGGAGTCATGCTGTAGGATTGGAAAAGTATTTAAATTGAAGTACATAAACACTGCAGAATTATAACAAAAATTGAACAATTATAATTAATTAATTTATTGTTTGAAAATATTTCTTAAATATTGAAGAATGAAAATAATATTTATATTAACAGACAATTGACTTCAGACTTTTAATAGAACCACCTTAATTGTCTGTCTCCTCGCGCGCCACTCCCCTCCCCACCCCCTCTCACTCTTTCTCTCTCTCTCTCTCTCCCTCTCGCTCTTTCTCTCTCTCACTCCCTCTCTCTCGCTTTCTCTCTCTCTCTCTGCACATGTAACATCTTAGAGTAGTTAGTACATTCATTAGACGGGAAGAGAGGGACATGATGAGGAATAATTTTTCGTCATACCATTTACTAAATAAAACATAATTTACAGCGTCCAAAACACGTTTTTCTGTATTTTCGATCGACGTTCGACTCTGGTATATAGCCTGTCGGTTTTCACCGTTTTCGATCGACTTTTGTGTCCGGGAACTAACTGTCTAGAAGCGACATATTCAGGAGTACCGTTACAACTTGAGAACATACTAGAAAAAAGATTTTGCACGTTAAAGAATTTGTCGCCTACCGTTTTTGTATGTAAAAATCGATTGTCAGCATGAAAAACACGTTTTATTGCGTTTTCGATCGATTTCCGACTTCGAGATCTTGGCTATCTTGAAGCAACAAAATCAGGAGTGCTGTAACAACTTAGTAACATATTAGAGACAAGAGTCTGCGCATTTGTAAATTTGTTGCTTCGGTTTTGTTAAAGAAAACCCCGATTTCATGTCCCAAACGCGTTATTTTCCGGTTTCGATCGATTTTTGTGTCCGGGAACTAACTGTCTAGAAGCGACAAAATCAGGAATACCGTTACAACTTGAGAACATACTAGAGAAAAGATTGTGCACGGTTAAGAATTTGTCGCTTACCGTTTTGGTATGTAAAAATCGATTGTCAGCATCACAAACACGTTTATTTGCGTTTTCGATCGATTTTCAACCTCGAGATCTCGGCTATTTTGAAGCAACAAAATCAGGAATGCTGTAACAACTTAGTGACATATTAGAGACAAGAGTCTGCATATTTGTGAATTTGTTGCTTACGGTTTTCTAACGAAAACCCCATTTACCTAATCTCAAACGGGTTTTTACCGTTTTCGATCGACTTTAGACTCCGGGATATAATCAACTGCAAAGCAACAAATTCAGGAATACTCTAACAACGTAGCAACATATTAGAGACAAGAATCTGCGCATTTGTGAATTTGTTGCTTACGGTTTTGCTAAAGAAAATCCCGATTTCAGCGTCCCAAACGCGTTATTTTCCGGTTTCGATCGATTTTTGTGTCCGGGAACTAACTGTCTAGAAGCGATAAATTCAGGAATACCGTTACAACTTGAGAACATACTAGAGAAAAGATTTAGCACGTTAAAGAATTTGTCGCTCACCGTTTCTGTATGTAAATATCGATTGTCAGCATCAAAAACACGTTTTTTTGCGTTTTCGATCGATTTTCGACTTCGAAATCTCGGCTATCTTGAAGCAACAAAATCAGGAGTGCTGTAACAACTTAGTAACATATTAGAGACAAGAGTCTGCGTTTGTAAATTTGTTGCTTACGGTTTTGCTAAAGAAAACCCCGATTTCAGCGTCCCAAACCCGTTATTTTCCGGTTTCGATGGATTTTTGTGTCCGGGAACTAACTGTCTAGAAGCGACAAATTCAGGAATACCGTTACAACTTGAGAACATAGTAGAGAAATGATTTAGCACGTTAAAGAATTTGTCGCTCACCGTTTCTGTATGTAAATATCGATTGTCAGCATCAAAAACACGTTTTTTTGCGTTTTCGATCGATTTTCGACTTCGAAATCTCGGCTATCTTGAAGCAACAAAATCAGGAGTGCTGTAACAACTTAGTAACATATTAGAGATAAGAGTCTGCGCATTTGTAAAATTGATGCTTACTGTTTTGCTAAAGAAGACCCCGATATGAGCGTCCCAAACGCGTTATTTTCCGGCTTCGATCGATTTTTGTGTCCGGGATCTAACTGTCTAGCAGCAACAAATTCAGGAATACCGTTACAACTTGAGAACATACTAGAGATAACATGGTACACGTTAATAAATTTGTCGCTTACCGTTTTTGTATGCAAAAATCGATTGTCAGCAACACAAACACGTTTTTTTGCGTTTTCGATCGATTTTCGACTTCGAGATCTCGGCTATTTTGAAGCAACAAAATCAGGAATGCTGTAACAACTTAGTAACATATTAGAGACAAGAGTCTGCATATTTGTGAATTTGTTGCTTACGGTTTTTTTAACGAAAACCCCATTTACCTAATCTCAAACGCGTTTTTACCGTTTTCGATCGACTTTAGACTCCGGGATATAATCTACTGCAAAACAACAAATTCAGGAATACTCTAACAACGTAGCAACATATTAGAGACAAGAGTCTGCGCATTTGTGAATTTGTTGCTTACGGTTTTGCTAAAGAAAATCCCGATTTCAGCGTCCCAAACGCGTTATTTTCCGGTTTCGATCGATTTTTGTGTCCGGGAACTAACTGTCTAGAAGCGACATATTCAGAAATACCGTTACAACTTGAGAACATACTAGAAAAAAGATTTTGCACGTTAACGAATTTGTCGCCTACCGTTTTTGTATGTAAAAATCGATTATCAGCATGAAAAACACGTTTTTTTGCGTTTTCGATCGATTTTCGACTTCGAGATCTTGGCTATCTTGAAGCAACAAAATCAGGAGTGCTGTAACAACTTAGTAACATATTAGAGACAAGAGTCTGCGCATTTGTAAATTTGTTGCTTACGGTTTTGATAAAGAAAACCCCGATTTCAGTGTCCCAAACGCGTTATTTTCCGGTTTCGATCGATTTTTGTGCCCGGGAACTAACTGTCTAGAAGCGACAAAATAAGGAATATCGTTACAACTTGAGAACATACTAGAGAAAAGATTGTGCACGGTTAAGAATTTGTCGCTTACCGTTTTTGTATGTAAAAATCGATTGTCAGCATCACAAACACGTTTTTTTGCGTTTTCGATCGATTTTCGACTTCGAGATCTCGGCTATTTTGAAGCAACAAAATCAGAAATGCTGTAACAACTTAGTAACATATTAGAGACAAGTCTGCATATTTGGGAATTTGTTGCTTACGGTTTTTCTAACGAAAACCCCATTTACCTAATCTCAAACGCGTTTTTACCGTTTTCGATCGACTTTATACTCCGGGATATAATCTACTGCAAAGCAACAAATTCAGGAATACTCTAACAACGTAGCAACATATTAGAGACAAGAGTCTGCGCATTTGTAAATTTGTTGCTTACGGTTTTGCTAAAGAAAACCCCGATTTCAGCGTCCCAAACGCGTTATTTTCCGGTTTCGATCGATTTTTGTGTCCGGGAACTAACTGTCTAGAAGCGACAAAATCAGGAATACCGTTACAACTTGAGAACATACTAGAGATAATATGGCGCACTTTAATGAATTTGTCGCTCACCGTTTTGGTACGTAAAAATCGATTGTCAGCATCACAACCACGTTTTTTTGAGTTTTCGATCCATTTTCGACTTCGAGATCTCGCCTATCCTGAAGCAACAAAATCAGGAGTGCTGTAACAACTTAGTAACATATTAGAGACAATAGTCTGCGCATTTGTAAATTTGTTGCTTAAGGTTTTGCTAAAGAAAACCCCGATTTCAGCGTCCCAAACGCGTTATTTTCCGGTTTCGATCGATTTTTGTGCCCGGGAACTAACTGTCTAGAAGCGACAAAATAAGGAATATCGTTACAACTTGAGAACATACTAGAGAAAAGATTGTGCACGGTTAAGAATTTGTCGCTTACCGTTTTTGTATGTAAAAATCGATTGTCAGCATCACAAACACGTTTTTTTTGCGTTTTCGATCGATTTTCGACTTCGAGATCTCGGCTATTTTGAAGCAACAAAATCAGAAATGCTGTAACAACTTAGTAACATATTAGAGACAAGAGTCTGCATATTTGGGAATTTGTTGCTTACGGTTTTTCTAACGAAAACCCCATTTACCTAATCTCAAACGCGTTTTTACCGTTTTCGATCGACTTTATACTCCGGGATATAATCTACTGCAAAGCAACAATTCAGGAATACTCTAACAACGTAGCAACATATTAGAGACAAGAGTCTGCGCATTTGTAAATTTGTTGCTTACGGTTTTGCTAAAGAAAACCCCGATTTCAGCGTCCCAAACGCGTTATTTTCCGGTTTCGATCGATTTTTGTGTCCGGGAACTAACTGTCTAGAAGCGACAAAATCAGGAATACCGTTACAACTTGAGAACATACTAGAGATAATATGGCGCACTTTAATGAATTTGTCGCTCACCGTTTTGATACGTAAAAATCGATTGTCAGCATCACAACCACGTTTTTTTGAGTTTTCGATCCATTTTCGACTTCGAGATCTCGCCTATCCTGAAGCAACAAAATCAGGAGTGCTGTAACAACTTAGTAACATATTAGAGACAAGAGTCTGCGCATTTGTAAATTTGTTGCTTAAGGTTTTGCTAAAGAAAACCCCGATTTCAGCGTCCCAAACGCGTTATTTTCCGGTTTCGATCGATTTTTGTGTCCGGGAACTAACTGTCTAGAAGCGACAAAATCAGGAATACCGTTACAACTTGAGAACATACTAGAGAAAAGATTGTGCACATTAAAGAACTTGTTGCTCACCGTTTCTGTATGTAAATATTGATTGTCAGCATCAAAAACACGTTTTTTTGCGTTTTCGATTGATTTTCGACTTCGGAATCTCGGTTATCTTGGAGCAACAAAACCAGGAGTGCTCTAACAACGTAGCAACATATTAGAGACAAGAGTCTGCGCATTTGTGAATTTGTTGCTTACGGTTTTTCTAACGAAAACCCCATTTACCTAATCTCAAACGGGTTTTTACCGTTTCGATCGACTTTAGACTCCGGGATATAATCTACTGCAAAGCAATAAATTCAGGAATACTCTAACAACGTAGCAACATATTAGAGACAAGAGTCTGCGCATTTGTGAATTTGTTGCTTACGGTTTTGCTAAAGAAAATCCCGATTTCAGCGTCCCAAACGCGTTATTTTCCGGTTTCGATCGATTTTTGTGGCCGGGAACTAACTGTCTAGAAGCGACAAAATCAGGAATACCGTTACAACTTGAGAACATACTAGAGAAAAGATTGTGCACGGTTAAGAATTTGTCGCTTACCGTTTTGGTATGTAAAAATCGATTGTCAGCATCACAAACACGTTTATTTGCGTTTTCGATCGATTTTCAACCTCGAGATCTCGGCTATTTTGAAGCAACAAAATCAGGAATGCTGTAACAACTTAGTGACATATTAGAGACAAGAGTCTGCATATTTGTGAATTTGTTGCTTACGGTTTTCTAACGAAAACCCCATTTACCTAATCTCAAACGGGTTTTTACCGTTTTCGATCGACTTTAGACTCCGGGATATAATCAACTGCAAAGCAACAAATTCAGGAATACTCTAACAACGTAGCAACATATTAGAGACAAGAATCTGCGCATTTGTGAATTTGTTGCTTACGGTTTTGCTAAAGAAAATCCCGATTTCAGCGTCCCAAACGCGTTATTTTTCCGGTTTCGATCGATTTTTGTGTCCGGGAACTAACTGTCTAGAAGCGATAAATTCAGGAATACCGTTACAACTTGAGAACATACTAGAGAAAAGATTTAGCACGTTAAAGAATTTGTCGCTCACCGTTTCTGTATGTAAATATCGATTGTCAGCATCAAAAACACGTTTTTTTGCGTTTTCGATCGATTTTCGACTTCGAAATCTCGGCTATCTTGAAGCAACAAAATCAGGAGTGCTGTAACAACTTAGTAACATATTAGAGACAAGAGTCTGCGTTTGTAAATTTGTTGCTTACGGTTTTGCTAAAGAAAACCCCGATTTCAGCGTCCCAAACCCGTTATTTTCCGGTTTCGATGGATTTTTGTGTCCGGGAACTAACTGTCTAGAAGCGACAAATTCAGGAATACCGTTACAACTTGAGAACATAGTAGAGAAATGATTTAGCACGTTAAAGAATTTGTCGCTCACCGTTTCTGTATGTAAATATCGATTGTCAGCATCAAAAACACGTTTTTTTGCGTTTTCGATCGATTTTCGACTTCGAAATCTCGGCTATCTTGAAGCAACAAAATCAGGAGTGCTGTAACAACTTAGTAACATATTAGAGATAAGAGTCTGCGCATTTGTAAAATTGATGCTTACTGTTTTGCTAAAGAAGACCCCGATATGAGCGTCCCAAACGCGTTATTTTCCGGCTTCGATCGATTTTTGTGTCCGGGATCTAACTGTCTAGCAGCAACAAATTCAGGAATACCGTTACAACTTGAGAACATACTAGAGATAACATGGTACACGTTAATAAATTTGTCGCTTACCGTTTTTGTATGTAAAAATCGATTGTCAGCATCACAAACACGTTTTTTTTGCGTTTTCGATCGATTTTCGACTTCGAGATCTCGGCTATTTTGAAGCAACAAAATCAGGAATGCTGTAACAACTTAGTAACATATTAGAGACAAGAGTCTGCATATTTGTGAATTTGTTGCTTACGGGTTTTTTAACGAAAACCGCATTTACCTAATCTCAAACGCGTTTTTACCGTTTTCGATCGACTTTAGACTCCGGGATATAATCTACTGCAAAACAACAAATTCAGGAATACTCTAACAACGTAGCAACATATTAGAGACAAGAGTCTGCGCATTTGTGAATTTGTTGCTTACGGTTTTGCTAAAGAAAATCCCGATTTCAGCGTCCCAAACGCGTTATTTTCCGGTTTCGATCGATTTTTGTGTCCGGGAACTAACTGTCTAGAAGCGACATATTCAGAAATACCGTTACAACTTGAGAACATACTAGAAAAAAGATTTTGCACGTTAACGAATTTGTCGCCTACCGTTTTTGTATGTAAAAATCGATTATCAGCATGAAAAACACGTTTTTTTGCGTTTTCGATCGATTTTCGACTTCGAGATCTTGGCTATCTTGAAGCAACAAAATCAGGAGTGCTGTAACAACTTAGTAACATATTAGAGACAAGAGTCTGCGCATTTGTAAATTTGTTGCTTACGGTTTTGATAAAGAAAACCCCGATTTCAGTGTCCCAAACGCGTTATTTTCCGGTTTCGATCGATTTTTGTGCCCGGGAACTAACTGTCTAGAAGCGACAAAATAAGGAATATCGTTACAACTTGAGAACATACTAGAGAAAAGATTGTGCACGGTTAAGAATTTGTCGCTTACCGTTTTTGTATGTAAAAATCGATTGTCAGCATCACAAACACGTTTTTTTTGCGTTTTCGATCGATTTTCGACTTCGAGATCTCGGCTATTTTGAAGCAACAAAATCAGAAATGCTGTAACAACTTAGTAACATATTAGAGACAAGAGTCTGCATATTTGGGAATTTGTTGCTTACGGTTTTTCTAACGAAAACCCCATTTACCTAATCTCAAACGCGTTTTTACCGTTTTCGATCGACTTTATACTCCGGGATATAATCTACTGCAAAGCAACAAATTCAGGAATACTCTAACAACGTAGCAACATATTAGAGACAAGAGTCTGCGCATTTGTAAATTTGTTGCTTACGGTTTTGCTAAAGAAAACCCCGATTTCAGCGTCCCAAACGCGTTATTTTCCGGTTTCGATCGATTTTTATGTCCGGGAACTAACTGTCTAGAAGCGACAAAATCAGGTATACCGTTACAACTTGAGAACATACTAGAGATAATATGGCGCACTTTAATGAATTTGTCGCTCACCGTTTTGGTAGGTAAAAATCGATTGTCAGCATCACAACCACGTTTTTTTGAGTTTTCGATCCATTTTCGACTTCGAGATCTCGCCTATCCTGAAGCAACAAAATCAGGAGTGCTGTAACAACTTAGTAACATATTAGAGACAATAGTCTGCGCATTTGTAAATTTGTTGCTTAAGGTTTTGCTAAAGAAAACCCCGATTTCAGCGTCCCAAACGCGTTATTTTCCGGTTTCGATCGATTTTTGTGCCCGGGAACTAACTGTCTAGAAGCGACAAAATAAGGAATATCGTTACAACTTGAGAACATACTAGAGAAAAGATTGTGCACGGTTAAGAATTTGTCGCTTACCGTTTTTGTATGTAAAAATCGATTGTCAGCATCACAAACACGTTTTTTTTGCGTTTTCGATCGATTTTCGACTTCGAGATCTCGGCTATTTTGAAGCAACAAAATCAGAAATGCTGTAACAACTTAGTAACATATTAGAGACAAGAGTCTGCATATTTGGGAATTTGTTGCTTACGGTTTTTCTAACGAAAACCCCATTTACCTAATCTCAAACGCGTTTTTACCGTTTTCGATCGACTTTATACTCCGGGATATAATCTACTGCAAAGCAACAAATTCAGGAATACTCTAACAACGTAGCAACATATTAGAGACAAGAGTCTGCGCATTTGTAAATTTGTTGCTTACGGTTTTGCTAAAGAAAACCCCGATTTCAGCGTCCCAAACGCGTTATTTTCCGGTTTCGATCGATTTTTGTGTCCGGGAACTAACTGTCTAGAAGCGACAAAATCAGGAATACCGTTACAACTTGAGAACATACTAGAGATAATATGGCGCACTTTAATGAATTTGTCGCTCACCGTTTTGATACGTAAAAATCGATTGTCAGCATCACAACCACGTTTTTTTGAGTTTTCGATCCATTTTCGACTTCGAGATCTCGCCTATCCTGAAGCAACAAAATCAGGAGTGCTGTAACAACTTAGTAACATATTAGAGACAAGAGTCTGCGCATTTGTAAATTTGTTGCTTAAGGTTTTGCTAAAGAAAACCCCGATTTCAGCGTCCCAAACGCGTTATTTTCCGGTTTCGATCGATTTTTGTGTCCGGGAACTAACTGTCTAGAAGCGACAAAATCAGGAATACCGTTACAACTTGAGAACATACTAGAGAAAAGATTGTGCACATTAAAGAACTTGTTGCTCACCGTTTCTGTATGTAAATATTGATTGTCAGCATCAAAAACACGTTTTTTTGCGTTTTCGATTGATTTTCGACTTCGGAATCTCGGTTATCTTGGAGCAACAAAACCAGGAGTGCTCTAACAACGTAGCAACATATTAGAGACAAGAGTCTGCGCATTTGTGAATTTGTTGCTTACGGTTTTCTAACGAAAACCCCATTTACCTAATCTCAAACGGGTTTTTACCGTTTCGATCGACTTTAGACTCCGGGATATAATCTACTGCAAAGCAATAAATTCAGGAATACTCTAACAACGTAGCAACATATTAGAGACAAGAGTCTGCGCATTTGTGAATTTGTTGCTTACGGTTTTGCTAAAGAAAATCCCGATTTCAGCGTCCCAAACGCGTTATTTTCCGGTTTCGATCGATTTTTGTGGCCGGGAACTAACTGTCTAGAAGCGACAAATTCAGGAATACCGTTACAATTTGAGAACATACTAGAGAAAAGATTTAGCACGTTAAAGAATTTGTCGCTCACCGTTTCTGTATGTAAATATCTATTGTCAGCATCAAAAACACGTTTTTTTGCGTCTTCGATCGATTTTCGACTTGGAGATCTCGCTTATCCTGAAGCAACAAAATCAGGAGTGCTGTAACAACTTAGTAACATATTAGAGACAAGAGTCTGCGCATTTGTGAATTTGTTGCTTACGGTTTTTCTAAAGAAAACCCCATTTACCTAATCCCAAACGGGTTTTTACCGTTTTCGATCGACTTTCGATTCCGAGATATAATCTACTGCTAAGCAACAAATTCAGGAATACTCTAACAACGTAGCAACATATTAGAGTCGAGATTCTGCACATTTGTGAATTTGTTGCTAACGGTTTTGCTAAAGAAAACCCCGATTTCAACGTCCCAATCGTGTTATTTTCCGGTTTCGATCGATTTTTGTGTCCGGGATCTAACTGTCTAGAAGCGACAAATTCCGGAATACCGTTACAACTTGAGAACATACTAGAGATAACATGGTGCACGTTAATGAATTTGTCGCTCACCGTTTCTGTATGTAAATATCGATTGTCAGCATCAAAAACACGTTTTTGCGTTTTCGATCGATTTTCGACTTCGAAATCTCGGCTATCTTGAAGCAACAAAATCAGGAGTGCTGTAACAACTTAGTAACATATTAGAGACAAGAGTCTGCGCATTTGTAAATTTGTTGCTTAAGGTTTTGCTAAAGAAAACCCCGATTTCAGCGTCCCAAACGCGTTATTTTCCGGTTTCGATCGATTTTTGTGTCCGGGAACTAACTGTCTAGAAGCAACAAAATCAGGAATACCGTTACAACTTGAGAACATACTAGAGATAACATGGTGCACGTTAATGAATTTGTCGCTCACCGATTTTGTATGTAAAAATCGATTGTCAGCATCAAAAACACGTTTTCTTGCGTTTTCGATCGATTTTCGACTTCGAGATCTCGCTTCTCTTGAAGCAACAAAATCAGGAGTGCTGTAACAACTTAGTAATATATTTAAGACTACATTCCGTACAGTTATGAATTTGTTGCTTACGGTTTTACTAAAAAAAAACCCCTCTTCAGAGTCCCAAACGATTTCGTTTGCGTTTTCGATCGACTTTCGACTTTTGAATCCTGCCTATCTTTTAATCTTTGACTTCTCGCTTGATTAGGGTTTTTAATTAAGAAACGACATTTGTGAAAGTAGTGTTGCCTGCATGCACATTAGCTGAATTAATTTTTTTTTAGTTTTATCATTTTCGTTTATATGCATGACCCGACGTTGTTCATCTCCGTGCATGCGTTCCACTTTTGGGACAGTGGTCAACTTTTGAGACATGGGATCTACGGCATCATCAAGCGACAAATTAGCGACAAAAAGTAGGCCAAACCCCGTGTCGTTATTGTTAATTGCTGAGAAGATACAACGTAATGACTTTTCCAGCTTAAGACTCACGCCACCGTAGCCACTGTTTCTCGGAAACGGCTAGAGCGTTAAAATCGGGGAAAAATCAGCGACAAATTAGCGACAAAATATGCAATTATAAGTTAATGGATATTTTTAATTTTTATCATTTTTGCTTATATGCTTGTGACCTTGTATCGTTTTCTGGGACAGCGGTCCATTTTTGGGACATGGGATCTACGGCATCTTTGAGCGACAAATTAGCGACAAAATCTAGGCCTAACCCGGTGTCGCTATCGTCAATTGGTGAGACAATAGAACGTAATGGCTTTCCTATCTTAATATTACGCTAGAATAGCCATTGTTTCTCGAAAACGGCTAGAGCGTTAAAATCGGGGTTTGCGGGAAAAATCAGCGACAAATTAGCGACAAAATATGCAATTATAAGTTAATGAATATTTTTAATTTTCATAATTTTTGCTTATATGCTCGTGACCTTGTATCGTTTTTTGGGACAGCGGTCCATTTTTGGGACATGGGATCTACGGCATCTTTGAGCGACAAATTAGCGACAAAATCTAGGCCTAACCCGGTGTCGCTATTGTCAATTGCTGAGAAGATACAATAGTGGCTTTTCCAGCTTAAGACTTACGTTGCAGTAGCCATTGTTTCTCGTCGGCTGGAGCGTTAAAATCGGATTTTGCGGGAAAAATCAGCGACAAATTAGCGACAAAATATGCAATTATAAGTTAATTGTTATTTTTAATTTTCGTCATTTTTGCTTATATGCTCGTGACCTTGTATCGTTTTTTGGGACAGCGGTCCATTTTTGGGACATGGGATCTACGGCATCTTTGAGCGACAAATTAGCGACAAAATCTAGGCCTAACCCGGTGTCGCTATTGTCAATTGCTGAGAAGATACAATAGTGGCTTTTCCAGCTTATGACTTAAGTTGCAGTAGCCATTGTTTCTCGGAATCGGCTGGAGCGACAAAATCGAGATTGACGTAACAAATTAGCGACAAATTAGCGACAAAATAAGGGATTATTTTCAACCCGGGCTTATGAAGTGGCTACTCCAGCTTAATATACATAAGAATTGGTGAAATCTTGGCAGTATGCCCGAAGCATGCGCATCTGAAACTAACCTCAAATTTCAACGTGGATACCTTGAGTGACGATGTAAAATTGATAATAGCGGAAATAAAAGCTACACGAAAAGAGGTAATACAAAAAGAAATACTAGATGAAATTGCAGCTGCCAATAGTACTAACGTTGAAGACCCTCATAATGAAACAATCTTTGATAATAACACTGAACTGGAAAATTTAAAAATTGAAACAACTCTATTAAGAGAACTTAATAAGGAGCTACAAGAGAAAAATTATTTACTCAGGGAACTTCTAAATGCTGAAAAAGAAAAAGTAAACTCAGAAGTAACAACTAACAAGAAAACGTTTGCTGAAGCTACAATTAACAGTAAACCCTTAAAAAAACGCATACCGAAAATAATTATTCAAATGAAAAATGAGGACGACGACATAAACAAAATTAAAAAAAGGGTTACCCACTATTTAACGAAAGAAAAAACAATCAAGACGAAAAGTTTACAGGTAAAAAATAACAAGGAAATCAACATTAACTGCCTTAACGAAGATAGTACCAATAAAGCAGCCAAAATTTTAAGTAGTAAAATGTCGGATAAGTGTAAAATAGGAACAGAAAGCATCTCTAAACCGAAAATAAAGGTGGTGGGTATAGACAATTTTGAAAATATGAATGATGAAGAATTAGAAAGTGACATCAACACAAGAAATTTTAAAGACTGTGATGGAAAATGTGTAGTGTTAAGTACTTATAAAAATACCAAAAATAATACAATAACAGCTATTATTGAAGTTCCTTCGGAGATATACAAGATAATAAGAGAATGTTATAATAATAAAATCTACGTAGGATATCAAAACTGTAAAATATATGACTTAATAAATATCAAGCCATGTTACAAGTGTGGACGTTTTGGACATAATTTAAATAAGTGCTCTAATGATTTAACATGTTTAAAATGTGCAGGATCTCATATATCAGCACAATGTCAAATAAAAGATAATTTCACATGTATAAATTGTTTCTACAGCAATACTAAATATAAAACGAATTTTGAGGTTAACCACATAGCGAATGACAGTGAGAAATGCAAAATCTTAAAAGGTAAAATCAACCGAGATATAGATATGACAGATTACCCAGTGAGGCCTTATGTACCCAGACTCATCGGTAAAGTAGAAAACATCAAAATTACAACTAATCAAACACAGCCACATACTGTTACTGCAATGTCAATGAGTCAATCTGTTTTATCCATTGCCCCCTTGGGCTTGCAGTCTTCCAGAGAATCGCTAAATGATAATGGATCAAGTCCAGCAAGACATTGAAAACTTCTTACAACGTGAATGTAGCTGCGCTAACATGCAGACTCTCAACAATAATCTAACAGGCCAAAATAATCTAATTATGTATGTAAATATAAGAAGCATAAATGCTAATCTAAAAAATCTAGAAATTATTATTGAGAGTCTGTATGTTAAACCATGTGTAATTGTTTGTACAGAGACTAGAAAACTGGAAAACTATAAACAATATCAATTACCTAATTACAACATTTTTTATAATAATAGTAGAATTAACCAAAACGACGGGGTTCTTGTATATATAAATAGTAAAATATTTGAAGACACAGAAACAATAGTAATTGATAGAGTTAGTTTTCTATGTTCCAGAATTAGACTAAAAAATAAAGATGAGATAATAATCTCGGCTGTCTACAGATGCCATGACATCTCGAAAACAGAATTTATTTTGAGTATAAAAAAATACATTATGAATTATATAAACAGTAAAAATCATTGGTTAATCGGAGACTTCAATATTAATATAATGAGCAAATCTCTTGATAGTGCATATGACATGACTTTAAGCCAAGATTTTTTGAATCATCTTTTAGAACATGAGTATACCCCATGTTTCCTTGGAGTCACACGACCAGACCCAGAAAATATCTTCGGGGGTTCATGTATCGATAATATGTATCTAAAAAGTAAAAATCTAACAACAAAAGCCTACAAAATAACTACTCCATTTACTGATCACTACACTTTGTTTTTAACTTTCGATCATATAATACATAGCGACTCAAGAAAGCAGAACAATAAAACCATAAATTATAAAAAACTAATTAACGTAGCTAGAAGCATAGACTGGAATTCGATTTTGACTATACAAAATCCTAACTCTGCCTCAGAGTTATTAGTTGAACTAGTGAATGGATGTGTTGAGAAGGCAACTTTTTCACAAAAACAAAATAAACAAAAAAATATGATTCCTAGAAAGATATGGATCACAAACGCAATTATAATATCATGTAAAACTAAAGAAACTTTATATAATATTTTTAAAAGAAACCCAACTAGTGAATCCGCAGAAAAAGAATACAGGGACTATTGTAAAATATTAGATAAGATTATTAAAGATGCCAAACACAAATTTGACTTCGAAACGTTTAAAAAATGTGACAACAATCCTAGACAACTGTGGAACTTAATAAATAAGAAATTAGGAAAAAACAAAGTGCAATCAAATAATATAACTAATATTTACGATCAAGACAATAAAAAAATAGAAGATCAAAGGGAAATTGCTAATGTTATGAATAAGTATTTTTGTGAAGTAGGATCGGAAGTAAGTAAAAAAATTATACAACCTACAAATAAAAGATTGAATATGCCTAAACCAAATAACAAATCAATGTTTTTAGAACCCGCTGATGCACTTGAAATAAATACAATTATACGTAACATGAAAAACAAAGCTGGAGGTGTAGATAATACAAATACAAAAATTTTAAAGACGTTAGCAAACTACATAATTATTCCTTTAGAACATATATACAACTTGAGTATTGAAAAGTCTATCTGGCCAGATAATCTCAAAAGTGCCGAAGTTGTCCCTATCCACAAAGCTGGAAGCAAATCATGCATTTCTAACTACAGACCAATATCTCTAATATCCAATGCTGCCAAAATTTTTGAAAAAATACTTTATAACAGACTTTATACTTTTTTGGAAAAACATCAAATACTTTCTGAACACCAATATGGCTTTGTTAAAAACAAAGGTACGGCGGATGCACTTAACTACATAACACATAAAATCTATCAAAATCTAGATAAAAGCAAACGTATTATTGCTACTTTTTTAGATCTGGCAAAAGCGTTCGATACTGTTAACCATGACATATTACTTAGCAAATTAGAACGTTATGGAATAAGAGGAAAGGTCTTACTTTTGTTCAAAAGCTATCTCTCCGATAGACAACAAAAAGTTCGAATACAAAACCAAATAAGTGAATACAAATATGTATCTTGTGGGGTGCCACAGGGAACAATATTAGGACCGATACTTTTTATATTATATGTAAACGATCTATTGAGAGATATGCCGGAAGGGTCTATTCTGTCCTACGCTGATGACACTGTCATCATTTCTAGTGAAGACACGTGGTCAATGGCGCAGGATAGAATAAACAAACTACTAGATCAAGCGGCGGAATGGCTTGCTTTAAATAAGCTATCCCTAAATATACAAAAAACTAAGTTTATAACTTTCGGTAACTATCGTGATAGTGTCCCAATTAATGTAAATATAAATATACAAAATCAGCAAATAACTAGAACAGAATGTTACAAGTACTTGGGATTAATTTTCGACTTTAATATGAAATGGGATAGTCACATTAAATATTTAATTAACAGAACAAAATATTTAATATTTATACTCGCAAAGCTAAGAAAAATTATGGATACAAACACATTGATGATTATTTATTACTCCTTCTTTCATAATGTTATAAACTATGGCATCATTGCTTGATGGGTTGCTTGTAGAACAGAAATTAAAATAATACAACAAATCCAAAATAAATTGCTCAAAATCATTGCCAAAAATAAATTCCAGGTGCACAACACTCCGCTAAAAATAGAACAAATGTTCACTCTAGAATCCTTATGCTATCATTATAATAATCTAAAAGATGCTTTTCTTACAATAAAACGCAATACTAGAAAAAAATCACTACAACTACCTAAAATGACCAAAGCTATTAGTGATAAAGATAGTCTGGTAGAAGCTATGAGGGTATTTAACGAATTGCCTAATGATCTCAAAATTTTAAATTATAAGAAGAGTACAATTAAGTACAAATTAAAACAAAAGCTCTTTCGATAATAACATTTAATTGTAACATTACGCACAACTTCATATCATTTTCACTGTTTACTTTTGGAAAAATGAAGATTATAATATTACGTTTTGGCGGATTTTATTTATAGAATATATAAATTGTTAAATGAAATAAAGTTTTTGAAAATGTTTATGTTACTCGAATGAGTAATCTGTTAGTTTTAAGTTATAGATATAGTATTAGTTGTATGCAACCAGACTATTGTACAGGTAACAATGTTTACCTCTAATAGATTTTACTTTGTAAACTGCATTGTAACTTTTCTGGTTAAATAAATAAATAAATAAATAAAATAAAATTTGTTAGATATATTGGTTAACATTACATTATTATATTAAATTTATATTGCAGCTTTTACTATAAAAATTTTTAATTTATTCTTCATTAATTGTCTACTTAAATTCATAACTTAGAGATCCTTAGGCAGCCCATTAAAGATCTTTATAGCTTCATTGTAACTATTTTTATCACTAATTCTTTTATCACATTTAGGTAGTTGAATTGTTTTGTTTCTGGTCTTGCTCGCACTGTTTATATATTTATTACTTAAAGTATCGTAGTATAATGTAACGATATTGACTCTAACTGGAATAATTTTTTTATTTCAAGAGGTGGATTAGTTTGACAGAATTTATTTTTATTTATGATTTTCAATATTTTGTTTTGTGTTGATTGTATTAGTTTCATATTATTATCGTACGCACCACCCCAGGCAATTACCTCATAATTGATTAGACTGTGAAAGAAAGCATAATATATTATCATTAATGTTTTTGTATCCATCATATTTTTTATCTTAGCAAAGACAAAAATTAGGTATTTGGTTTTTTTAATGATATATCTTATGTGCTTATCCCATTTCATATTGTAGTCGAACTACAACCCTAAGTATTTATGACTTTCAACTCTTTTTATTAATTGCGTTCCTATTTTGATGTTTAGTGTGCCAGGCACACTATCACAGTAGTTTCCGAGAGTCATATAGACCGTTTTATTTATATTTAGCGACAGTTTATTTTGTGCAAGCCAATTGGCCACATGATTAAGGTAAGCACACATTTTTTCCTGAGCTGAGGACCACATGTTGTCACTTGGTATGATAACCGTGTCATCAGCATAGTATATCAGTTTTATTTTCGATTTTTTGGTTGTTTTCGTACATGGGAGCGTCCAGCAGAAACGGGCCACCGAGCGCGCGCGGTGCCTTTTTTCGCGTAAAAGGCGCTCTGTTTAATTCGCTCATAATCGTATGCTGCGTCTTTGAAAAAAAAAACCAAGGACCTATATCGATAGACTTTTTCTGCTCTTTCCAATTGCGCCATTGTTTTTATTGCGAAACGCGTTCTTCCGGACGAAAACTCGAGTTGAATATTGAAAGCCATTTTTCTCAAAGTATATCATGTTTTTTTTTCAAAATAAACCACACCATTGGAAAGCAAACTCTTAAGCTTCAAAACCCTATCTTGGAGAAGTTGGAGAAATAAAGGGTTTAAAGTAACAACATGAAAAAGACAGCGCCGAGGGTCCGCGCGAGCCCCTCGCGCCCGTGCGTACGGCACGTTTAAGTGCACGCTCTATTCAATTCGCTAATAATCGTGTACCAAGTCTCTGAAAAAAGAACTAAGGACATATATCAATAGATTTTTTCCTGCTCTTTGCAATGGTGCTATTATTTTTATTCCGAAATGCTTCCTTCTAGTTGAAAATTCCATTTGAATGTTTAAACTCTATTTTTTCAATAAAATATCAGTCTTTTATTCAAAATGAATTATATTCTTCAAAAGTACAAGTCTTAAACTATAAAATATTATATTTTTAAGTTGAAACATGAAAAGTTCAAAAATAGTAAGATCAAAAAGACAGCGGCTGCCCGAACTTTTTACGCTATGCTCAAGGGCGGATTAATACACGCGATGTGCTATTTCGCCCTTTCTTTTTTGTAAATATAAAATGTTTTGTAACTTACAATGCCAATGCGTGGACATAATTTTGTGGATCTAGTTGTAACAGTTAGTATAATATTACAATGAACTTTGTTCATTTATATAACAAAATTTGAAAAACATAATATATTAAACATAAAAATATCCATGAACGCACTGAAAAAAGTGAAACAGAAATTTAAAATAACCTTATAGATTGTTCAATCTGGCATAACAATATTACCTTTTCCTTTAAATTCTAATTTTTTTACATTTTTTTGATTTTATAAGAATTGTCCTTTTTGTGACATCCGCTTCTTTCTTTGAAGGTAGCGCGTTTGGTGCTTGCCATCTAGCGAGCACTTCGGGTACTAATCCCGAACAGAAGCATTTCGGAATAAAAATAATAGCACCATTGGAAAGAGCAGGAAAAAATCTATCGATATATGTCCTTAGTTCTTTTTTCAGAGACTTGGTACACGATTATTAGCGAATTGAATAGAGCGTGCACTTAAACGTGCCGTACGCACGGGCGCGAGGGGCTCGCGCGGACCCTCGGTGCTGTCTTTTTCATGTTGTTACTTTTAAACCCTTTATTTCTCCAACTTCTCCAAGATAGGGTTTTGAAGCTTAAGAGTTGTACTTTCCAATGGTGTAGTTTATTTTGAAAAAAAAAAAAAAAAAACATGATATACTTTGAGAAAAATGGCTTTCAATATTCAATCTGAGTTTTCGTCCGGAAGAAAGCGTTTCGCAATAAAAACAATGGCACGATTGGAAAGAGCAGGAAAAAATTTATCGATATAGGTCCTTGGTTTTTTTTCAAAGACGCAGCATACGATTATGAACGAGTTAAACAGAGCGCCTTTTACGCGAAAAAAGGCACCGCGCGCGATCGGTGGCCCGTTTCTGCTGGACGCTCCCATATATATTTTATTGGATTATCATGCACTATTTTTCCCTAATTTAGTTTTAATTATGTTCCATAATTCCCTAGTCTCCGCTATTTCGTTTTACCATTTCCTTTTCATAGTTAAATTTCGCTTCTTTAATAACTTCTTCTATATCTTAGTGTAATTTGTATACTATTTTTTTAGGGCTTCAGAAATGGGATTGTTTTTCCATAAGATATACAGTGTCTCTTTAGTAGTACACGAGACTATAATAGCACTAGTAATCCAATTTTTTCTCGGAGTTTATTTTAAAATTGTTTTTTGGTAATGGACGCATCAATACAATTATTTATCATATCAATTAATGCGTTAACTGCAAGATTAGGATCCTGCATAGACAATATTGAGTACCAGTTTGAATTATTTGCAACATGTTTTAACTTGTTGTAATTAATTGATTTCATATTGAATTTGTTCGGCTGATTTATTTCTAATTTATCTATAGTTATAAATAATGGTTAGTGATCATTAAATGGATTCGTTATTTTAAATGAATTAATATTTATATTTTTATTTTTTATATAGAAATTGTCGATGCAGGTACCTCTTTTATTGTCAGATGAAGGCCTTGTTATTCCAGAAAAGCATGGCGTAAATTTATGTTCCAAGAGATCATTTAAAAATTCTTGTGTTATAAGGTTATCTGTTGAGTCAGTCTTACTAAAATTTTCGTTTAATATATCAATGTTAAAATCCCCGATTATACAATGGTTCTTAGTATTTAGTTGGTCTCTTAGGAATTTTTTCAGGCTATGAACAAATTCATACTTTTTTATATTGTGTGATCTATAGGTCGCTGAGATTCTTATAGTATTGGTGCCAATTAGTTTTATAACCGAGCTTAAGATACGTATATTGCCGACCACTATAATTTCTGTGTGTTCAGATAGTTCATCCTTTATATACATCATAACTCCATCTGCTTATTCACTTTACTCTCACTATAGTAACTTTTGTAACCTGATATGTTATGCAATGGAGTATATTGCACATTCCAAGATTCAGTACATATAATGACACTTGGCCTTACGGCTAAACATTCAATAAAAGTTTCAAGTTTTTCAAAATTTGTTTTATACTTCTAATATTTACACATAGAATCAAATTTTTACCTTTATCGATACTTTTATTGAGTGTTTGTACATTACCAAAAGCAATAACTTCAAAATTTAGTTGTTGTTGATCCATGTTCAAAATTCAGAAGTTCAGAAGTTGCTGAGTCAGTTGGGTAATACATTTGTGATATGGTTCTGTTTAAATTTATTGGTGAGGTTGTGGCGGATAAGTTATCGGCTGATGTTGCCGGACTGATAATGATTCTACTTTGTCTTCTTGGTGTCGTTACGACCGATAATTTACCGGTAGCTGTATCAGTGTTTTGTAACTGTGATTGAAAATTGACTTTACCTACATATTTTGGAATGTGCGGTCTCACTGGATAATCTGTTTCAGCAATTAACTTCTTTATCTTGTGAATCATAACCTCGCATTTTTCGGTATCATTTACCACGTGTTTAGTATTATAATTTGTTTTATATTGATGATTACTGTACATACAATTAACACAATTGTGTTCATTTGGGGTAGTACAGTTGATCGTGTTATGTTTTCCAGCACAACGTAGGCAGATTGTCGTATTCTTACACTTTTTACCACTATGACCAAATCTACCACAGTTAAAACACGGGGCTAGATTGAAATCATCGAACGCTCTGCAATTTTGATAACCAATATGAACTTTATATTTATTATTCACAATTTGATTATATACTTCCGCTGTTGTTTCAATTAGTATAGTGTTAATTTTTGTTTTAATGTTTTCAAATATATGTAACACTTTGCATTTGCTGTTTAGGTGTTTGAAGTTCCTTTTGTTAATATCTTGCTCTATTTCTTTAATCTCCATGTCTTCAAAATTGTCGAAGCCTGTTATTTTCATCTTGGGATTTTTAATAGATTCTCTTGTTATTTTGTAGTAGGCATTATACTTTTGTTTTAGTATATTCTCAGTTTGTATCAAACTTCATCTTTGTTCTTGATTTTATGTCTGGCACATACGAGGGTCATTTGACAAGTACCTAGCCTCACCGCCAGATGGTGCCACTATCGCACCAGAAATACACTACAGTGCAGTATCTTCCTGTAAACGGTTACAGACGAAATTTCAGCCGGATCGGAGTTGTAGTTTATTTTTGAGGGCGTGTGAAAGCAAATGTGTCCGTTGATTTTTGAAAAAATGGAGAAAGAACAATATCGGTCGGTGATTCGATTCTTGTTTTTGGAAGGGAAATCGCGCAGTGAAATTAAAGAACGCTTGGATGCAGTGTACGGGGATGCTTCTCCTTCGATGGCGACCGTTAAATTTTGGTATAACGAGTTTCAACGTGGTCGTACGTCGGTTTTTGATGATCCACGCCCAGGTGCTCCGAAAACAGCCACTACGGAGGAGAACGTGACAAAAATACACGATATCGTTTTGTCAGACCGCCGATTAAAGGTGCACGAGATAGCTGCGATAGTAGGCATCTCAGAAGAACGCGTGTGGCATATCCTACATGAGATTTTAGGCATGAGGAAGCTGTCAGCAAGGTGGGTGCCGCGTTTGCTGACTGCAGACAACAAGCGCATCCATGTGACCAGTTCAGAGCAGTGTTTGGAGCTGTTTAATCGCAATCCAAAAGAGTTTTTGCGTCGTTACGTGACCGTCGACGAAACATGGATTCACTACTACAGTCCAGAGACCAAGGAGCAGTCAAAACAGTGGACCTTACCCGGTGAACCTGCTCCGAAGAAGGCGAAGACGGTCCCGTCGGCCGGAAAGGTGATGGCCACTGTTTTCTGGGATTCTCAAGGTGTGATTTTTATTGACTATCTGGAGAAGGGCAAAACGGTCACAGGACAGTACTACGCCGAATTATTGAGCCGATTTGACGCCGTGTTAGAAGAAAAACGGCCCCATTTGTCTAAAAGAAAGTGCTTTTCCACCACGATAATGCACCGGCTCACACTTCTGCACTCGCCACGGCTAAATTGGTCGAATTACGCTACGAACTGCTGCCCCATCCACCGTATTCTCCAGATTTGGCTCCGTGCGACTTTTTTTTGTTTCCGAACCTAAAAAATTCGCTCGCAGGGAAGAGATTCCACTCCAATAACGAAATAATCGCCGCCACGGAGGCCTATTTTGCAAACCAAGAGAAAACATTTTTTTCAACGGGGTTAAAAAAATTGGAACACCGCTTGACCAAGTGTATTCAAATAAAAGGAGACTACATTGAAAAATAAATTTTATTTTTTGTAAAATTTTGGTGTTTTCATTTATAGGCTAGGTACTTATCAAATGACCCTCGTATGTTCCTTTATTATCATTCTGTATTCTTTTCACTATTAGTTTTTGTATTTTCTTTTCTAAATGTTTATCAATTACTACCATTTCTGCAAATGTTTTTTTGTTTTTGGTATAGTTTTCTTTGTCTAAAATTTGGTTTAGCATGAGATTATTGTTGTGTACTTCTGTACTTATTTGTTTTAACCCATTAAGTCCTGAATGGACAAATTTTCACTAAAGTTTTCAACGCTTATATTTTATGTGAAAATGAATTGTAAAAAGTATATGGATAAGCGCATTCAATGTAAAATTTGATGAACTTTCAGAATCATTTGTTAGATTTTTCAAAAAATTAAACTGTCGAACACTGTACATGATTTTTTCCAAAAAAACATGGTTTTAAAAAAAAAAAAATTATTCATTTCGATTTTTCAAATGGAATGCATTTAAGATTTAATGATCAAAATGCAGAAAACGTGGCCTCGAGACCTAAACTTGAAAATCTAACGATTTAGGTTTTGAAAAAAAATTTTAAAACACATAAAATGGCGGCTGAGATGCAGAAAAATCATAAAAATCTTCTGGAATTATTTATTCGAAAAAGATGGACTTTAGAGAAAAACTTTACTGAAGAAAAAGTTCTTAGAATTGATCAGAGAACATGCTGGAATTTTTCCAGACCTTTTGGCAAATTTCAGAATTTTTCAAAATTTTCAAATTTTGAAAAATTTAAAAACGCTTCTTATGTTTCTGAAAAAATTCCAGCGTGTTCTTTAATCAATTCTAAGAACTTTTTCTTCAGTAAAGTTTTTCTCTAAAGTCCATCTTTTTCGAGTAAATAATTTCAGAAGATTTTTATGATTTTTCTGCGTTTCAGCCGCCATTTTGTGTTTTGAAATATTTTTTCAAAACCTAAATCGTTAGATTTTCAAGTTTAGGTCTCGAGGCCACGTTTTCTGCATTTTGATCATTAAATCTTAAATGCATTCCATTTGAAAAATCGAAATGAAAAATTTTTTTTTTTTTTGAAAACCATCTTTTTTTGGAAAAAATCATGTACAGTGTTCGACAGTTTAATTTTTTGAAAAATCTAACGAAAGATTCTAAAAGTTCATCAAATTTTACATCGAATACGCTTATTCATATACTTTTTACAATTCATTTTCACATAAAATATAAGCGTTGAAAACTTTAGTGAAAATTCGTCCATTCAGGACTTAATGGGTTAATAGATTTTTTTCTTCTTCAGGAAAACTTGTCAATTCTTGATTTCCTTTAATTTCCCTAGCTTTTATTAGTAACAATTCTTCTTCAGCTTGTTTTAATTTTTGTTCTGTCTGTGCATTGGTTTTTATTAGTATTTCGTTCCTTGTCATTATCAGATCATTTTGGTTTCTCAAATTTTCTAGTTCCCTCCGTAGTAGCACTGCTGCAACACGTGGATCTTTAGAGGTCATCTATATTATGTTCTTCACATATTATTTCTATGGCAGATAAGTAGTTTTGTGTTCTTTTTCTGTTATAATCACTTTTATGGTAGACATTGTTACACACTACACATATCACAACTGCCACTGGCATCCCGGGATGACATTTATAATAAATTTCTGGCGGAGGGGTCTGCATAAGCAGCACACCTTCATCCGCCATCTTGGCACTTATTTACGTTATTTTTATTTTTGCAGCAAATTAAAAGATCATCTACAAAAACTAGTATGTATATTCGATCTTTGCTTGTGTTGTTTACATATAAACAATAATCATAGTTACTTCTTATAAATTTCATTTTCTCCATAAATTTGTGAAAACAATCATACAATGCTCTTGGACTTTCTCTTAAACCATACAGTGCTTTTTTCAGTTTGTAAACTTTATTATCAGTGTTTCATAACCTTTAGGTTCATTAACATATACTTCAGATTTTACATGACCATTCAAAAATGCGGTCTCTACATCCATTTGATTTATAAAGAAATTATTTTTACAACAGTATGACAATAGAATTTTCAAAGTTTGCATTTTACCTACTGGTGAATATACATTTTCGGTATAATCTCTTTCTTGGAAACCTCTAACAACTAGTCTGGCTTTATATGTATTATCATTCTTTTTCTTATAAATCCATTTTACATCTATAATCTTTTTATCTTTTTGTTTTCCAACTATTTGCCAAGTATCATTTTTCTTTAGACTTTCTATCTCTGTATCCACTGCCTTTTTCCATGCTTTGGATTCATTACACTTTATCGCCTCCTCGAATGTATTTGGTACATTTTCATTCATATAATTGACATATATAAACTGAGTAACAGGATTTCCGTATCTATTTACCGGACTTTTATTTCTATTAGATTTTCTTTAAATCGTTAAATTGTCTCTACTTTTATTTTCTATATCGTTTGCATTATCGTTTACTTTGTCGTTTATAACATTATCAAAATTTGTTTTATTATCTCTATTCGACTCGAAAGTCGACATAGAAGATAACTGATTAGTTTCATTTTCATCTGCATCATATTCGTTTATTTCAGATTCACTTTCATATATTTCATTTTGTATATGTTCATTTTCAGATTCATTATATTCTCTATCGTTTTGATCATCGGCTTTTTCTAAGCAAATTAATTTCAATCTATCCACAACAACTTTTACATGTCTGGCATTTGTTACTCTCTTATTTATCAAAACTCTATAACCATTTTCAGTGTAACCTTCTAATACGCATACTTTAACTTTATCGTCCCATTTACTTTTTCTTAAAGCTTCTGGAACTCTTACAAAGACTCTACTGCCATAGATTTTTAGATGTTCAACATTAGGTTTTGTTCCAAAAAATATTTCATAGGAAGTATTATTCTCCTGAGTATTCGCGATTGTACGATTTTTTAAGTTACTGTTTTCATAATCTCTGGCCAATACCTTCTATGTATCCTAGCCTCTCTAATTAAGCATCTACCAATGTTCATAGCTGACCTATTATACATTTCCGATACTCCGTTTAATTCGTGGACATAGGGTGGACATGGTAAAAATTGTATTCCTTTACTTTTAACAAAATCATAAATTTCTCAAGTCAAACATTCTTTACCGTTATCACATTGTAATTTTTTAACCCTTTTATTCAAAATATTTTCAACTTGATTAACAAATTCAATAAAACAACTCGCGGTTTCTGCTTTACTTTTAATACAAAAAATTCTAGTACATTTGCTATAATCATCAATAAAAGTTACAAAATACTTTTTACCACCATAACCTAGTTTCTTTTGTGGCCCATTCAAATCAGTGTGAATTAATTCCAAAATTTCCTTTGTTTCTGATCTATTATTTTTAAACGGTACATTTACCATTTTACTCTCTATGCAATGTGCACATTTCATTTCAATACTCTCGATTTTATCTGGCAAACCTACTACTAATTTATTATTCACTAATTTATTTGGATGTTGGAAATTTACATGACCTAAAGCCCTATGCCATTTATCTTGATTAGTTAACTTGACACTATTTACATAAGTATCATTATTATTCCTTTTTGTTACATATCTTTTCATATAATATAAATTTTCTATTTCTTTAGCAACAGCTATTAATTCTCTGGAATGATTGTAAATTTTTGCATTTTCATTTTTTGCTATAATTCTACAACTTTTTGCTATCTTCAAGAAACTTAACAGATTTTGTTCAACACCTTTGACATAGTATACATTGCTTAAATCTACGTGCTTACATTGTAATAATTTTTAAAGTACGATTTCATAGTTCCTATTTTAGTCGCTTTTAATAATTTTCCATCTGATAATTTTACATCAATCGGATTTTCTAACTTAACAAATTTATCAAAGAATTTATTACTTTTCACTATATGATCTGTGCACCCACTATCTAATTACCAATTTCACTTTCACTATCATCAGTGTAGTCTTTGCCTGTTACTTGATTTACTTGGGGGTCGTAGACCTGCGTTGCCCATGCTGCAGTTGACTCCGCTTCAGTTGACTTGGACTCGCCTCCTGACCTGCCTGTCCCTCTGATCTGGTCACGTCCTCGGTGTTGTCCACCTCGGTTGAAGCCTCTGTGGGTTCCTCGTTGACCTCTGTTGAATTGAGCACCTCTGCCCCTGTTGCCTTGCTGGCCTTGCCAACAGTCCTTCTGGCGATGACCAACTCTTCCACATGTATAGCATTTTCCTTGAGTTTTTGTTGAAAAAGTACTTACATTACTTTTCTTGTCATTATCCATTTTATTCATGTTTTTGCTTTTTGAAAGAGAAAGCTTCGTAACCATGAAAATTTTCGAACCAATGATTTTGATGAATTTCGATGTTTTTGAGGTCCCTGAGTCAGAATTATAGCTTTTTAGAAAATGTATGTATGTATGTTTTTTTTTACACGCACACGCACACACACACACACAGACCCATCACTTCGCGCGTCGGCCTTTCCTTCCCTTTGGTCCAAGAGTCCGTGATTCCTCATTCGCTGTATCTCCTCTTCTGTTTTTCGCTTCTTTGTGATTACGTGCCTGAAGTAGCACGCAATCTTCTCCCAAGATTGCGGTCCACGTAGCATGACTTCGACCAGTGTCTCTGGCTCTAAGAGTGCGCCAATACTCTGTTGTAGTTGAACCCGCTCCTCCATGTAGAATTTGCAGTAGAAGAACGCGTGTTCCGCGTCGGGGCTATTCCTGCGAGAAGCAAGGTTGCGCCCAGTGATATGGTACGATATCCGCCAATAACTCGAAGTGCTATTCGTCGCTGTATAGGAGCCTATGCGCATGGGCACCCCACAGAGGCGAGCCGTAGAGTAGCACCGAGTGCACCACAGTCGCCAGAAGTGCTCGGCTGCCTTGTTTAGGTCCTCCCACTTTGGGCATCAGCTGTTGTAGCGCCGTACCTACATTATCTGCTTTGTATTGGTCGATGTTCGCCTGATGAGCTCTTTGAAGTTCCAGTGCCTGTCAATCCATAAGCCCAAGTACCGGATGCTATCCTGGAACTGTATCGTATGGCCATCCAGTTCGATTTTGGGGTACTCGAACTTTCTTCTCTTTGTTACGAGAACAGCCTCGCTCTTCTCCTGAGCTAGTTCGAGGCCGTGTGCTTTCATCCAGCAGCTGACAATTTCTAGAGACTCGTTGCATTTCCACTCTATTTCTTGTATAGTTGCGGCTACTGCCACCATGGCTACATCATCCACATATCCTACTAAAACCACGTCCTTAGGTAGTATGAGCCGCAGCAGCCCATTGTAATGTATGTTCCATATCGTGGGGCCACCTACAGATCCTTGAGCGACTCCTGCCGTGATCGCGACTTCTGTGGTGCCATCGTCCATTTTCACCATCAGCGTTCTGTCCTCTAGGTAGCTGCTAGCCACCCTCATTAGATATTCAGGGAGTATTCTGTTAATGGCTTGATGTGTATGTTCCCAGTTGGCCGTGTTAAAGGCGTTTTTAACATCGAGTGTTACCACGGCACAGAAGCCTCCCGGCTGCGGTTTCATGCAGAATGCTTTGTCTACTCTTTTCTGCACTTCCTGCATCGCGTGCAAAGTGCTCCGACCTGAACGGAATCCATATTGCATCTCCGACAGCCCTTCATTCTCAGGGTCGTCTAATTCGCTCTGCATGCGGTTGAGAATTATTCTCTCATATAGCTTGCCCGTAGAGTCAAGCATGCATAACAGTCTCCAAAAGGATGGTGCCTTGAGATCCTTGTTTTTACCCTTCAGTATGAGGACCAGTTTTTGGCGTTGCCATTGTTTTGGGAAATGACCTCTTTGCAAACACGTGTTGAACAAGCCCAGGATTAGCTGAGTTTTTTCCCGAATAGCCGCCCGCAGAACTTCGTTGGGGATCCCATCGGGTCCCGGGGCTTTACCGCAGTCCAGCCTCTTTGCAGCCAGTTTAAGCTCGCTTATCTGGAACAGAGGTACCTCTAGTGTTTCATCGCTCGGGTAGCTCTCTCTGGGAGCTTCTTTTGGAAAGAGCGCTTCTACGATTTTAAGTACAGTCGGTACATCTGTTGGTGCTACCGATTCTCGACTCGTCTGGAGTTTCCGTATCACTAGGCGATAGGGTGTGCCCCATGGGTCTTGATCGACATCGGCGCACAGAGCTTTCCAGCATTGCCTCTTACTTTGTTTTATGGCGCTTTGGAGCGACTTTCTGGCATCTTTGTACCTATCCTCTTCCTCTTCTTGTTCGAGGCGTTTTCTTTTCCGCGCTCTTTGAGCTTTCCTTCGTTGTTCCTTACAGCTGAGATTTCTGAGTTCCACCAGAAAGCAGGCTTTTGATTCTTGTGCTGTCTTCTCCGGGACACGGATGCATCGCACGCTCGGCTTATTTCAATTGTGTAAAGTTGCGTCAGGTCATCCGTTGTCCCAGTCTTGGCAAGTCCTGGTGTCCCCGAGATGTATTCTGCAAATGCGTCCCGGTCAAATTTCTTGACAGCCCATCCTGTGGGTTTGTCTCGCGGGGTCTCGCGTTTTCGGCTCTTTAACTCGAAGCAGACATATCGATGGTCGCTGAGTGACTCTTCTACCAATATTGTCCACTCGTGTAGTTGCTTCCTCAGCGTTGGCCGAAGGAATGTCAGATCTAATACCGAGGACGACGCTCTTCTTTCGAATGTTGCCATTCCCGGCTGAATAATCACTATCAGGTCGAATGACCTGATAGTCTCCTGTCTTCCGGACCTCTGCTCCATGACCTAGGTTTGGCGTTGAAATCTCCTGCAACGATGATGGGTCGGGGCCATTGTTTTATGCTTCTCTCCAAGTCATCCAAGTCTGCCTGGAACGTCTCAAACGGTGCGTTCGACGAGTAGTAGCAGCTATAAACTGCGGTGCCATTTAGTAAGCATTGTATATACCCGTTTCCTTTCTCTGTTGAGTTTACCTGCATGTTAGCTCTAGGCAGTACGAGTATAGCCGCATCGCCACGGTTGTTCAAGTGCCAGCCATTTTTTTCCGAGTTTCTGTATTGTTCGGAAATGAGCAGAATACCCGCATCGTGTTCTTTAGCCGTTTGGTAAAGCAAGTCTTGCGCAGCTTGGGCCCCGTATAAATTTATTTGTATAAACTTAACCATTTCCTTTCCTTAGCAGACTTTCCTTCATCTTCGCCAGGGCTGTGCATTTTGCGCTCCCAGATCGATGTCTGTGGTCGGCACCTAACGCCTCGCACTGAGTGCACATTGGTGCATTCTTGCAGGTTACGGCAAGGTGGTCCGTGGGCCCGCATAGAAAACACGGCTTTGTGGCATTGTTCCCTTTGTTGCAGTAGTGCGAGAGGTGGCCAAAGGCTAAGCATCTGAAACACCTGTGAACTGAGATCTTTTCGCGTACTCTGGCAATAACCCAGCCGATTCTTACCTTCCCACTCTTGATGATGTGCAGTGCATTCATTGCCATCTGCATGCCGCCATACGTGGGGCGCATTGCCTTGACCTCAGTGTTTCTACTGGAACCCCAGTAGCTTCAGCAAGCGCCTTCTGTACTTCGCTCTGTCCGTGTCCATGTCTCTGACGTCGAGAACTACTTGTTGTGAGAGCTGCAAAACTATAGCTTCTGAACTAATCGCTGTTGCAACTGCTTCTTTTAGATGCATGGCGTTGCTACCCCTCTGCAGATGCACTAATACGTCCACAGTCTTAGTTTGCCTGATTTTATTGACATTTTTGGCGACTTGCCCCTTGTTCACCTTCTCCTTCATTAACTTGAGAATACTGGCGAAAGTCGCATTTGGGTCCTTTTTCCTAATCAGAATTGCGTCTGGTTTCGCTTTTGTTCTCCGAGCATTCTTCTTCTCGTCTTTGCGCTGTTTCCTGCTGCTTCTCTTTGTGGCAACCTCCCAGTCCATTTCAGCGTCAGGGCTAACTCCTGGCGTCAGCGGTGTGGGCACTGGGGTGTTTAGGTTCACCCCTCCAGTCCTCTGGGGCTGAGACTGCATGGTTGTTCCTCTGTCTTCTCTCCGCCATTTGATAGTTGCTACGGATGAGGGCGACCTTTCCTTTCTCTTTCCTTCTGGTACTGCAGTCTGTACCGAGACATCTGAGCACTGTGGGCGTTGGTCACTGTTCAGCAGTATTAGATCGAAACTCGACTTGATCTTGCCAGTTGCTTCTCTGGCACTGGTTAGTCATCGCATTAACGACATTACTTTCTGCAGATCCTCCTTGACACACTTGTGGATGTTACGTGCCTCTCCGACCACTGCATCCATCTTATCTAGATTCTCTTGAATCTTATTCAGTATGTATGTATGTATGTATGTGATTATGTATATATATATATATATTTTTTTTTTGTTTTTGCCTGAGGAGGGGAAATATTTCATAAGACACCCATGAAATGGGTAGTGTTGAGATTCCTACAGACTAAAACTCCCCCTCGTTTGATAGCCCTTGCAACATCTAGCATCCACCGGAACTACTTTTCAGTATTACTTCGGTGGTGCTTGTTCTGGTCCCGGAGGACCCCTCTTCGGAAGCTGTATTTCTTAGCCTATCAGTCTTTTCTTCTCATTTCTCTCTCCTTCTCTTCTTTAGTCTTGATTGCCCTCTTGATGGAAGAAGCTATCCTGTCCCAACTCTCTGATGACTTGAGCATGGTCGCTATTATGTTGTCTTTCGACAATAGCGTACCGACTTGTGCTGCTAGTTCCCTCCTGTCCTGCTCGTGCACGGGGCACGCGAATACCGTGTGTTCCCCGTCGTCTTCTTGTTCACCGCATAGTCGGCAGTTGCTGTTGGGTCTATGCCCTCTCGTGGCTAGATACGCTCCAAAACACCCGTGGCCACTGAGTCCTTGGGTGAGAGGGTATCCCATCGAGCCGTGTTCTCGGACTACCCACTTCTTAATCTTTGGTATGAGCGCATGCGTCCATCTTCCGTCCTTCGACGAGTCCCATGTATATATGTATGTATATATGTATGTATGTATGTATGTATGTATGTATGTATGTATGTATGTATGTATGTATGTATATATGTATGTATGTATGTATGTATGTATGTATGTATGAATGTATGTAACCAAATTTTGGCTCCGTCATAACTTTTGAACGGACGGAGGGAATCAGCTGATCTTTCGCATGCACCTTGGGTATGTCTCAACTTAGAACTGAATAAATTTGGGAGTCAAATGGATGACTTCAAGGTCTTATTTTTTTTTTAAATAACAATTTTGCAAAAATTTTTTTTTAAATAATTTTTTTTTTCAAGTTGTTCGAAAGATATGCAAAATGGAGAGCGATATTCTTAAAGTACATTTTATTTTCTTCTAAATTATGTATTTTAAAACTACTCACGAGTTATTTTTGATTTAAAATTGAGGATTTGAAAAAATAGCTTCTATTTAGAAAAATTAACTAATTTTATAAATTATCAATTACTTTTTTGGCATTACATCTCGAAGATGAATATAATATAAACACAGTTTCTTAAAAAACTTAGAACTGATTAAATTTTGGAGTCAAATGGATGACTTCAAGGTCTTATTTTTTTTTAAATAACAATTTTGCAAAAATTTTTTTAAAAAAAATAATTTTTTTTTTCAAGTTGTTCGAAAGATATGCAAAATGGAGAGCGATATTCTTAAAGTACATTTTATTTTCTTCTAAATTATGTATTTTAAAACTACTCACGAGTTATTTTTTATTTAAAATTGCGGATTTGAAAAAATAGCTTCTTTTTAGAAAAATTAACTAATTTTATAAATTATCAATTACTTTTTTGGCATTACATCTCGAAGATGAATATAATATAAACACAGTTTCTTAAAAAACTTAGAACTGATTAAATTTTGGAGTCAAATGGATGTCTTAAAGGTCATATTAAAAAAAAAATAACTTTGCAAAAATTTTTTCTTTTAAATAATTTCTTTTTCAATTTTTTTGAATACAAGGTGTCCCATTTTAATCGCCCCAGGCAAATATCTTGAAAAGTATGGGAGATGGAAAAAAACTTTAGATACAAAAGTTGTAGGGTGCAAAGGGGGTCAGCTAATGGTAACAACGACTTTGACCTTGAACTCTATTTTCAAGGTTATTTCAAGGTCAAAGTGATTTTTTTTTAATGAGGACCCCTACTTTCGACCCCGGAAATGGAAAGAGCAGAAACTTTTACGTTCAGAAAGGTCTGATATGTTGGGGTTTCAAGGTCAACCAGCTAATTTAATGAGGTCGACCTGGTAATACCTCTAGGAAGGACAAAATTGACCTTGACGTTCAAGGTCATTTTAAGGTAAGTTGATTTTATAAAATGGAACCCCTTATTTTTGACCCCGGAAACGGAAAGAGCGGAAGAATTTACGTCCGAATATGACCTTGACCTCGACCTTGACTTTAACCGTGATCTGGAAGGTTATTTTAAGGTCAAGTCGATTTTTTTAAAATCCCCTTATTTTTGACCTCGGAAATGGAAAGAGAAGAAAATTTTACGTTCAGATATGTACCGTCATATGGTGTCAAAGTTGGCCCTCTGGGGTCAATTAAGGGTAATAATAAATAAATTAATTTTTTTGAAGTGGATTTCACTGTTTTTATGAGTTACTTAGGAATCTAAAAGTATTTTTTCTCCCACAAATGAATCGAAAATTAGAAAGACTACCCTCGACATTAGCATTACCCAATGTGCACTGCGTGGAGGTTGCCGAAAGGATTTCGCACATCATTGGCCCTGAAAAGGGCCGATTGATTAACGGACTGTCATTTGAAGATCTAAGGCAGCAAATGCTCGATCAAGTGTCCGTTCTCTCTGAAACACATTTGCATCTTTCTTCGGAAGCTTGCTTGAACATTCCTCAATGTTTCCACTGAAATGGATTGGAAAGCTTCCATAATTCTTCCTCTCATGTTCTCTAAGGTTGTTGGAGCATGTGCAAAAACTTTGCCTTTAACTACTCCCCACAAAAAAAAGTCAAGAGGTGTGAGGTCTGGGGATCTAGGCGGCCACTCGTGTACTTGGCTGCCGATGCCAATCCAACGATTACGATACATATCATTGAGAAAATTCTTGACTGATCGAACGCGATGTGCAGGAGCTCCATCTTGATGAAACCACATATCCCGCCGTAAGATAAGTGGGATATCTTCTAATAGAGGAGGTAGCTGGTTTTGCAAAATATCCAAATACAATTGTCCATTCAAATTTTGATTGTAAAAGATAGGTCCCAGCACATGATCTCCAATTATACCTGCCCACACGTTTTATGACCAACGTCTCTGGATTCGATGATCTCGTTGCCAATGAGGATTTTTTTCAGCGTAATAGTGGGCATTATGAAGATTGACACCACCCATATTATCAAATTTTGCTTCATCTGAGAATAGCACTCGATCAAAAAAGAAAGGGTTCCTACGTATCTGATTATTTGCCCATTGACAAAAATTTAAACGCCGTGCATAATCTCCATCCTCTAGTGTTTGTGTAAGGCGAACGTGGTAGGGGTGAAATTTAGATGTTTCCAACAGGCGATTTACTGTTGATTTGGGAACACCATGCATTCGTTGCAAATCTCGTGTTGAAATGTGGGGATTTTCAGCAATAATAGCTCGCACACCCAGCGCAATGTGCTGTTTCGTTCCAGTTTTGCGCCTCTCACGAACGATGGAGCCTTGTGCAGCTCGCGTTAATAATCTTTTGATGGCTTTCCTATCTGGGTGACGGGCATTGCGATATTTCTCGGCATAGCGTCTTTCTGCAGCCCTATAATTATCATGACATTCACCAACAACTTTTATCATATTCACAATCTCCTGGGGCGTGTAATCAGCCATCTCAAAAAGGAATATGGTACCACAAAAGAAATTAAGAAGGCAATTTTCGGAAATGAGCGAAAAAGTTATTTATTCTAATAAACACATGAAATCATTACCGTATGCTATTCAATAATAAGAAATCAAAAGGTTTTCTTTATTTGTACTGTGCACAGTGACACCACTAAAAATAACTAACTCTACCTATTTTCGAGTGCAGTATTGTTATTACTCTTTAAAAAAAATGAAAATATTCCCAAATTGACCAAACTAAAGAATTCGAATATTTATAATTGACTCATAACAAAACCATTAAATCATCGCCTCATAACTACCGTAAAGTAATCGGTCACTCGTACTTAAAAAATATCATTTGACGTAGCCGTACATTTCAATGGTGCCAACCTAACCATGAAAGAACAAGAAGAAAAGTACCTTTTCATACCGAAAATTAATCCCAAAAATCCTTCAGAGTTACGCTGACAAAAGTAAGAACACATCAGATTAAAAAAATTAATTTGACCCCAATTGACCTCAAGCACGATTTGACCCTTAATTGACCCCAGAGGGCCAACTTTGACACCATATGATGGTACATATCTGAACGTAAAATTTTCTTCTCTTTCCATTTCCGAGGTTAAAAATAAGGGGATTTTAAAAAAATCGACTTGACCTTAAATTAACCTTCCAGATCACGGTTAAAGTCAGGGTCGAGGTCAAGGTCATATTCGGACGTAAATTCTTCCGCTCTTTCCATTTCCAGGGTCAAAAATAAGGGGTTCCATTTTATAAAATCAACTTACCTTAGAATGACCTTGAACGTCAAGGTCAATTTTGTCCTTCCTAGAGGTATTCCCAGGTCGACCTCATTAAATTAGCTGGTTGACCTTGAAACCCCAACATATCAGACCTTTCTGAACGTAAAATTTTCTGATCTTTCCATTTCCGGGGTCGAAAGTAGGGATTCTCATTTAAAAAAATCACTTTGACCTTGAAATAACCTTGAAAATAGAGTTCAAGGTCAAAGTCGTTGTTACCATTAGCTGACCCCCTTTGCACCCTACAACTTTTGTTTTTAAAGTTTTTTTCCATCTCTCATACTTTTCAAGATATTTGCCTGGGGCGATTAAAATAGGACACCTTGTATATGCCAAATGGAGACTGATATTCTCAAAGTACATTTGATTTTCTTCTAAAGTATGTATTTTAAAACTACTCACACGTTTTTTCTGATTTAAAAATGCGGATTTGAAAAAGTAGTAATTTTTCAGAAAAAAATTTTAATACTTTTATGAATTATAAATTACTTTTTTAGCATTACATTTTAAATGAAGACCGATATTCTTAAATTATATTCGATTTCCTTTTAAATTCTGTGTTTTAACATTAGTCACGTGCTATTTTTGACTTAAAAGTGCGGATTTGAAAAAGTAGCAAATTTTTACAAAAATTAAATAATTTTTAATTATTACATAACTATTTTAAATAGAATTTTCTAAATTATTTTGAATAATGTATTTATG
Source organism: Torymus aiolomorphi (assembly GCA_036365515.1). Lineage (NCBI taxonomy): Eukaryota > Metazoa > Arthropoda > Insecta > Hymenoptera > Torymidae > Torymus > Torymus aiolomorphi. Next base: position 151,221,358 of record CM070875.1, on the reverse strand, counting down.
GAAAATAAGATATGTGGAAAAAATGAAATTTTATATTAAAATATTCACTTAAAGAAATTATTTGAGATAATTTATTAATTCTCTTTGAGAACACATTCTGCTAAAGCAGTTAGCAGCGGTTTTTATTTTATCTTTGACATATTCGACTGTGCACTCTTCTTCAGGAATAACATCTATAAAGTCTCCAATATGACTATAACTTGGTGGTAGACTTATTATAAGATATCTCATTTTTTCAGCTTTATCCAATTTTCCACCAGCTGTTTTAAATTCATTTACAGCCTTTCCAAAATCCACAAAGAAATCTTCTACACGGTCATAATTTTTCAATTTAACTTCTTCTATTTTTCCTCTGCATATTATTTGCATGGCTGTAGATTTTGTTAAATATATTTTATCAAATTTTTTTATCATTTCATATGCTGTTGTACACTCTCCAATATATTCTAGTTGTTTATCTGTGACAGCACTCATCAATATAGTTATCGCTTTTAAATCTTTTTTGATCCAGACATCTACTTGTTTATGTTCAGTACTTATAATTCTTGTTGTTTGTTCTTTGCATTCTTTATATTCTAGCAAAGTCATTAATCGTAACTTCCAACTTGAGTAATTTACACCAGCGAAAATAGGTATCATAATATCTTCGATTTTTGCTTGTATACTTTATTTTTAAGTACTATAATCTTCTTGATTTTCTTCAAAAATGTTTTTCGAATTTGATTTATTATTTGAATCCATTAATTGATTTTATTTTCTAATTCGTGTTCTTTCTCTGACTTTATCTCATCACTCATCTGTACATGTGTATAACCTATAAATTTTCCACCTGCTCGATAATTGCACTTTACCTCGTGTTTCACTTATCGAGTTTTATCGATTAGCATCACGCTATTCTCTTAATAATTTATGAAAAATCCTGTTGTTTTTCTTTAGATAACAGTTATCACTTTTCATTTCAATATATATTTTTCAATTTCCATTGTTCTTAACTGATTATTTTTCACTTTAAACTTTTTATTTTTTCTGACCACGTTTTTTCTTTCGTCACTCACGTTTTACTCAACAAGTACTTTTATTTAATTGCTTAATCTTTCACTTGACAAGTACTTTTATTTAACTGCTCAATTTTACACTTTTATTAACAACCGTCAATTTCCACATGGTTTTATTCCCCCATTATCTCTATAGAACTCGAGAGTTCATATAGAAGCTAATTAATTTCGTAATTTACCAACCATGCTGGGCTACCATTTTGGGATTTCGGGGTGAATAATGTGAGAATCAATACTGGTAGCAATAATAGTTTAAAGTTTATTAGTGGCAAAAGCCAGTCGGCACTTCTGAGTGCGCTACACTGCTCTTGCGTCTCACGCAATTCTCATACAAACACGCAGGGCTGGGGAGACACGCATGAGTTTGTTTCATCCGCCGTCGCTCGGCAGACGCAAATACCATTGTATCTTCGTGTATAGTGTACTTGGTGTTGAAACATTCACATATTCCAACAACCAATAATCTAACATTTTTGTATGTTGGAAATCAACATGTAATTAAATGCATCAACATACATAAAAAAAATATCTACTTATCGTAGCGTTCTCGGATGCCCAGAATTTCAATGTACAGAAGACAACTAGAGTGTTGCAAAAAAGGTGCACTGCGGAAACGAGTAATGTATTATTTTATTAATTATATTCTGGCCGAATCCATCTCAAATCAGGTGGTCCGCTTATGCCTGTGTCACCGATCATTTTGGGATAAATGTATTTCTGTTCTTCTCCAAAAATTATTTGACCCATACATTTTTATTTTTTTGTTGCAACAAAATTTCATGCGTTCAGCAATGCCGCAAAATTCAGAGAAAGTTGTTATTTAGAAATAAATTTTTTCAATGTAATTTTCAAACAGCTACTGCTTCACCAGTTGTTCAAGCTTTTTAGCGTGCAACACATAATTCCACTTAGGTTTGAGTCCTCTTTCATGGTCTGTATGTTATATTAAAAAAAAAAAAAAAAATAAAAAATTAAAATGCTCGAGTTATGCACTTTTTACTGAAAAATGCATTTTTTTCGAAAAAGCCTATTTTTTTTATCTCAATTTTGTTTTGTCATGATAGAGGACGTTAATAGCTATCTAGGCGTGTTTGTGAGATTCGCGGGTTTTCCACTGGGATAGCGATCACTAATGAGATAACACAGAAACAAATTTTTCACGCTTAACGCTTATATATAGTGATATAACAATGATGTAACAGTCAATATAAAGATGTTTATCTTTGTGCGTATACAAGTAATACACATGTTATGCGAATACTTGTATGAGTTTATGTACTAATACATTTGTCCGCTAGATGGCTATCGTTTGACTTAAGATTTACCAAGATAAGTTCGATTTCTGCTATATATCACACCTCTAATCTTTTTTAAAACTATCATCTTCTTGAAAATTATTACATATTTACACCTTATTAATTTAACTACGATGTCTCAAAATTACTCAACGAAGAGAATCAAATGTGCAGATTTTTTACATAAGCAAAAAAAATCTGTTTCCAATCTAAATCTATACGTTTCAAACAACTTAAGGATCTTGCTCATCCATTGAAGCACCTTTATCCTGATTTACTTTTAACACCCTCTACGCATGTGTGTAAAGATTGTTACAATCGTGCTTTCGAAGTGATGAGTAGCACTGACAATGAATTTACAACGTATGATGAAGTTACCGACAATGTAGTCGATAAAGATGAAGATTTTTTACCAAGTACTCCAGAACGTATCGAAGAATTTAATAATGAAATAAGTACATTTTTCTTAGGTTCTGTAGAGCCTCTTAAGAGAAAAATCTTATACGTGAAAAATCACTTGAAAATTACGTAAGAAAGAAAGAAAAAAAAATACTTTCAAAATTGTCTAATGCCCTCGATGTAAAGTTGAATAATGTGTATGACGTTTCTATAAAAGCAAACGAATCAACTGCATGCTGTTGTACAGAATGGGTACAAAATATTGATCTAGCCTTACAAAAGTGTCTGCGGTATCAAAAAAATAAAAATTCTGACTTTGCTACCCTCATCCCTAACGAAAAATGAAATTCCATTCTTATTTCCAGACATAACAATCTACATGATAGAAAGAGCGAAAAGTGTTGCACAAGAAAAGGTAGTTTACTGGGAACCAGAAGCGTACACATGCCATCCAATTGATCAAAGGACCGAAAAAATTGTTATGGAATATTATATACAATAAATGACGATTTTAATTGTTTAAGGCAGAGTCCTAATAAGAGTGACGTTATTACTGATAAAATAAATGATAAAAAATAGAAGAAAGTTAAACGTTTCTTTACTCGAAGTCTGAAAGCCACGTATGAAACATTTAAAAATGATTATCCCGAATTGAGAATTGGTAAATCGAAGTTTTATAGTATGCGACCAAAATATGTCTTACTTTCCCCCATCAAAGAAGTTTGTCTCTGTATCTATTGCGCAAATTATGATTTATTTTTTACGAGCTTAATTAATTTCAGAGGGAGTAACGTTACAGAGTTGGATGAAATTCTATCAGAAATAATAAACGCAACAATGTGTTCTGAAGCATCTGATTTATGTTATTTACAAGAACGTAGAATGTGTTCAGGCAGTAACGGAATTACGTTTCAATTCTAAAACTGCAAGATATAGAACGCACAGAAAAAATTACATATGCTTTATGGGATAACGGTAACTTGATTAAAAAAACAGTGTCAATTTCTGCTTTTAAGGATGAACTTTCGGTTTGGACCATGAAGGTTAGTACTCACATATATGTAGAAAATATACAACGCAAAGCTATAAAAGCAGAAAGAGAAAATGCTAAAAAAGACCCATATCACTTAGTTCTTCAAATAGACTTCGCTGAAAACTGGGCTGTGATTCATAATAAACCTGTTCAAGGAAATCATTGGGTTAATGATCAAATTTCTATTTTCACAGCAGTCTTTTATCAAGGGGATTCGACACAAAGTTTCGCAGTCATAAGGGATGACCGAAAACATCATTCAGCGTATGCTTTGCTAATAAAGCAATTATAACCTACTTGAAAGCCAATTGTGATTCAATAAAAAAAATTACCATTGTATCAGACGGCGCCGCTAGCCACTTTAAAAATCGCTTTCAATTATATTAATTAAAAGCGATCACCATTTGATATAAAATGGTTGTTCTCTGCTACTGGGCACGGTAAAGGAGCTGTAGATGGTGTGGGTGGACTTATAAAGCATTATGCTACTTCGCATAATCTTCGAGAGCCCCATGAAAAATCCATTCAAAATGCCAACGATTTTGTAGAGTACATTCAAAAATATAGAGATGCAATTAAAATAATACATTTACAAGACGTTGACATAGAAGAGTTTAGAAAAGTAAAAAATGTTGATTGGTTTGCTACTCCTAAGTACCCTGGAATTCGAAAAACTCATTTATGAATTAAGGAAACGTGCAATGATAAATAATGTGAAAGTTAAAGCTGCAAATTATCAAGGAGCTTGGAGCTCGCTACTCAAGCGATATGATAACAAGCGCGTCCAATGATAAAGTACACTGTTTGGCACCAAAGACCGCTGATCGTCTCCTTACTGAAGTAAGAAGAATGAAGCCGAAAAATAAAGGTAGTTATAAAAATAAAAAATCTAAACGACATAAATAAATAAAAAATGCATACATATGTGCATACCTGTACATTACTTATATACGCACAAAGATAAACATCTTTATATTAACTGTTATATCATTGTTATATCACTATATATAAGTGCTAAGCGTGAAAAATTTGTTTGTGTGTTATCTCATTAGTGATCGCTATCCCCGTGAATCTCACAAACACGCCTAGATAGCTATTAAAGTCCTCTATCATGACAAAACAAAATTGAAATAAAAAAATAGGCTTTTTCGAGAAAAATGCATTTTTCTAAAAACTGCATTTTTCAGTAAAAAGTGCATAACTCGGGCATTTTTTATTTTTTTTTTTAAATAACATACAGACCATGAAAGAGGGCTCAAACCTAAGTTGAATTATGTGTTGCACGCTAAAAAGCTTAAAAAACTGGTGAAGCAGTAGCTGTTTGAAAATTACATTGAAAAAATTTATTTCTAAGTAAGGATTTTCTCTGAATTTTGCGGCATTTCTGAACGCATGAAATTTTGTTGCAACAAAAAAATAAAAATATACGGGTCAAATAATTTTTTAAGAAGAACATAAATACTTTTATCCCAAAATAATCGGTGACATAGGCATACGCGGACCACCTGATTTGAAATGGATTCGGCCTCTAAGTCTTGTTTCTTTAATATTCATTTATCGCTATTGTATAGATCCATTTACCGTATATGATATTTTTATTTTGATAATATCTTTAACTGAAATAGAATATACAATAACTGGCGATATTTACTACTATAAATTATTTTTAAGAATATTTTAAATATAGTGGAAATTACTATTATGTCGAGTGTTTTTTGTGACAATCGTGAGAATGATTATTTCTGCTCAGAACCGTTTCATATGTACGAAATCGTATGTTACGTAAATATTACTACACTACTATATTTTTAAAAACTTCGTTTTCTATCTAAAACTTCTTACAAACAGCGATTTTTATCTTTATATAATTGTCTTTATTTTTTTTCTACATTCGTTGAATCGCGAATTCTATCTATTTTACGTGAATTATGCTATTAAAAATTATGGCACATTCACAACGCATTATGATATGTCTACTTAAGTAATTTTTTGTTACTAGTTTACGTTAAACAACTAATACCAGCATCAATTAGCTTTCAGGTCAATGAAACCTGTATTTTGCAAAGATGCTCTTGTATCGGTACGTAGTCAGACAATATCCAATATATTTTAATATTTTTTTATTTTGCTAATTATTTATTACGTGGTCACATTAAGCAACTAATATAAGATCTTAAATTAGCGTTTAGCGAAATTAAGACTGTATTCTGCAAAGATGCTCTTGCATCTGTACGCAGCCAGGCAACATCCAATATATTTTAATATTTTTTTATTTTCCTAATTATTTATTACCAGGTTACATTAAGCAACTAATACAAGATCTTAAATTAGCATTTAGCTAAATTAAGACTGTATTCTGCAAAGATGCTCTTGCATCTGTACGCAGCCAGGCAACATCCAATATATTTTAATATATCTCTTAATAAATTCAATACTTAAAATAAATGATTGATAATTTTTATAAATTATTTTAGATTCGTTTATAGTATGGTTACTTAATTTCATAAATGCTCATTTAAGATTTTATAAACGTTCAGCAAAAATATCTAAAAAGTCCTTATTTATTTTTTTTTAATTTCGGTTCAATCTTCGAATGAAATTTATTACTTTCGTTATATAAGCTTCGTAATGATTACGATGATTGTAAAATAAAAACGCGATTTTAATTATAATATTATAATATAATAATTTGTTTATTTAAGGCATTACGCGTTGATAAATTTTTTACAGGAGAAATTTGTTCATTTTTTTTTATTTTTTCAAGTTCAGAAGCATCAGAACCGCGTGTTTTTTCACATCATAAATCCCTATATGGTTTATTATAACTTTTAATATCTTCCGTGAAGTACTTGAAGACGATCTTTGGAGGCAAAAGTGAAAAGATCTTGGGTGTTTTTTAGCAACGTTTCGTTGGCTTAGTACGCCAACGTCATCAAGCCTTTATTCAAGCACAGAAATAAATTAACATATACAATTATTTTCAACTATATAAAGAAAATTAAACAACGATGCATGAATACAAAAATCAAAATTACCAAAAATAATAAACGTATATATCATACGTCGATCCGATGTTATTATCAACTGAAAACAATAACACATATACTGTATTTATATACACCGGACGATGTTTACATAAAGAGTTATATGGTATCAAGTTCGTTAATAATGGTTAATAATGGTTAATAACGTACTAAGCCAACGAAACGTTGCTAAAAAAACACCAAAGATCTTTTGACTTTTGCCTCCAAAGATCGTCTTCAAGTACTTAACATAAAAAATGGATGGCGTCATACCTTCAATATTTAATTTCTTCCCGTCTTACTTTCTAATCGCAAATACGAACATTTCCAAGGCATGGAGCTCATCAGACGTGACAACCAGGACCATGCACCGCTAATGAAACCCTGTCGTCATCGTCATCGCCGCCGAGCAATGAAGCTCTTTTTTTATGCTATTCCATGGAATTCTCAGAGATAAGGACACATCCAACCTGAAAATATTTCTCACAAATATTACAAACACAGCGATCTTTATCTTTTTCTCGGTTTAAAGAAATATTTTATGGTCAATATTAACTTATCTAATTATTGTTTCATCGTTGTTCCAAATGGAATTCAACTTCTTGTGCTTTCAATTCCTGTATAAGTATGTAAACGGGAAAAAATTTATAACCAAAATTCAAAGCATATTCTGAAGTCTCAAAATAACATTAATTTTCCGTATGACGTGTTTTGTCGATAACCTAAACATGATTATTGAACTAGCTTCATTATGTTTAACGATTTCAAAATACTTCTAAGGTGACTCCAGCAGTTTGATAGACCCAAAAATTGGAAAATTTTTTACAAAAGAAGGTTCTCAAAATAATGATAAAAACTTTTGTTAGCAAATGTCCAATGTTGCAAAAATAGATATTATCAACTACAATATAAAAATTCAAGAAGAAATACTAACATTTTTTGTTTATCATTTAATTTTAATTTAGAAGGTCTCATTTTATTTCTTGTTCAACATCAGAGGAAGGCATATTTTATATAAATATTGGAAAATTTTCAATACCTGTAAAATGATATCCATTTGTTTATAAAATTAATGGACAAATCTCCTAACGATTCCAGTTATTACAGGATTTGAAAAGTTTCTAATTTTGGCATCTCTGTCTTTTCTTAAAATTAAATAATGAATAAAATAAAGCCCTCCAAATCAAAATTCAATGATAAACAAAAAAGATTAGTATTTCTTATTTAGATTCTTTTAGTGGGCAATCTCTACTTTCGTAACATTGCAAATTTCATACTAAAAAAGTTGTTTCTGTATTTTGAAAACATTTTTTTCATAACTGACTGCGTAAAACTCGACTTTAGATACCTGTTTAGCGTGCATAAAGTACCACTCGGTGCGTGAATTAGTGCGTCAAGTGAGTTCTTCACGCACTCAGTGCGTAAAGTACTCACTTTACGCACTTGTGAAAGAAATCCGGATACTTTACGCACGCTGAACAGGCATTTAACGTAGAGTTTTACGCGCTCAGTTATAAAAAATAGTAAACGTACTAGTTGCATAATGTACTACTTCCTGTTATGTCGGCTTTCAGATTACAATGTGTAAACAAATCATCATAAAATTTTTTTATATCTTTAGCTATACTAAATCACTGAAGACATACTTTATTAACCCACTATCAATTTCAAATATACATTTTTTCTTGTTTCTACACAAAGAAATTAAAAACATAAGGAATTAAATTACACGTAGAACTGGGATAAACAGCAATTAAAAACTAAAATTTTTCATAAAATATTTCTGTATACCATGAAAAATATACTTTCTAAAATATATTTCAGGTTGAAATGTGGCTTTACCTCTGAGAATTCAATGGAATAGCATAAAAATAGTACTTTACTACACTAGTATTTTATACCACGAGCGCCGAAAAATCGTAGAAAAGTTGCGATTTTGAAGTTAGAATGATCTAAAAGAGCTTTATTGCTCGACGATGATGAAAGGATTCATTAGCGGTGCATGGGCGTGAGCCTCACGTCTAACGAGCTCTATGCTTTGAACATGACGCGCTCACTATTGCTACACGCAGAGAAATACCGACGTGGATCAGCTCGATGGAGACCGTCGTGAGTCAGTCGTGTAGCGCACCACCCGTCGCGCGCGCGCTGTAGATATACATGCGGTCTGAAGACTATAGCAATAGCAGACCGCTAGGCGCGCGGGCTCCGGGAAGGGGTAGCTCAACGGAGAGCAAACCGCATGTATATCTATAGCGCGCGCGCGACAGGTGGTGCGTCTACGTCGACGCTCGGTAGACCGAGCTAGAAGTCTTATGCCCGACGTAAACCAGCTCGGTGTTACAGGACTGATTCACGTCGGTCTCCACCCAGCTGATCCACGTCGGTATTTCTCTGCGTGTACACAGAACGCAAGACTACAATGTAGACGGTGGTGACTTGACCTAACGCTGCAGGATCTTGAGCACCGTTCTGCAACATTCTATATCCTATTCTGAATCTAAAAAAGAAATTTGGATTAAAAATTTAAAAAATTTAAGATGATATTGCTGAATCTATTTTGATAGTAAAACACCTATGAATTTTATCTAAAATATTTGAAAATATAATCTATTTTTATTTCATAACTATGGAGTATAATATAGTATAATGTAGTAATAATTTCATATAACACTTACAAATAATGACATGACTGCTAAGTATTAAGTATAATCACATAAATACTGCGATTTCAATATTCTTTATACAGCGTTTTTCCATTAATTGTCTACTTTTGTCTTGATAGTCAAGGAAATGATGCCTTGGGTTCATTTGCTTGAGTCCTACACTAAAAAAGAATGGTGGAGTTCAGAAAAAACACTTGCAGGAGGAAAGAACACTTTTTAGATTTTTATAGTTCGCTATTAAAATAATGTACACGCAACTTCAAGAGACTGCATCAAGAATTCAGACAGCAAGGAAATTTTTTAATTTAATACTATTTAAATCACATTTTTTGGACTAAGTTCAAGTAAAATGTGTTAAAACCGTAAAAAATGTATGGAAAATCATATTTTTATATATAAGATATTGTATCCCAGCTAAAATTTAATTTATGAACCACAATTTTTTCTCAACTGTAGTTTCCTTAACTATATTTGAATTTGAAATAGTCATTTTTGCATTTCTTTTTGTACTACGTAACAACCTGACTATCGACAGCAAATTATTCTGTTATAACCAATATAGAAATACAAACACAGTTGTGATTTCACATAACTACTGCAATGACATCAGCTTTTTTATCTAAAGCATGTTTATCTTAATTTTGAATGAACATATATGTATTATTCACGTAAAAGTATATTATAAAAGTTTTTAAAAGTTTAATACAAAGGTTCAGTGACAGTTACATCAAATTTTTAAAAATAGCTTAAATACTCAGAATTTTATTCAAAACTTCTTACTTAAAATAGCAGAGTTTGATGCTAGTGTCAAGGGTTTAAATCAACTTTTATAGGAAGCGAAATATATGTTATTGTGCAGAAAAACATTTGCACTTTTGATTGTGTCAGATAGCTATTATCATCATAGATTAATGACTGAATCTTAATATGATAGATTTGACATTTTATTGAATGCCATACACCTCCACATTGCGTTTGACATATAAGTTATACGATTACTGTATCTTTATTAGGTTATGTTATTTGTGAAAGAGAATAATCAAGTTAAACTAGAAAATTTATTCCATCAGATATCAATAGGAGCGTTGCTTCTATAAGCGTTTAGAATTATACCTCCACATTAACAGAAACTCAATTAGCAGATCAGGTTACTCGTTACTGGCCCGAGTACAATTACAAAATATAGAAAAAAAAATCAGGCGCACCATTATTATAATTTGCCAGGAAGAAATTCTCAGAATATTAGTCCTACTTAAGAAAATTTATTTAAATAATTTAAGTAAAATTTTTTTAATAAAATTAAATAGACGATGAAATTTAATACTTTGCATGGAAAATTCATCCCGCTTCTAGAAAATAAGATCTTGTTTAGTTTTCAGCAAAACGATAATTTAATTAAACATAAAAATAATTTAAAACAAAAAGGAATCTATGATGGTTTTGATCTTCGAAAAATACAGATTGCGTTATGTTGTCAATAATTTGTAGGTTTACTAAAACTAATTTTGTTCTAAACATTAAAGTGAGGAGTAGTAAGTAGGTTAATTTTAAAAAAATTGTCTTTTATATTTCTGTTCTTTGTGTCATGTGTCATTCTTATGGCATACATACTAGAAAGATAATGATATAAAGCCTCGCAAGAAAGTCTGTGCATTACATAATTAAGTACCTTGATTTGACAGACACCCTGAGGTGAACTAATGTACTCTGGCTAATATTATTAGTAGAACTTACCCATAATACCAAGTATAACTGATCACTCACCCGGAGCGGAATTTATACAAACACAGTAATATGTTCATCAGAACATAGTTTCAGTCCAGTGGCTGGAGATAGTCCAAAAACAGATGAGAAATGAAGCAGCAGCACCACTATAAACACTGCTGGAGTATAACCACAAATGCTGCAGCAATAGCAGTCAGAGATATGGCCAGGAGTTGACGTTAAGACCCCAACCAAGGTTGTCAGTTGAGACGGCATCAGCAGCAATGGCAGGCATCTCATCAGGAAACAAAAATATGAGAGTCACTAATAACATTTTGTTAGAGGTGACATGGTTAAGAGGCATCTCCGACATCATACATGTCTTTAAGCTTTGCTTATCCTTCTGTAGGTAGATATAATTATATAAAAAATAGAGTGAAATTGTACAGTAGTTTCTCAGTTTTTTTTATTATACTAGAAAATGCACAAGTTATATCTCTTATATCAATAATCGGAATAAAAATTTCTTTTCTACAAATCTTACCAATTCACAAGAAGGAAAGAACTCATATTAATACCCTGCAAATCTCATGCTGGTATAATATAAGAATAGGCTTGCTTATCATGTTAGCTTCCAGCAAAAATTTAGTATGGTTAAGCATAAAAATAATTGACAGTGATTGCTTTATGTTGTAAAATATTTTTAGATTTAATAAAACTAATTTTTTTTCCTGGACGTAAGAATGGTGAGCAAGCTTATTCTGAAGTATCTGGCATAAAATTTAAGAGCGCTTTATGTGGTTTCTGTTCTCTTTGTACGCTGGTAAGCTTTATATAAAATAAACTATGTGCTATTTCCTAGTACACTAAAACTGACTTTTGGAGGTTATGGTAGTGGGATTCGACAATTCACATATACCCATAGATTAGTTACTCAATAGCCTCCTCAAAGTAAACATTTCTACCGCCGAGCGGCTCGGGCATCTGTTGGCTCGGCTAGCGTTTATACGAATACGGGGGATTGGAAAGACCTGCCCTTCTTCTGCATCTACGTACCTTATCATTGTTGTTCGCATTTAATAACTAGCTGTGCCGTCCGTTCTGTCTCTCGTTCTTTTTCTTTTCTTCCAGTTATAAGCTCTAGGCTACGTTTTCCTGTTTCTCGCCCGGTGCTGCTGATGCTGCTGCTGTTGAACAGTAGAATTGAAATTGGTTCCGCCAAGGCGATGTCTTCTGCAGGAGCACTTCGCCATAGGCGAACAATAAGTAATTAGTGGCGTTACCGATGGGCATGAGGCGGAGGAGAGGAAAGGGGTTACAGGAGCATGGGGAACTGTCCGCGAGGAAAGGAGTAAGGACGTTAGGTTTGGAGGGTAGAATCAATAGTACACAACACCACTGAAGAAAGAAGCAAACTCGTGGGTAAAAACTCACCTATAGATGTAGGTTCACTTATCGATTCGATTATATTCTTTGCTTGGTATTGTAAGCAACTCAGATTCTCTGCACAGTAAACGGAGTATTGACAAAGCTCTACAACCTATCCAGTAAAATACTTCTCATTGTATCATAATTAAGCTTCTCTACATTGGGGCAGGGAGTGAGGTCTAGCGTTGGGCAGTTCTTGTAGAACTCAGTCATAACTCGCATCAGCTTCTCCCTGAACAGGGCATTGACCAGGTTCCACAGGTAAACCGGATTACTAGTTCGCGCCACCCAGCACAAATAGTCCTCGAGCTCTCTGGGTATCTCCGATGGGCGCATCTTCTGGAACTCGTCCAGCACCTGCAGCACCTACTCCGGATTCTCCATCCTGGCGATCTTCACTTCTTTCACGGTTTTACGCTCACACTTTCCTCTGCGCGCGCACCTTCCTCGAGCGGAAAAACGACTGCACGGCTGCAACGCTTTCTTCCATCGTCTATCACTGCCATCTTAATCACCTTAACTTACAAAACCAGCGATTATTATTTACCTCTCCCAAAACTCAAACAACCAACGTACGAATCTAATGGTACTCACGGGGGTTGCGCAAAGTTGCACACGCCAAGGGGACGATGACGATGAGGAGCGTTTGGGCCTCCTGCTGCTGCTACCGCCGTCGCACGATGGACGTTCTTCTTGCTGCTCTCTCTCTCTTTCACTCTCTCTCTCTCTCTCTCTTCTTGATATTATTTACTTGCGTGCGTGTAGAGGAAAAAGGAACGGGTGACGATAAAGTGTATGTATGTGCGTATCGTCGTACTTATGTACATGCAACTTGCAAGCAACGGACGCGCGCTGGACACCAGCGACAGCGCGTGGAGAGGAGAAAACAACAAGATATGCGCGCGTGTATATTGATGATAGGGGCAGACAGATTAGATGCACGGAAGGCAGGGCTGGCAACGTGGCAAATCCGCGAGTATTGGCGACAGTGGCGACTTAGCAACTAGGTTGAAAGAGAGCTTTCGTGATGGTCAGTAATTTTTCGAGTTTGATATCTTTTAAGGTGGACTTCAAGTCACAATACTTGTAGACAGGATTTTCTTACATGCTTTTGAATCTCATCTTTGAAAAAATTGCTATGTATAAAAGTCAAGTATTATTATATTTCCATAATATTTATATAATTTTGTCCATTACAAAGACATTTTTTAGTGTTAACTTTATTAATCAAGAAAAATATTAATTTTTAATTTATTCTAAAATTTGTTGTTTAGTACTGTTTTAAGACACAAATATTAATATTCTAAATTTTAAGATGCCCTATTTTTTTTATAAAAAGTTTGTTTATAATGATTCATTTAATTTATTCATCTAATAATAATTGATTTGAAATAAAAATTCTCATTTTTGTTTTAGAAGAGTTACTCTTACTCATTGATCGCAAGAACTTTGGATCTATTGGCCATAATGTTAGTTTCATTTTCTGCAAAAATCACATCCATTAATCGTTGATTGTTAGTATTAGCTTCATGAATAATGTAGTAAGTGGAAGATGCAAAATTTGTGCTGAATTTGTGCTGTGTTGAATTTCTTCTGGTGGTCAAAAATTTCTTTAGGATTCTTCTTTTTGGTATTTTCAGTTATATTTGTGATCCAAATCAAATGATCATACATCACATAGGACTCGTTATAAGGGCAAATAATGTCTTGATTGTTGAACTTGCCAATGCTAAATATTGGACATTTGTCTTTATTACGTCATTTTTTATTACTAAAAAGTCCAATTCTTCATTATTGGAATATTTATTAACAACACGAATACTTCCATCTTGTTCAGTTTGAAGCAATTTGAATCAATAGCGGAAATTTCTAAAAAACATTGAATTTAAGCTTTGCTGTACATTTTCAACCAGTGTTTAATTATTAATGTAATATGAATCAATTATTTTACCTGTTATTGAAAACCGGAATTAGTGGTAAATTTCATACCAATCATCTTACCACGACTGTCCAATATTATAATTAATAAATACATGTCCTTTACAATAGCAAGTACAATCTGATTCTCAGATTGTAGTAAAATATTCCAAAAATCAATGGAAATACTTTCTTTATCGGGATAGCTCAGTGAACTAGATGCAATTCCACCTTCAAATTCCTGTAGCTTAAGAGCACTGTCTAGACCATTGAAAAATCCAATAATAAGTAAATAATTTCCATCACTTAAATCAATCGAAAAGAGATTAGTATTTTCACATTTCAATTTCCTGATTTCTTTTTGCCTCGATAACGAACACTTGCCTCGATATTCAGAGTCACAGAAATACTTGCCATTCTATCCTATATTCTATTACGAAGTAAGCAAAAACATTATTCTATTTGTTACACAAACAGCTCCAAGTCACACTTGTAGCCAGCAAGCACTGCAGTTGAATTTTCAGAGCGTCGCACTTCAATTTGTCATCTACTCCCTGAATGCTCTAATTCCTCTTTGCTGACATTGTACCAGGTAGAGGTGAACTTGTGAATTGAGATTCAGGAGTAGCCTTATTTGTATGGCAAGGTCTACAGCACCTGCATAAGTCAGTCCTGCTATCATGCACTTACAGGGGGGCAGAAGCTTCCAGAGCGATCAGAACATGACGATTACATCGGACGTGAATTATCGTTGTGAAGGTTTCGTTGATCAGAAACGAGTAGTCGTCCTCCTTCTTCCTACTCAGCAAATAGCTCGCTGGGCATCACGTCCGGCGGATGAATGGACAAACTGCACAGGTTCACCACGGGAGTGGCATGCACGGGTGCCCATATTACATCCTGTGATAAGTCCAGGAGTAAGAATAACGATCGAAAAGAAGAAAGCAATCATTTAACTTACTCTGAATCTGAACGTCATTCTCCGTCACGATGGATAACCTATCGTCCTTTGACTACTTGCAGGTGAAAATCCGTGTAACCAAGTTGGTAGTGGTGTGAACACTTCCATATCAACAAGTAATGATGCACATGCGGGCTGGTGGAGCGCGAATTTTCAATTTGAGGTTGTGATCAGGTTTCCCGTCACTGGCTCAACTACAATTAGAAACTATAAGGAGAAAATCAGATGGACCCAAAACACTGATAAAGCTACAGGTATATGGAAAAATCCACAATACTTTTAACTATAGGCGAGTTTTTTTTTTCAAGTAATTTATTGCTGTTATGAGCTTGCCCTGAAAAGCATAGAAACTCGTCTGGAAGGAAAATCTTCAATGTAAACTAGAAAATAAGTTAGAAAATAATCTATGTAATAAGGTCCACTTTTAAAAACTTTTCAAAAGTTAACTTTTTAAGACAGTTTTATACATCCCCAGGCTGCATCCTGTGTTGCATACTGATATTAATTGCAGGATTTATTTTCTAGTTTACATTGAAGATTTTCCTTCCGGACTATTTTCTATGCTTTTCAGGGCTAGCTCATAGCAGCAAAAAATTACTTGAGAAAAAACTCGCCTATAGTAAAAAAGTATTATGGATTTTGCCATATCCCATTTGCAAACAGAATTATTTTAAGGTTTGAAAATTTAAATACTAGAACTAGTACTACCG
Source organism: Torymus aiolomorphi (assembly GCA_036365515.1). Taxonomy (NCBI): domain Eukaryota; kingdom Metazoa; phylum Arthropoda; class Insecta; order Hymenoptera; family Torymidae; genus Torymus; species Torymus aiolomorphi. The sequence goes on along the minus strand of CM070875.1, from coordinate 151,205,167 downwards.
TCATAGAAATTTCACAAACGATATATATATATATATATATATATATATATATATATATATATATATATATATATATATATATATATATATATATATATATATATTATACATTTCTCGAAAGGGGTTTATAAAGCCCGTTTTTTATAAATAGGGGTTTATCCAGCCCAATTTTGATTATGCAGCCCGGGCTTCATAATATTTCTAAATATAGGGGTTTATGCGGCCCGACCTAGAGTCTATAACCCCAGGATCCATTGTTTCTTTAGTCACTTGCCATAGGGAACTCTGGGCTGTAGGTACTAATATACAGTCTTGGGCTACACAAACACCGATAAGTGTATATATATGGGAGCGTCCAGCAGAAACGGGCCACCGAGCGCGCGCGGTGCCTTTTTTCGCGTAAAAGGCGCTCTGTTTAACTCGTTCATAATCGTATGCTGCATCTTTGAAAAAAAAACCAAGGAC